>OX243916.1:5269204-5919205 GCA_945859665.1 Anorthoa munda | reverse complement strand
TTTTAATTTTATTTTATTAATGCCTAAAATCCTGGCATAGGTGAAATACTTAGTTTAGGCTTTTTGAAATCTGTCTTATCATCGAATCATCATCATTCTTTTCATGTTCCCACTGCTGGGATACAGGCCTCCTCTGTGTGAGAGAGGGAATGGGCCGCAATCCACCACGCGGGCCCAGTGCGGGTTGTTGGATGTCGCATGTCTTCGAATTTGTAGTTCTAGGACATGCCGGTTTCCTCACGATGTTTTCCTTCACCGTTTTGAGAGCAATGTTTATGAAAATAATTTACACAAAGTAAAGCCTAGGTTCGAACCCACGACCTACAACTTGTAAGTCGCGGCCGATACCACTGGGCCATCACTGCTCTCAGCACTACTATAATCGATTATTATATCCTAATTAAATGTATTTATAAAGTTACAGACATTTATATACGTAACGTAACTTACAATAGTGTGGTGTGTATGTAGTTACAATAGCGCAAGGTCTTGTTAGCTCATTCAAAAACATCCACACTGAATCTAAAATAACATCAACAACTTTTTTTTTTGCAGAATGAATTTAACTGTCTTGGATCCCGCAATGAAATTAATCAGAAAAGATTAACGGAGGTTTAGGGAAAAATACAAATTTCCACTTCCCTCCGTATCAAGCAGGAGAAAGAACAAACAAGGCCATTAGGCATAGAGGGTCGTTTACAACTGCGATAATCGCAAGCCTAGTACCACGGATAAAAATTATTATTATTATTAATGGGTCCTAACATTGTGAGCTTTTATTTAGATATTTGATTACAATAATCGGTATGGCACAAACGCTTGAATGCACGGAAATTTGTTCTAGTTTCCACAAGGTCCGTATAATATATAACTCCGGATGCAGCCTGTACATTAGCCAACATAATATTGCGTTCATTTTGCCATAGAATACAGTCCCATTAGATATGATGTGCAGATCGTACATATTTGCAGTCAGATGTAGAACATTGAAATAAAGGCGACGCAACAAGCTTGAAGGAAAATAATTTACTTTTAAAGTTACCATCTCCTGTGAGAAATTAGGCAACACAGTACCAGCCTCCAGCCACTGTAACGGTTAGAGGCTAGGCAGGTAATTTAAAATCTTGAGGAGAGGGTACAATAGTATATACAATAATTAAAAAAAAATATATATATATAAAATTTTAATAATAGCCCAGCAAGTGATTGGTGTGAGTTCTCGACATCGAGCGCGTATTAGGTTCAAGACCACCGTAAGAAATCCACTATCCTGGTAGTTTCTAGAAAGTAGGTGACTGGTGGCAGCCAGGTAGGTAGGTCGATCTTCGTATCGGAGTACCCAAAGTTTCAGAGTGTCGCAGCAAAAGTTTCAGAGTGAAGCCAACAAGGAAAAATATAATTCGATATTTTCACCCAATATAGGTGCCAATATTTCAATAAAACCGTAAAGCCGTTGTTGATTTTTCAACAAAAACTCTACACTGTCGTGCAAATTTAAGGCCTAAAATTTCCATTTTCTGTCAAAATTGATTGTTCATTCGTGGAAAAAGTCAACATGTTTCCAACAGTTATTTGAAAAATATTCCTGGACCATGCAGGGGCGACTAGCAGTTTTATATAAAAATAGGTTGAGTCGTCACATATTGAACTTTATGCTTGCTAAAATATTTATGGCAAGGTGTAGAATGGGTTTCGTAGTAAGAAAGGTTAACTCTACCTGTTTAGGTAACCTTGGCCGGAAATACTTACTGGGACAACATTTTCAGAATACATTAAGTGACCTTAAGTGTTTTAGACAAACAGTCTGAAGGCCTGGCCGTGAATACTCTGCTTGTTAGTTCACAAAGTAATTAACCAATATTGAATTATCGCATAACACAGCTGTTATCCTCTTGGAGTTTGTTAAATCAATGTTAATTAGATTTACCGCTAAAACTTGTTCAACTAAAACACATGGTCAGGGTTTTCCGATCTACTCTCTAACTCAAGGATTCCCAAACTATTTTGGACAAGAGACCTCTTTTCCAAAATGAACTTCTTCTTTTTATGTGAGGTGTGGCCACCTCTGGTGTCAGAGTTAATTAAGCCGCCTCTGGGAAACCCCACAGGCCTCTGACTTGGCTAAAATGAACTGATACCTCAGACCAAATAACTTATTGATTTGCTGAGTTTTTCATCTTGTATGAACTGGTGCACGCTTATCGACTTGTTGAGTTCTTTTAAAGTACAGCAATGATACTACTACTACTACTAAAATATTAGTCATTCTTATAACAAGTTGGTATACGTAAAACAACTTATACAGTATCTTGAAAGTTTTAAATAAGAACTTGTTTTAATTAATAGGGGTCGATTTTTAGACCTCGTCGACCACCAAAATCGGTTTTCGTTTATGTTCACCCCTGGGCAACCGATTTCGACCCCAAGGGGACCACTTTGGGAATCCCTGCTCTAAATAGATAGTTAAGACAGCTTTTGAATTCCGAAACTTTAATTAGAACGTCGTAATTAAGTCAATAAATTAAACTTCAACAATTTTATAAACCCAAGAATATAGCCATAAATGCACTAATGAAATCACATTACTTGATCACGCAGGCATTTTTTATATTCCGTATCTCGGTTAATTCCCTACAAATAGTTAGATTACGATCGATCTATCCCAATGCTTTCATGTCAACCGTAATCGATTAAATCGATTAAAGTGGATATTGGTGAGCGTTGCTTGGTTATTTTGCACACCAGTTTACGTATCGTTTGCGGAATAGAGCCCATTAGTTTTAACGTAAGTGTATGGTTTGTTGAACTGTTGAGCTAGATTTGGAAAGGGCATGTAATACACTATCTAGTTTCATAACATACTCGCTGTAATATTACTTCACTGTGAAGTCTATAAATACTTTGAAATACAATATTAATAATTATTATATCAATAATAATAGTATTATGACAAACATCAAAGAAGATCTAGTGATAACGGATTTACTAGTTGCAGGTCGTGGATTCGCTCTCGAGCGCCTGCCATCCAAAGAAAAATATCGTGACAAAATCGTGGCTTTTCCTTGAAGCAATAATTCGGATAAATGTGACATTTACCAACTTCCACGTGGTTGTTTATTTATATCTCTCATATCAGAGAAGGCCTGCAAAAAGTGCATAATGACTCTGCAGTCAATCTATATAGTCATCCTGCATAGTCATCAAAGAAGATACAATAGGAACTGAAGGAAGTCACTAACAGTCCTGAAATCAAAACACAAGCATTATAACCAACACAAGGCATCTACAGACTACCACAGTCGCCACAGATGACTCAATAACAACAACAAACGAAAAGATAAAAGATATCATTCTTGAACTTGACAATGTCCGCGTTCTTGACCTTTATTACATCAGAGACATTGACACTGCACACAATATAATCGGCGATGGAGATCTGAACGATATCATTTTCACGTCCAAACTGAGTGAGATCAATAAACTGATTATTATGGGATGAAGATGGAAATTCATGGTGATAGCAATGTGTTTGTTTTGAATGGTATAGTGTGACTTAAAGAGATGAGTGATGTCAGTTTAGTGATAGAGGTATTAAACTGTATTATGGTGGTATTGAATATATTAAAAACTCTTGATATAGTCGCTGTAGAAACAAAAATTTTACG
The DNA here is from genome assembly GCA_945859665.1 of Anorthoa munda. NCBI lineage: Eukaryota > Metazoa > Arthropoda > Insecta > Lepidoptera > Noctuidae > Anorthoa > Anorthoa munda. The sequence continues at coordinate 5,915,540 of OX243916.1, read as the reverse complement.
AGTAAATAAACATTAAGATTGAATGAATTAATGCTGACAATAAAACAACAAAACAACAACAACAGAATAGAACAGTAACAATAAAATAGAAATAGAACAATTCGACAATAATTACAAATTTTTGCCTTACCAAAATAATCTACTAAATTAAAATCAGACCTTCAAAAGATTAGAATTCCAATTCCCGCCATCCGAAACGCGTTACAAAATTTCACACAAAACCAGATAACCATCTTTCATTTCCTTAACAAGACTATCTTAATCTTCCATTTCTATCCCATCGAGTATTTCTTAACTAAACAAATTCCCATGATTTATATCATTGCACAACTGGGGTATTAAATCATCTTACAGTAACGACTTTGAAAAATATAACGAATAGGCCCTTTGCTATTGTTGGCCGCAATGGAGGTAAATGCATATAAATTGTGAAGCCATCTCAGGACAAGGATGAAGAATTGGAGATGTATATTCAATTGTATATGGGAGTGATTTTTGTGAAGTCATATATTGTTGTGATGGTTGTAACTTTGATCGATGTCGGTTTATTGTTGACTGGTAAGATTATACTGACTCAATTTGAAGCTTATGGGTGACTGAAAAGATTAAAAATCTTTATATTTTTACAGAAATCTTGATGCAGTCAAAAAATAAATCGACATTTGTTATTATGATCGAAAATTTGCATTCCCCATTTTTGATCTGAAATCATTTTAAATGAACATTTTGAACAACTGATTGCTTTTTCCCAGGTTCTACTTATTTAAATGAGAACATTGTTAATAGATATACAACTTCTAGTATACTGATTAGAAGTGAATCAGAATCTCTTCCAGAAAGCATAAAATCCGTCGTCGTCTCTCTTTGTCGCCTGTCTTCTATTACTTTCGCCGCTCCCAAAGCAAACTCACGGGTATTGATGTCACTCCTAGTGTTACCTTCAGCACTTCCTATTTCACAATCGTTATTATCGACATACTTTGCGGGCTCTCTTTATGTGAATGAATGAATCATAATAATCATTATATTCTCACAGATGTATTGGTTTTATTTGTAACTGTATTGTTCAAAGAAACCAGGGCTCGCGCGTTGTATTCAATATATATTATATTCAGCTGAATGAGGTACTGAGATGATGATGAACGTGATGGGACTGTCAGAATATTTTCGAACTAAAATATTGTCATGAGTTAGCAGTCGAAGATTAAAAGAGAGAGAGAAAATTTACTAATATTATTATAATTATATATAATAAGGAATAATAAAATTGATTAATCTAAATAATATACGAAAGAATAATTTAGACATCATTGAAAAAAGCTATCCATATCTCACTATATGTATAACAAAGCAGATATGTCTTGTAAATCACACGATACCAACCTAAAAAAAAAAATCAAGATACTAATCTAATATTAATACACCAAATCAATAATAAAGTCATAAAATCTAAGGTTAAATTCCAAAAATGTTGAAATGTAGATTAATAACTTGAAACTGATCAAGTTTAATTCACAACAACTACCAATAAAGTAGCGGAAGCTGACATCGTAAATTATAAAAAAGAAATATAAGAGAAATTATGGAAAGTTATCGATTTGGAACTTGAATTGAATCGATGTAATATATCGATGATTATTTGGTGCATTCATTGTGGATATTTGAACATCCGAACTTTAATTGGATTGGTTTTGGGGCGTTGAAATTTGATAAAATTAATATTATTTTATAAAACTCAATTAAAATCTCGAATATGGATAAATTTATACAACAGTAAATTATGAAGGTTGGTGCTGGCTGATATTAAGTTTTAAACCAAAATGATAGGTAATTTTGAGTCTTTAAGAAACCATATGATTTCACTAACATTTTTTCTCTAGGCTTCAGTTAAGTAAATAAGCATTAATTTACATTTTATGTTTTCCTCTTCATCATTCGCCCATTCTGTCTTCAGTTTTTGTTATTTTATCATGCTGACTTTTCCCCTAAAAATTCAGCTTTACTGAAGCTTTTTAAAGTTTCACTATACATATATCCCACTAAAAGTGCACAGAACCAGCCAGTCTAAAACAATATTAACTTTGGCCAAAGCCAGGATAAAATCTAGAATGCATTAGATACGGTAGACTGAATCCGCTGCAGAGCTGAGCGATGTGATCCATATATCTGAACAATGTTTGGTTCACTGCACTGAACTCTGGTATGGATTTGGACGATGAATTATAATACACAAAAGCTTACGTGTCTTGTTACGACATGGTCTTTGTTGTACATAAAAGATTTTGGAGCTTCTGTATTACGTATGAGCTGTTTTAATTCAAGTCTGCCAGCTGATCTTATTGAAATATATGACACTAGCTGTTGCCCGCGGCTTCGCTCCCGTGGGCCACCCCACAGGACCCGTTTTCGGGATAAAAAAATAGCCTATGTCACTCAGGAATAATGTAGCTTTCTATTGGTGAAAGAATTTTTCAAATCGGTCCAGTAGTTTCGGAGCCTATTCGGTACAAACAAACAAACAAAAAAATCTTTCCTCTTTATAATATTAGTATAGATTGCCTAAAAATATTAGCCTGACCTTTGTTTTACTTCCAACTGTATCGATTCTGATATTTCCATTTATTTTTTCATTAAAAGAAACCAAAAGTAATAAATGAGGAGATAATTAAATTATCTTAATTTTCCTTGTACAGCCGCATGGTACCTAATGATAGATCAGCTTTCATCTTCTGATGATTATACCATAATTATTATTATAAATAATACAGGAAAAGTGATGCCTTTGTAGACATACATAAAACTAGAATATTAAGATACTGTACAAGGATTTTCCTCAGCACGATAATATATACTCAAAATCCCTGTGGAAATCACGAAAAAAGATTCGTCGAGGTAAAACCACCACTTAGGAAATAATTAATAAATGCTTTTCCTTCTTGATAGGAAGCCATAAATAATCAAGATAAAATATTCTAAAAATATATTATTATCTTGAAAGCAATTAGAAACTGACACCAACTCCAAAATTTCCCTTCCAATTACGTAAAAATGCACAATAAATCTGAACTTAATTGCTACTAAAACATGAAAATTGGGTTAAGAATATCAAATTAACGAACGGATTCCCTTACTCATATTTCAGAGTGGGAATTCTCTAGTAATGCTGGTACGTCCATCCATCCGTCTTCTTGGGCAGATGTTAACGATATAAATACATTTGATTTGGCTCTTCTGTGTGATGGAAATAAGTTAAATATGGAACTCGAAGATTTGTTAGGAAATGTAAGTGTAATTTTTGCATTGTGTCATGTTACAACCGGATAAAACATTGTTGACAGGATTTATATATGAATGTGGAAGTGAATATTAGTAGAAGATGACCAAAAACACGATGTAAATATTGCGTGAAAAATTATAAATAAATTATGGGAAGAAAGATAGACAAAGGTATTGGGAATTGAAAACATGCAGTGCTGACTCTAAATTAATTCAGATAGGGACTGACAATGATGATCATATTCTAACCTAAATATAATAAAATATATAAAAAACTTATCACATTTTGATAGAAGTAGTTACTTTACTAACAATCGTAGACGTTCTGTGATGAAAACCAACTTATGGTAGGTGGTCCAAAACTTGATTGATTACAAACCTTAGAAAATAAAGGCATTCATTCAGTACAAGAGCCATTCCAACTTAAATTGAATGGAAACGTTACAAGTCCTACAGACTTTTTCTACCACATTTAGATTAAAATGTCATCAATCAAAATCATTCCTATCCTGAGCACCTATTCAAGTCACCCAACCATTTCGTTCATTCATCGCCTTAATCACAACTGTTGAACGAATGACATTATCGGTCACTGACCTCGGTTTCTCCTTGAAATAGCCAACCCTAATACCGTTAAAGGCTATTTTCAGCACACGGATCCCAAATACGATTATAAAGCTAACCAAAAATATCGATTGCTGAACTCTAAAACGTTTGATCTAATTATAAAAGGCTATGAAATTCGGGCATAAATCGCACTTAATCGATTCGGTGCTTTTGATCTGATAATCGATTTAAAAACGATTTTCATAGTGTATCCCGGTGTTGGTTTAGTCGAGTGATTTATTAGTGTATCTCTAGTATTTTCAATTTCAAAACATTGTTTTAGATGTGAAGGTTAGTATTATTACGTTTTAAACAGTTGAAGATTTATTACTTATTTAGAAAGTTATTGTTCGGTAAATAATGGTTTTATGATTCTGAGATTACTGTTTTTGCTTTGATGTAGTCACAATATTGGTGTAAGCCATAATTTATTACTAACCTTTAAATTTATCTTGAAATTTGCCTGCATATAACAAAACCTTGCCAATAATCTGGAAAACAAATCCATTGCTACCACTCAAAAGACTTGCCGCAAAGTTTACTAAAAGACCCAGACCAAATACATCACTCGCACTCAATAGATCTATGCCATATCTCCCCAAAGTCGGTAGTACCTCTCAAAGTAATCGCTACCAAAGTACCGGAACACGTCATACATTTATCAATAGAGTGTCAATAAACTGAAGACCTTCGCCTACTTGCTTCTTGTATATGCCAAACAATATCATTGCTATAATAAAAGTGTATTTATCTGTCAATCAGTTGAATCGAGTGTCTTGTTGTGAGCAGTCGATGATTTTAGTCGATAGTTTTTTGTTTCCAAATGATTTGAATTTGGAAGCAATAGCCGATGTTGTAGATGATATAGAAGGGAATATATAGATTTATTATGTAGATAAAGTTGGTGCATATGGTAAGGACGAAAACGATGGTGATAGTGAAATAAATCAAGACAAGAGATGAGATCTTGATACAGGAGAGATCAAGGCAATTGTTTTAGGTAAACTTGCCGTGGTTAATATAAATAATTTTACTTGTACTGTTGACTAAAATATAGGATGAAAGCACAAGTTCAAGTCCAAGGTTAACCTAGAACCAAGGGTCAGCAAGCGTGAAATCGATACAGATCAACAAGATAATTTAAACAATATCGATACTATCGACACATAAATCGATGTGAAACACTAGAGCTGCGTGTGGGCTACCAGACATTGCTATCGACATGTATCTGGGTTGTGAATGTTGTCCAAAATTGCTTAAACGGTTCCGTATTTGATATCAAATTATTTGTAACGGTATCGAGAATAAATCGTGAGTAATAGTAGTGGACAAATATTGTAATGGTATATTTTGATGGTTTGTATGTAAATATTCTAACTGTACTAAGTTATTATTATGATTGTGTTATTATTCTCTGTCTATAATTTTTTTATGATTACTGTTTTTATGGCATTATGATTCCTGTTATAAAAATAAGGTTGGGTCGTTTATTTTACGGTTGTCATCTTTGTCACGCATTAGATTATTGTTGATTAGTTTAACCAACAGGTATAGTTTGTCCAATTTTTTACGCTCTGCTTTTTTACTTGCTTGTTCAAAGAAAACCCTTCTTAGAAGAACAACAAAAACTTCTCAAATATTTAGAAGCAATACGATTCCCGAAATTTCTTCAATTAATCCAATCCCATAGCCCAATTATCTGGGTCACTTCTAGCAAATTCGTTGGCCATTTCTAAGAAAGTGCTCTTAATAGTGACCCAATAATTTTATATCGCTTGGGAACCCGGTCGCTCGCTCCAATTACTACAGTCAAAGGTTAATAGGATTTGTGTTTGAACTAATTTACTAATATTTACACACATCGGTAGTTTGGCACTTTAACGATTGGTCTTTTGGGTGATCTGTAAATTGAGAGTATTGATTTTGTTTGCCTTTTAGATAACTTGAGTGAAATGGCGCGCAGTTTGTAATGATTTAGTGGTTTACTGATATTATATGAACAGCTGCTGTATTTAGTTAAAACAAGGTTTTCTAGTGATTGCAGGTGCGATTGCCGATGCAGATGTTCCCAGAGATGAGCAGTGATATTGGAGTGATATGGGATATCTATTGTAGCCTCCCGAAGTATGGCTTTGAGACCTGCAAACAAATTAACTGCAATCAGTTAATTTGTTTGCAGGTCTCAAAGCCAAACTTCTGTATTTTGACACTATATTGCATACACAGTTTATTAGGTCATCGTCATCATCATTTCAACCGAAAGACGTCCACTGTTGAACATAGGCGTCCCCTAAGCGTCACCACATCGACCTGTGCCTCTCGCATCCACCTGATTCTCGCAGCCTCAATCAGGTCATTGATCCTCCTAGTAGAAGGCCTTCCAATGCTTCAACTGCCGATACACGGTCGCCACTCCAGAACTTAACTTATTAGATACTCAGCTAGAATTTACTATACGCCTTTTTACTCTGGCTTATCTTTTTCTCGGAGAAACGGTGATGTTATGTTCTTTATGGTCTCTTGGTGAGAATTTCTGAAACTTCATCTATTGTTCAAGTTGCGGCACGTGGCTCTGAACGATCCGGAATGGATTATACATGGTGGAAACTTAAAGTGTCAACAGGCGATTATTTCTTCAATGCCGAAGATATTGGAAAACTTTAGAGTTGGGTGGGGAACTTGTTGAATAAGGAATTTGTAATTCAATGGAATGGAACTTGTTTTTATAAAAGGTTTATGATTTCGTGGTTATGGAACTAGGTTGATAGTTTAATGATTTTATTCTGATTTTGAAATACTTATTGGAGTTTTCTGTGACTTATTGCGTATCTCATCAGATATTAGATGAATCAAGATGAATGTTTAGGATCCTGTCACAGTCATCAACGCCATGTTCTGTACTTTCAACCCACACTTATTAGGAATTGTCGTAGTAAGTTTACTTAAAATAATAATTATGATTCTATATACTTGATTAAATTAATATTTAATATGCATAGATGCTCATCAATTATAAAGCAAACTAAAAACAAGGGCCAGGCATGAAATAATCTCTGCTCAAGGACCATATACCATATTTCTTACCCTTCCAATTCCTAAATTTGGGGTTGGCGCAAAAGGTAAGTACTATACAATACAATTATATCGACTTATAAATTTTTTTTTTTTCTCTTTTTTAGGGTTCCGTACCCAAAGGGTAAAAACGGGACCCTATTACTAAGACTTCGCGATCCGTCTGTCTGTCTGTCCGTCTGTCACCAGGCTGTATCTCATGAACCGTGATAGCTAGACAGTTGAAATTTTCACAGATGATGTATTTCTGTTGCCGCTATAACAACAAATACTAAAAATAGTATAATATGATATTAATAACGGCAAAAGGTAGACGCTTGAAATATTCACAGAATGTTTAGGTTGTATATTCACTTCAAAAAATAATATTTATTATTATAAAATAAATTAAGGGGGGCTCCCATACAACAAACGTGATTTTTTTGCAGTGTTTTGCGATAATGGTACGAAACCCTTCGTGTGCGAGTCCGACTCACACTTGGCCGGTTTTTATTTTTTAAACGTTGCCCAACACTAGGAATTTCTTCCTGTATCGTGGGTGCGTTTACAAACAATATTTACTACTTTATTAATTTGTAGGTCAGTTCAAGATAATAAACATAAATAAAGCCTAAAATCTAGACCCTATCATATGTTAGTTTCTGACTAGGTAATATTTCACAGTCAAAATCCCAAAAACGTCCAGTTGACACACGTTTCGAGCGATATAAAGCAATAACTCACGCTATCAGAAATAAGGATAGATTGCTAATCTAAGTGTGTAGTAACCCGGTTCCTTCAATTAATTCTAACGACTGGTCCGGAATGACAGGCCGTTGATACATTTTGTGCTGTTTTCTTAATTAACAACAGGATTAGAGTGGTGTTTTTCTTTGGGTCCATTTCGTTTGTGGGTCGGATTGTAGTTGTATGATTAGTGTCAGATTCAGGCACGCTAGACATTTAACTAGCGTCCTAAAATTACACTTTTGTCTTTCTGTCAATGATTGTATATGCCTCAATGATTGTCTATGCGACAATGATTGTCAAAAAGTTTAAAATGCCGATGGTTTTTTTTTTTTTTGTTTTTTTTTTAAACTACTAAATGTTTTTATTTATTAACATATATACAATTGAATATTCTAAGAAAAACAAACCTATATACAAATACAAAAGGGAGACGGAAAAAAAGCTCATTGTGCATGGTATTGATTTGCTCTACTGAAATGTAAAGGTATTCACTATGTTCGCGAACCTCTTCCGCTCCGCGCTCCTGCAACGTTGTACACTATGCAAATGCATCCCGTATCCACTGAAGCAGTTGTGGGAGCGCGGAGCGTATGAGGTTCACGACCATAATGGATACCCAGCTTTACAGGGTTGCTTCACAAATTATTTTGAACATTCGACAATTGTTATTTCTGATTGAGTGTCATATTGTCTAGAGCTAGCTTATGTCCAGCAGTGGACGGTGTTTTATTGCAATTATGATGAGAATGGTGAAAGAAATGGCTTAAAGAAAAGTCAGTTTAGTCACGTATATTATTTCATATGGATGATTATTTTCCTATGTTAATCACTGTAGACAATCTGACGCCGTATTTTAATGAAGCGAGCAAAGTTAGACGTATTATAAGACTTATTGATTCTGCTATGCTTGAGGTTAACTGAAGTTGAAACTTCGTACTGTCAAAGTTAAGACTTTTTATCGTAACTCTTATTCTATTCAAATACATATTATCATGGACCCAAAATATTTGAAGAGATTTTTCATCGACTCGAAAATAAAAAGATGGTGCCATGGTATTTCATGGTATAAATCCAAACGGACACTAATACTTGAGTTCAAACCACTAACCGTTAACTTCATTGTTTTTATCGAGCACAAAGTTTAAAGTCGGCCCCCATTTTCACATGAAACACTTTTGCGAACAAATGCAGTTAAAACTCGTGCGAACGGTCACACAGTTATCTCCCATACAAATAACTTAACAGCTGATTTGTACAGTCATCGTCAAAAATATGTAGGTATACTCTGTCGCTCTAAAATTCGAATATTTGTATCTGTTTGCCTATTGATTGCATTAAACGATCAATAATTTGCACACACGTGGATAATTATCCTCATCTAGTATGAATGCTAGATGAATAGAACTTCGAATAGGTTTCAGAAGTTATGGAGAAAAACGCATTTGAAGTCAGCTACCAGTCCATTTTTATTCGATTGCGGGAGGGTGATGTGTTTCGAGCGTATGTATGTAAGTATGTATGTATGTCCATTTCTATAGCACCCTCTATAGCCCAATCGACTTAACGGATCATGACGTATGAGGTGTTGTTGGATTCGTCCGAGTTACATCAAGTGGATGCTGGTAGGGATCTTAACCGTACTTCCAGCATTGTACCGTACTGATAGCTGTGGTATCACCATTCCTCAAGCACCTCCGATAATTGTCGGTTGGTGTTCTATTTCCCGATACATACCTAACAAGGCCACTGCATGTTGGCTTCGGCCCCTCGCACGCCTTTCAAATGACCGGGATCCCAGGGTCCCGAGATTACCAAAGTTACTGAAAGAATTTAAAACTCTCAGCAGTGACTGAAACACAAGGCTGATGATGGGACATTATTATTTGCGCGTGACTGTACCGAATAACGCGTGTAATTTCATAAAAGGGTTTGTGTCGAAAAAATGAATGACAGTCTCATTATTAGAGGTAGGGTTGGCAATTCAATTTAAGAGATAGAGTGGACAATATTTTTCAGGTGGTAGAACATAGACCGACGGAATTTATTGTGAACATTACTTTAGCTGTCAACGTGGCGCGAGTACTTGTGTAGGGAGCAAATGTAATTTTTTAACATAATTAATATTGATGGTAAACCCGTTTCATATTTTTTTCTAATTTACACATACTTACATTCACGCCTTTTTTCCTACGGGGGTAGGCAGAAACTACAGAATGACACTTGCTGCTCTCCTTAGCATTTACTAAGCTAAATATTTTATGTACAAAACTTGTAGGTCTATCTACCATTTATAACAATAATTCGGTAAAATCACTAAATATGGAAAGAAAAAGATAGAAAGAAAAAGTGTTTATTTGTCACAAAACGACGTACAATAAAAGAACATACTTAAGCTAAACCCTTAAAATAGTATTAGTAGTACTTAAATTAAGTTAGTAAAGACCAGAAATAAATCAAACAATAATAATATATACTAGCCACATTTTGATTATAACATAAGAGAAATAGGGTGGAAAATATGTAGGCAGAAGCATGTCGTGATTGTGACAATAAGGCTTATATCCACTCAGCATAATGCTGTACCGTGGGGGACCCACAGCACGGCGCTGATTTTCAGTGGTCGCCTAGCATATAGATATCTATAGCTGATAACACCACTACATTCCAACATGACAATTTAAAACAAAAACTGAACATTACACTCTAATATAAATTCTCAATATGTATCTTTTTTAATCTCATCCTCTTTCTAAAAGATTTAATTTTCTCAGATAAAAGAATTAGTAAGCCACCATTTCCGATTTCTCACAGTAATTATCCCGGCGTAACTTCAACAAAATATTTTATCTCTAAACTTAATTTGATAACCGTACTTGATCGCCAATAAATCTCTCAGACCACTACCGTTGACTTTATGGTTTCATTAAGAACCTCATTAATAGTTAACGATGAGAGTTGATAATAATGAACTTGATAAAACGAAATCATTAAAACTTTTTAGTTTGAGACACCTGCTTACTGAATCGTAATATTATGAACGTTTAAATAATTAACTAAGGATTAATTAACCGAGTTGTGGGACAGCTATAAAAAATAAAAAACCGGCCAAGTGCGAGACGGACTCGCGCACGAAGGGTTCCGTACCATTATCGAAGAAAACTGCAAAAAATCACTTTTGTTGTATGGGAGCCCCGCTTAAATATTTATTTTATTCTGTTTTTAGTATTTATTGTTATAGCGGCAACAGAAATACATCATCTGTGTAAAATTTCAACTGTGTAGCTATCACGGTTCATGAGATACAGCCTGGTGACAGATAGACAGACAGATAGACAGACAGACGGACCGCGAAGTCTCAGTAATAGGGTCCCGTTTTTACCCTTTGGGTACGGAACCCTAAAAAACAATAAAAGAGAATAGAATAGAATACTCTTTATTATGTACACCATGTAAGTCACAAAGAAAGAGAAAAGAGAAAGAGAAAGACAGAAAAGAAAAGAGATCACTGCAGTGATCAAAGAGCTGCAAAGTATAGTCATGGGACTCTCTCTGTTCTTTAAAGTTTGAAGTGGGCCAGCCCAGGCTGGCCATGTAACCGCTCAAGCATACAGAAGACAGTAGAAGGACCCTAGACCCTATATATTGAAGATGGCGGTACGAGCTAGATAATAATAACGAACAGTGGTCCACATTTTGCATAAAAGAGTTCGTCATGGTTAGTCATGGAAAGAGGCATTTGCCAAGCATTGGATGATGCAAGTTGACAAACTAGATAACCATAGGATCCTACAGCATCATCATCATCTCATCATCTTCCTGCCCTTATCCCATGTTACTTGGGTCGGCGCAACACGTTTTCTTCTTCTATACCGTTCTGTCTCCTGCCACGCTATCACTGCCTCCCTTTTCTTTCATATCACTCCTCACACAGTCCATCCAACTTTTCTTAGGCCTTCCTCTGGAGTAACTTGAAAAATAAATATCAGTAAATATTCCAATCCTATTATGATATCGATAGATAGTACATAATTTACACAATACGTGTTAAAACAGCTCTTTTTATATTGCTAGAAAATAGAAATATAATATTTTAGCAAGCTAACGTAAACATTGAAAATGATGTGACGTAGACTAATTCAATTTCAATGAGTTATTCATATTATAGGAAAAATACGTGTCTACTGGGACTCATATTTCTTTCTATACCAAATTTTTATTTTGTTTCAACAACAATATTAGCTAACGCTGATGCGTGTGTTTCAGATAGCTTATACTTCTGTTCAACCTGATCTTGAATGCTAACCGAATAAAATACTAATAAAACTTTTTATTTCGTCCTCATTGCAGATGCAGCTGTTATTTATACAAGGTCTAGACTTATAATAATACATAATTATGCAGCGATTGTTGTAAGATAAAAATAAAACACCGCATTTAATAGTTTTGACATTTAAGTTAGGCACGAACTAGCAGCAGCTCAACTCAAATTAGTAATCTAGAAACATATATTTGTTTATTATTTTATTCAAACAATGTTTAAATGACAAAAAAAGGAAATTAAGAAATAAAAATATTGATTGGCAACTTCACATAGCGACCATTTTTAACTACAAAAATACCACAACCTGTATAATAACCACTTAGCAACCATTTCTTTTAATATCCTCGTGTGGATGTTTCTTTTATTATTTTACATAACCTTTGATTACCTTCAGTCCTTGAAACAAATAAAATCACTCTCCTGAGGGAGGATATTTGGGCGGATTTTTGTCACAAAAAAAATGTTGGTCCTATGGGAAAGGTTAACACCAATTTAACGAATATTTTTTCTTATAGAGTAGATTTCTAACAGCGAATAATAAATTAAAAGACTGGCCAGTTAGAATTCAATAAAAAACTCGAATGCCAAAAACATATCTTTGCATAACCATTCAATTAAAGATAACAAAAGCTATCTTTTGATCGACAGCAACGAAAATTAATCAAAGTTAGATAGTTAGATTAATAATAATTAATCGTAGGTAACATACGGATACAATACAATAGTGCTATGACTAGAAAATTGGCTGCCCATTATTTGCGAACAACGAACAATCATAGTAACTACTAGTTTATTGGTACTATTTGTTCTCGAAAGATACTCACATTACTGAGCCACCATTGAATACACATAGAAGATTATAAATATAAATTAAGTGCCTGTTACACGTATAATTCTAATGAAAAAAATCTCATAATTATTTTTGATGAACTTATTTTAATTCACATCGTACATACATCGGGCGCACGGGTGGCGCAGTGGTTGAGCGATTGACTGCTGCGCTGCGTGTCGCGGGTTCGATTCCCGCACGGAACAAATATTTGTATGACCTACATATAGTTGTTCCGGCTCTGGGTGTTGTGTATGTGAGTTTATATGTTTGTAAACGCACCCACGATACAGGAAGAAATTCCTAGTGTGGGGCAACGTTTTTTTTAAAAAAAAAAAAAAAAAAAAAAAAATATTACCTATATTAAACTAATTTTATTTGTTAAATTTTTATTGTTTTGTCAGTGTGGAATAAATAAAGCTTTATTATTATTACCTGCTACACAAACACAAAATCAGTGTATTTAATAGTTTTTCATCAATTCGAAGATGAATTAAACGTAAAAATTATTTCTGCTGCAGAAAAAATACGTAAAAAAATTAAGATACTTACTGTTACCTTGCTCCAAGTTTTTGAACTAATGATAGTTGCATCATAAAAGTAATGCAATTGACTGTTGCAAATTAATTCAACCAATAACAGCAGCTAACACGTCTTCGACGATTGAACCCATTAATTTTGCGGTAAACATTTCAAAAATTGAGCCTGAGTTAATTCCTTCCGTTTATTTTCGGATTTCCTTGAAGTCTAGTTTAATTATATAAACAACAATACAATTAAATGTATTTCTGAAGTTTAAAAATAACACTAGACTACAAAGAAATCACAAAGCCATTTAAATGTAGTGTTGCTAATGATTGTCGCATTTCGTCATATCGACCATTTATCAAATTGTATTCCACAATCGTATTCAAATCACACACTCATAGTAGGGCCCACCATTCGCTCCAGATTAATGATCGAGATTAGATAATTAGCATTGGGCAATCGAAAGTGAAAGGAGAGGTACAATGACCAAATAACCATATGTTGTCACTACACCTCAAGGTTATTAATGTGTATTGTTATTGAGACCATTAATAAATGTTTTGTCATGTCGTGGTCATATCGTGTGGTAGTGTGATCGAAATCTGGTGACTTGTTGGCGAAGTCTGATGATATTATGAAGTTTATATTTATTTATGATTTTATTTTGTGTTTTCATAAATCTAGAAAAAAAAAACTGGCATGGAATTCCTACCGGAGTTATAGTTTAAATATAACGACAAATATAAGGCACTATATATACTTATAATGAAGAAACTGATGACTAGATGAGGGTCGCAGGAGATAGCGTTTTGCGAGAAGCACACGTCCACATGGACACACTGACCGATTTGGCGATAACAGGTCCAGCAGTGGTCATATTTCGGCTGTAACGCTGATTAATGTAGGTGGTCAAGATTGGCATTGCAGTAATCCATGTGAAAATACTAATAAAAACTTGGGTTATTTTAAAAAAATAACCCTAGAAGCAAAAATATATCCTTTCCCAATAAATGCTTCGAAATTATCATATTTAAGTTTATAAGCAAAGCAAAAAAATCTATGTAAAACAATTTATTCCAAGAAATTCTTTAATATTTTTTAAATTGAGGTTCATAATATTAGAGCTTTGAAAATGTTCAGGCAACTAAAAAAATATTAAAAGAAGTTTTTATGAATGTAATCTTTTTAACAGAGCTGCTCTAGTGTGAACTGAATAAGCAGTTGATTTTATATTTCTTTGCCTGAGGTTGTTAGTGCGAGTTTCTGAAAAACTAAATTATCTTTCACCTGGTATTTTAAGTCTGAAAAATATATTTAGATATAAAAGGTGTTTGCTGTGTGAGCTTTGCTGTTTATTAGCATAGTATACAGTTATCTACATTATACATAGTAACTAAACTGGTAATTTAATAAATGTCTAATAGTAGTCACAGACCTCCCAGTTTTACTAATCATAAAACTGTGCTGGATATTTTATTTCACAAAAAATTAAGATTAAAAATATTAAGAATAACATATAAAATTCACTAAAGGTTTAATGATTTTAAAATAATATTGCTTATAGAAGATATAAGAATCATAATATTCTTATAATGTAAGTAGGCTACACGTGGGAGCCTAATATAATATTTTGCGAAAGAAAAACGATGAAATTACGTAAATCGCAAAACAATAACACCAGACCGTGATATTTTTCTTGCAAAGATTTTGAGAACATTACGCCCTTCTCCGAATGATAGTCATTTGAATAATTTTGTGAAAGACTTGTTTTATTCACATTTTGTCTTTCAGCTAGTTAAGTGACTATAGAATCATACAGTTCGTTAGCTTCTTCTGATTTTGCTTCAGCAAGAAAATCTGGTCTTTATTACTAACTACTACAACATTGTTACGAGCATTTTCTGTTAAAAGTTCTTGGCTTTCTACTGCTATTTTTAGGTAAAGGTGAATCATCCTTATCAAGCCATATTCATTCTTTGTTGTATTTACTTTAGGGTCTCTTTTTCTTTAGATTGTTATTTAATTTTGTTCTTTCTAATACTTTTATTATTCTTACTTTATGCAGTCTTATGTTACTTGTATATAAAGTTCGCCTCTCCTGTTTTACCAAGTACCTAAATACCACCAACATAACCATAAACACCTAAACACCATGCTTTATCCATAAAAAAGTCTACATTACCATCCCCTTTAAGCTCGAACTCAATTTCAGCATTATTTCAATCAAACGATTAAAAGCACTTTTGAATTGTCAAGGTCAGACAGGAAAATAGATGAAGCTAGTTCAATTAATATACAATAAAAAAAATCCAAAGTAAACTTCACCATTCTTACCTTCACTTCCATAAGAAAAACAATAACGCCAGAAATCAAAATACAAGCAAAGGTCCCGCCTGGAGCATTTCTCACTGTAACAATATCACGTCATGCAAGTGCAAACCATCTGTCTACCTTCAAGCACGACTCCCCGAGGGTAGGTAGAAGTAATTATTCCGAAGAGATCGTCTTTTGTTATGTTGGTTTTGCTTCGGTATCGCTTTTGACGTCATTCGAAGATTGAAGCAGCGTTAGAGATGATAGTTATAGATTGTGCTGTGCTTGGTTTGAGTTGAAAACCCCTTCGATATTGTCTATAGTAACACTACAAAATGCATCAACTTTTTGATATCTGTCTGAAATTACAAGTGCAATTCAAAACTGATACGATAAAGTAGGATTTGCAAGGAATTTCGGTGCTAAATTGTTTGCTAAATTTTTTCTAGTTCTAAGACTTTTATGGAATTATGTTGAATCTTTGCATTTGGTTGGATTTCACTGTTTCTGAAACTCATAATTATAAATAATTACTAGCGACCCACCTCGGCTTTGCCCGTAACAAATTATAAACAACAACTTACCTCGTTTTTCACTCTTTCTTTTGTTGAAAACCCGTTCAGTAGTTTTTAAATTTATTGCGTAAAGACGCGGTGGGAGACTTTCTTTTAGAATATATAGTGATGATACATTATGAAAGGAGTTCTGTAAGACTCGAAAACTACTTCATATATCCCATCTTTATCATACTATAAACGTACACATCTTCCATATTAACGCAGTAAACCGGATCCACCAGTAATTTAATAAACCCCCAGTCTATCTCAAGGTGTTAGATATACAATGTACAGAACATAACATTGTTTACGATAAATATCTTCTCCATATCCTGGATGGCATATACATACATATTCTATGTAAATTGAACATAAACATAACACCGAAGCTAAGTTACCGTAATACATAGCCAATATTGATCTTGCTCATAACCAAGGTAACATACAGCGATTCTCTAAGGACAACATTGTATAACATTGGTTTGCCAACAATGTTGTTTTTGCTGACAACGGGAGAATATCAAATGGCATATCATTGGTTGAAAGCGTTTTACGTTGTTTAACACCCACTACTTGCGCCCTTGAGTGGTTGTA
This sequence comes from Anorthoa munda, assembly GCA_945859665.1. NCBI lineage: Eukaryota > Metazoa > Arthropoda > Insecta > Lepidoptera > Noctuidae > Anorthoa > Anorthoa munda. Next base: position 5,898,715 of record OX243916.1, on the reverse strand, counting down.
AATTAAAGTTGAATATGAGTGTGTGGATTTTACTATGGAATCGTGTCTTCTCTGTGTTTATGTAGATAGTTGTTTACTGATATAGATAATACGCCATTATAAACTCTACCAAAAAGTATTTGGTTAAGAGACATTAAAAAAAATTGAAAATTTTTGGTTTTACTCTATTAAGCACTGGCATAAAAATTACAATTTTCATTATTAAAATGACTCAGGCATTAAAAAAAAAACCTTTGCAAAAGTGTACAACTTTTTTATTTTCTAAACATTTTACAATTTCTTTTTATTCCTATCTTGATATACGCAAGTCGGTCGCTGTTAACTGGATGTTTGGCGATTTTTAATTGAAAATAAATATTGTAACCCGATAGTCAACAATATTAGAATAAATATGTATTCAGTATTTTCCTAACTTGTATTTTATTTACTCTCTACAGTCTGTTTCAACTTTCGTATCGCACGATCCTACTCCAAAAGTTATGACGATGTTTATGCAAACTGCGACTGCAGACAACGGTAAAGCTGTTTTGAAATTATTTCGAATTTGTTTAGTTTTGGCTTCTGAATTATAAAGTTGTTGGTTGGTTTTAGTTTTAGCTATCATCATGTGGGACTGAAAATCTGTTACTTTGATATTCTATTGTATTTCATGAGACTGGTAATGTGTTATTTCAATTTAATTACGAGTAATAAAAGACTGTTAGCACTTCAATCGAACTTTGATTTGTTAGAGATCAAATCCTTTTGAGGTGATCGAATCTACATACATAAATTACTCGGAGAATCTATATCACATCACATCACATCATCAGCCTATTAATGTTCCCACTGCTGGGACACAGGCCTCCTCTCTGTGAGAGGGAATCTATATAATTTAATGGAATATGATTTCAGTAACGCTATTTACTTGTACTTATACTGTACCTACGCCTACCCAGCCTTATTAGGCCATTTGTAACCATATTTAGGTCAGCTTTTAGCTTCACTAGATATATATTCTCTTTACAACTGCAAAAAGCTTCTGTAGCAATTACACCTAAAATACCTTCGACCTATGCAATATTCGGTAGTATGTCTGACAAATTTTCGAGCATCAGACTTAATGCATACTCGTACGCTACTAAGCTATTATTAAACCATTGTTACCTTTGACCCACCGCCTACGCGAATTCTAAATGTAACCACTGGAATTCTCAAATTCATTCGTCCATTACATGACGTATCACGCTTGTTTTCCCAAAAAGGGTAGGCGGAATTGTGGTACACCCGTATTACGCCAGTAATAGTCTCATGAAATGGAAGCTCGTGGAGCTGGTGACTAAGTAACACGGATCGATAGTTAAGGTTAAGCAATGCTTGCCAAGGTCAGTCTATGGATGGGTGCCCATCCGTCTGAGACTACTCAGAGATTAGGAAGACTGATTGAGTGGCATGCGATGGTAGGCAAGTTTTTGTCCACTAGCCTTACGAAGAAATTACTTACGAGTTTTTTCCCAAGACTCGGTAATCTCGTTGATATCCCATAGCTAGGACCAATAAGGCAGAATATACTAGTAGCAAAGCCCAATATCACTTTTCCCGGTCCAGAGATTTTGCCCAAGACCTCACGTTCAGTATTCTAGTTGGAGTCTCCCTGTTGCTTTAGAAGAATACAAGCAGTTAAATTTTCATATACGTTTTATTTTCAGTGTAAGCAGCTATGAAACAAGACGTAATTTGTCATTCCTCTCTTTTATTGTCGTTCGTGAGTCGTAACATAATATGAGGTAACTTGGTAGCTTACAGTGGCACGCTTATGAAGCTATGAGCAATATTGCCTGTCTCTTTGAACAGTTGCAGATCGTGTTCATCTATTATTTTGTTATGTGTGGTGTTGGTTTTGATTTCCCGTATTGGTTAAAAGTTTAACTATCCTAAATTCGAGATAATATCTCGAATTTTGGATACTTAAAAGAACTGATGATCATCACTATCTTAATTTAATTTATCTGTTTTAATGAACAGTACAAACGTAAAGCGCAAGCTGAACACTACATTGACTTGATTACTCCTTAATATACTAATAGCGCGTTGATCAAATATCAGACTATGTCATGCTAATACAGACCCCAGGTACTTTGTGCTTTGTGTAATCCTAAGGACAACTTGTTTTTATAAATAAATAACCTGTCATAGAAGACAAATTGCTAAGCTATGAAATCTTGCAACTTAAACTAAAACAGTAAAATCAAGCGGTTTTACCGACGGTCAAATTCTCAGCATAGTATGACAAAACATTTCTAATAATACTTTTCCACATAGCTGTCTTGACCTATAATAAATAACTTACCTTAAAACTAAAACAGAAAAAGTACAGTTTGTAAACAATTGTTTAAAGTTTTCAGTAAAAATTTAAGCAAAATTTGTTGATTCCTTAATAGATTTTTTTTTTTTTTTTACTATGTATAGGCCTGTGTTTGACCACAATCTCACCGTGGTCAGTGATGATGTGGCCGATGGTGGTAAGCACACAAAGCCTAGAAGGGAACTGGCTCTCAAGTGCTGCTATCGGAACACACCGGAAGGTGCTGAGGTGGTGAATTCCTGACAAAATCTCAACAAGCAATTTCCTGGTATAGTTTAATATAATGTAGTACATGGCTTCAATTTAAACTCGCCCTCAAACATCATCTGCCTTTATAATTAACCTGGTTGCAAACAATCTGTCCGAAGGCGGATAACCTAGTAACCCGACCTTTACCGTCGAGTTACCTAAGAGGATTTGCTCTGCCCGGCTCCTTTGAACGTATGCGTATATAATAATTAATATTTTAACTTGATCACTTTGGATGTGAAAGGTTTCATGGTGAAGAGAATTTGTTGGATGAGTTTTGTCATTGATGGTCTAATAGGGTCTTTGTAATTTGAGTGGTTTTGGAAGGTCATTCAAAATCTGGTAAAAGGTAAAATTTGTGGGACTCATTGATTAGATTTATGTCTATCTATTCCATATATTAGATGTATGCCTATGTATATGCTATGTTAATTATATCTTAAAAGTTTTATACAAGAGTATTATAATTAGAGAAAGATTTTGAACATTTCATAAACAGAAAAAGGCCTTGAAGATCAAGAACAATTTTGTTTTTATAATAATTTGTTTTTATTTTTCTCTAGTCTAATGCTAATGAATGATATTTTATTTGAATTTCGAATGGATCAAATTTTATGTAATGCTTATGAATGTAATATTATGAACTGTTGTATCAGAATAATTGTAATCATGATCTCAAAATGAAAATGGACCTATATGATGCTTGTCTTCGTTTTACGTTCAGTGTTCCTACCCTGTGCCAGACCCATTACTATTTCACTGAAGGATAAAGTAACACTGCAGATTCGGGGTTGAATTATATATCATACAGCATAATTTAATTTTCGCTTAATAGCTACCGATAAAACAATCAATCACTCATTAAAAAACACGATTTTAATTTCATTTCCGCGACCAAAAATAGCTCATTAAATATTTACATCGTTCTACTACAGTTTACAATAATAATTATTGTGTATACCACGCCAATGAATGAACACCGATAAGGTTTATAATAGAACAAGTAATAATAAACTAATAACACTTTATTTACATAACTGCCGTCACCCCATTTATCGACGTCGTTAAGATAAGAGCCGAGATGTACCAATTATAGTTTATAACAAGCGTGATTGTGAACTTAAATGGAAATGAAAAAATATATATAGACGATCTTTTAGTTCAAAAAACTTTTTTGAAAAAAAATAAATACTACCAACTTCCAAATAAAAAACTACAAAGTGAAAAATAACTAGTCTTTGGTAGGTACCAATTTTTTTGCGTTATGGACACCGACTTCCAAAAATAAAGTTATTTTTCACTTTGTAGTTTTTTATTTGGAAGTCGGTAGTATTTTTTTGCAAAAAAGTATTTTTATTTTTCACTTTTTTGTTGTACCTGCACAACAAAAAAGTGAAAAATAAAAATAATAAAACTAATAGGCAAGTTGTTTAGTAAGGTACCTATGACGCCAGAATAGATAACCCGAATATCATGAAACTTGAAAATTACCGGTGAAATGAGAGATCTGCGTACCCCTTAAGAGCATACTGGCGTGATATTGTGTTATGAAATGGTATAAACAATTAACAGACATGTGATTGCAGCAATCCCGAGAGGTTTGCCGTTATTTATTGAAGAGTTCTCTTGTATATCTTCGAAGTCCTTAATCAGATCTTCACTAAATTAAAATGGAACCAATTTGGGAACATGCAGTTTAAAACAAAAAAAAGAATTCAAAATCGGTCCCCAAATGACGGAGATATCGATGAACATACATAAAAAAAAAACCATACATGAAGTCGAACATAGAACCTCCTCCTTTTTGGTAAGTCGGTTAAAAAAGCGAAACTGCTGAGCTCCTGGGTTTGATTGTCGGGTTAGGCAACTTGCTATTTAGAAAACGGTATGAGCTATGAGTGTCGCTGAAATAGTAAAGGAAAACATTGTGAGATCAGAAAACGAAAATATGTGACATCTACCAAGCCGCATTGGGCATGTGGTTGACTATCGTCCCACTCTTAGAAATAAGGCCTATATCTCAGCAGTAGAAATGGTTTAGGTTGTTTAGGCGTATGCTATATTTATTTATTTATTATATACTAAAAAAAGTGTAGGCGTAGTATTGTGTACATTCATAATATATATAATACATGAAAGTACACAATACTACGCCTACACTTTTCGGGGATTTACGTCAAAATCATCTCACACTAATTAATATAACATATTAAGACCGGAAATTACAGGAAAACCTAATTAATGTATGTAATACGGAAGATAACATATGTTTGCTTTCAGATATTCTCTTTGGTTGTTACTGTTCTTGCTTCAAGGGTTTTGACTGACATGTTTGAGAAGGGTTTGGTGTCCAAAAATACGTAATATATTTTTATTGCATATAATTCAGAAATGAGTTTTGTTTAAATAACTTATAGATAGACTGCCACAAACTCACGTAAGCAATCTATGAAAACAACTTCATTTGATTAAAACCAATAGCGAAAACATTGTATGTTAAATCCAAACACATTCAATCTGAGAGCATTGCAAGCGAACACAAACTACTTTTAATCAAGAATAGAAATAACGAAGCTAATACTAAAATATTCATCCACCTAATCAAACATTTTACTTTGTTGCAGGTAATTTCAATCTTCATTCATATAAAGGAATATGGAGACGAGAAATACATGATACAACGGTAACTGTAATAATTTGGAAACAAAGAGCAATTCAATGTTGAGTTGTTTGAGGTCCCAAGACTGTACCCTGCGATACGCCTCTTAATGCTACTGGTATACTGACGTTTGTTTATTGTTATTATGATATGTTAATAGATACTTAACGAAAAGCAAGCAAACCCATGAATTTATCAACGTTTAATACAATAGTCAGTTAGAAACTTTATAGACCAGCTGATCGTTTCAAGAGATAAACTTTATCAAACGCATTATCATATCCAAACAGTTATTTCCCATTATATTCACAAACCAAACGAAATGTTCACACAATTTCACAATCACTTAAGGAAACATCATGAGGTACTACCAATAAAGGAACCGGATTCGAAAACTTTATTGCTTCTGCTTACGTTTAAAATAATTCAGTGTAAAACCGTGAAGATAATAGTGTAGTTGCGAAGGAAACCATAACCATTATAGCCCGTGCTAAGCATCACGACAGGAAATTGATTGGTCCGTCAAACGAACGATCTATCTCATTGTTTGGTATTCACTGACGGGATTACACCAAAGATATAGAACATTAGAGCAGTGGCGACGTAATGGATGCCGTAAATAATGATAGTGACGATGCATTTATAATTCATGGATGCTATTTAGTGGACGCATTAGCTCGTGAGATGGGAGATTCCAGTGAAAAGAACGAACCGTGAACACGATCTAAGATACTAAAAGTGGAACTTTTTAAAACGATAATTATTGCGCTTGTTAGGTAATTCTTACTCAAGTGAAAAGAATTACATTTGACTCGTTATTTTTGCCTTTATGGTGTGAGAGAAACAAGTGCTAGTATTTTCTTTTTTTTAAATAATTATCGAGTCTCATTCTGTGCAACTTAGAAAACCTTCATAGAAGTTGATAAATAAAATGTTACACAAAATTGTAGCAGGTGTGAAATTACATCTTTCTTCTGTACAATCTGTACCAATGTAAAGAAGCTTTATTTGTTATTTCTAAAATATAATATTAAAGTCTTCATAAATAAGCCCTTTTGTCGGAAAGAAGAGCTTAAATGCCAAGTCAGTGAACATTTTAATCCCATCTTCAGCCTTAATTAAAAAACAAATGAAGCTGAACTTGTGACATAGAAAATAATTAATTTTCAAAATTAGGCCATCTTTCGCTTCCTTTTCACCAAGTCCTTGACCTAATTAGTGTTGAAAGAAAATTATATTGGCTTTTTGATGTTGACACTTTGTTCTCAAGTTTTTATTAAAACTTCAAAATATATACAATTGGCAATCTAGCCCACTACACAATAAAATTTGGTCCTGTTCTCTGTTTATCGTGAAAGGCAATCAAGAGACTATGTTAAGGGGATGGGCAACAGTATTCTGACTTAACCCTAACATACAGCAATGGCCAATTCGTTTGTCAAGTATAGCGATCATGATAATGTTACTGACAGGCTGTATATTGCAGTGGACTATGTAGGCGGGGAATGGTCTTCAGAAGACGTTAAATTAACTATGGCAGTAAAACAGGGCTGATATAAAGAGCTACTTGGAATAATAGATTACCACACATACTCATTAGGCTCGGGAATAGTAATAATATGGAAATCGTGACAGCAATGTTATCAACTGCGACTACTTTTCCTTATTACCACTTGTATGAGAAAACAGCTTCTCTATATATATCTGCCCATATATCTTCTCCACTTTTCCCTTCACCGAAACGCTAAGAAGTATAGTTTGAGTATTTAAGTTTAATGAGGCATCATTAATATCTGATATGATCTCCTTTGAAAGGCTAAGTGATATTTAATTATGGCTTGCGGGGTTAATTGTGATGGAATTGTGTCATGTTCGACATATTGGTGGAATTTAATATACGGTAATGGGTGTCTTGTTAGCGGTGCACACTGATGAGAACGATTCACGAAATGATGCATGCTAAAGAGTTTTAAATGAATCAAGAACATACAAATAAAATCACGTCTGTTTTTCCGGAAGGTTTGAGCAGAGATGTTCGCATAATAAAACCCACTTTTCGTCAATGTTTAAGCCCCATCTTCTTCGTGTCGATGATTCCTTCATTAAATTTACTTCGACCAATATTCAACCAAGTCGATAGCCTTAGAGCTGGCCTCATAAAGGTTTTGCATGGTGCAGTCGTTTTTACATAAAAAGCTGGTTCCGCAGTCACACTGTGGCTTATTGGAGTACCCCCATCTGACTTAATTATGCTTACAGTAGCCCACTTGGCTTCGAACCCCATGTAACAGGGAGTGAGCCTATTTCCATCAACCGGGCACAAATGTAGACTCCGGGCTGCTTCTGCTTCTGAGAAATCCCAGATGTAAAAACTCAATAACACTTCTCCCGACCCAGGAATCGAACCCAGGATCTCATATGCTTAGCAGCAATACTTGCGACTACTAGACAAACGAGGCAGTTGAAATCCATACTAATATTATAAATTCGAAAGTAACTCCGTCTGTCTATTTATCTGTTATCTTATCATGCCTAAACCACTGAACAGAATTCAATTAAATTTGGCAAGGAGATAGATGGCACCCTGAGGAAGGACAAAAAATAAATTGTTGGTAGGTAGGTAGGATAGGGGTGTAGTAGGTATTAACCTACATTCCCTACCCTAGTAGGGCATGTAGGTTAAGGTAGGTAGGTGGGTAGGGTAGTGAAGGGGAGATAAGTAGGGAAGTAGGCAGGGTAGAGAGGTAGGTAGGGTAGGGTAGGGCAGGTAGGTAGCCAGTTGACGGGAGCGAAGACGCGGGGGCCAGCTAGTCAAGTATAATTTAATAAAGTGAAATAAAAACAAAAGAAGACCTCCCAGGTTTTCAATTTCGCGGCTGTCCCACATCCACGATGAAGATTTCATATCAATTTGGAAAAGCCATGTTCATGTGAATCTTGAGGCTAATAATTCCCTGTGAACATAACTTTCTACTTAATCGTGATAAGTTCATCTTGCTCGCTCGAAAATTATTGGTAATTACCTGAAACTGGTTGTCAAAACTATACCTACAATGTTGGAACAGCGAGTAAATTACATCATTACATTATCAAGAAAGTATTGCATGGTAGTTACAATAAAAAAACAAAATTATCCATTTTGAAATTACACAAGAAAAAAATACAGTGAAGTCCCTTCCCGTCATTATGTTGTTAGAAAAAGTACTTGAGCTGGAAAATTACTTAAAGTACTTGATGATGATGACGCCATTTTAACTGTTTCTGATGCAGAATTAAGCGGACATTCTTTAAGTCATGCAGGTGGCGATTTACTTACTGTCAAGTAAGTGTACTATCTAGCAAATTGAATTCAAATTGCTCCCTTAAGTTGGAATGAGGCATTGTTGTAGGCTTTGATAATCTAGTCAGATACACTGAACTTAATATTATGAATGTAGTACGCAAACAGGTTTGAGTAGACAACGAGGCACCCCTTGGACTACAACCTTCTGTATAATTATATGAATACTTGAAAAAAGAGAACTAGAGAGGCGGTTTTGAACTTTAATGATGAACTAAGACCTAAACTTAAGAATATTGTCTTACAATAAGCTAGTGTCCGACCGAAAGATCGGTTTCGGTCCAGTTTCGGCAAAAAACGACTTTTGGTTTAGTTTCGGTTTCGGCGGCAAACCTGCCGAAACTACGACCGAAACCGAAACTGCATTCGGGAGTTCTCACGCTGTGGTTGGTCATGTTTGGCGCGTTAAATTCCATCAAACAGAGTACGACGAAGACATTTTGCCGCGTCCACCTGCCTAATCATGTCGTGACTGGCTTGCGTTTGCAGTTCGATTTGTTTGTTTTAAGATTTCGTGTTTTATTCGGTATGTTTTATTACGTGATATAGCATAAGAGTAGGTGGTAAACATCAAACAAATGTCGAAGACTGCATAGCTATGTGATTTAAAGATAAAAAAATAAAGACTGAATGATTATAATAACGTTTTCTTTATTTTTCCCTCAAAACATTTCACATGATTCTTGTAAGGAAGTTTCGGTTTCGGTTTCGGCCGAAACTGAGACTGTTGTCGAAATTCGGTTTCGGTTTCAGTCGTAAAAACAAGTTTCGGTCGGACACTATAATCACCACAACTGTCACATGAATGAATGCAATAAGATGTCATCAATGCAGACCAGTAAAATAACAGCCTGATAGTAGCCTTTTGTTGGGTCTTAACACTTATGAAAGTAAAACAAGGTGGCCGGAGACCACACAGCAAAAAAAATGCTTTAATTAATAAATTGTCAAATTACTTACTGCAAATAAGGCATAAGTTTCGGACCTTACGCAATGAAAAATTCTTTTGGCACTTAACCTTGTTTTACCAATGAATCGTAACCAATAACTGATTTTACTTTTGCCGGCGTTCCATTGACTCCATGATTAATGTTAAGTATTACTAGAGGCTTATTATTTTTTGCTTTTACCATATTGAATTTACTGTCTCTATGGCTTTCTGCACTTAAACTTAGAGTTCAATTTCGCGTAAATTTTATCTGTGTTAATTTATCTTGAATTGCGGCTGATTTACTTAGTTCTGCGGTTGTTTAGACTCTTAAGTTATGGAGATAGGGACGGTTTTTGATTGCTTGGATAGTGGTTGTAATGTTGTTCTGTTTTTTTGTTTAAACTGCAAGCAGACCGACATGGGGCAGACTGTATGACGCGTAGATCGTGTGGTTTTTGCAAACGAGAGACGGTAAATAATTTAGTGATGTAACTTCTTTACTGATCGCGATGTCGATAAGTTTTATTTGATAAGTAAGATAAGGTTTTTTTTATGATTTATACTTGTGAGTGTTTCCGTTCTATACAATTATTTATTTATGATTTAATAATAGATGCCACAGGCAAAATTTTTTTTGGAAAAAGTAAAGTCTTGTGAAAATATTAGTCTGTTAAACATTTTAATAAAAATTCTGAACCAGTTATTTTCAATATTGTGCCTATAAAGTGGATTCGGATCAAATAAATTGAAATAATAAAGTGAGGCGTTTATTTAATATAGCTTTTCCAGTGAATATGAACAAACTAATATTAGCCTTCGGCTTTGCATATATAAGAGATTTTTAATTTTGATGGATAATTTCTTCCATCGTTTTTGTTTTAAGTGATTAAGATTGTGCGTAGTTGGTCAGTGGTTATGATGAAATGTTCAATACAAAGTTGATCTAGGTATATAAGATAAATATTGTTTATAGTCAATTATGATATTTACAATTCTCATAATGATTATGACCACTATAACACTTGTTATTGGCTATTAATCTAATTAACCTTTAACTCAAGATAATACAGAGGATTATACAAATGTCTGCTCTGATAAACAACTGCATTAATTTCCTTGTTCTAAACATTTTGGAGTACTGTAGTGGCTAGGTCAAGTTCACCGGATATCATTATCACAAACAGGTCAAATGTCATCTAGCCAAATGATAATTCCATTTTGATTAAATTTCCCAAACGTTGATTAAATTTCCCAATTTGATCGTAATTAGTGACGAGGTCAAAACATTAATCCTTTTATTACGGATGGCCTGATTTTATAATTAGATACGCATTAAAATGCCATTATCATTTTAATTGTGAGTAAATTCGATTTTGGCGTTATAATTACAAAGGTATCGTTTTGTACTAATTTTGTACCTTCAGCAAGTTTAGGTTATTACACGGTGACAAAACACCGTAAGTTTGGAATACATCGCGTTTGATTGTAAACTCTATTTTCTCTAAAATACATATTGGATAAGGATAAATTGTAAACTCGTGATTTTGGATGAGATATATTATATTTGAAATTATTTGTTATCAATATAACCAGTGTTTGAAATAATCAGCAGACATATAATTAACATCATCTAGATATTTCACTGTTTTAACATTGAGAATTTCTGAACGAATTTCAAGTTCCAATTTTCTCGCAAAAAAAAAAAACGCAATAGAAAATGCGCTTACTTTCAGTAATATCTTAAAACAATATCGAGGCTGTGCGGCAATCGTCGAGTAATCTTATCAGGAAAGGTCGTGCGGATAGCTTGGTGGGTTAATTAATTTTAAATCTCGAAGGTTGAGTTTTAATTTTGTAGAATTAGGGCACTGACAAGGTTTTTATATGTTAATTTTGTGCGGTTTCGTCGACTTTTATTATCTCTTTTGCTGATCCTATGCCTTTTCGTGTCAATATTTTGCCTTTTTGATAATTATTATATTATCATAATATTATCCGGTATTCTCTTCATATTTATTATGTCCTCGAGTATCCATATTTATTAGCTTTAGATTTTTACTATCTACCTCTTTTTTCGTAAAAGATTTATTTTACAAGGTCCTAGATTATCAGAGTTTTTTCAACCTTGTCTAGTTTGGTATTTTCCGCTACTTTTTGCTAGTTCGTGGCTCTTTGCCATCGCTGTTGTTTTCAACATTCGTAACGAATATAAGATTTTCAAGCTTTACCACGTGTTTGGAAAAATGCAGCTATATTCTTGACATTTATGTTTCCCAATGGATCCTTTAAAAAAATGTGTGGAAATGTCGCCAGTGGCCTATGTTTTTTAAATATCTCTCTTTATCTCTTTGTTCTGAGTTGTTTATTTTGCTGGCTGTTATGCCGTCTTACATAGATCTGTAGCTGTGGTGATTTTCTAGTATATTTGATTGATCATATTTTGTATACTTACATAGCCGTAAGATTGCCTAAAAACTTCAAATCTCAAGCAGTTGTTTACTAAAATATAGTTATCGTCAACAATATAACAAACAGCATTAGAAACAACCGTAATGATGTCCCAATGCCAAAGGTTATCGATGTAACCGTGTCAATGAAACCTATTCGATATGAAACTCGATAAGTCCATTCAGTATATTATGCTCTGCTTTATTTTTACCCTCACTAATCAATGGTCGTTACGCATTTGGTTTTTCAAGACCTCTTGATTGACTGATGAGGTCATGCACTGGTTCTGTTTAGTTAAACACAAATTACAATTTGCGGTCGTGAAAATCTTCTTCCTCTACATTTGATTTGATTTATATAGTTGATGGCCTGTAAATGTAAGTTTGTACGAGAAGATGATATAAATAATTAAACGAATATAGACGTCAATGATGACTACAGTAAATCGTTTCGTGAATCTCTATATATAGTCTAAGGCCCAATTACTTGCAAAAATAATGAGACAGATTGTCAAACACGCATTAACTAAGATCTGATCTGATCTGATTTATTATGATATGTGCTGTAAGAAAGGGGGTGGGCTGAAAATCAGCGTTAGCCAGCGTAGTATCCATGCTGCACACTGGTCAGCATCAGCTGAGCCCGCTTCTTTTGCCATAATGGAAATGTGCTTTTTAACTGACGTGATTGGTTGAATAAATTTTCAACAGCCAATCGCATCACTTGATTTATGTTTAATTTGTGACGCATCGATAATTTATTTCCAGGAAACACCCGGTGGTGTTACTCCTCCATTTATTAGTTATCAACATAATTTTCCAAGAAATATTCTATCATGATTTGATGAGATATCAAAGTTTAATGTTCTTTACGTAACATCTGTGAGTGACGTAAGAAACCTACAGATCCTTATAAAGAAGATTGCCTGGAGCAGTAATTTAATGGGTGTGTTCACGTAATATTAAAGTATATAAAACCGTTTAAGATCGATATTAAAATTGATTTGTAGTCTATAAAATCTATTAGATTTGTAACATATGTATGTTACATGAACGTACATTCCAGCATTGCCCGTGTCTATTTCACATATATTACTGTATTTTTAGTTTCATTGTTTTACAATAAATTTCAAAATAATTAGGCTAATCTTACAGCCATCCTCTACCAATACTTAAATAAAAAAATAACTAGCTTAAACTATATCCTAGCAGCAAATTTTGTCGAAATTAATAAATGAAGAGAAATTATCTTCAACTTTAATAGCCCAAAACACAATAAAATATCTAGAACACCGATAATGTTTATTTCTCAATCCGGCCCGTCAATAATGCCATTATATTTCACTTACATTAAAAATATCTCTGACGTATCTTTTCTATTGCCATCAGCTGTAATACCGACAATCTTAGACTACTTCACTGTTTATATTATCTTTATAAAACCATTATACAAACTTTTACCCACCTTGCCATTGATAGAAATGAATCGTAAAAATACTATATACTAATATGCAAAGTCATTGACTTTTAATTATTTTAAGTGTTCATTAATTTGCACAACTTTCTAATGCCCCTGTAGAGATCAATAAATAATATAAATGGTTTGTTATGCAAGTATCAAAACGATTTAAAAACGTTTAAGTCCGTTTAATTGGGGTTTGATTTAAATATTTGCATTTGATAATAGAAGAGATCCTTTTTTGGAAATATTAATTGGAGAGGATTAATTTCGCCATGTATGGGTAAATGTAATCTGCACGTTATAATTACATTTCAGTTTGTTAACTTTTACTTTTAATTTACATCTATGATGAAACAAAAAAAATTATAACTGGCTCTTTATGTACATTTTTATAGCCTAATTTGTATCCCACCTACACATATTAGAAAAAGAAAAAAAAGCCTCGTTCTCTCGGTAACACAAGGGAATAAAAATATATATGTTTTCCATCTTCGGTTATTGTATTACATGCGAAAAAGATAGTACTTATATATTAAATGATATATATGTGTAGTGCCTAACTAAAAGCAGGCACTCAGTGTTTTTTTGCAAAAATGTTGAAGGCTAAGACACTACATTTTTCGATACAGAAACTATGCTGGACCTACCCTTACGTCGTCAGCCAGATATGATTCTGTTGGTATTTAGTTTAATTGAAGATATTTAACAAAAACCGGCCAAATGCGAGTTGGACTCGCGCACTAAGGGTTCCGTACCATTATCACAAAAAAAACCGGCCAAGTGCGAGTCGGACTCGCACACGAAGGGTTCCGTACCATTATCGCAAAACACTGCAAAAAATCACGTTTGTTGTATGGGAGCCCCCCTTAATTTATTTTATTTTCATTTATTAATTATTATTTTTTGTAAATATTACACTAAACATTCTGTGAATATTTCAGGCGTCTAACTGTTGCCGTTATTAATATCGAGCAAAAAACGGCAATAATATCACGTTTGTTGTATGGGAGCCCCCCTTTAATATTTACTTTATACTGTTTTTAGTATTTGTTGTTATAGCGGCAACAGAAACACATCATCTGTGAAAATTTCAACTGTCTAGCTATCACGGTTCATGAAATACAGCCTGGAGACAGACGGACAGACAGACAGACAGACAGACAGACAGACAGACGGATCGCGAAGTCTTAGTAATAGGGTCCCGTTTTTACCCTTTGGGTACGGAACCCTAAAAACGGCGCAAAAATCACGTTTGTTGTATGGGAGCCCCACTTAAATATTTATTTTATTCTGTTTTTAGTATTTGTTGTTATAGCGGCAACAGAAATACATCATCTGTGAAAATTTCAACTGTCTAGCTATCACGGTTCATGAGATACAGCCTGGTGACAGACAGACAGACAGACAGACGGACCGCGGAGTCTCAGTAATAGGGTCCCGTTTTTACCCTTTGGGTACGGAACCCTAAAAAACAGTTATTAGTTGTTATATTAGATTATGTCAAAGTTCAAGGAAAAGCTTTCAAACTAACTAATACCTCAGAAACCCCCGGCGGAAAAAGAGGGGTGTTATAAGTTTGACGTGTGTTACTGTGTATCTGTGTGTCTGTGCATTTGTATGTCTGTCTGTGGCATCATAGCGTCCAAACGGCTGAACCGATTTTGATTTTTACTTTTTTTTTAAAGGTGACTTTGTCGAGTGTTCTTAGCTATGTTTGAATAAAATCGGTTGAGCCGTTCAAAAGTTATGGGCGTTTTACTGTTTGAATCGGGGTGTTTTCGCAAGATATCGTGTCATAATTACGATGCCGATCGAAGCGTATCTACTATGTACTAGATACTTATGTAGCATGAAATAAAAATATGTCGGAGGTTTTTTAAATTTTGAAATTTTAGTTGTTTTAGATTCGCTGTAATCGCTGTAACAAAAACATTTTTAAAATTAAAGTCTTCATTGATAAATTTTAACCTATTCTGCCAATTCCATTATTATCTTTAAAATTCCGCTCATCTTTTTCAACACAAAACAGATACTTATCGGCAGATACCATCGACAGGAAACAGCTCATCACTAAACGCACAAATACCAACGTGTAGAGCAAATAAAACGGTATAACCGGGCTTTAAAAGTTTTTCCACATCCGTCCGACACCGATGAGCTATTTGTTTAAGGGTTAAAAGCCTAGGTTTTGACACGTGCTATTAGATACTGTTTATTGGGAGCTAAAAGTCTTGAACTTAGCACGTGCTTTTTAGTAGTTGTTTGTTTTAAGTTAGTGTTTTTGTTACTTCTGTAATTTGATATTAGATTTTTTCCCAGGCCTGTTTAAATCGTTATGACATAATAATGAAATAGTATACCTACATTTTAACAAGTAGTTTTTTTTATCAATCTCAATATTATTCCATTGCTTGGCAAAGATCTCCTCCAAAACCTACCACTACTCTCGGTGTATTGCCTTCGCCGACTGATCCCTCAGTAAAAGTAATCTAAAAAAAACATAAGAATTTAATCTATATATATATATATATATATATATATATATATATATATATATATATATATGTATAAAAGCGAAATGTCACTCATTCACGTATCACGAAATTTCGAAAACTGCTTGACGTATAAATATGAAATTTGGCAGGGAAGTAGTTTATAATTAGTAGACGTCCGCTAAGAATGGATTTTACGACATGGCCGGATTTAGGGGGTCTAAGAGCTCTCGCAAGTTAGTAAAAGTAAGTTAAAAGCCTAGGTTTTGACACGTGCTATTAGATACTGTTTATTGGGAGCTAAAAGTCTTGAACTTAGCACGTGCTTTTTAGTAGTTGTTTGTTTTAAGTTAGTGTTTTTGTTACTTCTGTAATTTGATATTAGATTTTTTCCCAGGCCTGTTTAAATCGTTATGACATAATAATGAAATAGTATACCTACATTTTAACAAGTAGTTTTTTTTATCAATCTCAATATTATTCCATTGCTTGGCAAAGATCTCCTCCAAAACCTACCACTACTCTCGGTGTATTGCCTTCGCCGACTGATCCCTCAGTAAAAGTAATCTAAAAAAAACATAAGAATTTAATCTATATATATATATATATATAAAAGCGAAATGTCACTCATTCACGTATCACGAAATTTCGAAAACTGCTTGACGTATAAATATGAAATTTGGCAGGGAAGTAGTTTATAATTAGTAGACGTCCGCTAAGAATGGATTTTACGACATGGCCGGATTTAGGGGGTCTAAGAGCTCTCGCAAGTTAGTATGAAATTCCTTAATTTTTTGAGCTACTAACTTAAAGTTTGGCAGGGAGGTAGTTTATAGATAGGAGACGTAACTCCGCTAAGAATATTCAGGATATTATGTCTGGGCCGGATTAAAGATGTCTAAACCCTCTCGCGAGTTTGTATGAAAGTCCGGGTTTTTTTTTGTACTACCGTCCTATAATTTAGCAAGTCTAGAGTTTATGAGTAGGAGACATAAGCTTAGAAAGAATTTTGGGATACACTATATTTTTTTTCTAATTGATGCCTTAAAAAATTATGCTTAGTGTGATACGCATTTTCTAAAGACGGAAATATAAAAACAGTTTGCGTTAAACATCATTAAACTTTATATCTTCATAACCTCGCGGACGAAGTCGCGGGCAACTGCTAGTATCATATATAATAGTTATCAATTTATTGCTTTAATAATCGTGGTGTAGCAAAAAACAATGTCTACTTTACTATATATAAGCATTATAAATCGTCTTTGCAACACCCACGCTTGTAAAGTTCCTCATTTCTTTTTAATGTGGGCGTGGAAAATTCCCACAGCTCATACTTAGGCCTTGCTTTAACTGTTGTAAAAGAAAAATATTTATCTAGAAAATAATAAATCAAAAGTGAAGTTATGATAAAAAGGCAAAATATTTTTTTTTAATATTTTTAAAAGTTAATCCCGGACCCTTTTACGAAAAATATAGTTATGTTAATTATATTGCTGACTGCCGTTAATATGCTAAAATTTAATCCTTAGAAATCAGAGTTCCTGTCAGATAGACCACGGAAACATGGCCGCGGAAACAAACTAGTAATATAATAAAAGTATAAGTTATGATTTTTTTAAATCTTCCCTCATTTGTTCCGCTGCTGCGGCCTCTGGGACTTGGTCCTTCCAGAGATTCCTTCTTCCCCACGGTCTTTAACCAGCCGTCATTGTACGCGTTCAAGTCATCTAGAAACCTCTTTCTGGGCCGGACACAATGGCGCCATCTTCAGTAATATGATTGTGATGTATAAATAAAATAAATGTTCAAAACCACAAACATTAGAAATCTAACCACTAAACTAAACCACTGACACCAAGCTTCCTCTAAAGTATATAATTAAATAGAAAATCCGTTGGTCCGTAAAGGTCATTCTCAGGAAATTGTTATCAAAGCCAATCTAATAAGACACTGTAATGAAATGACAATCTATCACCTCATCTTGACGTCAGAGTAAGACGTTGTTCATACTGGAAAATTTTCTATTAAATATTAATTATTTTTGCGATGAAAATTAACAGGGAAATGAAGACGTTTTCCTATCTTTAAAAAAGATGTGTGTGAAAAATTCGTTGGTAAAAAAATACTATAGACATTCAAGGGTCATGTAAAATATATTAAGCAGTTTTATGAAAAAGTCTATACTTTATCATTCTTAATAATTACACTGGTTAATCTTTTATTCTAAGTTTAAAAAAAAACGAATTAGGAGTAAATCATGATGTTTACAAAAGCTATAAGAACCGTAAGAAGAAGAGTATTTTATTTGTTGGTGTTGGTCAAATCCACATCGACAAACGCGGGTTTTAGGAACAATTGAACAATCTATCGGGATTAGGAATGCTAACGTCCGAACATGGCGCACATGTTCGGATGTTGACATTTACGAGCTGGTATGAATAAATTTTGCCATGTAACAATCGTCATGCCTATGTAATCCCTAGAGAGAGTAACTACCCTTACTAGTGAGTTAAGCTGGGAACAAATTATCGGACGCGGCTGACGGACGCGACTTACTGCCGCGACTGATATGTGTGCATAGTCGTTTGGGACGCAGCTTGCGGACGCGTCCGAGCGCTTATTCCACAGACAATAAAGCTTATACAACGAAGCTTATGTTTACGTAGAAACATGTCGAGTATAGTGAAAGTGAGGACGCAATTATCTGCTGCGAACACACTCGATAAGTTTTTATTCATTTTTATTTATAACCTTGCACGCATGTGCGAGATATCGCGTAGTCTGAGATGTTCTGACGCCGGGACGCGTCCCGCTCCCCGTCCACACCGTCCGCGGACGTTTTCGGCTAACACAAACATCCAGCGGGCCAGATCTCTATCGGACGTCCGAACGCCCAAGGTCACGTCCGCGACTTACGTCCGATAGTTTGCACAATGTAATATACATTAATTACACAGATACTCTATAAGTCGCGGCTGTAAGTCGCATCCGTCAGCCGCGTCCGATAATTTGATCCCAGCTTAAGATAGTATCTATTTGCTTCAAACCATTTCAAACACACTAAACTGTTGTTCTTTTTTTGAAAATTAATTATTTGATCCAATTTTAAACCTTTAGAGTCATATGCGAAATAACAATAATACAGTCAATGATTAAGTTCTTAACCGTCTCTGTTTATAAATACTAAAGCATTTTATAGAAATGGCAAAATAATGTTTAAAAAAAAACAATAAAAACGGTTATATTTCGGTATGAAAAAAAATCCGTAAGAAAAGTTGCCAGGCTACATAAAAATGACTGGCACAAAACACCGACCTTAATCTAAGCCTGACCTTAATATTAACCACGCTGAAAAAAAAATGTACCTAGCCGTCTTTTATAATGTTCCTACCATTTCTCACTAAAACAGCTGACGAAGGCCTGTCAAAGGTAACTAATTAATAGGTTCTATGTTAATTTGTTTAGCCTTAATTATACTTTACAAATACTTATTTGCGCCATTAGTCAAACGGCCATTTTGTATCGTCAAAGACTGTGGATGTTTTTTCTTTATAAATTATTAAGTAGTTCATTATTTTTTCCTTTATTTACGAGTTGAAAGATGTTCAAGGTAATGGCGAAAAGTAAATAATAAAAGCCTTTATTTTTTTTTTGGAAGTTTCCTTTCGTGATCGTATCAGAAATGTAGAGATCCAGGCAAGAGAACCAGGGTTACTGACATAGCCCAAAGTATTGCCAAACTTAAGTGGCAGTGGGCAGAGCACATTGCTCGCAGAACGGATGGCCGATGGGACAGAAAAGTTCTGGAGTGGCGACAGTGAACCGGAAGACGTTGCGTTGGAAAGCCTCCCACCGGTGGACCGATGACCTGGTGAAGGTTGCGGGTATCCTCTGGATGCAAGACGCACGAGACCGATCAATGTGGTGCCGCTTCGGGGAGGCCTAAGTTCAGCATGGACGTCTTTCGGCTGATCTGATGACGATAATATTATTTTCAGTTGATGAAATAACTATATTTCGGGCATCTACTTGATATTTTAAATTGAGTTCTGAATCGAATATTTCTGGTAAATATATACTAAATAAAAGATAATTCCAAGGCGTACAGGACTGATCGATGTGGTGACATTTGTGGAAGGCCTATGTCCAGCAGTGGAAGTTTTTCGGCTGAAATGATGATAATGACAAAGTGTGAGATGCTGCAGCTACTTGGTAGACCGCATCGGCCCATTCAAAGTCAGTTATAACACCTTTGAATGGCTTCTGTTAGAAAGTAAAAAAAAAACAAGCATTACTATAATATTTGTCATATAAACCAAACTGTGATACTTTTACTACATTTTAAGTATTCTATAATTCTAAAGTATCAGGTTACATTATTGTAATAAATAACGCAATGGTTTTTAATAACAATTTAGATGCAAGTTTATCGTGTTGCGTATTATTGCGTAGGTGCGTAAGTTTTTAATGCAGTAGATATGAGACTATGCGTTTATGTAATATCACGTCATAGTCTTTATACCCGCCTACATCTTTGTTCAATCAAACTTTTATTTTAGTATGTTATGTTTGGATTTTCAGTAACAACAGCATACCACAACTTAATATGAATTTATGAAACTCTTTTTAAACGACTTCAAAAAAGCAGAAGGTTTCTCAATTCGACCGTATATATAGATATTTTTAGTTCACGGATAACTTCGTCATTTATCAACCGATTTTGATGACTCTTTTTTTGTTGGAATATCCCAAGGGTGGTACGATGATAAGGAAACAGGATCTGATGATTGCATCACGGAGAAATTGAGGAAACTCCTCAAATATTATAAGCATATAGCGATTTTGGTATTTTTATCAACAATGCAATACTTTTTATTACTCTCTGAAAGTGTCATTTGGTGAATTGGAACTGATGAAGAAGACCACAGATGGCCACTGGAACCCTTGAAAGCCTTAATGCTAAGTATATCACGGGTATAAGATAAACTGCCGAGCAATGAAAAAGTTCCACCCACAAAATGCCGACCAACACCTTAATTTAATTTTTTCACATTTAATTTAAAATTTGAACACAATATTTACGTTTTTAGGTGGTAATATTCTGATGCGCTGTTAAATGTACTTCAATATTGCAGACGGCGTCCTTAAGCTAGCCTTTCCCGTTTAGGAGTAATTTGGTGCTATGTCACTGGAACTTTTTCATTGCTCGTTAGTGTATATCGAATAGTTAACCAACTATGATGAAGCAAATGCTTATAAATAAATAGTACTGATGAAAATTGTAACATCGAACTAGTCTGATGATGAAACAGGAAGGTAGACTGGAACGCCGAGATAAAACAATGGATCCTAGCTGTGTTTGGGCTTATTGGAATAGTCATGATATTTACTTTGGCTACAAATGATTGTCTAAATAAAAACTTTTAACAAAAAAATCAAACCGTCTGGCAAAACAAAACACTACAAAGCGAAAAATAACTTTCTTTTCCGAAGTCGGTGTCGAAAAACAAAAACAATAGGTACCAAAGAGAAAAGAAAGTTATTTTTCGCTTTGTAGTGTTTTGTTTTGGAAGTCGGTTTGATTTTTGGGGTTCCGTACCCAAAGGGTAAAAACGGGACCCTATTACTAAGACTCCACGATCCGTATGTCTGTCTGTCTGTCCGTCTGTCACCAAGCTGTATCTCATGAACCATGATAGCTAGACAATTGAAATTTTCACAAATTATGTATTTCTGTTGCCGCTATAGCAGCTTATACTAAACACAGAATAAAATTAATATTTAAGTGGGGCTCCCATACAACAAACGTGATGTTTTTGCCGTTTTTTGCGATAATGGTAGGTACGGAACCCTTCGTGCGCGAGTCCGACTCGCACTTGGCCGGTTTTTATATTCCCGCAGACGGATGTGCTGCGACAATAGTACAATACGAAAACGACTTCACAACACGTATTTATATAAGCCGTTATTGTTCTAAATAAGAAACAACTTCTATAAAAATGCGTTGTGCTACCGTTGTCGCTTTGTCTCATCCCGTCTGCTTTTGTGGGTTGCAGATTCAAAACGAAATTAATGAATACCAAGGATCCAAATATTTCGTATTTGCAATGTTATTTTTTAGGTAAAAAACAAGCTTCTTCAGCCTAATTTTTATACGGATATTTATTTGACAATTTTGATGAGGTGTTAACAATTTTAGTTTAATCTGGAATTGGATCAATATTTTGGTGGGTTTTGGTTGTCTGGGTTTTAAAGTAAATGTTGACGAGTATAATACTATGGACTATGATCCTTTGTCTGAAAATAAACGAATTAATAATCATTTATTAATTCACCAACATGTTGTAATCCTATTAAACCCGTATAAAAACTCTTTTTATGGTTACTCATGTATGTGCGATGCAATACAATATAAAACTGTACGTGTAACCACACCCTTACCCTCTCGCAATTCCCGGCAATGCGCAGGAGTCCCCGTAATTAGCCGCGGGTTGTTTATGGTCGACCCTAGCGCTGCCAATAGGCAATTTGTGAGAATCGCTTGAATTCAAATATTTTAAGTAAGGTCAGTATGTAATTAGCTTTATGTGGGGTATCTATTTGTGAAGATATGTATTTTGATTTCTGGGTATTTTTTTAATAATAATAGACTGTTTAGATCTCAGTGGATTTATGTAATTCGTGTTGTTTGTTTCATTGGTTTATAATTCAATAAATAATTGAACCATTCGCTTTGAATATATCATAAAATATTATAAAGAGGTAAAGTTTGTGAGCTTGTGAGGTTGTAGGGGGTCATCTCTGGATCTCCTAAACCGATTTAGATGAAATTTGGCATGGAGATAGTTTGAGACCCTGGGAAGCACAGAGGATAAAACTATCCTCCTATTCCCTTGGGATGATAACACACTTTTTACGCGGGCGAAGCCGCGGGCAGAAGCTAGTATATTTAAAAACTGCATTGTTATTCTGTCTACTGCTAAATAACAACAAATCTGTGTTTGAACGACATAATTTCAGACATTCATCATCAGCATCACCATTTCAGCCGAAAGACGTCCACTGCTGGACATAGGCGTCGCCACATTGACCGATCCCGTGCTTCTCGTATCCAGCGGCTTCCCCCAACCTTAACCAGGTCATCGGTCCACCTAGTAAGAGTTCCGGTTCGCGGTCACCATTCCAGAACTTTTCGGCCCCATCGGCCATCCGTTCTACGAGCAATGTGCCCTGCCCACTGCCATTTAAGTTTCGCAATCCTTAGGGCAGATATTGGTCCAGCAATATTAAAAAAACCCATACAAAATCTGCTTTCTACCAAATTGCAAAATCTTTTTTAACACTGTATTTATATTGTAGTTTCATTGTGTCACAGACAAGCTTTTTCTCACGATATCGATTCTGCATTTCCCAGTGGAACTGTGAATTTGTGTGAGATAAAAAATAGCTTATGGAACTCAGCAATATTGTACCTTTTTATAAGTGGAAGAATTTTTGTAAACACATCAATTCAGTACTAAGTATTTCTGAAGAAAAAAGGATGGACTGTGTAAGGAGTGATATGAAAGAAAAAGTTAATTAAAAAAGTCAAAAAACCCGACTGCTTAAAAAGCAAACTAAAAAGACGTAAACAAGAAGAAAATCATGCTGTGCAGTCGGAGGATACATATTCGCGAGCTGGCGGAACAAAACCAGATGTATCCTCCGACTGCACAGCATGATTTTCTTCTTGTTTACGTCTTTTTAGTTTGCTTTTTAAGCAGTCGGGTTTTTTGATTTTTTTAATTAACTTTTTTTATTTACAACTTTTTAGTTATTTTATTTTAGAATTAGGTAGGTACATTTAAACATATAAGTGATACATATTTTTGAAATCGCCTCTTAAAACCCTTTATTTTGATACCCCACACGATGGGTTTGGAAGAAAAAAAAAATTTTTCTCCACAAAATGGCGTACAAAATCCGCCATTTTTGTTTTTTCCAATTTTAATGTAGCCAGTGACACTCGCAGGATTAAGACGAATCGATTGACGTAACAATCATCAAAATCGGCCAACGCGTTTCGTCTCTAGAACGCCACATAGGAACAAACATACATACGTACATACATACATATATACATACATTCATAGACTGATAAACACATTACCCTCCTTCGGCAGTCGGGTAAAAAGGAGTCAGTGATAGCGTGACGGGGGACAGGACGGTATGGAAGAAGAAAACGTGTTGCGCCGACCCCAAGTATCATGGGATAAGGGCAGAAAAATTATGATCATGACTAAGTACTTTTAGAGATTACCTCTTGTAAATGTGTCTCAAAAAATTGAGCGGCTGTATTGCAAAAAATAATGGTTTAATTTACAAAACTAGACACAATAAAACATTAACAGCTCTGCCCCGATCAAGTCACAACAGCATTTATTTCCTAATTCAGCCGTCACGTATAATATTGGACAGAAAGCCCGCCATGATGGTTTCTATCAATTTCTTACTACGTACGTGATCACAACTCACTTTCCAGTTGTTAAAACTTAGAGTAAAAGTTATGATAGGATTCTGTGTAATCTCTTTCTGTTTGATTTTAGTCTGGTGGGAGTGTTTTATCTAGGTAATGATAACACTGGGAGTATTATGTTAATATTTGAAGATTAAAAATTACTTTGAAGGTTTTAAAAAAGAAAAATAAACGGACAGTTTACATAATCATAATTATTCTTTATGCTCAAACATGACTACAGCACATACAACAAATTGTAATAAGTAAGAGATGTCAAAAAATTATAAAAAAAATACAGAGAGTCATGTTTGCCTTAGATAATGTCATGCATAAAAAACACAAATCAAAATACATAATAAAACTCAAATCAAAATAATAATTTCAGAATAATTATCATGTCAAGATAAGTAAAAAAAATTTTGTTTTTTTTTTAATTTTCTTTCTAGAAGGTATATAATTTTTTTTTTTTTTTTAAATTTTATCAGATTACTTAATTATTCTAGTTTGTAAAACAAGAATGGATTGTGTGAAAAAAAATATGGCTGGATTGAGATGATGCTTCTCAAAACTAAATAAATTGGATAAGGAAATAATTACACATACTACCTACAAAACCGAGACATTTTAAGCAATCTGGTAGCTTTGTGGCATTTTCTATTTTGCTGGAGTGGAGAGATATAGACAATAGGAATAGGTGTTCGGATGGTGCCGATATTCAGTGCTTGTGCGGTCTCTCCCACCTTTCGTGCTGTATCGCATGCCCTGTAACCGTTACTTGTGAGGACCTTATGGCAGCGTCAGCAAATGGTGTTGCCGTAGCTGAATACTAGGCCAAACATATTATTTAAAAGTGACCGGAGAATCAGCATTGCCATCCAACGTGGCAATGCTGCCAGCGTTCTGGGCGCTTTTCCCGTTGACAACGATGTAGACGAATTTTTTGACGCCCAATGAGCGAACGCTTTATTTAAAAAAAAATACATCCCCACTTTACGTCTATGGGAGGTACCCGACAAAAAATTATTTTTCATGATTTTATGTTACCACTTTGTCGGAATTATTAATATGTATATACATGCCAAATTATAGCTTTCTAGTACTTAGATTCTCTGAGCTAAGCTGCGGACGGACAGACGGACAGAGCGAAACTATAAGGGTTCCTTGTTGACTTTGGAACCCTAAAAACTGTATTTGCCATCGACACGCTAAGAAGATCGAGCTTAGTGACAAGCAATTGTGATCGCCTATGACCGTTGTCGGTGTCTGAAATAAATTTTTGCGTCTAGGATTTTCTCTCAGCAAGCTATGGGCTTGTTTATGACTATGACATACAATATATTATCTGTCAAATGAATGTCCTACTCCTACTATTTCTAAAGTTAAGTTCAACTGGTATTGTACTCCCACATTTATTTCTCGTGGGAAATAACAATAAACCAACTGGCCGCTGGAATATCAAAGTTTACATCGTACATAACTAAACAGTAACTGGAAAATAGCTAACCAACACCATACGCCTCTGAAAACTTTGCTTTGAAACAATCAAATTCATGAATTCAAACTAATACACACTAATACACACTAATATTATAAAGGCGAAAGTTTGTCAGTGTGTGTGTGTGTGTCTTTATATGTTTGTAACTTCTCCACGCTCAAACGGCTCGATAGATCGATTACATTAGGCACAGAGATAGATTATATTTTGGAATAGCACATAGGATACATTTTATCCAGGAATATATTCCATCGGGATAATTTTCGACATTCACGCGGGCAAAACCGCTGGAAAAAGCACAGAATAGCAGAAGTTTGAATATCCATTCAAACTTTCACATTCACAATATTATAATAAGTAAATAAGCAGGAAGTATAAATGCAAAAGTAACTCAGTCTGTCTTTATGTTACCTTTTCACGCTTAATCTACTGAACCGATGATGAAATATGGTACAGAGATAGTTTGAGAAGGACACTGGGAAGGACATAGGGTAGTTTTCATCTTGGAAATCATCCTTAAGGGGGTAGAAAGGGGGTGGAAGTTTGTATGGTGAATTATTGATTTATCAAGAAAGGCGGCCCATACAGCCACAATATTATTGCATGCAATAAAAAATAGGCTATTCGAAGTATTAACGCTACGCAGACGATGTCGCGGGCAATAGCTAGTCTATATCTATCTATACTAATATAATATTATAAAGAGGAAAGATTTGTTTGTTTGTTTGTACCGAATAGGCTCCGAAACTACTGGTCCGATTTAAAAAATTCTTTCACTAGATTATCCCTGAGTGACATAGGCTATTTTTTTATCCCGATAACTTGTCCTGCTGCTCCACAGTGATAATGCAACTTGCATCATCGATAGTGGATCAGCAATTTGATAGCTTTAAGACATTAGTTAAGATTTTAGAAGTCTATAATTAAAGTTTTTAAATCAATAATTCATAGTCTTTATAAAAATAAATCTTATCATGTATAGCAACAACAGACCAACAGTTATTTAAAAAAAATCGAAATAGTTTACTTTTAAAATCTAGATGGCAAAATGAAATCACAAATTAAAAAACAAGAAAAAGCTCTAAAATACAATAAGATTCAATCTTGCATTTCTCCAAAGTCATTATCAAAACTTTCTTTCGAAAAATTGTGACTCATTCCGTTTGGTTTCTAAGATTCTAGGAGAGCATTGTCATCCAGACCACGTCTGAGTTAAGTACTTGCTAACATCCGCGTTGTTATGGGAATCCTTCACACTATTGTATTAAGAAAATGGCTAAGTCAATGTCTGTTAGCTCCTCCATTATTTTACTTTGAATTGGTGTGCAATCTAGTCGGCTTGTTGTCCTATAAGTGAAAATGCTAGAGACAATTTTGTATGTTTTACGTATATTTTGACATCACCAATATTGGTGAAGGGCAAAATCGTTATAGCTACAACCTGGGAGTCTTAGTCAAGAGTGAATAGGTTTCTTCTAGGCAATCGTGCTTAATTCTCGACCACATCATCGCTTACCATCAGGTGAGATAGTGGTCAAGCGTAAGCCTATCAATAATAAAAAAACGACCAAGACTTTTAGGAAAAAGCCACAAACCCGCGCCTTCTCTGTCTGAGAAGAGCCTTTGCCTTGCAGTGGCCAAGTTAGGTACAGGAATTTCAATAGCAAAAACATTGGAAAAGGTCATTTTCACGCGAAAGCATTAAGCTCTTGAAAAGCTTTTAAACCATCCAAAAACCATTGTCCCATCAGACCAAAAATCGATTAAAATCAACTATCAAAACTTCAATCTGAACACAACAAAGTGGTGTGAAACTGTCTAACAATGTATCGCCTCATCAGTTTTCACTCGAAACTAGTGTTGTTCCAACACATACACAGAATATCGATAAACTCGCGACGCTATCGCGACCCGATGACAGCTCCGCGTTTGAACTTCGAATCGAGATGGGAATCGATTTATCGACGCTCAGTTGTTTCGAATGTAGGTTTCTTGGTGTAAATGCGAAGTTTGTTTGACAGTTGATAGTTAAGTGGTTATCGCTTGCTGGTTTTCTCGCTGTTGAGACATTTTCTCTGTGTTAGTGAGTTTATTATCGATGTAGTTAGGAAAGTTTTTATATTGGGGAATTAGGTATTTTATGTGAGAAGTTTCGTAACGTGATTAAGTTTAAGTCGGCCAACTTGTTAGCAAACTATAACATTAAGTAAAAGAAAATTGGGACACTACGACCCAATTTTCTTTTAATTAAGGCACTTGTTTCTACTATGCTATAAGAAAAAACTAAAACAGGTCTATATAGATATCTATTTGCAAGCAATCGGACTGCGGCAATGCCGATGTGTGCGATTTTTTTTGCAATAAATTTGTTTTTCTTTCTTCTTCTTTCTTTTTTGACTCCGAAGAGAAAAATTTAGTGACGTGCCACTCAATATCAATACTTTCGCGTACTGTAAAATATAAAGTTCCTAGTATCGATATCGTATCAAACAAATACGAAACAAACCCTCTCACTGCAGATCGTGCTGAGTCTACATTAGAATATGTCCCGCATATTGTTTATGCGTGTTGTCTGTGGTCGAACAATGAAAATAACTGGCCGATTCTGTCACACAATTTTATGAAACAAATTAGGCTCATAAAATTTGTTAAAATGTTTTACAAGTATTTGTTTGCGAAGATTTGTTATGTATTTGCGGTTTAAATGTATTTATTCGTGGCAACTACTGTATTGTACAGTAGTTGCCACGAATAAATACATTACTGTTTAGTGTTAACTTATATCTCAACGCTGTCTGTTGGTTTGTAAAGATGACCAACTTTCAATAATCGCTTTGTAGTGGTGTTGTTTACAAATTGTATGTTTAGTAAATATATGAGCATAATGATAGAAGTGAAGTTGTAGTATTTAGGATTCCGTACTCAAAGAGTAAAACGGGACCCTATTACTAAGACTCCGCGGTCCGTCTGTTTGTAGGACCGTCCGTCACCAGGCTGTATCTCATGAACCGTGATAGCTAGGCAGTTGAAATTTTCACAGATGATGTATTTCTGTTGCCGCTATAACAACAAATACTAAAAACACAGTAATTTTTTTTTTTTTTTTTGAGGCGATGATAGCTCAGTAGTAGTGACGTCGGATACCGAGACGAAGGTCGCAGGTTCGAATCCTACAATGAGCTTGAGCTTTCGGTGAA
Organism: Anorthoa munda; assembly: GCA_945859665.1. Lineage (NCBI taxonomy): Eukaryota > Metazoa > Arthropoda > Insecta > Lepidoptera > Noctuidae > Anorthoa > Anorthoa munda. Next base: position 5,869,599 of record OX243916.1, on the reverse strand, counting down.
GTAAAACATCGTGAGGAAACCATAGCACGGTGGTAGGGTACTTTGTAGTACCCGCCTGGCTGGCAACCACACTCAAGTTGAAAATCTGTCGCCAAGCACCTTCCGGTGTGTTCCGACAGCAGCACTTGAGAGCAAGTTCCCTTCTAGGCTTTGTGTGCTTACCACCATCGGCCACATCATCACTGACCACGGTGAGATTGTGGTCAAACACAGGCCTATAAAAAGTAAAAAAATAAATAAAAAATATATAAGTTGGGCTCCCACACAACAAACGTGATTTTATTGTCGTTTTGCGATAATGGTTCCGTACCCTTCGTGCGCGAGTCCGACTCGCAATTGGCCGGTTTTTGTTTTTGCAGAAATGATGACAAACTGACGTCGATTACACTGAATGCAATTACATAAACTCTAATATAAAACTAAGTCACTAATTGTGTCTGACTGTGTCTCCGCCTGATTCTTCTAAACCATGAAACTGGTTTTAATACTGTTTTGACTAATATAAATAAATTATAATAATAAAAATATGTTCTATGATAGGGGGTTTGGTTTCCGCACTTAGTCCCTCAGGTAGACCATTGTGCGTGGACCATGGCGGCCGTTTGGTGGTTATTCCAACCAGCCCACATCCCTCCAGAAGTTAATTAGGACTCCTGGTCTTCTCACAACATTTGTGTAAGATCTGGGTGACCCGAGGGTTTGTGTTCTTATCTGGGTGACACCTGTGCTTTCAAAGAGCACATGCGCGACGGTTTCCTCGGCCTCCATGCACGCCCTGCACAGAGGACTGTCCGTTATGTCTATTGTGTGGAAGTGTTTGTTAGGTGAGCAGTGCCCGGTGATGGTCCCCGTCACCAGGCGCAGGCCATTCCGAAAAAATATGTATTGTGCATATAATTTTACTCGTGAAAAGCCGGGGCGGGTCGCTAATCATAGACACTATCTACAAATAGGTACTGTTTTACTGTTTATCAAAATCAGTACATTTATTTTTGGTTAATGTTACATAACAATTTAGAGGCCTTACATTTGCATTAAATGCTAATATGTTTGGAAACTTCTAAACACAATTAAAAGTTTCAAGTGCCCAGACAACTTTATTGGTTCTAGCTTCAAATTAGACAGTTAAAGTCTTTGCAGTAATTAGTAAAATTAGCATCGGTCCCCTAAAGTAAAGTCTGACCCAAAATGCTTCAAAAGCAAAATCAATTAACAACTAGTATTTAAAATACAAGGGTAATGAATGGTAAAGCGAAATTTACAATTAATTTCTTTAGTCTCATTAAAAAAACTGATTTATTTGAAAAAATAATAGTTTTTGCTAGATAATTAGAAATGAAAATTATCGACTAAAAAACTAGTCTAGACATTTTTAATGAGTCACATTTTCTTTTTATTCAATATCAACGGCTCCTTGAAACAAAATTATAGTGAAAAATTAAGACTAAACATGAACTGTAACGAAAACGTAACTGAAACGTAACTGTCTTTCACATCACATCATCAGCCTATTAATGTTCCCACTGCTGGGAACATTAATAGGCCTCTTCTCTGTGAGAGGGAATGGGCCGTTAGACCCCACGCGAGCCCAGTGCGGGTTAGTGGATGTCACATGTTTTAGAATTTTTGGTTCTAGGACATGCCGGTTTCCTCACGATGTTTTCGTTCACCATTTTGAGAGCAGTGGTGATGAAATAATTTACACAAAGTAAATTGCCTGCCTGGGCTCGAACCAACGACCTACAACTTGTAAATCGCGGCCGATACCACTGGGCCACCACTGCTCTCAATTGTGTTTCATTATACATAACTGTAAATATAAATCAGCTACACATTGCCTGTTATTTAGTTACCAACATTTCTAATTAAATAATCAGGTTGGTAACCAGAACATTTTCATGGAAGATTTAATACAAAATTACTTCATAACATAAATTTTCAATCAGAAACAACATTCTAAAGGTAACTCGTGTGAAATCTAGTACAAATCCTTGAGAGTATGTTAAAAGCAAAAAGTATCCGAGACAAGGTTTTATATCGCAGAAATCGATCGCCATATCGATAGATTTTCCTCACAACTACCGTTCCGATTTAATTCACTTATCGATAAATAATTGCGCAATTTACATCACTATTTACTTTGTGGTATGGTATAATAATGTTTTAAGTGATATTGATCAGATTTGCGTTGTATATTGGGGTTTGTAATTTCAATTTAATAACAACCATTTTTTTTTTTTGCCTATTCTATCGCGGACATGTGGCAGTTCGCGATCTTTTTTATCGTGTTGATTTGTTTGTTCCTTTTAAAAAAATTACAATTTACGAAAATTACAACCAAATAATAACAAAACAAATAAAATAAGAATGATGAATGAAAAAAAAAATGAATGAAAAAAAAAACGAAGAATCGAATCGAAGATGAATGTTGAATGATGATGGTGATTATGATTATAATATAATGTAGGTAGTAAGTAACTGTGTAAGAAAACCTAGAAATATTAAATAGACATTTCGAGTTAGTGTCACTGCGAAAACTCGTAGGAAAATGAAGAAAATTCTTTGCAAATTATGATAGTTAGAAATACTCTGGCATCCAGTTTTTTGCATATTTTTAGGGTACCGTACCCAAATGGTAAAAACGGGACCCTATTACTAAGACTCCGCGGTCCGTCTGTCTGTCTGTCACCAGGCTATATCTCATGAACGGTGATAGCTAGACTGTTGAAATTTTCATAGATGATGTATTTCTGTTGCCGCTATAACAACAAATACTAAACACAGAATACAAGAAATATAATAGTGGGGCTCCCATACAACAAACATGATATTTTTGCAGTTTTTTGCGATAATGGTACGGAACCCTTCGTGCGCGAGTCCGACTCGCACTTGGCCGGTTTTGTTTTAAACAAGACCGGCATCCACCTTGGGCCCATAAATTCAAGAATGTCCATCCAATGGAAAGCGTAGTTTTACTGATCAATATTTCTCATTAAATTATTTCCCTTCCAAATAATCACGGTGAAAAAGCTTATGATCTTATCTCACTAACTAAAAACAAATAAATAAAATGACACCAACCGTGCAACCACAATCAAGCTCCTTAAAAGACAGTGTCGCATAAAGGCGTGTTCAGAGTCAGCCACAAATCATCCACACGCTAGCGATAGCGATCAAACTCTTACCGCTAACGATCCTGAGATACCATAGATAAGTATCCGTGAGATCCAGCTGATGGCTTCGACTTGTCGGAACATAGATAACGCGACACAGCTATTGTTGTTTTGTGGTGCAAGTCGTGGGAGGTTGCGCAATGGTGTGGTTTTTTGCTTTGTTGAATTTTAGCATTGTGTAATTATTACGGTGTTGTAAGTTAGGTCAATAGACTTACATATCATACCTACTCATTTAAAATAGATAATGTGTGTGCCATCTCTTCATGACAAAAGTGGCTTTTGCCCTGCAGTTGAAAATTAATAGACTAGTATTGTTGTATACCCATGTCCTAGTGAATCTGGGTCGAGGCAGACCACTAACGATATTACATGAAAAACTGGACAAATATCACCAAAACTGGAAGAATGAATCAGGGGCTCGTCAAATGTTGCACAAGAGAGGGTTATAAATACACAATTAACTAATTTACGACCAATGTAAAAAAATCAGACCAAGAAGTGTATATTATAATATTCTAAATCCTGAAAATACTACCTCTTAAATTATCGAAAAAAAAACTCATATATACATTACCTACCTCAAATTCAAACACACACACACAAACCAAAAAAAGGAACACTAAAATTAATGGCGTGTTCATACGTGCTCACAAGTCATCGTGACGCGATAGCGATCAACTTTTACTAGCAGTCGATATAGATCATGTAGATAAGAGAGATCCGGCTGATGGTCAGACAGTTAGGCCTTGTCCAGAGTAGGGCGGGAGCGGGCGCGGTGGCGGGCGCAATTAGGTGGTCGCAGTGCATCGCGAATTGTTGGCGTAGCGGGCAGTAGAGGCTAGATTTGTTTCCTCAGTGTAAAACAATAGATGATCGCTCGCTAGCGAGACTAGGCCAGGAAAGTTAAAAGAAAAATTCGCACTCCTCGGTTGTCCTTTTCTGATTAATTTCGATGCGAGATACAAGGCAGTCGAATTATTTCACCGGGACTCGTCGAGCTTCATTGACTCGGCAATTTTCTGGTAACTGCCACTATTGATGCTGGTTTTCAAAAATTGCAGTTGTTGGAAATAGTGTGGTGAACTTGACCCAAATAGTGACGTCTCTCGTCGCGCTAGCCGATCTCAATATCTAATCACTAGCTTCTGCCAGCGACTTAGCCCGCGTGAAAAGTGTTTTCTTATCACAAGAGTACATAATACCGGGATGCAAAGTAGCCTAATGTACTATTCCAGTATTCCTATATTATATCTACGTGCCAAATTTCATCCAGACCCGTTCATCCGTTCTGGCTTGATTGAGTAACAATCATACATCCATCCAAACTTTCGCATTTATAATATTATAGTTAGATTTCACTATGGATGCAAACGGTGGTTTCACATGTTTAATTTCTTCAAGGAAGACTTTGCGTCCGCCTCAATAACCGCGCAAGCTCATCACTCTGGCTGAGGCCTTGACCAAATGTAGACTATATTAAAGATCTATTGTTGATTTGTAAATCAGTGAGAGGCAGGATTGAGACACGTGCGTTGTAAAGAGTAAAAGTGTTTCTGTTTCAAGATGGTTGTCTGGCTTCTGAATGTGAAGGTGAACTGGAAATCAAATGAAACACCTCGGACTATCGAACTACCTATCCTTTTTCTAAGGCCCACTTGCTCAAAAAACCTAACTCGAGAGTTATTTACAGTTTATCATACAATATTGTCAATTTAACCTTTTGTTAGCAAGTAACTCTGAGTTAAACTTTTACCTTACAAATTTCAAGTAAAATTAAATGGACAGGATATTTTTGTGATACCGAGAAAAAAGAGTTTTACAAATATTGGTTTGGACCTCTCCTCAGGAAAATAGAATCATAGACCCTTTTGTAGGTAAAACTGCCGAGGTTTCCCAGAAGCCGCCTTTCCCAGAAATACGATTAACATAATCATCCTTCTCGGGAAGGCCACTTGCCAAGAGGATCTCCACAATATCAAAAAATAATAAAACCAAATAACCAATCTACATTGCTTATGTAAAACGAAAAACTATTCATCATTTTATAACTTGGGCCGTGAAAAGGAAAACATAGGGCTTATTCGAAGTGTAAAATTATGAGTCTGTAAAAGGTTCGGAGCCAATTACCTTCAACTGTTTCTAGTTATCTTGAATCGTGACCTAAATTATACGGCTTTAACAAATAATATTTTATGTTTTCTTGTATTGTTTAACTGGGTGAGAAGTTTCTTTGTTTTCAAAAGGATTTTCCGAATTAAATCAATCTTAGCTGGAATCCTTGAGAGCAGTGGTGGCCCAGTGGTATTGGCCGTGACTTACAAGTTGTAGGTCGTGGCTTCGAACCCAGGCAGGTGCTTTACTTTGTGTAAATTATTTCATCACCACTGGTCTCAAAATGGTGAAGGAAAACTTCGAGAGGAATCCGGCATGTCCTAGACCAAAAATTCGAAGACATGTTACATCCACCAACCCGCACTGGGCCCGCTTGGTGGATTACGGCCCATCCCCTCTCACAGAGAGTAGGCCTGTGTCCCAGCAGTGGGAACATTAATAGGCTGATGATGTGATTATTATTTATTTATTAGTTTATGTGATGATGTAGCTGTAACCTAAATATTTATTCTGGGATCATGTATGATATGACTTGCGCCCGCCAGGGTTATCGTGTCTCCGAGCTAAACCAGCCAATTTTGTATGCCATATTTGTTATTTAACCTCGTGTCAGCAAAAAACTCTGAGTTAAGTATTTCGTTCAAGTGGGCTTTATGCATTAGGTAGGACAGAAAGGATTCTAATGGTTTCTGACAAAGTAATTAGTGGTATATTTCAATATTAAACCAAAGTAGAAGCAAAAGCAATGAACAGCAATGGCTCACTCATTGAAATATCACCTAATTGCAATCACTTTCTGCCATTATATTTCAATATGTATCTTCTGTCTCATGGCATTACTTATCTTACCATTCACTACAACTGTCATTGATAAACTCTTGTTCATCAATGAACGTTTACAGATTGATAAATGAAGATCAAAATAATGATATTAACTTGGTAATTAAGATAACATCTCAAGTATCAATCTGTGTAATGTAATAAATTGCGAGCATATTTTATCTTGCAAAATAACTGACCTATGCTTCAGAATTTCAATTGCGTATCTGGAAGAAGGGCAATTTCCGTATTTTTAAAGAACGAATTGGAATCTGTCAAAAACACAGCCCTAATTTCTTTTCATTTTGACAAATTTTTAATCAACTTGAAAAAGGAGGTTCTCAATTTACTTGTATTTTTAACATTTGCCGTCGTCGGTCTGATATTGCGTATTGAATTTGAAGGTTGTTTTTAGTACAAAAATTGGCCTTAAGATCTTAAGCAATATATAACCAAAATTTGATTTAAGAGTCACTGATTCTGAACTAGAAACTTTTCAACTTTCAAACGTCACAAACACGCACGACATATCCGAAGACTTCTAACTTTTCCGTCAAATATCATTGTCAATTACTACTATATCGATCATCGAAAACCAACAAAGGTTGATAAGAATCGATGCGCCAGAGTTTCACTAGCGGCGTGTCTGTTCGAATACCAATCCAATGTTCTTAACTCTGTGTGTCTGTTTGCTACGTTCTACGTCACGGCTATTACCGAATGAATTCTAAAGAATTTTGGTACAGAGACAAATTAAACCTTAAAGAAGCATAATAAAAAAAATAAAAATAAAATCGCGGGACTAAGTTCCATTGGGATAATTTCCGACTTTTATGCGGGTGAAGCTGCTAGCTGAACCTAGTCTTGATATTATAAAGTTAAAAATATGGTTTGTTTGTTTGAACGTATTAATATAGAAACTACCAGTTATTGCATATTAGGTCGATTAAGACCAAAGAAAAAATTGACGGATTGTGTGGGTAGTTTATATGAATGAAAAGGGAGTCAGTGACAGTGGACCGACCCCATGTAACTTGGGATAAGGCCAGGGAAATGATTATTCCATTCGGATTTCTAAATGAAAAATCTTTAGGAAGGTTACAATAAAAGAAAAAAACTGGCCAAGTGCGAGTCGGACTCGCGCACGAAGGGTTCCGTACCATTGTCGCAAAAAACGGCAAAAAACACGTTTGTTGTATGAGAGCCCTACTTAAATATTTATTTTATTCTGTTTTTAGTATTTGTTGTTATAGCGGCAACTGTGTAGCTATCACGGTTCATGAGATACAGCCTGGTGACAGACAGACAGACAGACGGACCGCGAAGTCTCAGTAATAGGGTCCCGTTTTTACCCTTTGGGTACGGAACCCTAAAAATGAAATAGTTTTATTGCCACAGAAACTGACATGACTAAAATACGCTAGGGTCTCTAGTAGCCAAGCAAAAAGAAAACAACTCAGAAATAATTGATACATGGTGGACATCCCACCCATAAGCACTAAACGTTTTGGGAATACTTTTATTATGCGTACATCAAAGGAGTGGAATTCCTTGCCGGAGTCTGTGTTTCCCGATAGCTACAATTTAGGAGCCTTCAAGTCTAGAGTGAATGAGGGTTACTTCTAGGCAAGCGTGCTTCACCGTCGACCACATCATCGCTTACCATCAGTTAAGATAGTGGTCAAGCGCGAGCCTATTTTAAATTAAATAAATTATAATCTCTAAGTGAAAACGAAGTAAGAGCACGGGCGGGTTAAACCGCGGGGCACGGCGAGTATCTAAGATATAATCGGCTTCCGATTGAGATCGCTATCACAACGTTCGTGCGAACATGTCAATTGTCAGAGAATCGTGATATTGTGCGTTTCTTTTTCTTTCATTCTTTCTTTTTATTGTAGGTTTCCGGCAGGCAGGCTCGTTAGAATTATAAGTGCAGTTTACATTTCTAAGGAAAAGCGTGATTCGTTTTATAAGGTATCTTTTTGCTTGCACGTTTACACTCATTGCAATTGTACAACAAACCTGTTTTTAGGGTTCCGTACGCAAAGGGTAAAAACGGGGCCCTATTACTAAGACTTCGTGATCCGTCTGTCTGTCTGTCCGTCTGTCACCAGGCTGTATCTCATGAACCGTGATAGCTAGACAGTTGAAATTTTCACAGATGATGTATTTCTGTTGCCGCTATAACAACAAATAACAGCAATATAATAAATATTTAAGTGGGGCTCCGATACAACAAACGTGATATTTTTGCCGTTTTTTGCGATAATGGTACGGAACCCTTAGTGTGCAAGTTTGACTCGCACTTGGCCGGTTTTTTTTTATTTCTAGTACATTTCTGCTTATAACCTGTAAAGTAACAATACTATTGAAATAACTTTTACGCAGTCAATTATATTTGTGAAAAAATAATGCTTGCATCACATAATGGTCGTATTAAAAAAAATGTATCAGTCTAATAGAATAATGTTGAAGTTACCGTCAGACTTTTCTCAGTAGTTATTTTTTATGCTCCGGAAGCGATTACATTAATTTTTGTGACTTCCAAGAAAGTTTTCAAGATAAGTAAATAATTACCAACTAAGATGCGTTTCTCACCATAACCTAATCTTAATCAAAAGAGCTACTGACATATTTATATTTTTTTACCTACTATTAACTAAGTTGCGTGAAAATGATAACCTAAAAGTCAGTCTCATTAAAAGTTTTAAGATTAAATTAACCATTAAAGTTAAGATTAAAGTTAAGCACTTAAAGAGTTGGTTAACCGGGCTATGAACATGGACCATATCAGTTATATGCCGGAGTATATCAGCGAACAATTATCACTTTGATATCTTCCGGTATTGTGTAAGCTTAGGTTTAATATGGATAGTTTGTACTAGGATTTTGAAATGCGGGCCAACCAAACATTTTCTTAAGATATTGTTACTATTATACAGAGTTAAAACATATTAGCAAAAAGTGGCCAGCGAATCAATCGATAGATATAATTATCTACCTAACACATTTCATAACTTGGAAGAAGCGGCACCCGCGTTCCATTAATTGGGCAAAAGTGACAAACCGCGTTTCATATAATTGTACAAAAGTGACAACCGCGTTCCATTTAATTGGGCAGTAGTGACAACCGCGTTTCATATAATTGTGCAAAAGTGAAAACCACTTTCTATATAATTGGGCAAAAGTGACAACCGCGTTCCTTATAATTGGGCAAAAGTGACAACCGCGTGCCATATATTCGGGCAAAAGTGACAACCGCGTTCCATATAATTGGGCTTTTTCCGTTACAGGACAAAACTGGCATCAGGAAACCTCTTAACTGGGTAAATGGTAACTGTGCAAAAGCATCTGCCGAAATTGCCCATTTGCACCTCAGACAATAACATTAAATAAAGACCATGAAAAGAAAACTTCCCCTGTTAAAAAAGTTACAGCTTTTCCCTTTCAGTAGTAATATAAATCATGTAAGTAAAAGTTATAAAAACTTTTGCAATTACGTGACTTCTACGACGTGTAATGTCGGAAAGTTGATGTAAAAATAATGTTCTATTTAAAAGTGCAGTCATATCGGAGTTAAAAGTTCAGGAAACTAATTAAATACATGACTTTTCTCTAGATAATGTTCACTTTTGCCCTTTTCTTGCTTGTAAGGGTAAGAAGTAGGTCAGGCTATTTTTATTCCTGTAAAGTAATTGTTTTTTGTGTTTAATTAGCTTCCACCGGTAGCTTCGCCCGCGTGAAAGCTGTTTTCTTTTCTCAAGGGAACATTATACCGGGATGAAATGTAGCATATGTGCTATTTCACACTATAAACTATCTCTGTGCCAAATTTCATCTAGATCCGTTCAGCCGTTTTGGCGTGATTAAGTAACAAACATACACACATCCATTCAAACTTTCGCATTTATAATATTAGTAAGTTTTTCTAGGAATACAGAGTGGGCTTTAAAAGAAAAGTATAGTTTTATGGAATAAAAATAAAATAATGACACCTACTAAGTCTTTGACATAAATATAAATCTTCTTTATTCAATAGGTGTTATTCAAAGAAGACCAAGCATTATTTTTGGGACCCATTTTGTTGGTGAAATATTAATATAATTTTTACCTTAAACCGAAGAAGGCCTGTGTTCCAGTAGTGTGACCATTGAAAGGCTGATAATGATGATTGGTGAGGCCTAAAAACGCTGGCATGACATCCTTGAGGTAGGACGTTTGCGGAAGATTGGCTGGAGAAAAAATCACATGGAAAAATTAACAGCTATGGTGAAAGTGTTACCTAGCAATCGGATAAATAAATACAGGTTGATATTAAAATACAATTTTTCTAATAATCAGAGATTTGGAGATTTGGATATTTGAATAAATTCACTCTAAACTTTAAATTACATCAAAAATGAAAAGTACAAAACTCATAATCGTACAAATAGCAATCTAAAAGCGATCGTGCTTACAAAAGAAGTGATGCGAAAGAAGCATCGATAAGCAACGGTAGCGACTAACGAATCGATTGGCAATCGATTTGCCGCCGGCGATAAAATTCTCACACTCGAATACCCGATCGAGTTAGGGTTAACTCACATCGAGACACAACGTGACGTAATGGTGCTTGAGGAAGAAGAAGATAGTTATTTTGGCGTCAGACGTCGTGAAAAGCATCGCATGTGTTGGGAATAAAGTAACTATTTTGTGCGCGGGATTAAAATGCATGTTATCTCATCCGACAACACGTGCAAAAGAGATAGATGCTGTGATCAGCAGTAAGAAGCTAGTTCGCGTATGAATTAGCACTTTGCAAGTTTGTAGCGAAATGGATGATGATTTAGAACGAAAACCAGCGCACGAAATTTTATAAACAGACCTTTGGGAGTCTAGATATCATGAAAAAGCAACTAAATGTATATTTTGAAAATAAAATTATTTGCATTGTTAAACTACTAATCTATCCCTGTATGGTGGCTGTTTTGCAATTTTTAATCTTCTTATGGTATTTATTTCCGCCCAAAGATGCGTTAAAATTAGTGTCAAAATATGGAACTTTCGGCGCTCATAACTTTCGAACATATTTTTTTTTTACTTTTTTGTTTCCATAAAGGGCTAGATAATTATGAGACATCGTCAAACAGTGGAGTAATCGCCAGACTACGTTTGTATGGAAGAATGTTCGACTAATGTAACCTTAATGTATCACTATCTTAAAAAGTGCGGATCTCGTCGTAGCTCTGTCTGAGCTGACCTTTAAAGCCACTCACGAACAAAATGCTGATTGTCGAGATTTCCCGATCTCGATTCAGCTTTTCTGCGTTTCTGCATCTCTAGTTCGATATTTCCGACTGATCTTCACTATGTAGATTTTGGATTTTGTTAAAGATGGCACGGTGCATTTTATTATTTTGAAGAAAAAATTGAATTGTTTCTTGATTTGCAAATGTTATTGTAATTCTGTTACTGATTCTAAAATTGGTTGACTGTTTTTAAGAGATTTTATTTTATTCTTTCTTCAAGCGTATTATGTTTAACGTATAAAAGTTGGTATAGAATATGAAACACATGCTGGAGTGCACCAAGTACCCATATACCTGCACTCTAAAGGACTTAAGGCGTAAGTATTCCCCAATGTTAACGCCGTACTTGCCGTGCGCCGGTTCAGAGCCAGCACGATTGGCGTGGGCACCTACTGGTCCTAAAATATTTAAAGAGTTTTCTATCGGCTCAAAAAGAAGAAGGAGTCAAGTACAAATCTACGCGAAAATGTGTATAATTTTGTAGCTCGGCAATAACTTCAAATAAACTTAAAATATGTCTGCTTAGTATGCGTCGCCCCTAATAAACGCTCAGTTTAAAATCGGCCGTACATAAATGTTTGCGGTGAAACTGATTGAGAAAGGAGTGCTGACAATGGCAGCGTGCAGTTACCATCGATGGTATGAAAGTGATATGTACATGTACAATTGTATGACTTTGAAGTATGAATCATACAACGTCTACACTGCAGTTTTTAGTTGCTAGAAACGTTTTCGAGAAGAGTCGCTGAACTAGTAATAAACATCTATCTTTATCAATATTACTAGCTGTTCCCCGCGGCTTCGCTCCCGTAGGCCACCCAACAGGATCCGTTTTCGAGATTAAAAACTAGCCTATGTTACTCAGGAATAACGTAGCTTTCTATTGGGGAAAGATTTTTTTAAATCAGTTCAGTAGTTTCGGAGCCTATTCGGTACAAACAAACAAACAAAAAAATCTTTCCTCTTTATAATATTAGTATAGATAAAGATAAAGAGGAGAGATTTTGTGTTTGTTTGTACCGAATAGGCTCCGAAACTGCTGGACCGAATAAAAAAATCTTTCACCAATAGAAAGCTACATTATTCCTGAGTGACATAGGCTGTTTTTAATCCCGAAAACGGGTCCTGTGAGGTGGTACATGGGAGCAAAGCCGCAGGGAACAGCTAGTCTTAAATAAATGCCTAAAGAAGTGCTAGATATAATATAAACAATGAATTGTTTTAAAGCAACGACATTTCAGACTGCAATGATCTGCTGCTGAATATAGTCGTCCCTTTTATTCTCCCGTAGATACTTCCCGTTTTCATGCGTACAATGTAACGCATGGAATAGTACAGTAGAGATAAAATTTAAATTTGTTTTTTTATGTCAATCTTTTGAATCGACAACTCTTGACATTCAACTGAGTGCTGCTTTTCACTTCAAGAACGAGCGAAATAAAAAAAGGTTGATTCCAAAAATATGGATCCCCGCAATATGGCGCCCGAAAACCGACATTTTTCTCTTTTCCAATTTTAATGAAACTGTAAAAATCATCAAAATTAGCCAACGCGTTTGGTCTCTAGAACGCCACATAGGAACAAACATACATACATAGACAGCTAAACACGTTACCCTCCATCGGCAGTTGGGTAAAAATATATTTATTTGACGTGCTGCATCAATAAAAATAATTAAAAGTGCTACTGCAACTCCTCTCTACATCTGATCAGCTCTTTGTTGGCCGGTACTTCTGTTGACGCACTTTAATAGCTTGCTTTATTAATACCCTTAGACAAACAACATTCTACCACACTATTCGATTCGGAAATCGATTGACTCGCATCGATTTTATTGCGGAAAGTACTAACATGGATATTCAATATGACGATTAGAACTTGTTGTATTTGTATACTGGGTTTTACCACCGATTTCGCTTTTACTATGGCTTATACGTATGCGTAACTTCCCGTAAACAGCTTATTTTATTGCTGTTTTAAGTAAATAGATATTTTATTGTAGGTACTTGTAGTTTTATTATAGTTACTTACAATTCGAGTATGGTGTAACTCATTGCCATTTGTAAATTACTTTTGTAGAATGATTTCACTCTTGATATCGTTGAAGTCTGATGAAATGCAGTAGATGAGGTTTAAAAGATGCCTGTTCATTCTTGATTTGAAGGCTGGTAAGCTGTATGTGGTAGAGTATATACACGCTAGAACAAAGTCCTCAAAAAATAAATTATCTGAACCGAAGAAAAACCTTTGTGCTGAAAAGTTACGATCTTTTCTTTTGCCAATTAACTTTTAGTACTTTATTTATAATTCAAATAATATGTACAACTGACTATTCCTAATCTTATGACTAATAACAAAACAAACTTGCATACAAAAGGGAGAGCAAAAAGGGCTCACAGCGCATCAAAAAATTCGTCCACATCGATGTCAATGGGAAACGTGCCCAGAACGCTGGCAGCATTGCCACGTTGAATGGCAATGCTGATTCTCTGGCTGAAGAAAAGGCCAGCCCTCTGGTCACGCGAACAGTCGACTAACCGTTTACTTATGTCTCGAAACACTCGATGAGCACTCGGACCCCATGAACCTAATGTCTCAACCCCAAACGGCTCAAACATATAACTGCCAATAAGGTTGCTATATTTGCGCCGTTTGAGGCTTTCTGCACCAGCAGCAGCTGCCCCAGCACAGCCCGCCGTGCTAAGAAGATGGGATGGCGCAAGGGTATCGACACATGTTGCATCCCACACAAAAGGCCTACCCAACTTCCAAGGCATTATGGTCATCCCATCCGGTCTCTTCCCATCGTCGCGTGCTAAGCCATTGGGTTCTAAAACAGCTGGCACCCCGGCGGTGACAAGAGCTCGACGTATGATGTCATTAATGCTGGCGTGCCGTGCTATCCGACCAGCGCTCCTATTTCAGGATAGGCCAGGCGTCCGAGGCGGTCGACTGCTTCACCACATTGACAATCTTTTCTTTTTTCAATTTATTTTCTTTTTTAACTTTGGTCTGTTTCTATTAAAAGTCAACTTTATTTGAAACATTAGGTCCATGGGATTTTTCAAGATGTAAGCAAACGGTTAGTCGACTCTTCACGTGACTGAATGTGATGCTGATACTCTGGTCTGGAGTATCAGCATTGCAATCTTTAATGGCAAGGCTCTCACCATTCCGGGCACTTTTCACGTTGACAGCGAAGTGGACAAATTTTTTGACGCCCCGCTGCCATTTTTATACGCGTTCGTAGTTTTTTATTTAAGAGTGTATATATGTAGTTTATTATATTACGTTTTTATACTATGTAAATTTGTATATATGTAAATATACTCGTAAATCTACCTTATTTCTAATACATAGCAAATTCAATATATTTTCCGTCCCGTTGCCCATCACTAATAACCGTGAATGTTATTAACGCTAATTCTATGGCGCGTCTCTATAAACGATTTCAAAGCGATTTTATGCAACACTTGTTGATAACTGAGCATTCCAACTATTAAGATGGATGAGATGATACCGGACATAAGCTGTCTATGGTACACTAGAACTTGTAGACATGAATTACCAAAATATTTTCATAATCAATATTATGTATTTTGACTATAATAATAAGACATTCAGGTAACACAACTCAATAGCCATTCAATTACACACAAAATTAATAAAAAAATAATATCATAACAACCACATCAATATCGTAAGCAAATACGAATAAAATAAATAAAAATTAAGTTAGTATTTTCTCTCCGGTATTAGTACAGCTGTACTAAGAAAAAATACAAATTTACTGTTCTACAGCAACATGTGAAAATGCTGTTTTTGTTTTTTATCAGCCTCTTTTTAGGCAGAAGCCTGTCTTTACTCCTTTCAGGCTTCTTCTTTCCAGTTCTGAAGTATTCCATCCAATACGTTTTGCCATCGCCTTCGTGGCCTGTCACGACACTGTCCAATTTTCTCAAATTCTGTTAAAATTCTACCAACATTAATTGATATTTATTTCTAAGATACGGTTTTTGATATATGCATCATCAGCCTTTTTAATGTTCCCACTGCTGGAGAGCGGCCCATTCGGTCTCTGTGAGAGGGAATGGGCCGTAATCCACCACGCGGGCCCAATGCGGGTTAGTGGACGTAACGTGTATTTGAATGTTTGTTTCTAGGTCATGCCGGTTTCGTCACGATGATGTTTTCCTTCACCGGTTTTGATATATTATCTTGTGCAAACTCTACACTTGGCGAAGACCCAATTTTGCCTGGACTACCTTTACAGCAACTGCAAATATTAATAAACCAACCTGTTTACACTCTCTCATTATTAATTTACACGCACCGTAACCATTCGACCATATTCACTATTCAGCAGTGTGAAAACACCCTAATACCCGTATAAGTTCCACTCAATGCCAGTCTAGCGGTACCATTTCTAAAACATATTGATAGTTGAATCTGCCTCATTGAATTTAAATCGTATAGTATGCAAATAGGCATATACCTAATAGAAACCGTTTACTGTTACCAATTGATTTGTCAATAGCAATTTGTGTAAGAAAACCGTATTTACGTAATTGGGAGTGGTAGTTTTATTCAAGTAGTTGTTTTCGATATTTGAATTTTAACGGTTTTTTATTTGGTATTACGTGTAATTTGAGATTGGTAGACATTTGTATGGTAAGTTATTTTTTGTAATGCTTTTATTTGTTTATTGTTGTTTTTAAAATTTGATTGTTGAATGCTGATTGTGTGAAATTGTAGAAGGTGATGGCATTTTGTTTGTACTCATTTGGGGTCGTCGATACTAATTTATTATTATAAAAAAGTCTACTCAAAATGCTACACTAAATATTTACTTACTACATACATAAACTAAAGCCTTTTTTACAAGCTTTTATTTAACTTGCAATGTATGTATTTAGTAAGTGTGTTCGGGTCAAATCTTGCGACTGAATTTTAAAGCAGTTATCTTCCACCGATTAAGATGAAATTTTGTATACACGTTTGGATGGCAATGCATGGTTAGCTAAGTAACGTCATTCTAAATCCAATATAGCGGACGGCCCAAGATGGCGCACTAGTTATTTTTTGTGCACTGTCATGATATTGGTATCAAATGAAAGGGTTTACTGAGAAGAATACGAAAAAAGCTTGTTTGAAAAAAAATATTTTTAATGAATAATTTTATTTCATGTGACGCAGAAACTATAAAAAGGCTTATGCTATTATATATCTTTGCCAGTCCTTTGGCTTCGTTTACGTTCATATACACATCTGAATGTATACGCATTTATTTTAATTACTATCTCATCTATTTTGACAGTAACATTACTAGTAATTCTTCCATAGAAGTTACCACATACGTCTAACAGTTGAAACACAGCACCCTCCTTTCTCACCACGTCGGGTCAAGACTAATCATAGTCAATGAGAGCATTGTCCTTATAATGACACAGCATATGTTATTTCGCTAACAATTGAAAAGGGTGGAGCATTAAGTAGGAAGTTCGTTTAAATGTGGGTCTGTGTTCATTAATTTTAATTGATGTTTATGACACTAATTCATTCGGGTAAGGGGCGTGTAAGTGAAAGTTGAGTAAAGTTGTGCTTTTAATAGTAAGGGTCGGTTTGTTGTGTAAGTTTCACAGTTTGATTGTTACCGATTTCATGCTCGTGCTTGTTTCGGAATTTCCCGAACCGTTTGGTTTCAAGCCCTGATAGACGACGACGAGCATAAAATCATTTTTTTTTTTATTTATTTTTTTTACTATGTATAGGCCTGTGTTTGACCACAATCTCACCGTGGTCAGTGATGATGTGGCCGATGGTGGTAAGCACACAAAGCCTAGAAGGGCGCGCGTTGACCGATTTTGATGATTCATACGTCAATCGATTTGTCTTAACCTTGCTAGTGTCATAGGCTACATTAAAATTGGAAAATAGAAAAATGGCGGCTTTTGGGCGCCATATTGTGGGGGGCCAATTTTATTTTTTCTTCCAAACCCATCGTGTGGGGTATCAAAATAAAGGGTTTTAAGAGGTGATTTCAAAAATATATTACACTTATATATTTAAATGTACCTTTTTCGAAAAAAATGCTAACGAAAAAGTTATAAATAAAACCGGTCAAGTGCGAGTCGGACTCACACACGAAGGGTTCCGTACCATTATCGCAAAACACTGCAAAAAATCACGTTTGTTGTATAGGAGCCCCCCTTAATTTATTTTATTTTAATTTAATCATTATTATTTTTTGATGTAAATATACAACTAAATATTCTGTGAATATTTCAAGCGTCTACCTGATACCATTATTAATATCGAGCAAAAAACGGCAAAAATATCGCGTTTGTTGTATGGGAGCCCCCCTTAGATATTTATTTTATACTGTTTTTAGTATTTGTTGTTATAGCGGCAAGAGAAATACATCATCTGTGAAAATTTCAACTGTTCAGCTATCAGCGGTTCATGAGATACAGCCTGGTGACAGACGGACAGACAGACAGACAGACAGACAGACAGACAGACAGACAGACGGATCGCGAAGTCTCAGTAATAGGGTCCCGTTTTTACCCTTTGGGTACGGAACCCTAAAAAAGTTAATTAAAAAAATCAAAATACCCGACTGCTTAAAAAGCGAACTAAAAAGACGTAAACAAGAAGAAAATCATGCTGTGCAGTCGGAGGATACATCTGGTTTTGGTCAGCCAGCTCGCGAATATGTATCCTCCGACTGCACAGCATGATTTTCTTCTTGTTTACGTCTTTTTAGTTCGCTTTTTAAGCAGTCGGGTATTTTGATTTTTTTAATTAACTTTTTTATTCTTTGAATATTCTTTCTTTTTCAAACTTTGTTTTTCTCTGTTACTTTGGGATTGTTGCTGTTTGGTCAAATATTTGTTTTTCTATTATACAAAACAACAACAGAGCTTAAACATGCAGTAAGTAATGTTGTGCACCAACAAAAGTGTTCATTCACTTGTGATATGTGGCTGAGCGGAACGTTCACTTATAAATAGATGATATCACTACTTACACGCGAACACCATGTTTGAAGGGATGGGGTAATGTCGATATTGTATCGATAAAATGAGTTTAAAATAGAGCACTTATCTTTTTGTCCTGTGGGAGCTAAAAATCGTTTATTAAGTTAATCGTCGAAAGCTTTCTCTAATCGTACCTTATGGGAGTTTGGACTATCTGATGAATGATGATCATGTTTCCTATGAAGACTATCGTGATTTGATCATTAATAATACTCGGTAATTAAAAAAAAAATATTGGTGAAACTCTGCTATTTGAAACCGTTCTGAAAAGTCAAATGTGCCATATTCCTAACGTAATCTGTAGCAAATGGCTAAATAATAGTATCCGCACTGGTCGATCATCAAGGTTAACCAACGCTTGACGAGGCCGGTTCGTGGATGGGTGACCATTTCAACATACCGAGTTTCTTCCGTGCCTCGGAAAGCACGTTAAGCCGTTGGTCCTGGCTGTCAGTTGAAGATCTTTGACAGTCGTTACGGGTAGTCAGAAGCTTGAGATCTGACACCAGTTTTGCCAAGGGGTACCGTGTTACCCAGTTACTGGATTGTTGAGGTCAGACAGGCAGTCGCTCCATGTAAAATACTGGTACTCAGCTGAATCCGGTAAGACTGGAAGCCGACTCCAGCATAGTTGGAACAAGGCTAAGCCGATTGATTGAATCTGTAGCAAATTCTTCTCTACTACATTGGTAGTCTCTTCACTGCTGAAGACCGCAACCACATACGTTGCTTGTTTAAGTAATGCGATTTTAAACAGATACCAAATATTGCTGCTTAACTAATTTTCCTTATTGGTAAACCAGAGAATTCAATATTCACCAGTTTTACAGAATAAGGATAACACAAAAAATATCACCATAATCATGATTTCAGCCGAAAGTCGAGCACTGTTGGACACAGACCTTCCCGAAGCGTCGCCACACTGATCGATCCTGTGCGTCTCGCATCAAAAAGTATCGATAAAACTTAAATTGCTTTTCCCAGCACTACCAAGAACCCCCCTGATCCGCACAGTGGGAACGTCTGCTGTTCTGTCTATAAATAATATAATCGAACGCAAGATAAAATTGTGAAATAATTATTGCTCGGCATCGGACAATGGTCACGAATCTATGAAATATGCTGCCTGATATCAAAGTATGGACTAATTAATGTGAGAAGAATATGTTATGGAATTGCGATTCAGTTCGTAGAGGTGATTTAAAGTATTGTCTGTTTTATATGTCTACTGTTAAACTTTGGGTATTCTGAATTAATTTTAACCTATATTATCTCATAGATAGGCAAAAGGCTCCCCCAAATTCCAGGCCAGCCTAGAAAGAGGTGATAACACGACCTAAACGCCAATCCATCCACGGTGCTGGTCCAAAATGGCTCAGGAAAAGAATTCTTGGTAGAATTTGGGGTGAACATTATTCAGAAAAAAAAACTATTTTTTTTTCATTCAATTCTATCATTTGGTAAACAAATTTGCAATCATTCGCAGTGGTGTTTATTTATTTAGTATGTAAAATTTAAACTGCATCTGTTTAGTAGTTTTGGCACTAATTGAATGCATTGCAAGAGACAAAATTTCTTAAAAAACCGGCCAAGTGCGAGTCGGACTCGCGCAAGAAGGGTTCCGTACCATTATCGCAAAAAAACCGCAAAGAAATCCACTTTTGTTGTATGGGAGCCCCACTTAAATATTTATTTTATTCTGTTTTTAGTATTTGTTGTTATAGCGGCAACAGAAATACATCATCTGTGAAAATTTCAGCTGTCTACCTATCACGGTTCATGAGATACAGCCTGGTGACAGACGGACAGACAGACGGATCGCGGAGTCTTAGTAATAGGGTCCCGTTTTTACCCTTTGGGTACGAAACCCTAAAAAGTGTTTGCTTTGGTGTCCTTCATATTATATACCCCGTAGCTCTTACGTTCTTCAAAAATATTCAACGTGCAGTTTTGACGTCTCTACGATTTTATTATATACATAGATGATTTGTATTGCGGCGATGCAATGTAACGAAGAAAAATACTATATTTTGTGTTGACCCAGGTAAATAGGGCAAAATCATCATCTTCATCATCATCATCAGCCTTTAAGCCTCAATTAGGGCAAAATAATGATGAATTATTGAGAAGATATTATTGATTACATCAAATTTATTTTATTTTATGTGGTTTTTATTTTATATATTGTAAAGTTTTTTCTAATGTTTTACTCACAGCACATTAAATACATATCCTGTGCGAGTCACAAATAATATAATTTTCTTCTTTTTTATGCCTTATTTTTATTATTTGGTCCTCTTAATTCTTGATTTCTTTACCTTTTAAGTCACCTACAAGAAGAGCAAAAGATACTTTTCAATTACCGCGATTTCAACTGCAAATCATTGCATATTCTGTTGTTTGTTCGTATAAATTAAACACGAAATCACAAAAAAATATTAAGAGACGTATCTTCCAGAACAATATAATTGTAATAAGTAAATATAACTCTGAATAACTTCTTTAATTAATTTACAGAAATGTAAATAATGTTAGACAGGAACAAAATTACTTCTTTGTAGGAAAGGAAACAGAAGATGTAATGTAATCTATTAAAGTAGAAACGTCTGAGGTTGAGATTAATTAAAGCAAAATAAAAGCAGGAGTACATAAGAATTAAGTTCTTAGTCCTGAAGAATTTCACTGTAATCTTACATTCACTTAGAGGAACTGTTTAAATTTTTTTGTAAAATCAACTTAGTTTACGAAAGTTGAGAAAATAAATTTGAAGGATGTCAGATGAACATGCTTAGCAAGAAAGCAATTACAATTACTTTTATAAAAGCCTTGTAATTTTTTTAATAAATTAACTTAGGTAAATTTAAAAAAGGTATAACTTAGGTACATTTGCCGATGCCACTCCCGCCTTTGCTGCGTGGCGCCCCGCGTTGGTATTTTTCGTTCGCCGAACGCCAAAATGACCTCATCGGCAAACCTTCTGTGCCCGAAATATTATGTGGGTATTTAAAGTAGCTTTTTCCCGCGGTTTTGCTCTAGAAGCCTATTCCACTGGAACCACGCATATTTTCCGGAATAAAAAGTAATCTATGGCATTAAGCAATAGTGAAGCTAATCTAATCTAATCTAATCAGTGACATAATTCTTGTGATCGGAAACAGCAACAACTCTTATAAAACAAACAATCCATTTTAGCTCAGTATTCAGTTTTGATTTCCTCCCTTAGTTTATCAATGTAGTCAAAAATTAAATTTAAAAAAAACATACGTTTTGGTCAGGATACCGTCAGTGCAGTGTGCTCGTACAGCATGTTCCGGGGCCCTGTCGCCCACGAAACGGTACAATAAACTGTGAGAATAATTTCATACAAAATGTATGCAAGTATTTTTACCCGTCCCTGATGAGAACTTGCCCCGAAAACGTGTGAACAGCGCCTAAAAGCCTTTTGTTACAAATTCTATATTTATCGAATTTGAAACAATTTGTATTTCCATACAAAATAAGTATGACGGATGTTCATTTCACATTGACAGTTCAATTACTGTCTTTCTGCATGAAATAACTATTTGTCTATGGAATCGTTATGGCCGCTCATGTGTGAACCCCCAGCGAGCACAATCTATGGTAAAATGTTTGTCAACGCAAAGTGAGAGACAGAAAATCAACGTTGACGTTCTTCTGGATTCAGTGAGAGTTGAAAATGATGTCTATATAAATTGGCTTTATATTTTATTATTATTATTTTGTCCTTTATTTAACTGTTTCTGTTCTTATTTTATTCATTTTTATTATCATTATTCTTTATGTCCTTATCTTTTTGTTTCTTTGTTTAATCTTTGTCTTTTTTTTCTTTTTATCATGATCTCAAACATAAACATAAGATTCCGTTGATTTCTTAGGTTTTACCTGTTAACTAAGTTCTAGAAACAGTGCCTCAACGTTTTCAACCAGCTTCTCTTTTGTAACCTTTCATATTTTAACCTTAATTATCAAAGTCAACCTTTTGCCATCTTCTCTTGGTTACATAATACCGAAACAATGGAGCGTGTGTGAACATTTGTGAGATTGATTCAAATTAACTTTATGATAATTTCATTGATAACACACTTATGTTCCTTCTTATCAGTTAACGGATAAATGAGATGATTAGGACGATACCATTGTTTTCTATGTTCAAGCATTGTTCTCTGCGGCTGTAGACGGAGATACATGAGTTTGGATGAAAGTTATCGTGAGTCTTCTGAGAAAAGTTGGGAAATTGTTTTGAGGTGTTGAAATTGAAAGTTTGTGTTGGTGAGAATTTAGTAACAAACTTGGATATATTGAGTAGGTACATAAAAGTTTAGTATGAGAGTCAAATGAAAACGGGTAGGACACTTTCTTATGCTGGGACTACACTTGGCATATTTTGCAATGCAAAATAAACCTTACTGCTATTCGATTTAAATAATTTATTCTCATAAGAACAACACATAGGTTCACTTACAATGAGATACAAAGTAATTGTTTATATCTCACATCACACATCATCAGCCTATGAATGTTCCCACTGCTGGGACACAGGCCTCCTCTCTGTGAGAGGGAATGGGCCGTAATCCACCACCCGGGCCCAGTGCGGGTTGGTAGATGTCACATATCTTCAAATTTTTGGTTCTAGGACATGCCGGTTTCCTCACGATGTTTTCCTTCACCATTTTGAGAGCAGTGGTGATGAAATAATTTACACAAAGTAAAGCGCCTGCCTGGGCTCGAACCCACGACCTACAATTTGTAAGCCGCGGCCGATACCACTGGGCCACCACTGTTTATATCTAAATAATTACATTTTGCCTCCGATGCGTGTTGATGAAGTTATACAATACAAATATATAGAAAGTATGTAATTGCTATTCAAATAAAGTATAACGCCGGCCCATGAACCTCTTGTATTAGCCCTAAATATTCTGTACAAACTAAATAATTTAAAACGATCCTCTCCAAAACAAACTTTCCATGCCATGATTACAGTAATTTTAAACGAATCATACTTTTAACTAAGCGTGAGCCGAAACAATCAATTTTGTACGTACTCATAATAAAAAGCTTACCTTACTCGATTCTAAGCAGAAATATATTTAGCTCATCAACATAATTGATTTTCTTATACATCAATATGAATAATGAATCAATCAAAATATCGTTACGTGGCGTGTCCCAAGTTATGAGCTTATGAGCGAGGCAATCAAAACAAATAGATTGCTCAATTTTTCGTTTTACCAATGTCATTATTTTGACACGAGTTTTTCTAAATGTTGTAATCGCTTAATTTAGATTTACTCAATCCTAAATATTTTATGATTGTCTTGTACTACATTTCCCATACTCTTCTTATCAGCCTAACGACCAAATTCTAGTGTAACTTTTGTAATATCTTTTCTTCCTATTACTCTTCATATTATTTACAATAGCTATTGCATCTTCTTGGTCTATCTACTCTTTAGCACTCCCAGTTTTACTGCATTTGGATTCTTCATAATTTTAATATTTCTTTAATTAATTTCATGCTTTATTATTTCAATTTCACGCCTAAATGGTTTAGCGATTTCTTCATTGATCGCTCACCGCTCATATCTTGTATCGTCTCAATATTTGCATATATCAGTGTCGTACAATGGATCAGTTCCCGGCTGTTGTATTACTTTGGCATCACTTGAAGACTATCAATTTTCTTAATTGACTACATCTTCTTAGAAAAATGTAACTGATTCATCCATTGTTTCGATTGCTAAAGTGAAATCTTGATTGTTGTTAGTTGAACTAGCTTTTTCCTGAAGCTTTGCTCTTACGGCCTATTCTACAGAAACCATGCATATTACCTGTGATAAAACGAGCCATAGGCACTCACTAATAGGGTTATTTTTCTAACAGCGAATTTTAATCGAATCAGTACTGCCAAGATTACTTTCTACAAATATACAAATAATATTGACCCTATATTAATTATTTTAGTTTAGATATTGTATACATTGTACAAACAATGAAATTAAGCTAGGTGTACTATTATACGAAGGTACACGTCTGCTCAACCCTTAGGAAAAGACAGGCGTTATGTTATATGTCAAGACATACATACATACATAAACTCACGCCTTTTTCTTATGGGGGTAGGCAGAAACTACAAAACGCCACCTGCTTCGATCCTTACAGACTCCTCGTGTAAAGAAATGTGAAATTATTATTTTGTTTCTAAATGTATTTTTGTTTTTGTTTCAGGTATGGACCAAAATTCTACACTGGGAAACTCTTGGCTGCTCAACAATTTCATCGGCATCTACTTCTAGGTCAATTTTCATTATTTAACTATACATTAAATAAATAATCGCTTTTCTCACTACGGATTCTCCTTTCAGAGTCACTGCTAAGGGACTAACATAATTGTAAGATTTACTAACCATTTTTAAGCCATGGATACTTGAATTAAGACCTATAATATTTTATTACTAACTAGCTGTTGCCGGCGACTTCGTCCGCTTCAAACTCGTAAAAAATATATTTTTATTTTTTTAGTTTCCCGCCAGAACTATGAATAGCCTATGTTACTCGTTATTACATCAGCTGTCTACCAGTGAAAGTCCCGTCAAAATTGACAAAATTGACCGAAACGGCTGGACCGTTTCGGAGATTACCCGGAACAAACAGACAGATAGACAGACAGACAAAAATCTTAAAAATTGCTTATTTGTTGTTAGTACCGTATATACTTTCACGTGCATTCAATAAAACGTTGTTATTTTGATTACATACAGACACTTCAATTTTATTTATTTGTATAGATAGTATAGATATTGGTTTGCCCGCAAGAGTAAGTTACTAATGTTGCAACTTTCCCTGTAAAGTCTATGAAGTATAGGTTTTTACAGTAAAAGTTATATTTGCGGCAAAACTGTAAAACTAAAAGCAGTCGCTGCTGCAGTCGGAGTATACATCCGGTTTTGGTCAGCCAGCTCGCGAATATGTATTCTCCAACTGCATAGCATGATATCCTTCTTGTTAACGTCTTTTTAGTTTACTTTTTAAGCAGTCGGGTTTGTAGATTTTTTTAAATAACTTTTTTTATTTATAACGTTGTAGCTATTTTTTTTTAGAATTTTATACATATAAATGTTATTTATTTTTGAAATCACCTCTTAAAACCCTTAATCTTGATAGCCCACATGATGGGTTTGGAAGTAAAGAAAAATTTGGGCCCCCACAATATGGCGCCCAAAATCCGCCATTTTTCTATTTTCCAATTTTAATGTAGCCGGTGAATCGATTGACGTAAAAATCATCAAAATCGACCAACGCGTTTGGTCTCTGGAACGCCATATAGGAACAAACATACATACATAGACTGATAAACACATTACCCTCCTTCGGCAGTCGGGCAAAAGCGTAAAAAGTCACAACAACATTTCGTTGCCTACAAAATTTTGACGAGCTTCTGTCCCTAAAAGTCCCTTTTGAACAACTTCTCTCAAAAGTTACACGATGTTAAACAGTTCATTTACTTACAAATTCACTTAGGTACTTGGCAATGAGGCAACAAAATGACTGAGTTCGTTAGATTGTTCGGTTGTAAGGAGGGGAACACACCGACCGGTTGGTCAGACAGGAACCATTCGGTAATTACGTGTGGTGGTTACTGGACACTGCATAATTTAAGGATGTACCATTCTTATATGTGAACTAAAAACATCGTTTGAGTAGAATTTTCTAGGTATTTTAAACTAGAATTTTTTGTGGTATAATTATTTAACTTAACTTTAAGTTTGTCTTTTATTCTCAGGCCTACGTCGGTAGATAAATGTAATTTGTAGCGTAATATAAATGCAAAATGATGATTTTTGACAGCTCTCAATAGCATGAAATCTTGTTATAAAAACATTTTCAGTAGTTAGCTTACTTAATTTTTTATTTAAAACACAAGCTGTCGGCTAATATTATAAATACACAAGAGACACAAACGTTTACATTTACTATTTAAAATAATAATAAAAAAGCGTAACTAAACGACTCTTTCCGATCTCACTACAGCCCTAAACCCTTGCTAAACCAACAATTTGTCCAGCCATAGCCTCAACTGTCAGTAAAGCGTGTAATTACCGAGCCGATCGCTGCTCACGAACAATAGCCCCCAGTAATAGCGCGTGTGCACCCAGCCTTACTACGCTTTGTTTGGACGGTTTTGAGTGGAGCCTAATTCCGTTTGTGGAGTAAGGACTAATCGTTGTATTAATTGTGAGCTGTCGTTTAACAGACAATAGTATTTTGAGTAGGAATCAACAGGTTGTAGGTTTGGTGTTGGTCAGAGGACTTTGTCTATGGAAAAGCTGAGAGTCAACGAAAAAAAAATTTTGTTAAGCCACAGATAATATAAAACTAGCATACAGATGCCTCATCCCATACAAAGAAACCATGCCGACGTAACTAGCGTTTTTAGTCTGATTATTCTGATTATTTTTTGTAAATCGATCGCGTTCAGTTCCGTTCCATGGTGATAGATAGATCTTCATCTACTACTACTTTAGGGTACATACTAGTTTGAAAATTGGGTCCATTTCGCAGCTAGCAGGGATTAAAGGTGGTACCAAAATCCTTAATCACATAAAGTATGGCAGTTATGTTTTAGTATTTACTAACGTGAATCTAGAGTTTTCTTCCGTTGAAATGGCGACTGATTTAATTGGAATGGGGGGAGTTTCCTTCAAAAACACTTTCCTTTAGAAAGAATATAGGTCATTAACATAAAATTGCTACAGTACCATAAATAGTGATGCGAAAAGGTGTTTTTTTTCCTGTGATAAAGAGGAGCTCGTGGCTAAGTAATAACAGCCGCACGGGTAGATCATGAAGGTTGAGCAACGCTTGACGGGGTCGGTTCGTGGATGGGTGACCATTTCAACAAACCGAGTTTCCTCCGTGCCTCGGAAAGCACGTTAAGCCGTGGGTCCCGGCTGTCATTTGAAGATCTTTGACAGTCGTTACGAGTAGTCAGAAGCTTGAGATCTGACACCAGTCTTGCCAAGGGGTACCGTGTTACCAAGTTACTGGGTTGTGGAGGTCAGATAGGCAGTTGCTCCTTGTAAAACACTGGTACTCAGTTGAATCCGGTTAGACTGGAAGCCGACCCCAATATAGTTGGGAAAAGGCTAGGCAGACGATGACCATAAATAGTGATGCGAAAAGGTGTTATTTTTCCTGTTAAAAACATAGGTATATAAATAGATCAAAACTATATCCTATAAAGGTTAAAAAAAAGGTTTTAGATGAACACGATTCTGTTTATCGTAGCGTCACGCTTGCCTTAGTTTTCTGTCGTGAAAAACCTCTCAAGGTGAGAATGCCTGGCAGACAGTGTCTGTAGGTATTGAATAATTAAACAATTTGTCCGCGTTCTTAATTAATGAGAAACTTCTTAGGGTCATATTAGCAAATATAATGAAACCTAGCTGAGTTTAATATATGGCCTATAGATTACAGTTCTCACATTATATATAACAGAAAATGCGGAAAAACTTAGACCTTATACTCTCTGAAAATCAATTTGAATTATTCTGAACCTCTTCTTTGGTATCAGCACGAACCATTCGGGAATAGCTTATGTCTTGGTAGCCAAATGGGAGTTGACTGCAAGTTCATATTAGCACTGTTTCCCTTCTGTGCAAAGGCCTGCCCTAAATCTTTCCAGGTATTCTTCTCTTTCTTGAGCCACATTGAACCAGCTCTTGCAGTGGGGTCTCTGTGGTCTCGCTATCTCTTCCTGGGCCGGCCTCGGCGGCGCCACCGTCCATCCTCAGCCACCCTTGACCCAATTTGTATAGCTCGCTAAAGAAAGAAAAAAGTGCTGTTGCTGCATTTTCCCCTCCAACTGCCATCACCCCTATGCTCAGACGCAACCATCTTCATTACCTCACACTACTACAAAATTCTTCCCACGCACATACCCCTGGTATAGTCCCATCTACGAAATGTCAACGAATCAATAATACGTGTACCGTTACCTGCGCTCACGCACTCATTGCAATTCAAATCGTGCGCCTGCGACGACCGGGTGACGTTGTGTTTTGGGTACCTGTGAAGTCTGTAGAGTTCAAAGGGTACTGCGCTGCTTACCCTTTTTTATAGAGAAAGGATGAATTTGTTATGAGGCACCTGGTAGACGGGTGACAGCTTGGGGTGGCTATCTAAGATTTGAGGTGATGCTTTTAATTTTGTCGAAGAAAATATATGAGGAAAAAATTTACTGATTTAGATTTGAAGTCTTATCATCATTATTTTTCTGCCTTTATGCTATGTACTTACATTATGTACAGTTGGAGTCGACGCAATTTGTAAAATCAATTAAATCGTAAATCATGGGCAATACCAAAGAAAATGAAAATTATATTATTTTATTTTGCTATCTGACTTACGGATATGGTCAATCAATACGGTGTCACACTAGCACAACGGCTAATTCCACTATACCGTAATATATTAATTGTCTGCTAATAAAAAAACAGATGACAGTCTATCAAAAGAATCTAGAAAATTCAAAAGCTAGCATAGACAAAGGCACCTTGACGAATTCCAAAGACCAAGCTTGAATAGCTGTCTTGAAATAATCACAAATGCCAACGGATTCATTGAGATTCTAAACACGAACTCATTTCAAATTCTATTGTTTTAAATTTTAGAACGTTCTTTTATAGCCAGTAATAAATTGGAATATTCTTTAGTGTAGCGTTTATAATTGCAAGCATTAGATGTTTTCAATAATGATAGATTTATTTTATAAAATAATGATTAAATGGTATGATGAAGGCAGAATGTATTTGATATTACTGTATCACTGCAGAAAGACATCGATCCATAAAAAGCGAATGATCTTTTTACTGTTTGATAACTGCATGTTGACAATTCCACACTATTAATGTTCAAGCTTTTCAGCAATGTTTCCTTTAGATTTTATTTCATTTTCATCATCTGCAATGGAAAATTGTTCATGCCAGATTTTTAACAAACATTACTGGAATTAAAGTTCCTGTACATTATGTTTTTGACGGCATGGGTGATGAAAATATATTTACAACAGGTACTTGACCATTGAAATTACTATTAAAAGAATGTGGGACTGAAATCTTATTTTGGCAGTAGCAATTCTATTTTATGTTTTTGTTTTGCTACTCCTCCTTTATTATTTTCTGATTAATTTCGTTTCGGGGTCCAAGATAGTTAAATTCATTCGCCGGGACTTCATCGAGCTTCATTGCCTCGGCGCTTTTCTGGTGGTCGCCACTGTTGATTCTGGCTTTCAGGAGTAGCCGTGGGATTGTCATAAGAAGTAGCAATTCTAGGTTAGATTCGTGTTGGTACATTAGTTATCTTAGTGTTGTATTTTTATGTCATGTGTTCAATAAAGAATAACAAAATATATAGGTATTTCAGCACAAAAAGGGCGTTAACGCATTCCTAATATTTTTGACCTGCTTTTAGAATTCTTTTACTCTCTTTTATTCAATTTTTTTTTTGCTGCTACCCTTCGTTTTATATGCCCCTGACTTCCGTTATAGAAGCGCACCTGACAGTCCGTCTTTACAACCATGCGTCTATACATACATACATTGTTACGTCTGTCCATCCATCCGTTTCCTTGTGAGTTCATGTGTAATGCATACAGTGTGGTTGCACTTGAATGCACACAATATCTCTTAGTTCCTGACTGTCTGTCTTGGAAGTTCAGAAAGATTTATTTATTTATTTACTTTAACATAACACGGCCAAAGGCCAATTACATTAGTTAAAGACATGTTTACAAAAAAGAAAAAAGCAAGAAAATAAAAACAAAAATAAACAACAATGATAAAATCTATAATTACACGGCAGTTATACGCTCATCTCACAATACTCCAGACATACAGACAAAATCTTCTTCCATTCATCCGCGAACACATCACAATCGGGCTTAGCATCCAAGAGAGCGTTGAGCGCGGATAGAGTACGAGGGATGGGAGACTGGGCTCGAGCGACGGTTCGACTCCCCGGTACGGCGAACAATCTGTGCCTCCTACTACGACAAGAGTTGACCGGGGCAAAAAGATGGAATAGTTCATAGTGTAGTTCAGGAGCATCAGTTTTCCCGTGAATGATTTTACACATATTTATGATTTGGTCATTTTTCCTTCTAACCTCGAGAGAATTGTAGCCTAAACATCCTAAGAGGAAGTTAGAAGGGTATAAGAGTGGTTATAAGAGAGTGTATGTTCAAATGCACGCGACTTGCTAGAGGTATCCTCTATAAGCACATACATCATAAGGAGCTGCATTTGTTAACGAGGGACAAAGATTACTCCAAAGCTACCATCGAGTGAACGCTTCAATGTATTAAACCTGAAAATAACTCTCTTGCAATTATTTTGGTCTGCAGTGGTATTCTTTTTTATAAGACTCTGTTACTCAAGTTCAATGTAATGTTAATGTAGTCAAGTGTAATGTTATTGCGTAAATGATATTGTTATAAAGAAAGTCAATACCTGCATGATACCTGCTTAGTTTGTGTGTCAAAGTTCTTATAATATAAGTTTAAAAAATGTTCTCAAGTAAGTGAAATATTTGTAATTTCTTATTGAGAAATAAATTTCTTTAACCATAAGTTGATACCTATAATATGTATATTGGTTTTTAACCTCACATTTTGAATAGGCTAAAATAATCTATCAGACTAATTGCTATTGGATTTTTCAATCTGGAAATTCTCAAAAGTCTGGCTTTGTGGCCGATTGATGGTAAAAATAGCTGTGTTTTCCTGGGACAAACAATCCAGTTAGGTAGGGCCAACTTCGAGATAGAGGTGAACCGTCGAATCCGACTCAGCTAGGTAGCGTTCGGGAAGTTGCACGGTATCTTCTCGTAAAACTTACCACAGTGTCTCAAGACGAAAGTCTATGACCAGTGTGTGTTGCCAGTGAAGACCTATGGCTCTGAGATGTGGTCGCGCACAAGGGGCCTCATCAGAAAGCTTACAGTCACCCAACGGGCAATGGAGAGGGCTATGCTCGGAGTTTCCTTGCGTGATCGAATCAGAAATGTAGAGATCCGCAAGAGAACCAGGGTTACCGACATAGCCCGAAGAATTGCCAAACTTAAGTGTCAGTGGGCAGGGCACATTACTCGCAGAACGGATGGCCGATGGGGCAGAAAAGTTCTGAAGTGGTGACCGCGAACCGGAAGACGTTGCGTTGGAAGGCCTCCCACTAAGAGGCCCAATAACCTGGTGAAGGTTGCGGGGATCTGCTGGATGCGAGACGCACGGGACCGGTCAATGTGACATTTGGGGAAGGTGTATGTCTAGCAGTGGAAGTCTTTCAGCTGATATGATGATGACAATGATGGTAAAAGGCTCGTCCTCTTAAATCAACAGTGTCCCTATCAGAATATCAGCGCAGCGATATTTTTTTTTAATATCGTTGCACATGCTGAGATAAGAGCCTTTTTGGTCTCGCACGAGGTTATTTATTTTTATTTTTAGGGTTCCTTACCCAAAGGGTAAAAACGGGACCCTATTACTGAGACTTCGCTGTCCGTCTGTCTGTCTGTCTGTCTGTCTGTCTGTCACCAGGCTGTATCTCATGAACCGTGAGAGTTAGACAGTTGAAATATTCACAGATGATGTATTCCTGTTGCCGCTATAACAACAAATACTAAAAACAGTATAAAATTAATATTTAAGGGGGGCTCCCATACAACAAACGTGATATTTTTGCCGTTTTTTGCTCGATATTAATAACGGCAACAGGTAACCCCGGAAATATTCACAGAATATTTAGTTGTATATTCTCTTCAAAAAATAATAATTATTAAATTAAAATAAAATAAATTAAGGGGGGCTCCTATACAACAAACGTGATATTTTTGCAGTGTTTTGCGATAATGGTACGAAACCCTTTGTGTGCGAGTCCGACTCGCACTTGGCCGGTTTTTTTATTATTGTTTTGCGTATCTTGTGTCACCTGTGCGGGTCACAAATAAATATTTTTCTTTATTTCTTTCTTTCTATCTTTCTTATTCAAGGAACTTAACTGTCGAAATGTGGTTGTAACATGTATAAGTCCATCCCTACGGCGATTACAAGCGTGATGTTATGTTATGTGTAAATTCAGTACTCCTATAAAGTAATTTATTCGTATCTTTACTATGCTGTCGTTAACTTTGAACACTCTGAAATCGTCTTTACTTACAAAAGCAAACCTAAACCGTAATAATCACGGTTACGATGCCCTAAAAAAGTTATAAGTATGCTTTCATACAAAATTGCTTCGGAATATTTTAACCTTTTCTTCAAATATTTACATAGCGGCTCGAATATTTATTTGGAATATATGAAATTCTTGGCAGATTTTTCATCGCTTCACACTTATGGTGTATTTGTCAGAGGTAGAGAGACTTGCTTGAAAATGCATAACCCGGTTCAGACCCATTTTTTTTTTAAATATCTGCACGTCACATAAATTCTATTTCTCTATGGAATGGAACCCAAAATCTAGAACTTTCTCACATATATACTAACACGCACGCCCTTTTCTTATGAGAGTAAGCAAAAATTATAGCTGCTACACTACCACCTGCTTCGATCCTTACATAATGCTTTTGCTCGTTTACAGAACAAACAAACAAACAGCCATATCGTTTACAGATTATTAACCGAAACACAGGGTTTCCCTAGTACGGTCTCCAGTCTCTCTTAACGGAGTTTCTAACTCCTGTAATAATTAACGTAGTTCTAAGATGATAATTATATTACTAAGCCAAACTTGTGAAGAGACAACAATAAACTTAGTTTTTAGTATTTAATTTAACAGGCGTTGTTGAACGGCCTACAGTACCAAAAAGGTCCCTCGCTACATAAAACTCTGTATACCCCTCACCAGATCAAGCATGAACCCGTCAAACGTCACCCAATCCCACCTGTCCATTGTCGAACGGAAGTATTCCGATGAGTAATTACGTATGGACGGAAATTGTTGCCAACATTAATCATTGGTGATTATATTTACATTCAATGGTGTGAATGCTGACTCAGGCCTTTGTGGTCTGGCCTGAGGCCATAGATGTGGTGTGTCACGGATTTGGAGGACTGACAGAATTAGGTTAGGCCCTGGGTCGTTTAAATGACCGTCAACAAGGAGCCTCAGTTTTTCCTTTCTTGTGGGATTTTTAGGGATTAAGAGAAGCGAATGGGGGATTAGGATATCTTTCTATTGATTACCCTTGTTTAACGCTAGTGGCTTCGCTCGCTGAATGTTGGAAATCATCGCCAGTTATTCAGGATAAAAAGTAGCCTATCCTTTTTCAACGACCAATCTGTACCAAAATTTATCGAAATTAAATCAGCGATTTAAGCGTGCAAAACGTAACAAATATAATTTATATTCGTATGGATTTTTCGTAATAGCTTTTCCACACTGATCGATCACAGTTTTGCAGTTTTAAAGACTTAAATGTACTACAGTACAATGGCACCCTGTTCTCTTTTAGCAGCTATGGGAGTGGGTGGATTAACTCGATATCTAGAGAGACAAAATAATCGTCCAAGATAAACTGGTAACTCAGTAGAACATCTAGCCAACAACCAATAATTTCACCTCCAACATCTTATTCAATTGTGCTACGACAATGTCTAAAACACAGCTTTTCGTTCCGGCACAAGAGGTTACAATATTTATGAGTTAATTCGACAACCGAATCTTGTTCAGCAATACTTGGTCTACACCAGTGATGCCCAAAGTGTTTTATATCGACCCGCAGGGGTCGACAACAAAATACAACAGGTCCAAGTAAGCGAAAATAAAAATTGGGCTGGTGGCGGCTTTAAGACTTTCCATGACCATTCATAATCCCAACAATTTTATGAACTTGCACATAATGATACTAGTATCATCAATCGCGTAGTATTTTTTTTTTTCCATTCTTGTCTCAGAGCTTTGCAAAGACAGTGCAGGAAGACTTGAACTTTTCGTAACACGTCAGTCAATAAGTACGAATGTGAGAGACAAATACATTATTTTTTTCCGGAATCTTGAAAAAGAAAAGTGAAAACAAATTTGATATTGATGATCTTACATAATCAAGTAAAACAGGAGTCTACCCAAAACCGAAAAACAAGGCAAGTGGTCTACACGACAAAAAGTTTGGGTACCTCTGGTTTACACAAAGGCACGTGGGCGTCCTATTCAAAGGGTCACGATACCATGTACCTTTATGGAGTCAGTTTTGTAACAGATAAATTTATAGACGAGATCCTTTAACGGTGAATGGGAATTGATAATGCGAAATGATGGTCTGGCAAAAATGGAAAGGGATTTAGGTGAGAACAATTTTGCGTGAGAAAATTCTTAACAGTTTGCTGCAAATGAACTTCGTACGTAATGGCTTTTATATTAGGATAGTTTTAGCTTTGTAAGGATTTTGTGATTTCTTTAAATAACATCATCTCTGTTGTCTACATCGTGCCACCCCTTTCTGTGAATCCCATTCGAAATAACTGAAATAATTTATTTCATAAATTGTCTCCAAAATACAAACTGCGGTCTCAAAGAAAATACATTAGAAAAATTTATAATCTAAACTAATTACATAATTAAAAGGTACTGTAGTATACAAACATCAAACGTCCATACATATTTAGGTACTACCCTAAGTAAATTCATGCCAAAATAAACGTATCATCAAAGGGGTCGTAATATCGAACCCATGCATATTTATGACACACAAAATGTACTCTGAGTAAAGATCGTTAGTGTAAAAAATAAACGTTATTGCGTTGGTGGAACGTAGCGCTTTTTTGTGACGTCAGCATTTTTTAATATGGCGGGAGTACACTGTTGGTCATCGAGTTGGCATCGATGTGTATTTAGGCCTTATAATAGACTGGCGTTAGGAGGCAGCGGTATACACTTACTAATACCAATCAACTGCTATTATCAAATACAGCATGGAAGATTTTTTTGACCCTCTGTTACAGAGTTTTCAAGCATCTTTTTTGTGGGTGACTAGCATTTTCCCGTAGCTTCACTCCCATGGTCTATCCCTTATTACTTTGGATAATTTGGAAGACTTCCATGAATTTTGTAAATTTCCCTTTAATTCGCGACGTGATAATCCTAGTAAAATAAAACAGAATATGGATGTTACCTTGGTAGAAAAATGATAATTCTGTTTAGTCCGTCAGAGAGATTATCAAATCAAGTGTCAAGTATTTTTTGCTTTACCAAATCAATAAAAAATTACAAAGATAAAGCGTATTAAAGTTCAGGAGTGGGAGCTTGTGACGTCATTATGTCAGTATAAAGTATACTAACGGCGAGACTTCACACGACATTTCAACAAAATATATCGTCGTCACTTTCCGTTTACGTGTCAAAAGAGAAATGACGTGTCCAATATTATTATTAATCTACCTGACGGACAAAAAACAAATTTTCAGTTAATATCCCTATTCATTGGCACAAACATTATTTTTTTACGCAGGACAGGAAAAAAACTATAAGGAAATTGGTCTCGCACTAGCTTTGTAAACACAAGCTGATAATATTAAGCACGTGAAAAGTCGGGAGAGAGGAATAATTTACTAGGTCTTTGTTTCCTGATAGCTACAACCTTGGGGTCTTTAAGTTAAGAGTGAATAGGTTACTTCTAGGCAAGCGTGCTTCACCATCGTCCACATCACCGCTTACCAACAGAAAAAAAAAAAACGCTGTCAATGCGAAAAGTGCCAAGAACACTGGCAGCATTGCCACACTGAATGGCAATACAAATACTTTAATATAATTAATTGAAAAGAAAAAACCTAATATAATTAATTGAAAAGAAAAAACCCATAAGTCATGGCTGTTGTTCGTAAAAGTAGATACTATTCAATGTCATGCATTGCAGTCAGGTCAGAGGTCGTAACGGTGTATCGGTGACAAGATGACAAGTTGTGGTGCTCATCATTTTGTATCTACACAATGGCCTATTGCGATGTGACAATGGGCCAGCGTCTATGGTGTGGTGATGGATAGGCTGCTGGATCGCTTGTGCAACTTTAGCGATAAAAATACTGTTTGGGATTGTTACACTGTTGGTATCATATTGATCCCATAAAAATAAAATGCAGAATCGGTTGGTTTCTATCTGGGACGGATCTGCCAAATACCAGCTTGATGCCCTAGAGTCGATCGAAAAAGGGGCCAAAAGGCTCATCGGAAATGTGGCACTGATCGAGTCAAAGCTCCAGAGCCTTGAACATCCACGCCGAGTTGCCAGCTTGTCGGTTTTTATCCGTTGCATTTCGGGGAGTGTGCGATGGAATTGCATGATTTAATGCCATCTACCCTATTTCATCATCGGACTACAAGCCATCCCACCCATACCATACACACTAAATATTTTGGAAATATGTACTTTCATTATGGGTACAGCTAAGGAGTGGAATTCCCAGCCGAAAACTATGTTTCCCGATAGCTACAACCTTGGGGTCTTTAAATCAAGAGTGAAGTTACTTCTAGGCAAGCGTGCCATACCCTCAACCACTTCATCGCTTACCAACAGGTGAGATAGTGGTCAAGCGCGAGCCTATCTATAAAAAAAAACCTGATATTTAATTAAGGAAAACTGGTCTGAGGTACTGAAGCAGTCCTCGGACTCTTGACAACTGAAATTCTATCTGCGATAAAGTTTGTCAAAAATTCAAAAACTTTTAACAATGTCACATTACCCATTACTATCATTTTGACATTTCTACAATCGCTATCGCTAATAATGTTCACTTTTTGCTAAGCCTCAGAATTAATTTTATTGATTTAATCATTTTGTCACAACTCTTGATTGGATTTTCGTCTCCTTACGTTGCCGTAAATATGTATTTCATTCAGTTATATCTATTCTTTATAATGGACTAGACTAGAATGTACCGGGATAAAAAGTAGCCTATCAGACTATAATTTATCTCTGTGCCAATTTACATCCAGATCCGTTCAGCCTTTCTGACGTGATTGAGTAACAAACATCCCATCCATCCAAACTGTCGCAGTTATAATACTAGATGCCGCCCGCGTGGTATTAGTACCTCTCCCAATATCTTTATAAATTATAGCCTATGTGTGTAAATGTATAAGCTATATTTCTGTAAAGTTTAATCGAAATCCGTTTAGGAGTTTTTGCGT
This sequence comes from Anorthoa munda, assembly GCA_945859665.1. Classification (NCBI taxonomy): domain Eukaryota; kingdom Metazoa; phylum Arthropoda; class Insecta; order Lepidoptera; family Noctuidae; genus Anorthoa; species Anorthoa munda. The sequence goes on along the minus strand of OX243916.1, from coordinate 5,831,965 downwards.
GAAAAATTAACAAACCCTCACGTTTATTTTACTACTTTACGATTAGTAAGACGAATTCATTTAAAAATAAAATGAATATGTATAATTTATGACAATTTGTTAAATGAATCATTTAACATATTGTCATAAATTATACAAGAGACATAAAAAGCTAACACCATAAGAAAAAATATAACAACGAAAGATAACCATCTCCCATCATATTCAAAATACAAATCCCATCATTTGTTGCAGAACAAAAAGTTTAGCCTAAGATATAGGGTTGCCAATGTTAAGGAAAAATTAAGGATAAAAAATGTATGAAGACATAAATAATATAAACTAAAATGTTTGCGATAAACTCTTTCTAAATGATATTTTACTCGAAAATGAATATCTTCTATAAAGTTAATTTTACACTGTTACAGTTAATTCGTTGATTAAAATATATTTCCCCAAACAATATTAATTCAGAAGTTCGAATGTTAGTACAGAATCTTACCAAAAAATTAAAACTAATTGCAGCAGCGATATCAAAAATCAATCAATCATAACAAAATAGAAAAAACTATAAACAAAGAGCAATAAAAACAACACCACATTAAATTAATTCAAGGTAATTTAAATTCCAAACAAAAACAAAAAAACCTCGACTTCCGAAACCGTTTAAAAAAATCTATCACCCTGAACATAACGGCTCCACTCCCGCGCATACAGATCAATCGGATATGGTGCGCGTGCGCCTATTGCTGTTGTCACTTTATAGAAAGGGGCAGAAGTACTGATCTATGAGGTCACTGATCCGCTAATTATGACAATAGAAGACACACGTACACAATCTTCAGAGGACCACAGCTGTGTCTGTAGGGTGGTTTAAGGGCTTTTATAGCCAAATGTGGAAAGGCTCACACAAATATTAGCTGTCTTGCTCTCACGTTTTGTTGAATCAGGTACAACGAATATTTAGGCTTATGCCAAACGACAGCATACGTGGCAGTGGTCATGAAATGCGCGAGTGAGACGAACCAAATGTCGAAATAGAGCTATTAGATATCCTGCAATAAATATTTAACGTCCTTCTCGGACATTTTATAACCAAAAGAGTTAGCGCTCTATCAACGGTAACAATAGTCGAAATCTTCAAAATGTACTGTCGATATGTCAGGTGTTAAATATCATGTATTTTGGACTTTGACATCATCATTATCAGCCTTTTAATGTTCCCACTGCTGGGACACAGGCCTCCTCTCTGTGAGAGGGAATGGGCCGTAATCCACCACGCGGGGCCTAGTGCGGGTTGTGGATGTCACACGTCTTCGATTTGTTGGTTCTAGGATATGCCGGTTTCTTCACGATGTTTTCCTTAACCGTTTTGAGAGCAGTGGTGATAAAATAACTTACACTTGCCTGGGTACGAACCCAAGACCTGGGCCACCACTGCTCTTTTACAATCTGCTGTTTTACTGCACTGGTCTTTGACAATTGTTACTATGTCTAATGCCATGAGACTGCCACTTGGTGTTGAGCAGTTTATCTCGTTAAGTTGTTGAAAGACAACGAGATTCTCATTGTGGGATGACCCTGTTATACTTCTGAATCTGCCCTCTTCTCGATTGCGCAAGCGCTACCGCCGCTCCGTGTTACACAATTATAATTATGGGCTCTTTATGGTAATAATAACATAACTGTACAATTTCTATCCCATTGTTTTTATGCGATGGTGTGAGAAATGCTGAGAAGATCAGCTTTTCGTCCCACGGGCTTCGGATGTTGAGAGATATTAATTGAATCTCTTAAGCTTCCAATCTAAACTTAAATGCTGGGTGCTTTTTGGTGCATCATTATTCATTCTGCTCTAATAGATGTGATGCTGTAATAGTAGTGTATGTTTTTGGGATTAATAAATGTTAATAGTTGGTTATAAAGGTACTATGCTAGGTCATTTCTGTGTGGATGAAATGGATGTGATGTTTGATGAACAAGAATATCCTGCATGAGTATCGATACTAAATTTTTGTATACTGTGTTAGCACATCCAGGGCAGTTATCCCCATACCACTTTGGCAACAACTAGGTCATATTTTTACCACGATATTAATTAATTCTATCCATACGTGAGAAGTATTAGGTTGCCAAATATGGTGATTACTGATTATGATAACACCTAGAATGGAAATCTGCTGGACTCATTATAGATTAAAGAACTTGATACAAGTTAGGAATACAACAGTGTAGCTATGATAGATCAAATTGTAACGTAACTCCCACTTAATCAACTCAGACAAACTGTCGCGACAACACCTTGCGACATAGTTAGCACGAACCAGAATTGTTGATGTCATACAAATAATTCGTTTATGTAGGCGAGGATAACAATCATGTGTCGACATATGCTCATGAATATGCTGAGTTATCTGTCATAGATTTCACTTGTGGTTTATAATTAGGTGACTAGGAAATCTTGATCCTCCTTCGCGTATGATGTAGATTTGTTTCCCTTATAAATAAACGTCTTAAAGCTGATAACGTGTTTTGTGGTGTTTTGTCTTGTGCTCTATTGCTTGTTCACGTAAGGTCCTTAATTTGGGAAATTGAGATCAAACTGATCTTGATTGGGATTGATTTTCGGTGAGATTGTGGTCAAACACAGGCCTATACATAGTAAAAAAAAAAAAATACAATTATTTTAATAGAAATTATAGTCAGTGTTTTAGATGCTGGGGTCGATATGGGTCGATTTTTGTTGCCGTGGCCAAATACTATGGTATTTAACTATAAAGAGTCTAAGGCCCGTATGCTCTTACTCGACTCAAACTCAAAATTGGCCACACCTACCAATCAACTGCCAAACAAAAACAACTCTCGAGTTTGGCATATGATTCTTCAGGCTGACTTAAGTGTACTCAATATAGTAAGAGCCCAGACTAGGTATTGAATGAAAAGGGAAGTTCAAGTTAGCAAGTACGAGTACGTTCCAAGTACATGCTAACACTCAATTCCACTGATTTTGTGTAAAAAAGGCTTGGTAACGTTTGGGGCGTCTAGGATCTTGGACTTGAGCACTTTAATGTCAAAAAACAAGCAAACCAATTACAACTGTCCATTGCTAGATTGAGTTGAGTTGAGTATTAGCATGAGCTCTGGAATATCGTCCTAAGTTTGTCATCGACACGAAGAGAAAACTAAAATGTGAAGAATTTTACTTTATCGCTTAGTAGAAATGATATGAGGGACATTATTATAACATATTATTGAATTTTTGATTAGAGCCCAAGGATAATTGCTTTGAAGTTTTAATCACGCAAGAATCATGGGCGTATCCAGCATTTGCGTAGAATTGGGACAAAAGTAAGGAAACTCGAAAAATAGTAGAAAGTTCAGAGACAGACCAAGTCTGTCGGGACCCATGGTGGCAAAAATAACGAAGGTACGAATCGGTACGTAGAAAATCAAAAATGTCAAATATAGGGCGATTCGCTCGCGTGGTCGAAAATTTCTGTACCCATCTGTAGTTCTGTTCATCTTGAACAGTAGGTAAACTTTTAGTTACGAGTCAGAATGAAGGGTGGGGCAGGCTGCCCCATCTGCCCCATCCTGGCATGAATCACATTTTTAAATTTGAAAGAGTGACAGATTTCTGTCACTAAAATATTTTGACGCTGCATGAAATTCCAGCTTCTTTTATCAGTGATGTGCGACGAAGCGAAAACATTCTACAAAAAGCTGGTTTCATTTTCAAAGCTTGCAAATGTTAGCTCGTGGGTAAAAAGATACATGTGAGAGAGGAATGCGAGCGTACCAGAAAAATGAGTAGTCAACGCGAAACACCACAGTATCCTACCTAACGCTGATTAATGAGCATGATAAAGCATTTCAGAATAGGTTATTACCCTACTTATAAACGAGAAAAACTTGCCATATTTCAATTTCACACTTCAGTTTCTAATCTATAAATTAAAAACTTAAACACCTTAAAATCTCATAAATTCTTCTCTTAATTAAAATAGTTGATTAGAGAGACTCATTAACTACAATTAAAATTCGAATAAACAAGTTGTAAATTGACCTACTTGGAAATCGAACCCGTTGCCCATCGGTCTTGGTATCATGTTGATATTGTTTGTTGGTATCTGCCGACGTGATGGATTGGGGGTAGACAGATAGTGGGTTAGTGGTACCGACTTTGATTTTTGAAGGTAGGTACAAAATAAGGAAGTATGGACTTGGTGTTTGACAATCAACCCACATGTCGTTGTATCGTTCGATTTCTCATCATAAGTATTTTATTTACTTACTAGCTTCTGCAAGCGGCTTCGCCCGCGTGAAGGTCAAAAATTATCTCAAGGGAACATATTCCCGGGATTTATTTATTTAATTAAGGACAACCAACAAAGCATACACTAAAAAAATACTCATATTTTTACATTTTATAGTGTAGCCTTAAAGACTGCCATGGCATGCATAGGAGTAGGAAATGTAGAACAATTATAAAACAAGTAATAAAAAGGTTCCTTTATGCTATTTCTTACTATAATCTATATCTGTGCCAAATTTCATCCAGATCCGTCCAGCCGTTAGAACCTGAAGAAGTAACAAATACACTCACAAACCTACCAAACCAACCAACCTTTATAATATTACTAGCTTCTTCCAGCGGCTTCGCCCGCGTTATAGTCAAATATTATTCCGACGGAACATATTCCCGAGATAAAAAGTATCCTATGTGCTATTCCTCACACATACTATATCTGTGCCAAATTTCATCCAGATTCGTCAAGGCGTTTGAGCGTGAAGAAGTAACAAACACACTCACAAACTTTTGCCTTTAAAATATTAGTGTGAAGTGTGATGTGATGACTAAAGATTTTTAAATGTTGAATATCAAACAAGCTGGAGCTCAAATAAGGAATACAAGCTTTTACTTAATGCCTATTATGGTAGCTATTTGGCAATGCAAACTAAGCTATCAGAAACTTCTAATTTATACACTTATTTTCTAGCCTGCCTTCTGCTTTGATCATAGATCTACACCCATTTTGATATTAAACACTCATTTAATTTGTAAGCATTTCGAAAATCAGACCATATTTTGTAAAATAAAAAATATTATTATTGTTAAATATTGTTATTCAATTCGTCATATGTTATTTTAATTGTACACTGGATGCCTGCCCTCTATAATTGTCAACTTTCTCTGTCACTCTACGGTTTCCTGTAAGAGAACTCAGCATTGAGTTAAGCTCGCCTTTGTACATGTACTTTATTATCACATGTATGTAATGTTGTTTTTTTTGATGTACAATAAAGAATTAAACAAATAATGATCTACACATCCTTTGGAAAAGACTCGTAACTAGGTATGACACGATATCTTGTGAAAACACCCCGCTTCTAAAAGTAAAACACCAATAACTTTAAAACGGCTTAACCGTATTTCATCAAACATAGCTAAGAACACTCTCGATATGATCACCTTACAATAAAAAAAACGAACTCAAAACCGGTTCATCCGTTTAAGAGCTATGATGCAACAGACAGATACACACGTCAAACTTATAACACCCCTCTTTTTCCGTTGGGGATTAATGATAGAATTTTCGCGCGAGTACAGCCGCGGCCATGGCTAGATAAGGCATATCTGCAAGGAACGGTGTCAGATTAAATTCTCATCATCTAGACCAGTGGTGGGCAAAAGAGCAAAGAAATGAGGTTTTTGAAAGAGTTTTCCTTGAAGTAGACTTTTTATAGCCAACCACCAACTATATAAAACACGAACGATCTTCCATAACAGGAAGTCTTTAAGTACCACTATCATTTTATCACGGAAAATATTTATAGTTTAAAAACAATCCATGCTTCATAGCTCATAGCATGTACTCTCAACGGAAGCTACCGTAATAAGCCTTTACGTGTAACGCGTTGGCGGCACATCAAAGGGAAACGACTTCAAAGTCGGCTTCAATAGTTGGTCTAGGAGTCTAGCATTTACTGATGTCTAGGTTTGGACTTAATATTAGTTAGCTTTTCTTAAAGTTTGAAATTCGAATTAAAATATTCGTCATAAGTTTTTTTGCAAAATTATTCAGAACCTAATATTAAATAATGTTGTTTTCTGCTTGTACTATATTTTATAACTTATGTTGGGCCTCTTTTTTTACATACGAGTATGTAACACCCATGCTAAGTGAAAAAAACCGGCCAAGTGCGAGTCGGACTCGCGCACGAAGGGTCCCGTACTATTATCGCAAAAACGGGACATATGGGAGCCCCACTTAAATATTTATTTTATTCTGTTTTTAGATTTTGTTATTATAGCGGAAACAAAAATACAAAATCTATGAAAATTTCAACTGTCTAGCTATCACGGTTCATGACTGTTGACTGAAGACAGATGGACAGTGGAGTCTTAGTAATAGGGTCCCGTTTTTACCCTTTGGGTACGGAACCCTAAAAGGGCTTTAACACAGATAGTATAGGTACAGATACTAGGAAAATAAGCAAAAAGAATATGTAAGGATCGCAGCGTTCTGTAGTTTCTGCCCAAAGTGAGCAAAAGGCGTGAGTTATGTATATATAATATGTACGACCTACTACTACAATACACGGAATGTAAAGGTTAGCCAATCTTCATTGAAACTAAATAATGAATAATATACATTTCTTAACTTCTGCCGCTATTTCCAGGATGAAACTAGTAAAAATAAAGTTGAATTTCATGACTATGCACAGTTTTTATGGTAGTCATTTAAAAGTTAGGTCAAGTGCCGATAATACTTGTATTTTAGCGAGTTTTATGAGCAACTAAATATGTTTATATCATATTCCTATTCAAAATGCCGACATGTTTTTATTTTTCGTTGCACAATATCAATTTTATATCGAACGATAAAAGTTACTTTATGTACTGTTATGACATTCTTTGATGATCTGTTTCAATTTAAATTTGAAGGCGTAATGAGTATTCAATACTATTCATTGATTTTTTTCTTCCTACGCATGAAGTAAGGAGTGAACTTATTAAAATAGCTACGTAATAAGTACCTAGTTCTTATGACACCGCTAAGCCGCTGAAGCAATATAATTCAACGATAGTTATCCATACTTAACAATCAGATCATTTATAAAAAATCTTGAAGACAGCAATTCCAATATATTTTTCAGTTCTTTGAACCGTAGGTAATACAACTACTGGTTAAAAATAGTAACGAATGATTCCAAATTTCGGTAAAATGCGTCTTTTTATCAAATTATCAATATCAAAAATCTGGCCTAACTGATGCTTGGCATATTGTAGTGATAGCCGTGGTCCCGATACTTGAGCACGGAGAACCGTTAAGATCTTTTCGACATGAAGATTCATAACCCGATGTGACATGTGTGTGTGTGTGTGCTTCATCATCATCATTTCAGCTAAAAGATATATCCACTGCTGGACATAGGGCTCCCCCAAGCGTCGCCACACTGATCATCCTGTGCGTCTCGCATCCACCGGAGCGAAGCGCTGCGTAATCTTTCCAATCTATTTAAAGACAACATACCTTATCTACCATTTCACTCTCCTTAAACTCAAAATTAATAAATAAGCCCAAAACCCCAGTCACAAGCCCTCAAGAGTTTTCTCAGCCAAATAACAATATAACCATTTTGCATACTAAATGAAAATTTAACTACACAAGTTTGGGCTCAAGCCTAACAAAGCCTTAGACTTAATATTTTGATTGTAAATCAATTACGTACTACGTCGTCTCTTGTATATTGTGGTTTTTGTCTTAATTGTGATAGTTATATGTAAAGGTGTGTTGTATTTTGTAGATATATGAAATGTTTTTGAAAGAGTTTAATTGGTCGCGAATATTACGCTACGAGTATGAGAGATTGCATGTAGCAGAGATGAGAATGTTGAGATGGATGTGCGGCGTGACGAGATGGGATAAAGTGAGAAATGAGTATATTAGAGGCAGTTTGAAAGTAGCGCCAGTGACAGAAAAGTTGAAGGGAAACCGTTTGTCCTGGTATGGTCATGTGATGAGGAGGGATATAGCGCATGTTACTAAAAGAGTTATGAATATAAATGTGGATGGATGGAGAGGTAGAGGAAGGCCAAAGAAAAGATGGATGGACTGTGTGAGGAGTGATATGAAAGAAAAGGGAGTCAGTGATAGCGTGAAAGGAGACAGGACGGTATGGAAGAAGAAAACATGTTGTGCCGACCCCAAGTAACATGGGATAAGGGCAGGAAGATGATGAGTATGAGTCAGTTCTTTATGACAAAAACGTTGCAGTTAAACATAATATTGAAGAAATTTATTTCTAGTGCCAAAAATCTTTAGGGTAAATACTTATTTCTTTGTTTTCCCCTTATTGTTTAAAACAGTCAAGGCGCCGCTGATAAATGACTTCATTAAACTTTTAAAAATATTAAAAAAGAGAGTTAGTTCCTTAACTACATTTTAAAATGTAACTCTCTTAAGAATCATAAAGATAAAATAACCAAAAAACGATAAGCTTCTCAAGAAAAACAGACAGTCAGACACTCTCAAACCAATTGTAATTTTTGCAAGCTACAAATTATCCCAAAGCCACCGCTTCCAGTATTGCTTTCGAAACAAAAAGAAAGAACACCTCTCACGCCCCTTTAGCACCAACTAATATAAAAAAGATCAATCACCTTCGCTAATCTCCAAAAGCACTAAATAACAGTTCATGTGAGATAATTGCATCCAGCATCTTCCCGTACATCCCACGGTATCGGATATTTGTCGGCAAACCTTTTTTAAACTGGTGTTATCTCGAACCAGGTTAATAATGATCTTATGGTCACGAATGCTGATATGGATGATACACACGGCTTTTTAGTTTGGACAATGTTGATGGTAAGTTTAACATGTTCAAAATATAAAATTCATAAAATGAGGAGACCCGAGGATTTAATAAATTTAAAATTTGACTTAGTATAAAGACATATAGATCTTCTTCTTCGAAAATAAGTAGTTTTCGAATCGATGGCACATTTAATAAGATTGTCTGAGATATATTCAGGATGTATCCACTTGGATGCAAGGATCCACAAGCACCCTTGTATCTTTTCTTCTGTTTTTTTATGCGTAATACTTGGCGTAGGTAAACTTTTCTCTTTGTTTCTTTCATATTCCAAGTATCCTTAGAAAGCAATTGTCATCAATAGCAATATTATAAAGAGAAAAGATTTTTTTATTTGTTTGTACCGAATATGCTTCGAAAATACTGGAACGATTGTAAAAATTCTTTCACTTATGGAAAGCTACATCATTCCCGAGTAACATAGGCTACAAATTATTTTCAAAAAAATTAGAGAGCCTTATGAAAAATTGCAATAATGTAACCCAAAGTAGCAAAATTTTGCCAATAAAAAATTCATTATTTGGCGTGCGCTGAGAAAACTATTGTCTATACTAATAATATAAACAGGAAAGATTTTTTTGTTTGTTTTTTTGTTTGTACCGAATAGGCCCCGAAACTACTGTACCGATTTGAAAATTTCTTTCACTAATCGATAGCTACATTATTCCTGAGTGACATAGGCTATTTTTTAATCCCGAAAACGGGTCCTGTGGGTTGGCCCACGGGAGCGAAGCCGCGGGCAACAGCTAGTTGATAAATAAAAATGATGTACTACATGATTAAAGTACTCATTATTGACTACAAAAAAGTCTGGGCGAGAATATATCTCACTATCATAGTTAAGTTACAATAGCAGCTTTTGTGCTTAAATTTTATTAGAGTGCTGGTAGAAACAAAAGTTGGTTACATTAGTATTGTAGTATTAATTTTTATTCAAATAAATAGTTTAACAAATTGGTAGGTAGGGTAGGGTAGGAGGGTAGGTAGGTAGGTTAGGTGGGTGGGTGTTTATGTAAGGTAGGGTAGATAGGTAGGTGGTAGGTAGATAGATAGCCAGTTGACAGGAGTGAAGCCGCGAGGGTCAGCTAGTAATAAATATAGATAGTAAGCTATTTACGTTTCGGTTAAAATATTAAGATGAGTTAGTTGTGTGGAAATGAAACTCTGTGATGACATCTACTAGATATACATGGAAGAAAAAGAGTTTTTTTTTTAAAGAGTTCGTCCAATATTACACCGAACTGCTACCCAAACTTCTCAGCAATGTGTCCACCACAGTCCCCAACAGTAACCATCAACATAAAAGCTTGACACCAACACAGGTCACGCACATAACGTAACTTATGTTCAACATACAATCTTAACGAGATCTCTCCGATATAAAAGTGTAATGATCACTTAGAGCGGTGCGCGTACAATTATCACGTTTAATAGGTATGTTATCACCTTATTTAATTTTATGTGCTTTTTGAATCTTTTAATTGGTATAAATATTGTCAAAATGGGAATGTTTTCTCATGAAAAAAGATGATTTCGTTTGGTGATAAGAGATAGCGTGCTTTATTATCGGTCTTATGCAGGCTGCCGCTATGAAACCGGCTTTGTACCAAGACGACCTTATAACTTGTTTTTCTAGCTAATTTAATACATCCAAAACATGCCACTTATAATGAAGGGACTTAGCAATGATGGATTGCTGTTGACAGTGGTGGTAGCCACCACAGGGAGATAAATAAATGATAAATGATTTTATTTCTGTAAGTTGGTTTGTACAAACACTTTTACATGTCGATCATATTTTTTAAAACAAGATGAGGTCGGCGTTTCCTGTCTGACTACTCTGAGAAGAAAGGCCGAAACAAACTCAGAGATCACAGTCTCTTTTAAAGTCCAGACAAAATCTTGGTTAGATCATGTGAAGACCATGTAGACTGATGTCTGAAATGGTCTTTTGAGGAAAGATCCAGCTAGATTAAGTGGACCTGTCCAATCAGTGCATGCATTTGTCAATAACCGTGCAGCTCAACTCAGAATATAAATAGCTCAATGGTACTCTAGCCAGGCGAGCACGGCCTCTGTGCTAGGCTTGAGTCACGGTTCCATTTTGTCACGGTTCCATTTTATCACGGTTTTTGTACACAAACTGTGATAAAAATGTGTGACTCAAGCTTGTCACAGTATGCCGTGCTCGCCCGCGTGGTAACAACTCAGAATCATGTATAGTATTTTTAACACCACTGTATCAAAACGTTGAAGGAAAACATGATGTGGACAATGTCATTGTGGCGTCTACCAAACAGTGATGACTCCTCATTGTGCACACCCCCTCACACACAAAGGATGCCTGTGTTCCAGCAGTGGCAACATTATAAGGTTTGTGTGCAGTCACATAGGAGTACTTCAAATTACCGCTATTCTCTTCTTGTTTAAAGTAAATGTCTCTCTCTCTCATGAAACATAAAACACCACCTATTCAATCGCCTTACATCAAACAGGAGTTGATCAGTATTGATCACATTAAGCTACTGAAGTATAAAATTAAATCTACAACAAGCGCCGTCTATCGACAGCTTCCGTAAGTATCTTCGACATTTTAACCGGAACTCCGTCGGAACAATTTGACGATCCTTTTTGATGTAGGGTTAGATACTTTACTCGGATTGGCTGAAATAGTAAAATAAATATTTAATCAGGAAAACAAATTGTTAAGGCTTATAATATATTCCCCAATATTAACGCAGTTCTTGCCGTGCGCTCACTCGAAGCCAGAATATAAATATTGAATCAACTATTGGACAGTTTTGATTGCAAAATATTCTTTGATTCAGATACGCTATTTCAGTTATGAAGATATTATAGCCATACATTTTTCTGTGTGAAAATATTTTTAAACATCTAGATCGTTTTAGTATCCAAAAGTAGCGAAAAAATATCGTGTTTTTAATATTTTTTTTAAAGCAAAATGTTTAGTTACAGGAAAAAATCATGTTTCACAAATAATGTACATGAATCAATAATAAATATATATATGTTTTTTTTTACTTTTAACCTAGTCGTTGCTAAGGAGCATGCTTTTGAAAGTAACCGTTTTACGGGACTAAAGCGGTGGTCAGACCCTTCACCAAAACAATCACTTTAGTTTGCATCCATCATAAATATGAAATGACTTTACATCGGAGTATATCAGGTATTCCACCCTAACTGACCCTACACTCATTACATAGATTATGTTTGCAATAACTATAATACTTACAGCGGCTCTTTTTGTCTCTGAAGTCGGCTGCAAGAACGTGCACAGTAGCTATTTTTGTATCAATATTGAAGGTGAAGATAGCATTGTATAACTTCCATTTTCACTCGCTTACGTTTGTCGCATCGTACTATCTCGCTTACTCTATGCAGTATACTCGATGAAAAAATGTTTCTTGCGCAATATATGGTTTTCAGAGCCAACTTCAGAGACACAAAGAGCCGCTGTGACTACTATACCTAATGATCTATATGGATGCGAAAAGAACAGGGCCTTTTGATGTGCGTGTGCTTTGGGGAAGCCTATTTCTAGCATCTTTTGGCTAAAATGATTATGATGATAATGATCTGAGGAATATTCTATATCGTAAAAGCTACCACTATTCAAGATTTGAAAAAAGAGGTCGAGATGAGTCTGCAAATCTCTAATCTCATAGACACAATCTTTCATTCATAAAAACCTAATATAAATACAATAGCAAAACCATCTAAACAAACAAAAATATATAAACGCCAATCATTCTTCCTTTAAAACCGTACAAAAAAGGGCTCAGTATTTTTACAAGCCAAAGTAAATTAAATAAAGGGGTGGAACAGAAAAGAATGGAGTAACCATTAAATGGTGAATAGTGGACAGACAATGGGCCATCCTGTTAAAATACAATATGCTATTACAAACTGTTTTTTTTTCACTTTGTGTACAAGGATGTTGAAGTTTATTTGATTTCTTAAATATGCGGGTGGAAAGGTCATTTATTTAAAATTTTAGGGGGAACTTATGATTGGTATTTTTTATGGGTTTTTGGTGACGGATGTGTTTATAGTAATATTATCCTACCATTCTTGAATTGTCGTATTTGTCGCCTCCTCTGCCTGAGCCGTTAATAAAATTTTACATCTAGAAGGGGGCAATAAAAACTCTTATTGGAAAGGTTGTCAATGGTGTGTGCCATCACCAGCTGATAGAGAGACTGCCTGCTATAGAGGTTTTTGCAGTAAAAGTTTGTTTGTTTGTATTTAGTAAACGTAGTACCTAATAAAAAAGTAAAAATAAAAAATTGCTAATATTTTATTTCATTCTTTTTAAACTACATATTTTTTTTCTGGTAGTAGACATGCTTCAACCTACAATTTATATTGAACACTTAATTATGACATGATACCTTACGGAAACAGTCCAATTCAAACAGTAAAATACCTATAACTTATGAACGGCTGTTTCGATTTTCGTCAAACATAGCTATCACACTACCGATAAAGACATCTTTCAAACAAAAAACTTAATTAAAATCTGTTTATGCGTTTAGGAGCTATGATACCACATACAAATACACATATTCACAAATACACAAACACACAGGTACACACATTAAACTTATAACAACCCTCTTTTTTCGTCGGGGGTTAAAAAGGGGAAATAATTCTTTGGGTTTAACAGAATAGCACCAGATATCTCACCATCGCGTTCTCATTGAAAAACATTGACAACGATTCCCGAAGCGCATACTTTTCTTGGTTGAAGATAAATTATCACTACGAAATTTCTAGACAAGTAACGTTTATCAACAAATCAATATGTCACATGATGAATCCCTGGCATTTTAGCATTTCGACCATCGCCTTTGCCATTTGCTGATGAAATAACACTATCTAGAATTCTAGATCTTCTTGCACTGTTACATATTTTAGATAAAATGAGATTTTAATCGTAACTTTCCCATAGCTGCCTGTTCCAAAAGGGTTAATTTCATTAATTTCATATTTTAGATAAAATGAGATTTTAATCGTAACTTTCCCATAGCTGCCTGTTCCAAAAGGGTTAATTTCATTAACAAAACAAACAATGGAATGCATTAAAAACGATAATATCTTTTGTAATTGGATACGGGCTTAATTGTTAAGCTGATTAAACTTTAGTAACATCTTTGTTGTTACTTTTAAAGTTTCGGATATAAATCCTGTTAATTCTCTATCGAAGTTTGTGAGTGGGTTCTGTTTATCGAATTTGTTTATTTTGTGTATCTTGGAGTAAAGTTTTGTTGTCTTGAATTAAATGGATTATTTTCGGTCAAACTATTTAAGAATACATTTACTTGAAAACTTAAATCTGTATCTAACTGATTTTGTTCGTGATAAAATTTGAATTGACATGCGTATAATGTTTTCTATCTACGCTGTTATATTTACTCAATTCACCAAGTCTCTGTCGTCCATTTTATAGTCCGTTCTATATTTACGTAATTCACCACTACGTGTCGTGGTGGCCCAGTGATCTCGCCTCTCGTGACGGTCGTGGATTCAAATCCAGGCAAGTACTAATGTGACTATTTCAAATTTATATGTACTTCCTAAGTTTATGTTGGATCCATAATTGTTTCTGTAACTTATATTTACCACCTGTATGTACATTATGGATGCAATAAATTGAATTTTAAGTTGATCACAGACAACGATGAAGGAATACATCGAGTAGAAACCTGGACTTATATAGTTGATGTAAGTCTGAAATAGCTAAGTCAGAGGTCTGTGGGGTTCCCAGAGGTGGCTAAATTATCTCTGACACCAGAGGTGGCTATATCCTCACACGAAAATAAATAATAACCAAGTCTTACAGAGATACTCTAAGTGATTGCCTCCACTCGCCTCAGCCAACAATCAAATTGATAGTTATAGTCCTATATTCATTGTTTTTGACGGAGTGGAATGGATGAGGAATGTTCCTATCCAATATTATAACTTAAATAATGAAATATCAAACATTAAGCTATACGAAGGAGCTTATTACTTTTCAAGTATGTTGCCTACATATACATGTTATAATATAAACCTACTTTTATCCAAAGCCAAACGATCACAGATAGAATCAATCTCGATACGGAACTCTAAAATCAGTGTCGTTTTTATGGGCCGTCTAGTGATGGATTTACGGCTTAAACTGTTGATTTATATGATAGTTATCGTTCGAAGTCAGGTGCCTGTGCCTCTTTTATTTACTTTACAAGCCCCTACTCTTTGACGCTATCAACTTGGGCTTGGGCGTTGACTAGAGCGGTAGCGGGCGCGGTGGCGGTCGCGATTTGAGGGATCTAGATAAGTATCAATCTATCAACGATAGAGTGGCGAAAGGGGCGATGGTCATTGTCAAAAAATAACAAAATAAATATATGCGGTTGACAAGTACCATCCATATATAACGTGTCCTCAATCCTTTAACTTTTAACATATCGGCAATCACACTAATTAATTTATTCATTAAAAAATATATTTTAAAAAACAAGCTTTTTTGTATTCTTCTCCGTAAACTCTTTCATTTGATATCCATATTATGGCAGTGCAAAAAAAAATAACTATTCCACTATCTTGGGCCGTCCACCATATTGGATTTAGAATGACGTCACTGAGCTAACCATGCATTGTCATCCAAACTAAACGTATATGCAAAATTTCATCCTAATCGGTGGAGGATAACTGCTTTAAAATTCAGTTCCAAGATTTGACCCGAACACATTTACATATATACATACATATATACATTGCAAGTTAATTAAAAGCTCGTAAAAAGGCGAAAGTTTGTGAGCGTGTGTGCGTTTGTTACTACTTCACGCTCAAACAGCTGGACGGATCTGGATGAAATTTGGCACAGAGATAGATTAAAGTCAGGTATAGAACATTCGCTACTTTTATATCCAAATAGGAAATATGTTCCCTATTTGGATAAAAATTTGGGTGAAGCCGCTGGCAGAAGCTAGTCTTAGAATAAAACTTTGATAGAATGAAACTTTTTCTAAGGACCACCTCAGTGCATCGCGAGTTGTTGTAGCGGGCAATAGAGGCTAGACGTGTTTCCTCAGATTAAAACAAAAGACGATCGCTCACCAGCGAGGCCACTCCTTCACGACAGGCTAAGCTCCCACCATAGTCACTTCAGTATAGACGCAAACGACGGTTTCATAATGTCAAATTTCATGCCTGCTTTAGCACCCGCGTAAGGTCCTCAGCGTGGTAGCGGTCTTAAAGTTAAGGATGATGTACTTTACTTCCTTTGAGAACAGATGGGAGGTTTGGTTGGGGAATTAGAGCAGTCTTTGTGTAGCGTAGTGGTGGGTCAAAAAGATTTTTTATGTGATAGATTTAATGAGGGTGTAAAAATTCCTATGTTTGATGGTCTTGACCTCAATCTCGCCTGTTGGAAAGCCGTGGATGAACAAGCGAGCCTCGGAGATGTCTGTTCAACACAGGGGAACATAGACACTTGTAAAGAGTTTCATACTATGCATATATTAAATGTGGAAGAGAACCGCATAGAACGACTAGGCAGGATATCGACCAAGTAAAGATCCTGCAGTGATTGTCCGATAGCACGAATGCGTCAACATGAAAAACCAATCTCATAAATATCGTCATCATCATTGCTTGACATAGACATATCCCAGGCATCGCCACATTGACCGATCCCGTGCGTCTCGCATCCAGCGGCAACTTAAATGGCAGTGGGTAGGGCACATTGCTCGTAGAACGAATGCCCAAAAAGTTCTCGAATGGCGACCGCGAACCGGAAGAAGACGATGCGTTGGAAGGTCTCCCACTAGGTGCACCGAGGACCTGGTTAAGGTTGCGGGAACCACATAAATATGGGTCCAAATATTTCGGAGGAATCATGAATTTTTTTTTTCGAATGTCACGTCTGACCAGACGGGATGACAATAATGTCTTTGAAGGTGGGTAGGCCTTGTGGGATGCAACACACAGAACAGAAAAAACGCTTTCTACAGATGCAACATGTGTCATTGTCATGTGTGCCATCCGCTTAGCACGGCGGGCCGTGCTGGGGCGGCTGCACGGCACAAATATAACAATCTTATTGGAAGAAGGCGCGGTCAAGTCTCATCTTTCGTGGCACGCCCTGTAATACTCGTTTTACTCTTCTAATTTTAAAATACTTTATACTACATAATTATATAATACTGTATATGTATATAATGTCACACGACGTAATTTCAGCAACAATGTTGTGAGAGAATGCTTTTTTGTTTGAAAAAAATAACTAACTTAGTTTTCATTTCTGTTTCAGGTATGGAAACCTTTCAACTAATGTATCCAGCTTCAATGATAACGGCTTTTGGTTTGAAAATCTCTATCAGTATGGTAACAATGTTTTTTTCATTATTGGTTCCTGTTATCGTCATTAGATATGGCAACCATTGCTGACATCGAATCAAACTTGTCAAAAGCCTATTAAAAGCACATATCTCGAATTTGATCATTATATAAATTATATGATGAGAATCGATTTTCAAAGCTCTTCAGTTTATTTATGAAATTAAAAAGCAAAGTGTCTTCAAAAACATGCAAATTGACAAGAATGAATAAAAAAGGCTTACCCTGTCTTGAACACAATACTTATATTTAGGTATATTATAAACTCTTTAATCCCTCAGGAATTGTTTCAATAAATCTTCAATTATTCTCTAAAACTCCCACTCTATTATACTTCAATAATTCCTCATCTTACAAGCTTATAACTGACGTCAACTTTTCCTTAAATAAGTATAAAATGTCGTCCCTCAGGGAATGAAAAAAGAAGTTGAATTAATCTCTCAAACTTTGGTTGTGAGATTAAAATAATTTCTTCAAATATGACAATGGCTTAGCTGATTGCCGACAAATTTTAATACTCTTTAATTTTCTGGCTACCGGGCGTTTTATACTGTGGTTCTCAAAGTTAATAATAATAGTTTATTTTAAAAGACAACTACTACTTATAACGGTCCATGACGGATGGTCAGTAAACTTAAACTTGGCGACAATATAATAGTATAATATAATTCAATTCAATTAAACATCATATTAGAAAGTAGCTATATAAAGATGTTCAAAAAAAAGAAGAAAGAATTAAAAAATAAAGTAAGTTAGAAAGAGAGTTTAATGCAGTTGCACTTCATAAGTTTGAGTTACTTAGTCTAGGTTAAAAAAAAAGTCCAGGCAAAATTAGGTTTCATTACTAGATTCAGGAACTACAGATCATCTCTTATTAGTACCCATTTTTGTGAGAGTTAAAGCTCATAAACAATTTGTAGTTTCAGGTTCTGTATTATAATGTTTCCAAGAAAGAAACTACTTCCCTAACAAAAATAAGTTTGTAACAAAAATATTTTTATTGGAAATTGCGTTTTCACTCTGCACGAGTAAAAGAAACCTTTTAAATTCAAAGGAAACCTGAAATTGCAATCGTGTTTGGTTTAAATGAACTTTTCTGTTATGGAACAATTTTATTCTAAATTCATTCGTATTTTTGGCCGACTACGCCGAAGCCAAAAAGAGGGTTATGATGACCTAGTCGAATTGAGAGAGGTGAAACTGCATTGAATTTTTGTTTTTCTGAATGCTAAATAAAAAGCTATGGCTGAAGCCCTACTTGGCTAGCCTAGATATTCAGACTTTTCAAAAACTATACAAATTTTAATTGGAGTTGCGGTGTTTTGTCTGCTTCTACCCTCTTTTTCAAGCGTTCTCTTCTGAGAGTGTTGTGTGCCTTTATCCGTGCTGAATAAAAAAGTAGCAAAACTATGTTTGAAAAACTCTATTTTGTACACTGAAAAATCCGGCTGCGATGCCAATATAGGTCATAGTAGTGAAGTGAAGCATACAGTTTAACAAAACCCCCTGTAACAAAACTCTCATACAAGTATGTATCTACCTATAACATTGTTTTAACAAAATCACAAAAATAAAAGTTGAGGTACTTCTACAGGGACCAAAATTTTCGTTCTTATTTTTTAGGTTTCCGTACCCAAAGGGTAAAAACGGGACCCTATTACTAAGACTCCACGATCCATCTGTCTGTCTGTCTGTCCATCTGTCACCAGGCTGTATCTCATGGACCGTGATAGCTAGACAGTTGAAATTTTCACAGATTATGTATTTCTGTTGCAATTCATCATTGTATTTCTGTTGTTGTTTATAAGAACAAATAGTAAAAACAGAATAAAATAAATATTTAAGTAGCGCTCCCATACAACAAACGTGATTCTTTTGCCGTTTTTTGTGATAATGGTATGGAACCCTCCGTTAGCAAGTCCGACTCGCACTTGGCCGGTTTTTTTTTTCTATCTTTCTTTCTCACTCAGTTGAAAATAGACAACCAACTCTTTAACAAAAACCACCTCAATATAACATCAGATCACAAAGTTGAGTCCGTTGAGCCATGTCCAAGCTCACAGTAAGAGGATTACCCTAATAAATATGAAATATATTCAAATCCTTCGGATGCTACCGTCGCGCCTACCTTTTTAGCCAGTAGCATTGTTGCATAGATTAATTTTGTGGACATGTAAATTCCCTGATTTATCGAGTCCGTGGCTTATGGGAGTTTGAAATCTGTGGCCAGTTTTATATTAATCGCGATTTTATTTACTGAAAGGATTTGTTATATATTAAGCACTGAATAATATTTACAAAAAATGAGTCTAAAAATTTTGATGTCTAAATATTTATTTGCGTTTCACAATGTAAATAAAATATGGTACAAAAGGTTTAAAAATATATTGCTGCAGCATAAAGGCATTGAGGCTGTTAGGATACAGTAATTATTGTTTTGCAATTGAGCAATCAAATTACATTAAATTGAAAAATCGTATGCCACCTTAAAGGTCCCATGACGCACATATGGCATTTGTGATTGTTTTTAACCCCCGACGGAAAAAGCGGGGTGTTATAAGTTTGACGTGTGTTGCTGTGTATCTATGTATCTGTGTGTCTGTCTGTGGCATCATAGCGCCTAAACGGATGAACCGATTTTGATTTAGTTGTTTTTGTTTGAAAGGCGACTTTGTCGAGAGTGTTCTCAGCTATGTTTGAATAAAATTGGTTCAGCCGTTCAAAAGTTATTCGCATTTTACTCTTTAAATCTGGATTTTTTCGCAAGATATCGTGTCATTATTACGTGTTTCGATAGATTGTCGATTGAAGCGTGTCTGCTACTAGGTATATTATATGTAGTTTAAAAAGCATGAAAGAAAAACTAAAATCGGGGGATTTTAAATTTGTAATTTTATCTTGTAACTATTGTTTTTGCTATGTGGTCAGTAAACCTATTAAGATTTAATGCCGTTTTCACGTCATAAAACTGTAAGGTTTATGTGACAGCAGTTTCAACCTTAATGAAGTTTCAATTTATTGTGTACTTTCTAAGCTTATCTTGGACATCACAGGCAACGGTGAAGGAAAACATCGCGAGGAAACCTGGACTTATATAGTGAATGTAAGTCTGAAATAGCTAGTCAGAGGTCTGTGGGGTTCCCAGAGGTGGCTTAATAAACTCTGACACCAGATGTGTCCACATCCTCACACGAAAAAGAAAGATTTATTAAGAATTTCTGTCTAAACAGTTAAACAATATTAATGCCCCAGCCATGTTTAGTTGATAGTAAGCTCTTTCACGCAACAAATATTTTGAACTTTATAGATTGACTAGTTCCTGCCAGAGCCTTCGAACGCGTGAAAGTCGAAAACTATCCCGAGTGAATATATTCCCGGATAATAAAGTATTGAATGTGCTATGCCTGATTATAATCTATCACTATGCCATATTTCATCCAGATCCATTTAGCCGTTCTGGCATAATTGAATAACAAACATACATCCATCCAAACTTTCGCATTTATAATATTATAGTCAGATTACACAAATATTTTAATTCGGTTGGTACGTACTACGTAATAAATTAGCTCAAAATTGCCCCAAATTCCAAATTCCAAACCGGGAATTGGACCACCTGTCAATCATAAGGACATTTGATAGACAAGATGGCGTATCTTGTCTGTCTCTAACGATATAAACGGATTTGCATAGGTTTACCTGCATGTAGAAACCTAGGTTTGAATGAGGTTATGGGTAGCTCGCCGTCGGATAAGGACCAGGCCCGAGACGACGGCGCGTAGTGTTCCACGCGCACCTCAAAGATATGTCAGCAAGAACTGACGGGGTCACGTATACATTTGAAAGAGTGTTACCGTTGCTTGTTGCCTTGACACAAGGAACTGAAGAAACACGGGTGAGCGGGTAAAAGTCTAACACGCCCTTCCGCTTCACCCAGAGCGGGTGAAGTCATTGGATGATATCTCACCCACAAAAAAAGAAAAAAAAGATTTGAACCTGTACTCCGTTCAATAGTTCAATCGGTGTTTCTCATAATACTCAGTTAGGAAACACCGGTCTCATCTAGTTTAAATTGATAAACATAATTGATATCTTTTGTTTAACTAATTTGCGACATTTAACCAGTTCTCGGAAAAATCTTAAGCTGTTTGAATCAACTCATTCTTAATTCAACACTGCTGACATAAATTAAATTTGATTGATTGGTTACATAATTAGTTCATATGGAAATAGATAGGAGTTACATACAAAATTGACAAATATTCAATCATTTAAAATTAAAGAGATACAATATAAATATAATGTCAAAATAAGTCCAAAATATTCTATAAAAAAAAATACGCTATGACTCAAGGCAATCCACAGTTTCTTAATCCCACAGAAGCTCTGGGTTTCCCCGGACCCCAAGGTCTGTCTAGTCCACGAGGAAAAGCTAGTTCTGTATTAAGGCATCAGGTAGCCTTAATGCATCGCCAAACTCGCTAAAGAAAAAAATGCTCATACAAATGTTTTAAAAATAAATAATGGAAGGACCATATTTGTTACTATGACAAATATTTTGGTCCTTTTTCCATCTCACCATATCGGGCTTAAGGACAAAAGTGGTCCTAGAAAAAGTAATCGAACTAGAACCGGTCCTCCACAAATGGTGACCAAAACTGTTTCAAAATGTGCCCACAAAAAATTCTGTCGCACTGTTGAAAATTATAATTACGACTGTTTAAATTTTAATTCACATTGGACAGTAAAAACGAATTAATTATTGAAAATAAACGAAAATACCAATGCGTCTGTTACTATTTAGGG
Organism: Anorthoa munda; assembly: GCA_945859665.1. Lineage (NCBI taxonomy): Eukaryota > Metazoa > Arthropoda > Insecta > Lepidoptera > Noctuidae > Anorthoa > Anorthoa munda. The sequence continues at coordinate 5,809,894 of OX243916.1, read as the reverse complement.
TTCTTCAGACTGAGGTCCAAATCTTTCGGCCTAACAAAATCCTCCTTGTTAGCGCGAGAATATACTTATGTAGGTTTTGGCAATGAAGGCTCATTCTGTAATCTATATCTAGACAGAATTAGTTAAATTATTTTGGGTGATATTATAATCAATCTGATGCCATATATTTTACTCTTCTAGGTGTGGGAAATCGCGGATAAATTTGAAAAAGAGTTACCGCGGCACTGGCTCAAGCAGCTGAAGGAACACGGGTGGGTTTTATTCAAAGTCTGACACGCCCTTCCGCTTCATCCAGAGCGGGAGAAGTCATTGAATGATTCCCAAACACAAAAAAAAAATGTTTGCGATATCTACCTAGACATAATAATGGCTTATGGTTCAAGACAAATATTTATATTTGATATTATACTATTCGAAAAGGCTAAAACAATAAACGTATATTACGTTTAGAAACCACTAACATATCACAAAACAGTACTTGTCGGGACATATAAAAGTCAATTAATAGAAATTCCTGCTCATCCTCTTAATAAAATTCAACCGTCACATCTTACTTAGAGAGAGGTTGATCTATTTTTAGCCGAGATCAAACGACTACGATTGAATTGAACTGAAATTCCATCGCTGTGAATCAAATGTGTTTACCAACAATGTTAGGAAGGACACACACAATATAGCTATTAAAAAAATGATGTAGTAACTTTATTGATATGTACGGAAGAGGATAATAATATCAATTATTTACACACAAATAACGTGTTCATTGATCACGTTTCTTTTAGGATATTCCTATCATAAAAATCGGTAAGCGATTGGTTTTGGAAATAACTTCCTGAGGAAGTTATTTTAGACTTGAAGGACAGTAACATTATCCTTGTTATTATTATTGTTATTGCTGCTATGTATAATATTATCTTATCTACGAAATTAACCAATAAAGAACCAATCAAATTCATTTGGCAACGTTATAGAGATAGGACCATTTTAATGTTTTACAATGCATGTCCTCGAAAAGAGCATTTTCCAAGCAGCCAAACTGTGCGGCAAGTGTCACTTTGTTTTACTAGTGCTTTTTACTTTTCTGTATTTTTTAAATTTATAACTCCAACGTCAGCCCGACACATAAAGTTTTTATTATTTGAGAAAAGTTTTAAAAATTAGTTAAGTACAGATTTATCATTCATTTAAAAGATAAAATAAAACTAATACTTCATTAAAGGCATTTTTAATTACTCTAGATTTAGATTTTGATCAATAAATTGTTAATTTGAAATATTCATTATTTGTTTGGCAGAACGTATATTTTACTCGTGCCTTTATGCTTAACGACGTGACAGCTATTTACACATGCGCACTAGATATGCCCGAGTAACTTTTAGTTAATCTGTGGATATGCTGAGCGCGCTTGAATAAGCCCGCCATTTTATTAATTTTTGCTTGGTCAGATATTTTTTTTTATTTCCTCGCACAATGCATAGTAAAATGTTGTACACGAACTTGAAAGACATCATAAAGATGACACCACATGAACTTCCAATCGCCTTCAACTCTTAAGGTAATAATAGTATAAAACCACATAACGCCATTTTTAAATGGCCGATCATAAACGAAGATAAGGGCATAAATTGAAAAAAGAACAGAACCCACATTTCAAATATCGAACGCGCTCTCATCTACTCTTGCGCACACACAATACATAATTCAGTGCGCGCTACGTTCAAAATTCTTGATCGGCAAAAAACGTTTTAAAACGAAACATTTTCTCGACGATTGTATAAATGTAATGTTGGATTCAGTACAGTTGGTACCGGTCTTTCGGCCTTTTTTTGTGAATTTGTAAAGCCTATTTTGTGAGAATGACAATTTTTGTTTTAGCTTTTTTCGATTACTCAGTTCTTTAAGACGACTCACTATATAAAAATATCGTGCTTAAATACACTATAGATAAGAGTAATTCTACAATACTTTTTTATTATTTAGTTATGACAAAAATAAACTATAATACCTACTCAAGGGCAAAACATTTTTGTAAAATAATTTCTACTTATTAACTAGAATTTCGTTTGAGTTCAGGGAACACAGAACCACAATTAAAATACAAAAGCTCCAGTCAACAACAAAAATCTAGCTCCTGAGAAAATAAAGACACCCGGCAAATTGACCCTACGTTCTCTTTACCCACTTGTGTCAAAATAAATCTGAAATGCACATTGAAACGCCTGTCAACCCACCAACAAAACGAAGTCCCTTTGAAAGTGCGTTAGCGCTCCATGCAAATCGAGGCTATCGTGTACAGGCAAGACGCAGTAATGCGACATTTCAATGCTACAACGCTTTTTTACCCGACTGCCAAAGGAGGGTAATGTGATTATCAGTCTATGTATATATGTTAGTATGTATGTATGTTTGTTTCTATGTAGCGTTCTAGAGACCAAACGCGTTGGCTGATTTTGATGATTCTTACGTCAATCGATCCGTCTTAACCTTGCGAGTGTCACTGGCATTAAAATTGTAAAATAGAAAAATGGCGGCTTTTGGGCGCCATATTGTGGGAGACATTTTATTTTTCTTTCAAACCCATCGTGAGGGGTATCAAAATAAAAGGTTTTAAGAGGAGATTTCAAAAATAATAACACTTATATGTTTAAATGTACCTAATTCTAAAAAAATAATTGACTAAAAAGTTGTAAAAAAAAAAATATTAATAAATAACAAAAAACCCGACTGCTTAAAAAGCGAACTAAAAAGAAGAAACAAGAAGATAATCATGCTGTGCAGCCGGAGGATACATACGCGCGAGCTGGCTGACCAAAACCAGATGTATCCTCCGCCTGCACAGCATGATTTTCTTCTTGTTTATGTCTTTTTAAGCAGTCGGGTTTTTTGATATTTTTAAATATTTTTTTATAGAAATTGGTCAACAGATTCACCATAAAAAAGACTATGAAACACCGTAGAAAATATTCTACACATATGAAAATGCGCAACCAGCGACATTCTCCACATATTATAAAAACATTTTATTTTGAAACGATTTTGATTTTTAATTTTACACGATAAATCCGACGTGCGCTTACAAATAATTGGATACTAAATTTTATAAACGTAGGTTTGTCGCATTACATCTGTCTGTGGGAGCCTTAAAACGAAGTTAAGTCCCTTCGAAACTGCGTAAGCACAAACACCCAAGCGCTCAACTGACGGGCTCATAAGCTTCATTCATCGATTAATCAATCCAAAAAAATCAATTCGTTATACCGTTGATTTTTATTTAATCGATGTATCGCCTGGTTAATATTATTAATTAATCGGTAAAGTTGTTCGTGTTAAACTTTCATTGACTATTTATCGGTTTTTTGTGTTTCTTCAATGATATTGGAGCTGTTAAAAATCGATTTAGTTTTTGTGTTGTGGAAGCATTGAATGAATCAGATGGTCCATAGATATGAAGCTGGAGCGATAGAGTAGATTTTAATTTATAAAAGGCTCTTAGAAAAGTTTGATTCCACTTTTGTAATAACTAAGAGATGGTTTTATATTGAGTATTTGGACAAATGAACTGGTCAAAACTTTAGTGCCAAATTTAGTTTACAGGTTTCAGGCTAAAGTACAGTTTGACAAATCGTCATCAACATTTCAGCCGAAAGACATCCACTGTTGGACATAAGCCTTCCCCAGGCATCGCCACTTTGACCGATCCCGTGCGTCTTGCATCCAGCGCATTCCGGAAACCTTAAACAGGTCATCGGTTTACCTAGTGGGAGGCCTTCCAACGCATTGTCTTCTGGTTCGCGGTCGCCGTTTCAGAACTTTTCGGCCCCATCGGCTATCCGTTCTGCGAGCAATGTGCCCTCTGCCACTTAAGTTTCGCAATTCTTCAGGCTATGTGGGTAACTTTGGTTCTCCTGCGGATATCCTCATTTCTGATTCAAATACTCAACTTCAAAAGAAATAATCGTTTCTTTACTCCAACAAGTAAAACCTACTAGGTTTAAACATCATAGTTTTATTTTTTATTTTTGCTAGCCTCGATTGTCCTACTCATTGGTATAAGCCTCCCCATTTTCCATTCATTTCTTTCTTTATCTCTCCAATTCTCGAGGAAGCCATTAATAAGGCGTCCCGCCATCTTTCCTCGGTCCGGTCCACGGACTTATTGGTTCCGTCTAGCCTTGTCTTGCGATATAAAGGTCCCACCCCCGCCCATATATTTCTGTTTACTTTATATCTATTAAGTCGATTGTACAAGTTAAGTGTACATATTTCTATAGGCTATGAGGTCAGAAGGCATTTGCTCTGGGAAAACTAGAAACTCGCCAACCATGAAAGGAAAATAGTCGTGCAGTCGCTAATGATCGCACACCTTTCTTCTGTAAAGAGTACTGTAATAAAAATAAAGTGAGTACATATCCAAGTTATCCTGGTGCAGTCACAAAGAAAGTACCTACTGTAAGTAGACAAATAAAAGTTGTTTTTACAACCGAAAATCTTCTAACAGACTAAATGTGCGACAACGTACTGTCGAATTACAGTACTGTCATACAATTGTTTGTCGTACTACCGTAGTGTCGAAGTACTGTCACACAATCGTTCGTCCACACCAGCGTGATGTCGGGCTTCAGTGTGTCGCACAAGCGTGCATTCGAACTATGGTCAGTAGCAATACAGTTTTGTCACACAAGCGTTAATCGTACATCCATTTTGTCGAGCATTGTTATAAGCAGATGGAATTTTTTAGTACAAGAAAAGAGAGCTGTATACAACTGTGGCCGAAGTTGGGCTGTAATGACAATGAAAATGATACCACATTATGTATTTGTTGTTGAAAGCCTGAATTATCCTACTCCTAAACAAAGACCTCCTCAATTCCTTCCATTTCTCTCCTCAACTTTACCTACTCTAAACACCTCCTCCTTTTCAGATAAATGTACTATTCAGTTTTTTCTCTAGTAAAGAAATAAAGGTTGGTCAATATTATTCTTTGCCAATAATCATAAAACACAGCATGGGAAACATACCAAAACAAAACAACATCAATTTAAGCATGCGACACGAACCTCAAATACAGCAAAAACTTGTCTGCACCACACATTACAATTGAATGAAACTATAACAGTACTTGAAAATACAAAAAAAGGAACACAAAATTACCATCAGCATCGCAGAATCCGAAAAAACCCGAAGTGCCGAATCGATCGATCACGAAACAGGACAATTAAATGCACAAAAAATATAATAAAATTCGCAAAGGCAGACTTGCAACTTTTTCTGACGAAGGAATGGTAAAGGGAAAAATGTTTAATGTATTTTTCATTCAGGTCTTTAAGTTAAACAAGCTAAATGGGAAACGGATGAGCATCATTCTCGAACGCTCATTCAATAGTCGTGCTGGGTTTTGGGGTTCCCTAAATAGCTTTTTGATTTCCTTGGCAACTGTTTTTTGGGTTCGTCCTTTATCATTGGATAGTAATTACTAATTAAAAACAAGCATCTCACTATGTTGGACCAACCACGCCATGCATTCCTTTTTCCATTGTTATTATTTAGCTAAGAATTTCTCTGCCATCATTACCATAATTTTGTTATCATACTATATCACACTAATCACACTAATATTATAAAGACGAAAGTCTGTGAGTGTGTATGTTTGTTACTTCTTCACGCTCAAACTGCTGGATGGATCTGGATGAAATTTGGAACAGGGATATAGGAATAGCACATAGGATACTTTTTATCCTGGGAATATGTTGCCTCGGGATAATTATCGACATTCACGCGGGCGAAGCCGCTGGCAAAAGTATTATAAATGAATGCACCTAAATGTTTTGTTGTTAACTATTCTTAAATTACAAATTGGCTCCTTCAGATGGTAATATAACGTCACGATCCGTCACATCTATCAAGGGGTTACTTCCAATTGGTTACCCAAACAATCTGCCCTCAAATTGTTTGTGAAATGGAAACCAGAATGGGTGTTTAGGAAAACAGTTTTTCTTCGGGTCACGAAACCCATAATAAATTATTTAGGAGAAAACTGCAAATAAAGAAAGTGATTTTGTAGTGAAACAAAAATTACGAATGAAAAAGACTATGAAAAACTGAATCATTTTAGTTTTGTACTGATACTTGAAGTTGTACTGATAGCTGAAAACCAAAACCAAATTAATAAAAATAAAAGTTAAATAAAAACTGTAACCCGACTACGGTTTTTTATCCTATTTTATCCGGGCCATAATAACGAATCGATTGACACCTTATACATCAAAATCCGATGAACAGTTTAGGCACTATGGATGAACAAACGTAAATACAAACATTCATACATATGCTGCTAAAATCAAACCATTTCTTTTGGCTTCGCCGTGGTCGGAAAAAATATTTTGGATATTGGTGCGCTTTCGTTCCGCTATGTAGTGTTAAGTTAAGAAAAATATATAGCTCTTAAAAGAAAAATAGTCACAGAACCCGACCTCAAAAAAACTAAAACTACATTTAAAAGTTTAAACTGTGCTGAGCCTTTTTAATTCATGGCAAACCTTATAAGGCTTTACGTCCGCAATGTCGGCATTCAATTCAATGCGATTTTGGTAAGAAACCTTTTTGTACGGTTCGCAAGTAAAGCTTGGGAATGTACTGTCGTTGGTCTTTATGGGGTCAATTCAATAGAGTAGGTAGGTACTTAAGTAGTCACTTACCCAAAACACGAGCAGTAAACTTGTAAGTAAAAAACAGATTTGATTAATCTTTACACCGATTAAAGGAAGAAAAGATTGAGTCCAGTTTTTAATTGATTTCCTAAGTATGCTTAATTTTTGTAAATTAATACTGAAATTATAATTTAGGTCCGTTTAACGTGCATATCTCATAAACTGCTGAATAACGTGTCTCCGGCGTGTCGCAAGAACTTTTAGTTCAAGATTTTCAGTGTGTTTTCGTCACCGATAGTAGTTAACAAACATACACACTCACAGACTTTCGCCTTTATAATATTAAGTGTTATGTAATAAGTATAGTTTTTTTTTTTTTTACTATGTATAGGCCTGTGTTTGACCACAATCTCACCGTGGTCAGTGATGATATGGCCGATGGTGGTAAGCACACAAAGCCTAGAAGGGAACTGGCTCTCAAGTGCTGCTGTCGGAACACACCGGAAGGTGCTTGGCGACAGATTTTCAACTTGAGGGTGGTTGCCAGCCAGGCGGGTACTACAAAGTACCCTACCACCGTGCTATGGTTTCCTCACGATGTTTTCCTTCACCGAAAGATCAAGCTCATTGTAGGATTCGAACCCGCGACCTTCGTCTCGGTATCCGACGTCACTACCACTGAGCTATCATCGCCTTTAAATATAATATAATATACCAACTATATGACTTCCTGTTTACTATGTATAATGCTTACCCACACTTGATTTTCCTTTTCTCCAAACTGACCTTACGATACAAGAAAAATCACTTTATCGGGTCCAGGGTCGACAAAAATTGACGGTAGAAAATGTTACCCGAATAGACCGATGTGGCCAATATTAGATCATTGTTGTTCCTTATTGAAAGCAAATATATCCGGACCAACAATTTGCCCAAAGGCTCGAGGTTTCCGCGAAAATATTCGAACGAAAATAATTTACAAACAATTTTAATTAATTGACTTGACTTTTGTTGTTAGTTTGGAAATGTAAAATATTAATTTTAACCAATTTGGCTGTTGGCATTGATGGTATTATTGGAAGTGGCTGTAATGGATACTGACGGCTACTTTGTTTTATTATGAAATATTGTTGAATAGAAGTTTAGGAATATATTATTTTAACTTTTTAACCGACTTACCAAAAAGGAGGAGTTTCTATGTTCGACATTATGTTAGTTTTTTTTTTTTTTTTGTTTATGTTCACGCATATCTCCGTCAATTCTGGACCGATTTTGAAAATTCTTTTTTGTTTGAAAGAGTATGTTTCGAAATTGGTCCCATTTTAATTTGGTGAAGATCTGATGAAGAACTTCGAAGATATACAACAGAACATCACGCCAGTACGCTCGAAAGAGGTACGCAGATCTCTCATTTCACCGGTAATACTCTAGTTTCATGATATTCGGGTAATCTATTCTGGCGTTATAGATACCTTACTAAACAAATTCTACAACTAAAAAGTGAAAAATAAAAAGCTTTCTACAAAAAAATACTACCGACTTTCAAATAAAAAGACTACAAAGTGAAAAATAACTTTATTTTTGGAAGTCGGTGTCTATAACGCAAAAAAATGGTACCTACCAAAGACACCGACTTCCAAAAATAAAGTTATTTTTCACTTTGTAGTCTTTTTATTTGGAAGTCGGTAGTATTTTTTTGTAAAAAGCTTTTTATTAAATTAAGTATTTAAGTTGAGGAGTCCAACGTTAGGCTACATTTTCCGAAGTCTTTTTTCGTTGATCGATTGTCTATTTTGTGTTTTTCGACTTACAAGTTTATATTAAAGTTGCCCACTTGTGGACTACTAATAGGCACTCTTTCATTTATAGTCATCACATGATATTTTTCGTGGTACAAGCAGAGATTTTCACCTGTTTTTTTGTGATAGATTCTGATGAACCACCCACCACCACCACCCACCTGAGAGATATATAACTTACGAGGGCAATTTTCTGAATAATTTTGCGATGAGTGTGAAATGGCACTGCACAATTTGATTCCACCTAGCCCTTTCCATCACCGGTACATGGTCGACATCCCACCCTTACGCACAAAGCGTTTTGCGAATACTTAGGTTGTGCGCACAGCTAAGGAATGGGATTCCCTGCTGGGGTCTTTGTTTCCTGATAGCTACAACCTTGGCGTATTTAAGTCAAAAGTGAATAGGTTACTTCTAGATAAGCGTTCTTCACCGTTTACCACATCATCTCTTACCATCAGGCGAGTATTCAAACGCGAGCCTTTAGTTAAATAAAAAAATATTACAAAATCAAGATAAGCCTTTCTGACAGAATTTACTTTGAAGCAGCTCTGCAATCGCCAACTTCAACCAGTAAAATAAAATAACCGTCATTTCCACACAAACAAACTTTTTTGCTATCTGTACAAGAAAGTTAGTAACTTTTCCCGACATTGTCCGTTCAGCTGAGCGTACAGCGTTGAACCATAACTTGGACCAGATAGCAATTTAACTTACTGTGCATAATATTTACTGTTGACTTAGGTTAACGTTTTTATGTGCTGTTAATAAGTGTCTGATGTTAAATTAAAAGTTTGGTAGAGTTATCTTTGAAAGCTCATCCGGGATACTTATAAGTAGTACAGTTGTTATATCTCACGACGGCGGGTTGGTCTTGGTCGTGTGTGTAGATGCACACATGCACATTATTTCTGTGTGCTCAGGCGATACTGAGCGCTCCCGAGCTTACGCACACAGAAGCAATGTGCATCACACACACGACTAAGACCATCATCCCGCCGACGTGAAATAGAACAACCTGTACTCGTTAATTCTGCTAATACCCTTGCCCTCCCATCCCGTATCATGGCCTGAACTAGGGTCGGACGCTCAAAGATCGCTCCACGAGGACACGTGTGGCGGTGCTCCGCTCAAGCGGGGAAGACCTCCACCGTATCCTCCACCGTGTTCTCCGGGCGATCTACACAATGGTGACACCCGCGTGTTTCCTCCCGTCTTATTCTGAACAGAACCTCCCGAAAGAACCATGACCGGTGAGGACCTGCGTCAGGCGGAAGGAGAGACGCCGTGGCGCCTATCAAGCCACTCCTCATTACCGCAATTGTGGCGGCCCAGCGCAGGGTTGCGACAGTCGCTCTCTCCATGTCGCCATGAGATCCTGCCGGAGCTCAGTCCGCCGGGCCGCGATATGTCGCGGCAACGGAGTTTCACCTCGGCGTTTCGCCACCTCGCTCACATTTGAGAGAGGCGACTTTTGCCTCCAGATCCCATAGCGGCACGGAGGATGTCTGTCGGCCAATCTGTCATATTTGCTTATTTATTTCGGCAACATGTAGCATCCCTACACTTACTTCTATTGGCGAGGACCATTGTTACCAGTTATTGTGTCCGTGCCGTGACATTCTAAGCGTTCAAGTTCTCTCGAATGTCAACAGCCCATCGACATATTTTTCTTAAAATCCTTAGATCAAAGTAATAATTCCAAGGATAACTGTGATAGATTTTTAATGTAATTTAAACCGTTAACGGTAAACCATGTTTAACGGTAGGTAATCAACTATGTCGAAGCTCATCGCGATGTAATGTGATATCATCTGATATCGACCACTGTGCTCATATATTATTATTTGGAAAGCTATAACATATGTCACTTTATATTCAAATTTATTGGTTTAAATGTGTGAGGAATTGATCGGTAGTATAATATTGACACTTTATCTTTTATGATGTCGTGAATAAAATTGAAAAGAGTATGCTAAGATGATTTGGCCATGTTGAGAGGATGAATGAAAGGCGACTAACGAAAGGTATTTACAAGGCAGACGTGAATGGAACGCCGGGTGGGGACGCCCTAGAAAGGCATACATAGGCCTTATTGGTGATGTAGCCCTTTCCATCATCGGACTACAAGACGTACGGCCATGCGCCATCGGTACATGGTGGACATCCCTCCCATACGCACAAAGCGTTTTGCTAATACTTTCATTGTGCGCACAGCTAAGGAGTGGAACTCCCTTCCGGGGTCTTTGTTCCCTGATAGCTACAACCTTGGGGTCTTTAAGTCAAGAGTGAATAGGTTTCTTCTAGGCAAGCGTGCTTCACCGTAGACCTCATCATCGCTTAACATCAGGCGAGATAGTGGTCAAACGCGAGCATATAAATTATAAAAAAAAAAAAAAAAATGTTCTTCAGAAAGGCCAGGTGCGTAGTAGTCATAACCAGCGTGCGTGTATGACTAGATGTATGAACATGAGTGAAGCAAAAGAAGTATGTAAGGATCAAAGCAGACATTCTGTAGTTTCTGCCTACCCCCATGTAAAAAAGGCGTGAGTTTATGTATGTATCTTCGTGGCTCTGTTTTTACTAGGTAAAATAAGGTGAACAAACTGTCATTATTTTTCAAAAACTTTGAAACGGTGACAATATATTTAGGTAACCTTATTAAAGAAAATGAAAATCAACTTATTAAGTACATGGTTTATTTTTACTCATCCAACCTTTTCGGCCATAAATGTAATTTTCTTGTGTATTGCCTTAACTTTAACACAGGCCTTTGGTGACCATGAACTACCTTTTTTGTGGTCTTTGTATCGACAGGTCCCTTTAAATCTTTAGATCTAATCTGAAACCATATTTAGCGGTGTTCAGATCTATTTAATTAAGCAGTACCCTTACCTATCTTCAACAAGTCTTTGCCGAATCAGTATGACATTCTTATGACCGCAAAATACTTTTCTGAATCTGACATTATTAATGTTATGTTTACCCATAATTAGTTATCACAATCAACACCACAAAACCGCAATCATCTATTGCAGTAATAATTTATCAATAATAATATCTACCAATTAAATAATTACAAACGTCAGTGTGCGCAGGAGACGCCATGGCATGACGGACGGCTATCAGTTTTCATTATGTCGTTCTAAAGGCATTCGGTCGGTGAATCGGTATAGTGGGATTACGGGACAAGGTTTAGGAGGTAGCGGCTTAAATAGAGAATTAAACTTGTGAAAGAAACTTTAAGCTTTGATAGAAATACCCTTCATATAAGTAAATCATCATCAATGTGGCAACACGTGGAGGAGCCCTATGTCCAGCAGTGGACGTCTCTCGGGTGAAATGATGTCGCATTTAATAGTGAACTTCTCATCTAACTTTATCTAACCTAACTTTTGGATAGATGAAATAATGTTATTATGTTTGTTTGTGATTTTATAGGTCTGAATATATACCTAGTTCTATAGGTACTTCCATCAACGTTGCTTTTAACTACACCACAACGTCTCCGTCTCATATGTTATTACTAGCACTTCGCCCGCGACTTCGTTCGCGCGATCCGTGTTTTATCCTACAGATGATTTTTTAATAAAAAAGTTTCATACATACTTTTATCCCCTATTTCACCCCTTTAGGGGTTGAATTTTGAAAAATTCTTCCTTAGTGGATGCTTATGTCATAAGAGGAATACGGGTGCGAAATTTTAAGTTTCTAGCCCTAAGGGTTTGGCCTGTGCGTTGATACATCAGTCAATCACGTTTGCCTTTTATATATATAGATAGATTAATAGATTAATTAAATAGATTATAATAATAATAAAAAAGGAACCTCGAACCTCATGAAGGCTGAGAGAGATAAGAAAAGTAAGTATTTTGATCTGGCTCGCGAGGTTGTCGACATGTGCAATGAGAATACAGCGATCAGTGTGCCGATAGTCGTGACGAACAATGGCATAATAGCCAAGAGCCTCGACAAACATCTGAGGCATCTCGTTGGGCAGCTGGATCAAGGGCTTGATCACATACTCTTTATCCCAGTATAATGTTTCCTTAACTTTTCACGTAGGCGAAAACGCTGGCAGAAGCTATTAATAAATAAATTCTTTCTTTATTTTCTCATATTCACAAACACAGTACAAAGTCATTATCATGGCACTTTATATACTCATTAACTGCAACAAACCGTGCGTTCAAGCGTTTTAGCCAAACCTATTATTGGAATCGAATGTAACAGCTCACAGTTTAGGATCCATTAATACTAGAGTTCATTTTAATCCGTTGTGCTTGAGAACTGGGCTTACTCCGGTTGTAAATGTCCTTTTGTGCTTTTCGGCCTAGATTTAGCACTGTTCTGTCTCCTGCTTGACTAAGAGAGTGAAGTGGAAATTATGTTTTACTTACTCCGCTGTTCTTTTCTGATTAATTTCGTTGCGGAATTCAAGAAGATGAATATTTTCTACGGAACTCTTCTAGCTTCATTCATCTTTTTTGGTGTTCACCACTGTTTATTCTGGCCGGAAAACCAGACAGTTGAAGAGATTGGAAATAATGACGAGTGACAAGCTGTCACTAAAATATCTTGTGTGAATGGTGTTAATAGTGCTTATTTAAAAACAAAACTGGGAATGATCCTATATTTGGATAACAGAACAATGCAATTATATTTTCTTAAGGAAACCTCTTCAGGAGATTTGTAAAAAGGAGTAAATGTAGACACTAACTTACAGGACAGTAACACTTTTATTAGCAAAAGCAATGCGCCATAAAATTCACCATCATCATATTCGTCATATTTTCTATACGAATCCCCCATGGAAAGGAATGAAAAAGCTTGTACCTATACAGAAAGAATTGCCCATTTTACAAAAGACGAATTTCTCATATTGTATACCGTTGCCAGTATTTTTAAGGCAGGCGACTTCACGACGGCATTCCGATGGACGCGACAAAAAATTGGCAGCAGGACACATTGACAACCAGCTTTTTGATTTTTCCACCCGGTCTGTAGTCCTCTTAGCGGTGATTGGGGTTCCTTTTGACAAGAAAACCCTATTTTATGTACAAATTACCACATTGGTTAAAGTACCTAAAGAGAATGATAACGTTTCAGAGAGAGGCTTGAATAAGAGGATTGATGAAAAACCGGCCAAGTGCGAGTCGGACTCACGCATGAAGGGTTCCGTACCATTATCGGAATAAACCCGCAAAAAATCACGTTTGTTGTATGGGAGCCCTACTTAAATATTAATTTTATTCTGTTTTTAGTATTTGTTGTTATAGCGGCAACAGAAATACATCATCTGTGAAAATTTCAACTGTCTAGCTATCACTGTTCATGAGATACAGCCTGGTGCCACACGGATAGACAGACAGTCAGACAGACAGACAGACAGACCGCGGAGTCTTAGTAAATCGGTCCCGTTTTTACCCTTTGGGTACGGAACCCTAAAAATTTACAGTCATGGGGACTGCCGACAGAAGTAAAAACTTAAAACTGCATGTCGTGATGGTACATCAGCATGTTGTTTGAATCCATAAGTTTTGCTACTACCAAAAATCATTCAACGCAGCTATAGAACTTTTCACTTCAAAAATGTTTCAGAGTGTACCTAGACCTCATCTTTCACTCTACACTAACTAATATTTATAAGTTCTTATGAACTGTCTTTATGGTTCCAAAGTACTTGTAAATATTCTATTTGAAGTAATAGCTTTTACTCTGCGTAAATGTTGTCCATATTCATAAGTACCAACCTCCTGAAAAATTTTCACGTCCTTCCTTCAACTAAATTGATTCAAATCTTTTACAGGAAAGTAGGAAGAAAAACATTATTAAGTTTTCACTTTTAAACGAAGATTTCCTTATTTATTTCCAAAGAATCTTGTTTAATTTCCTATGTACATATTGAAAGGCTTTTTAAAGACATTTAAAAGAAATCGGGGAATGGTAAATGTGTTTACTTTCATTTAATTGATTTACTGTAAAAAAGCTCTTCGACTTTTCTTGTATTTTTGCAGAAAGCCCTATTCTATAGCAATTGTTAATTTATTTTGCAACAATTTAATTGCTTGATTTCTTATTGTTTTTTGATGAAGAGTTGTGACATGCATTTTTCATGAGTTCGATTGAATAATCATGATTCGAAAATCATTAATTGTTTTAACGCTTTTTCTTGTATTGTGTCTGAAATTCGGAAATAAACGATTAAGTGGCAGTTACCCATAAAAATCGGTTATAATGGCTACCGATTCTTAGACAATCATTATTAAATCGGTATTTTACTATTTGGAATCGGGCAAAACTAATCCACAACTCAGTTGATTGTATTGGTTACATTAACGAATATTAGATTGTTCAATAGACATATTTATACGAGCTTAGTGCACAATCGACTGGTTGCCGAGTAAATAGAAGGTTTAGTGATTATGCCACTGCGGGTGTACAAAAGCTCATAATATCCCTGAAAAAGAAAAACCTTTTTACGAGTATTTTTTACAGAGAGTGACAGAAGACAAGTACAGTGCGTGCCACGAAAGATGAGACTTGACCTTGACGGTCCCTTCCCGAACTCAGACCTCATACCACTAAAAGTCATCTACAAATCGTCTACTGCGCAAGTCAAACCACGTGGTGTGTGTCTCATCTTTCGTGGCACGCACTGTACTAAGCATTTACTGTACATTATCCAAAAAATATTTCCGTCTCTTTTCACCCAAACCCTCAAAAGCTTACTCAACACGGAACTACGAGTATGTCCCAACATTCTTAAATCAGTTTCTAAAGCACACCCACTAGTGAGGCACCCAGGCTCTGCCCGCGAAAGCACTAGTCATTATAATTGGCGAAAGTCTATATTTGAATACAATACAGTATTCGCCATGAATAAAACATGGCGCGTTGGTTTCAATGCGTTTTTATGCTGTGTCTTGTAAGTTGTAATGATACGGTTGGTTGGAGTGGGTGTATCTTGTTTCATTGCTGATCTAAGAATATTGTGTTGGTTCCTATGGTTTTTTGTTATGTAAAAGTGGAATAGTTGTACGCATTTAGGAATCACGAAAGCTCTTGAACTACAAGTATTACCTCCGATTTTTAACCGACTTACCAAAAAAGGAGGAGGTTCTATGTTCGACATTATGTATGTTTTTTTTTTTTGTGTATGTTCACAGATTTTTCCGTCAATTGTGGACCGATTTTGAAAATTATTTAAAAGTGTATATTCCGAAATTGGTCCCATTTTAATTTGGTGAAGATCTGATGAAGAACTTCGGAGATATACAACAGAACTCTTCAATAAATAACGGCAAATCTCTCGGGATTTCTGCAATCACATGTCTGTTTATTGTTTATACCATTTCATAACATAACATCACGCCAGTACGCTCGAAAGGGGTATGCAGATCTCTCATTTCACCGGTTATATTCAAGTTTCATGTTATTCGGGTAATCTATTCTGTCGTTATAGGTACTTACTTAACTTCTTCCCTATTAGGTAGGTACAACTAAAAAGTGAAAAATAAAAAACTTCTAGTTTTCTTATTTGGAAGTCGATAGCATTTTTTTGTAAAACAGTTTTTTGAATTAAGAATTTGAAGTTGAGTATTTGTTAAACTCTACTTTAGCTGAAAACCTGTCAAATTTTAGCAAGTAGCCCGGATCATAACTTCAAGTATTTAATTCATAGCGGCCCTAATCCTCGAAATTGTAGTGTTGTCTTGTCTTCTGGAGGGGCCCAGAAATAACTCGGACACTTCCCGAACCCATTCGGATCTTTTTTGGTCCCCTAGATAACTTACTACTCCCCAATCTCGTTGAAAACCTTCTTCATGAGTTTTACAAAGAGATTAGGAGATATGAGCCTATAGTCTTCTGGTCTTGGAAATCCTACCCCTAGGAGACTCATTCGCTTACTAGCCAATGCATCGCATGTGCACAGAAGGTGGTCCATGGGCTCCGCATATTCCCCGCACAAACTGCTCATGGGTGTCGCGGTTAGACCCATCTTCATGAGCATGCCGTGATACAATTAGCGTAAATAGTGTTAAAACAGCTGAAAACAGTTTGATATAATAATTTAGATTTTGGTTATAAGTTTTAATCGCAGTAGTCTATCCTCCAAAATAGTAAAATATCACTTTAAGCTATTATTTATTTCATTTCATATTTGACTAGCTTTTCCCCGCGGCTTCGCTCCCATAGACCATCCCACAGGACCCGTTTTCGGGATTAAAAAATAGCCTATGTCACTCAGGAGTAATGTAGCTTTCTATTGGTGAAAGATTTTTTCAAATCGGACCAGTAGTTTCGGAGCCTATTCGGTACAAACAAACAAACAAAAAAATCTTTCCTCTTTATAATATTAGTTTATAGTATTAGTATAGATTATTATATTATATTATAGTATAGAAGTATAGATTATAATATGTAGTATAGACTATTAAAAGCTGGGCCTTCACTCGTATGACTGTACTGAATTATGCGACATTATTTTGTTGTCTAGGGTCCTACAATACATAGTTACTGTTATCAATTTCGCTATTGATGCCGCTCAATCAGTTTCCACTCTCTAAATTCGTTATCGCGACTACCCCAATTAAAATATCAATTCATAACAACGAAATTTCTAATTGCCCCAAATACCAAAATCACGATTGATTTCACGCTTAAAAACAACATTATCTAAAACCGATCACGTTTTGGCATTGTTATTGAACGTATCAATGGAAGACCACCGCGGTGGAAGTGTTATCTGACAAATTTGACAAATCACAGCCGCCGCTGACAAATGACGGCGGTGGCTGACAAATTACAGGCCCAGTTGACAAACTGCAGGCCACCGTATAAAAGCCTATTGTTTCATGTGGTTGGGACTACTAGATGTTCTCTAAGGGATTTTTTACTAGCTAAACATATTGGGTTTGTTTTCGGTGATTTAAAGTGCCTATTATTGATGATTTTATTCAGAAAGGCCAAGTGACTAGATAATTATGAAAGTAAATTAATAAAAAAAAATAACTAAAAAGTTATAAATAAAAAAAGTAAAATATTCCGACTACTTGAAAATTGAACTAAAAAGACGTAAACAAGGAGAAAATCATGCTGTGCGTTCGGAGGATACATATTCGCGAGCTTTAAGTCAAGAGTGAATAGGTTTCTTCTAGGTAAGCGTGCTACATCGTCGACCACATCATCACTTACCATCAGGTGAGATAGTGGTCAAGCGCGAGCCTAACAATAATAAAAAAATAAAAAACTTTTCAAGCAGTCGGGTTTTTTGAGTTTTTTTATTTATAACTTTATAGTAATTTTTTTTTCGAATTTGGTACATTTAAACATATAAATAGTTTTTTTATTTATATATTTTTGGAACCACCTCTTAAAACCCTTTATTTATACCCCACACGATAGGTACGGAAGAAAAAAAAATTTAGGTTTCCACAATATGGCTCCCAAAAACCGCCATTTTCCTATTTTCCAATTTTAATGTAACCAGTGACACTCGCAGGGTTAAGACCAATCGATTGACGTAAGAACCATCAAAATCGGCCCACGCGTTTGTTCTCTAGAACGCCACATAGGAACAAACATACATAGACTGATAAACACATTACCCTCCTTCGGCAGTCGGGTAAAAAGCAAATAAGGATCGTAGCAAGCCGTGTTCTGTAGTTTCTCTTTACACCATGGAAAAAATACGAGAGTTTATACATGTATGCAAGTTACCCTTCTGTCAAAAGAAAATACTCATAAAATCGTTTTTGCATTAAATAAAAATAAAACAATCCAACAGCGAATTTATTCAGTCTAATATTTTTTTTATCTTTATGTTCTGCTTGTATTATTTTGAACACTATTTCTGTGGTCTGGCAGTAAAAAATTCTAGGTGTCTTAAAATAAATGGTTGTAATTTTAAATCGTATCAAATTTCAGACATATAATGTTCCATGTATGAATGCAAATTACTTTTTTGATTGATTAATAGTGCCATTTTATTTAAAGCATTCGGTTTAATATATTTCAGTAGTATTAAGGCAGAAATTTCTCGTTGGCGTAGTGGTTGGAAGCGCTACTGCTAACCGTGAGGTTCTTGGTTCGAAGCCCGAGTCGGGTAACGTGTTACGCACGGAGTTGGGTTTTGTGCCCGAATGATGGCATGTGACTTACACATCATCATCAGTCTTTCAATGTTCCCACTGCTGGGACACAGGCCTCCTCTTTGTGAGAGGGAATGGGCCGTGATCTACCACACGGGCTCAGTGCGGTTTGGTACTTAGTATTTTAATTGCATCTACTTTATCATCTCCATATTTTAATCATAAAACATTCTTATATATTTTACAAAATCAGAATTTCATAATGCACTCACGATTCTGCCCAGTGTCGATAGTAGGGCTGGGCAACCACTCATATGTCATAGACATATCGATACCACGTCACCACTTAATGCACTTCCGTGAGAAATCATCGACTCAATTGTGGAAATATAGGACTGTATACATTCATTACCAACCGTGGTAAAGAGGTCAGTTCGGGCTTGTACAGGCTTGAGCCTGTTAGTTTAATCTCTAGACTGGAGTCGCCATATTGTTCGCTGGGTTTGTGTCTATGGAAATGGTAATTCTCACGATTTGTTGCTATATGAAGTCTAGTGCTTTATAGTGGGCGTGTGGTGATTATAATGTGATTTATTTATTACTAGCTGTTGCCCGCGAGCTTCTCACAGAGAGGAGGCCTGTGTCCCAGCAGTGGGAACATTAATAGGCTGATGAAATTTTTTTTTTTTTTTTTGTTTCCCGCCGTAACTATGAATTTTCTCATGATCAAACGTAGCCTATGTTACTCATTATTACATCAGCTATCTACCAGCGAAAGTCCCGTCAAAATCGGTACAGCCGTTTCGAAGATTACCCGGAACAAACGGACAGACAGACAGACAAAAATCTTAAAAAATGCTCATTTGTTGTTAGTACCGTATATACTTTCACATGCATTCAATGAAACGTTTTTATTTTGATATTACATACAGACACTTCAATTTTATTTATTTGTATAGAAAACTTCATGCAACATAAAAGTACATAGGCGGACTTAATGCCTGAGGCATTCTCTACCAGTCAACCAAGGGCGATTCAAGCAACTCATAGAGCAGTGGTAGCACAATGAAAGACAGTCGCGATTTTGGTGTTGTAGATCGCAGCATTGAAGAAAGAAAAAAAAGAAAGAAAGAAAAGTTGTTTATTCTGCACAAACTAAACGCACAATACAAAATAAAAAGTGGCATTCACTAAAGGTACAAATTAGCCAAAATCCTCGTATTTAAAACAAAAAATTATAAAAGTTTGTCAATTTTGTCAGGCAGACACTTAACCGCGGCTAAGGTTGCTTTGTACGATTTATCAAATCTAACCGCTGTTAAAATAATTATCTGAAAAACATAATTATCTAAATTTTACTTGGGTCACTGCTCCTCTTACAGAGATGAGAACCATGTCCGTGCACATAATAGACAGATTATGAATTGCCAAGAAATGCTGTGGCATTAAGATATCTTAAGTAAAAGGTATGCCTTTTAGAAACATCAATATAGAATAATTATTGAGTTGTCATCGATTTATGAATTCACGAAGCAATTAATTTTAGTTATACTATTAATTTTACAAAGTTTACCAAAGCTCCGTTGAATTCAATAGGAATACTTACAAAATAACGGGCTTAAGTACAGAAAGGCTATCTCAGACATTCCGTTAATAATCGTATTCAGTTTTCAAATGCTTCGAAGTATCCACAGTGCTCAATGAAAATTTTACAACTCATAAAATTTTCATTCCTTTGTTAGCACTTGAAGAATGGGTTTTTAAGGTAACCTGGGTGGGCTAGAACATTGATGAAGTAATACATAAAACTATAAGAAAATTTTAATGGAAAATCTGCTTATAGGTTTAGAAAAAAAAAAATGTAAAACGCGAGCCTAGCAATAATAAAAAAACGTGGAATTTCTTGCCGGTTCTTCTCCATAGAAACGACCAATTTGAACTTAACCTACCAAAGTGTACCTTTTTTTTGTATACGAGGGGAAACCTTCAAAAAGCGCCAGGAATTTTGGGGAAAAGACCAGGAAGTGTGGCATTTTTACCACACTAAAACCACTCCGGTGATCACCATCAGCACGTAGAAGGGACCCCGTGACCTCTCAAGAGACCACCACGGGACCCCCTCTACGCAACGCCTGTTAGGGTGCATCCCTGAGGAAATTAATAAAGCACCTCCCCTGAGCCTCGCTGTGCACGGCAGCACGTGATCACTGTGCCACCGTCTTTCCTGGAGTCACTTGATGGAGGAACAGAGTCCCCAATCTGACCGCCCATGACCCCGGAGTCCCACCTGCCTATGATGCAGGCGGGGTTTCGGCGTTTTAGACATCGAAGCGGTTGCCTCAACGACGCCTTCTTCTCCAAGTTTGATCGGCTCTATCACTATCCCACTCGGTAGCCTCCTTCTGTACCATCATGGTCTCACAGAAGGAGGCCAACCAAAGTGTACCTAAGTTTCAAAAGTGCCCATGTAAGTTTCATCATCATCATAATCACCATTTCAGCCGAAAGACGTCCACTGTTGGATATAAGCCTCCCCCAAGCGTCACCACACTTATCAGTCCTATGTGTCTCGCATCCGCCGGATTCTCGTACCCTTAACCAACTCTTTGGTCATTAATTTAATATAGACAAATTAGAAAGGCCATGTAGATTTACGTGAAAAAAAAAAAAAAAATTGTGGAGTGAAAATTCTTTGTGTGATATTTCGGAGAATTCCCGTTTGGGCACCTATTTTTTGGGCACCTATTCATAGAGCACCTAAGATATTCCCATTTGAGCACCAATCAATAATAATAGCTTGGTTCTCAAAGGGTAATAATAAAAAAAAAAACAATTCTTTTTTTTGCTCTATGCGTATTTTCCCAAAAAATAGGTGCTCACACGGGAATACTCCGATATTTCATCAGATCGCATTTTAAAGACATTTTTCTCAAAAGAGCCAATATTTTTTAAGCAATCTATATTGTACTTATTGCCAACCAAACTCAAATCAAGCTGGTTAGTATTAAATTTGAATATAACGACATAATTAATAACGATATCTCATTGTTATAATTTAGTTTCAAATTTATTTGACCAGAGATACCGATCAATACTTTCATTTGATCGATCGATCGTTCATTTGAATCGATATCTACTTTCGATCATTTAATCGGCTATTGTACAAATAATAACTAGTTCAATACAATCATTTCGCTGGCAAAAAATTGTGCTATCGATAATGTTTAGTCACATCCTTATTTTCTAAATGTTTTTTTATTGATTCAACATTCTTTTTTTTATCTACAGCTATTTTAAAATTATCCTTATTTTTACTGAGGTAAGGACTAAATTGCTTTTGGTTTCTTAAAAATAATTTATCTGGTACATATTTGCATACCATTAGGTACGGTTGAACAAATAAATAAAGAAGTCAAAACTTTACAACGAGACTTCAGAATTTAGGAGTTATATGCAAATCTTTGAAAAATCTGCGTCAAAGTTATTCATACAATCAACGTGTACTTGTTTATTTTTTAATTTGAATTTGAAAGCGATGAGGTCCTAATTTGTGAATATAAAATTAATGCCACGTAGCGGTCGTGTTCAGAAAAATAAGTAAAATCAAAGAATGCAATTTAAATAAATATATATAAGATATTATCTTTCTGTCATTCTCTTAAGTGAATTTCGGTAGTCACAGAGCTTTTTCTCACGTATCCCTATTATATCAAGGGTGTCCAAAAGTGAGTTGGGTCCACGATATCACCAAATGAAAACACCTGGATGAGGGATGCACAGAACTGGTGTAATATCCTACCATCATCATCATCTTCCTGCCCTTATCCCATGCTACTTGGGGTCGGCGCAACAAGTTTTATTCTCCCATACCGTCCTGTCCCCTGCCACGCTATTACTGACTCGCTTTTCTTTCATATCACTCCTCACACAGTCCATCCATCTTTTCTTTGAACTTCCTCTTCCTTTCCATCCATCCACATTTATATTCATAACTCTTTTAGTAACATGCGTTTCATCTCTCCTTATCACATGACCATACCAAGACAAACGGTTTCTCTTCAACTTTTCTGCCACTGGCGCCACTTTCAAACTGCCTCTGATATATCTAATAAATCCTTCCAATTATATAATAATTTGAAATACCTATTATCCGTCATCTCAGCGTTAACATTCTTTCATACAATCCATTTTTAGGGTTCCGTACCCAAAGGGAAAAAACGGAACCCTATTACTAAGACTTCGCGATCCGTCTGTCCGTCTGTCTCCAGGCTGTATCTCATGAACCGTGGTAGCTAGACAGTTGAAATTTTCACAGATGATGTACTTCTGTTGCCGCTATAACAACAAATACTAAAAACAGTATAAAGTAAATATTAAAGGGGGCTCCCATGCAACAAACGTGATATTTTTGCCGTTTTCTGCTCGATATTAATAACGGCAACAGGTAGACGCTTGAAATATTCACAGAATGTTTAGTTGTATATTTACTTCAAAAAATAATAATTAATAAATTAAAATAAAATAAATTAAGGGGGGCTCCCATACAACAAACATGATTTTCATGCAGTGTTTTGCGATAATGGTACGGAACCCTTCGTGTGCGAGTCCGACTCGCACTTGACCGGTTTTTGTTTACTTTTACCTAACAACTATACTAAACTCTTAACAGTTTTGTTGTCAATACGGTTTTAGAACAAATAGCCTTGTGTAGGAACCTTCGGACCTTATTGAAAACGGGATATTAAATCAACTCCACCAATTATTTTACAACTCAATATCAAGCGATATATCAACAAGGCGCCAAATTGAAGTAAGGTGATTAATCAAATACCCGAGGTGTCAATCTGTCTGTCTGTCTGTCATACAGACATATTAGATTTCCTCACGGACACTGAAATTTGATAGCGCTGTGCACCTAGAATTTTGGGAATTAGTCAAGCGTTTATTTTGCAAGTGCTAGACTAAATTTTTTTAAGAGCTTTAACGACTTTGAAGGCTATATATACAGTTGGGTCTGAGTCTGCAAATAATTACAAAATTGGAACCTATATTGGGGTACCTTAATCTGTACTAAGCTTTTCCAGTAAAAACTATGCTGCTGAAGCCCTATCATTAAACGCCATAATAGGTCACTGAATGAATCAGCCATATTTTTAACATAAAGCTATTTATATAAAAAAATATAGCTGCTTCATTTTCGTGTCATCTTTTAATAGACCAATAGAATTAATTAAGGTATCTTATTTTACACAGCTGTCTAGGTATGTACCTATTGTTAAGAAAAACAGAACTTCTTAATCCATAACAAGAAAAGCTTTTTGGCTATGTCCTGTCTTTTTCAAAAGAGTTCGTGTACTGTCTTTTTTTTATTATTGATATGCTCGCGCCACTATCTCACCTGATGGCCTAAGCGATGATGTGGTCGACGATGTAGCACACTTACCTAGAAGAAACCTATTCACTCTTGACTTAAAGACTCCCAGGTTGTAGCTATCAGGAAATACAGACTCCGGCAGGGAATTCCACTCCTTAGTTGTAAGTATGCATAATGAAAGTATTCCCAAAACGTTTGGTGCGTATGGGTGGGATGTCCACCATGTACCGATGACGCATAGCCGTGCGTCTGTATTCCGATGATGGAAAGGGCTAGGAGGAATTAGTTCATGCAATTCCAATGCACACTTCCCGAAATGTAACCGATAGTAAACCGACAGACTAGCAACTTGCTCGGCTTAAAAGTGCCAATTTCACAGGAAGATGTTGTCAAAATCAAACCTCCTTGTCATTTCTTACGACTTACGAACGACGTAATATTCCCCCACAAATCTACAGACTTTATTCTTAGAGACCACACTGCTGGACTTAGCCTTGAAAACTGTTTCAATAATAAAATTATTCGCGTGCACGTGTTAGTCTAAATTTAGACTTAATTTGATGCTAAAAATGTCGCGAGTCTAAATAACCAACCCTTTGTTTGAAAAGGGTCTAATTTTGTTTGAAATTTTTGCTGTAATTTTGGAGAGTTGTTAAAACAAATAGCTAATGCAATTAAATATGAAATATTATGGAAATGTAGATTTAGATAAAATTATGTCTAGGGCCTCAGAGGCTCGATATCGCTTGTCAATCCCATACAATTTTGACTTTTTGACAATCGCTATCACCACGCTTTCGTTGATTCATGATAGAAAGTCACTTCACATATCATATCAGTTTTGTAATTCTCAACAATTCAACCGTAAAATTTAGTTATTGAAGATTTCCGAACTCGAATGTTAGTGTTTGAATTTGTTGTAAAAATATTTTAAACCAGAGTTTGGAATCATGGATGTGTCACTTTTTTGACATTTTCTTGTTTACACAAAATAATCTGAAATTCCTATGTCTATCCTATAATCTAGGTACAAGATATCAACATTTTAAAATTAACAATTCCACAACAGTTATTTAAATGCTTTCAGGAAGCAGTGTTAATTTCATTCAAAATTGGAAAAATAACAGAACATATATTTCTTTATTACGGTTGAAGTGATCTATATTTTATTCAATCGCATATCCAACACTATCCGGAAATAGATATGGAGTGTGTTTCATTTTTTATGTATCTGAAGAGATATCTACGTGTAAGCTCAACAATAAAAAAAAGATGCAATTGGTTGAGTGCCTACAAGAAAAAAATAGGTTGGTACTTTGGCCAGATGACATTGCTGTCATCGCGGGCAGAACCTGCAGCCTAATAAATTCATTAAAGCAAGGGTTTGACACCATGAAAGAATATGAAACATTTTATTTAAATAATTAGGTATTCGCAAAAATTATTGAACGATTTCATTGGCCAAAGAGTCCAATAAATTTTGGCAATAACTATTTTTTTTAAAGAGTATTTGTGATACTCTTTCATTGGGTCAAAGACTTTGTCTTGCCGATTTCACTTATGCTATTAGGCTGCTGGGTGAGTCTGGTAGAGGAACGTGGGGAATGGTATAAGAAAAAAAAGTTAATTAAAAAAACAAAAGACCCGACTGCTTAAAAGGCGAACTAAAAAGACGTAAACAAGAAGAAAATCATGCTGTGCAGTCGGAGGATACATCTGGTTTTGGTCAGCCAGTTCGCGAATATAACTTTTTTTATTTATAACTTTTTAGTTATTTTTTTTTAAATTTCGGTACATTTAATCATATAAGAGATATATATTTTTGAAATCACCTCTTAAAATCCTTTATTTTGATACCCCACACGATGGGTTTTGAAGTAAAAAAAAATTTTGTCCCCCACAATATGGCGCCCAAAATCCGCCATTTTTCTATTTTCCAATTTTAATGTAGCCAGTGACACTCGCAGGGTTAAGACGAATCGA
This sequence comes from Anorthoa munda, assembly GCA_945859665.1. Lineage (NCBI taxonomy): Eukaryota > Metazoa > Arthropoda > Insecta > Lepidoptera > Noctuidae > Anorthoa > Anorthoa munda. Next base: position 5,783,997 of record OX243916.1, on the reverse strand, counting down.
TTGACGTATGAATCATCAAAATCGGCTAACGCGTTTGGTCTATGGAACGGCACATAGGAACAAACATACATACATACATACATACATACATACATACTTACATACATACATACATACATACATAGACTGATAAACACATTACCCTCCTTCAGCAGTCGGGTAAAAAGGAGGAGTATGTCACGATGTGGATGATGCAAAAATGACAATATATTAGTTACGTTTCTATCTTCTTTCTTCCGTAATGCTATCTATGTTCCCCATCTACCTATGCAAATTCTATCATCATCATCGGCCTTATAAAGTTTCCACTACTGGGATACACGCCTCCTGGGAATGGGCCATAATGCACCACGCGGGCCCAGTGCGGGTTGGGGGATGTCACATCTCTTCCAATTTTTGGTTCTAAAACATGCCGGTTTCCTCACGATGTTTTCCTTCACCGTTTTTAGAGCATTGGTGATGAAATAATTTACACAAATTAATGGCCTGCCTGGATTTGAACCTACGACCTACAACACGTAAGTTGGGGCCTTTACCACTGGGCCACAACTCCCTGCAAATGTTATCTCGATAAAAAAGGCATCGCAAATAAACGCGTCTTCTGTGATAATTTCATCACAAAAACACAACAAACATATCTAAAAATAAATTTTGACATCAAACGATTAAGTACACAGTGATTACACAAAAGACAAGTACACAATACACAAGTATGTACTGTCCAAACACGACGAGATTCGCTGAACATTTCGTCAGAACTGCGCTGCCTAACGAGATCTAAACGTAATGTGAATTGTGAGTGCAAGCGAGAGGAGGCAAGCGGATACAGAGTTTAAAAAACAAAGATCGGTAATTCAAAAAGACGGGCATTTATATTGATTTGTAGTTATAAACTTCAACTTTTAAGAAAAAGACACTCCCAGTCAAGATATTCAAGCCAGCCCGGGCAATGCTTAGCCGTAGGTAAATATCTAGTTAGTTAAATTGGAGTTTCTTGTCCGTTCTTCTAAACGTAGTAGGTAGTTTCCGAACGGATGGTAGAATCACTTTATAAAGATCCAGCCCTAGTAGTCCCCCCAGCGACGCTCCAGTGTAGGCCTCAGCGTGGTCGCATAGGTTTAGCTTTTTGTGCCTGGCTGGGACTACAATTTAGTATAGATGTTTATCTAGTTTAGTTAGTTTAGTTTAGTCTTCACAGGATCGCCCATTTAAACAGTAGCCAATCACTTAGATTGACAGGCGAGAAAACAACAAAACAAAAAAAAAAATTGACAAAGACACACCACAAATTATTACAATATCGCAGGTATGTTGGTATGTAGTATGATGGAACATCAATCCCGGGGGATAAAATGGTTGTATAATTAAAAAGATAATTGAAAACACAGTTTAAAACGTTGAAGTTTGGGATTGACTATATTTTATTACTTCCTGTATTCTTGTAATATGTATGGATTCTGTACAACTAGGTAAATTAAAAAAACTGGCCAAGTGCGAGTTGAACTCGCGCACGAAGTGTTTGTAGTATGGGAGCCCCACTTAAATATTTTTTTGTTGTGTTTTTATTATTTTTTGTTATAGCGGCAATAGAAATACACCATCTGTGAAAATTTCAACTGTCTAGCTATCACGGTTCATGCTATACAGCCTGGTGACAAACAGACAGACGGACAGCGGAGTCTTAGTAATAGGGTCCCGTTTTTACCATTTGGTTGGTTTGGTTGGTGTTTACCGTTTGGTTTGGTTATAACCCCAAAAAAGCCTATACCGTTGTATGGAACCTAAAAGTCGTTTTCGTCCTCTCCGTACAAGGAGCCTCAGATCTCGTGTATAATTCATGTAAAAATGAGAACCTATGGGAAGAAATCAAGGAAGTATATTATGGAATCATGCAAGTACGAGTTGCATTTCCTCCAGGCCATTTTGCTACTCATCATCAATTTCCATAATCCATACGCTTATACATTACGCTTCTTCAAAACTGCGCGTAAAACCGCGCGTGCGCATCATGATGTCACTCATCTCAGTACAAATGTTTGTTTAAGATTTAACGTTTGCTGAGGGGAATTAAAAACTACATGCGTAGGAGCGGCAGTTACGAAATGTGATAAATGCCGTGTTTAATACTGGCCACTGGATTGAAAAGAAGTTATGATTTGAAATACTGGAACTTTCAAGCGCTCCAGCCACACGCTCTAGATAAGGTGTGAATGATGTAATAATGTGTATGATTTAGTGTGTGTATTACCATTTTGTGTGTGTGTTTTCTACCCGCTGATGGGCAAGAAAAACTCCCTCCTCCCCTCCTCCCCTTTGACTCCACTTTGTCTCCGTCACCTCTGACCTAGACTAGAGTCAAGAGCAAATCCATAATAAATAAAAAAATAAAAAAAACAAATTCTGAAGAATTGATCCGTGACAATATTGATGGTGCTTGTTAATCGCATACATTTTTAACTCTTGACAGAAATAGAGGGGTGATTTAAGTTTGACGTGTGTATCTTTCTGTGGCATCATAGCTCCTAAACGGCTGAACCGATTTCGATATCGTTTTTTTTGTTGGAAAGGTGACGTTATCGAAAGTGTGCTTAGCTAAGTTTGATGAAAATCGGTTCAGCCATTCTAAAGTTATAGGTTTAATAATTACATGTTCAATATAGATTGTCGATCGAAGTGTGTCTACTACTATATAAATTATGAAATAAAAATGCATCGGGGTTTTTTTTTTTTTTATTTTACCTGTTTAACTTTACATTGGCTATCGCCATAGAGTTGTTAATAGAATGTGTCACTTATCTGGAGGATAAATTAAATTTAAAAAAGCTTTCGCAATTTATACACATTGCTTTTAATTCAAAATCAATATTAAGATATTGATTACATTTTTATTTTTTTATAACCTTGCCCCACACTAGGAATTTCTTCCTGTATCGTGGGTGCGTTTACAAACATACAAACTCACATACACAACACCCAGAGCCGAAACAACCATCTGTAGGTCATACAAATTTTTGTTCCGTGCGGGAATCGAACCCGCGACACGCAGCGCAGCAGTCAATCGCTCAACCACTGCGCCAACCGTGCGTGCGCGTGGCTTTATTATGCAGGTATTATATTGAACCGATAACTACTTACAACTAATCGATTTCCTAAAACTGATTGTTATTTTGTACCTAATCGATAGCACACAACAATTGGTACCTAATAATAATGACATTTCCAATTACGGCTATTCCGTTTATAAGCCCTTAAGCAATAAATCTGTATTTACAGACATATTGTCTGTCTCTTTAAATCTTATTAAGTGTTACAAAATCTAATTTGCAAGTCTCCCTTGACACGTGAATTATTGTAGCTAGTCAATAATCTGTGGTGTTAGTCATCAGTGTGAAATGTTGGGTATTATCGATTTGTGTGGGCTTTTGATTGTTCTGGGGTGAGTAGAGGTCTGAGTAATATCGTTTTTGTGTGTTTTGGAGTTGATTTTACTGATTGGTAAAAAAAAATACAAAAAATAAAAATTGTGAACATAATGAGAATCTTCATTAATATTTAAAAAAAAATAGCAAATATTTATTCGACATCGACTCATTACAACAAACAAAAATAATTGTGATTTGTTTTTAGGGTTCCGTACCCAAAGCGGAAAAAGGACCCTTTTACTAAGACTCCACGGTCCGTTTGTCTGTCACCAGGCTGTATCTCATGAACCATGATAGCTAGACAGTTGAAATTTTCACAGATGATGTACTTCTGTTGCCGCTATAACAACACATACTAAAAACAGAATAAAATAAATATTTAAGGGGGCTCCCATACAACAAACGTGATTTTTGGCCGTGTTTTGCGATTATTGTACGGAACCCTTCGTGCGCGAGTCCGATTAGCACTTGTCCGGTTTTTTTAAGAACCTTTGAAAAGAATGAAACATTGTCACTTGAAAAACAACACAAAGATTTCGACACTTATATTTTTCATCACAGGTGGCATCAAACATTATCTGAATCGTTTTGAATTAGATAAGTAATTGCAAACTAAAAATTTCAAGCTCTAAAGGAAATTTGTGTTTCCTTCTATTGCCAAAAATTTATAACTAAGTTCCTAGCTCTTTGCTAACCGTACAATTGTTTTGAGGGAAACCTCCTTCCGTTCGTATTACACCATCAGACAATGAGAACCTATCATTACACCCACTGCTAACTGGCCCACACTACAAACATAAAATAACCCACAAGCACCAAAACTACACAGAAATCATAAAATCTAAACAGACTACCCATAAACTAAGTTCAAGTCAAAACTTAAACTAATAACTTAATAACATTATAGATCCGTCATACGTAGGTCTATGTAGGCAGTTGCTAATTCTAACATGAGTAGTAAGAACACACTTGCAACAGTCGGCGCGATCCCACGCGGGGTTAGCCGCGCGAGATGGTAATGGTTTTGAAATTTGCGCATATCATTCAATAAAGCGCTGAGTAATAGATAATTGGGTGTTTGCTAAAAAGGTATATCACAAATGAGCTAACAAAGAAAATTTGGTTCAAATAAATGTCACTAGATGGCGCGATATGCAACGATTTGTTATTGTAAAACTAATATGTTCTTTTTTAATCAACTCTCCTAAGCACAAAATTATGAAATATTGGGCTCTTAATTCACATTTAAAAGATTATTTGAACGGATCATTTAAAATTGATTCCAATAGATGGCGCGGCTTTAAATTTCTAAGGTATGCCACTCAATTTCTTAAATTTGTATTGTAACACATTTTGGTACAATTAAACTGTAAAAACGTGAAAAAAATACTACAAAACAAATCGTATTTATAGAAAAAAAAAATGTCACGAATCGAAAACTGAAAACCATTTTACTTGCAAGTCGCTGCTAACACCGTCTATAGCCGTGAAATGGAACCAATCACGATCGAAGTACTTATAAAAATAATCATTTTAATCAGACGAAAAACGCTAGTTACGTCGGCATGGTTTCGTTGTATGGGATGAGGCATCTGTATGCTAGTATTAAATTGTCGTATCTCTCATCTGCTGTAAAGTAAGTTAATGACACCATTTTGTGCAAACAACAATAAATCAATTTGCCCAGCCTTTTCCCAACTATGTTGGGGTCAGCACAGTTGAGAAAAGGATTCAACTGAATTCCAGTATTTTACATGGAGCGACTGCCTACATGAGACCTCCACAACCCACTACCTGGGTAATACGATACCCCTTGGCAAAAATGTCTAATTGCGTAAGTGATTTGAGCCCTATGAAAGAGTGAGAACAATCGACCAATCACATAGACGGAAACCCACTTTTTTTTTTATTACCAATAGGCTCGCGCTTGACCACTATCTCACCTGATGGTAACCGATGATGCGGTCGACGGTGAAGCACGCTTGCCTAGAAAAAACCCATTCACTCTTGACTTAAAGACCCCTAGATTGTAGCTATCGGGAAACACAGACTCCGGCAGGGAACTCCACTCCCACATCGCGTCTTTCATCTCGCATGTAGTCTGGTGTCTGATTTCAGGCTTCTAACTACCTGTAAGTCCTGTAACGACTGTCAAAGACCTTCAAATGTCAGCCGGGACCAACAGCTTAACGTGCTTGCCGAAGCACGGAGGAATCTGGTCACCCATCCATGGAGCGACCTCAGCAAGCTTTGCTTAACCGTGAAGATAGGCTGGTTCGGCTGTTATTATTTAGCCAAAAACTCCTAAATAATACACCGTAGGCTCGAGCTCTAACTTCATTTTCCCCTTCCTTCCTTTTTTCCCTTTTTATTCTTCAATTTTTTTTTTTTTTTTTTTTCACTGTATTCGGGAGAATTACGACTTCTATTATTCACATTTCAATAAGCTCGCGTCGTCGCGCCGCGTCGCGTCATCGCGTGTTGTGCTACAACTCTGTTCCAAGCTTTAGTTGCAACACCTCAGGTTTACCTACCGTCGATAATTTTGCAAGAGTACGTACTAGTTAATTCTAATAGACAATGGGTATTGAAACATAATCAATGGGAGGATGTTGTGTATCAGTTACATACATTAATTGTGCTGTTGGAATAATTAAGTAGGTACTCTATTGAGTGAATGGAATAGAAAGAAAGCTTTTGTGGTCCCCTTCTTAGCGTGTGGTTTGCACTATAGTTTTTTTTTGGACCGGTACAGTATTCGACTAAGTTAACATCATTTGCTGACACAGCCTTTTTACCCGGCTGCAAGGAAAGGGTTATGTTTTTCGCGCGTATCTTGTCTGTTTGTAATATTCTTTATTACCTCATATCTTTCAAAGCACTTGACGGATTTGTATAATTAAGACATCGTTAGATAGGTCTTGACCACCCAAGTGTTCTTAGATAAATGCCGTTAAAAAAAGAAACTTGGCGGATTTTGGGGGCCATGTTGTGGGGTTTACAATTCTTCCAATGGGTTCTTCCAAACCCATCGAGTGGGGTAAAAAAATAAAGAGTGTTTAGAGGTGATTACAAAAATTATATACCACTTATATGTTTTGAAGTCATTCGAAAAAAAAGTATGATTAAAAAGTTGTAAAAAAAAGTTGATAAAATCAAAAAACCCTACTGCAAAGATGTAAACAAAAAGAAAATCATGCTGTGCTGTCAGAGGATATTTATGGTTTTGGTCAGCCAGTTCGCGAATATGTATCCTACTTTTTTTTTATTCGCATATAATCATTATCCGATAGGTGTAATTAGGTTAGTCATACGAAAGTTGGCTTATGGTCCTGGTTTACAAAAGGTCGTTACTTTCTTAGAAAGAAGACTTCCATACCATAAAACAAGACTAAATAACAAAGCAGCTTTAAATAAACAAAATATTAAATATTAATATTCATAAATAAATTAATTTTATAATATTTGTATGTGTAAATGAATAAATAAATAAAATGTATGTACTCTAGCGGAAGCCAAATGGAAATTTTATTACAGCTGAGCTTAAAAATAAGCTGTTTACAATCAGACCAGCGTGTCAACTAAATGCTAAGACATACAAGATCAAAAATCTCATTTTAAATAACAAGCGATATAAATATTTAGCCACCTTCCCAATTTGTGAGAACCATGTAATTTCTTCAACATTATGTATTCCATGAATAAACAAATTTTATAACCTTGTGAGAAAATGTGCTAAAATAGGCACTTAAATAAATATTCAGAAAATCACCATAACACCATGTTGGAAATGGATAAAAACAAATAATAATATGGCCGTCATAAATCGGACAACGCATTCCCAAAGAAAGTGACAATTATAAAGATGGTTGTCCTTTGTATGCTATACATAGTACAAGCTTTAATAAGCTTATAACTGAATTTTGTCACTGATTTTTTTTATTGGTTTGTATTTTTTTTTTGTCTTTTGGCTCGCGTTTGACCACTATCTCGCCAGATGGTAAGCGATGATGTGTTCGACGGTAAAGCTCGCTTGCCTAGAAGTAGAGTTAACACAGCACGTAACTTGGCAAGAATCGTTAGATGCGCACAAGTCGTTTTTCAGGTCTCTTTGGTTACCGAGCGGGATGCGGGGAACGTTTAGCACCGTTCCGAGCGAGCGATTGGTTGATCAGTTGACACAAGGATCGACTGACAAATCGCGTCGCGTCCACGTTCCGTTCGCTCTATATGGTGGATGCTCAGTTCGCGCACTATCCGCGAACATAGACCAAAACCTTGCCAAGTTGCATGCTACTGGGATTATAACCTATTCACTTTTGACTTAAAGACCCCAACGTTGTAGCTATCAGGAAATAAAAACTTCGGCAAGGAATTCCACTCCTTAGCTGTGCGCACAATGAAAGTATTCGAACCGATTTGTGCGTATGGGTGGGATGCTGTCCACCATGTACCGATTTTGGTCGAGAAAATCATTGGGCGCTTTTGGTAAGAATGAGAAACAGGGTTTCTCGGCTTTCGGTGCCTGAACAAAGCTACTTAAATCTATAGACTGTAAAATTTCCATATAATCAAACAAGGTTCTCTGCTAAACATAGACCATTGATCGGTACGAAAATAGACGATAGGAAACGGAGGCATGATCACTCACCCAACATACAATTGTCTAATTGCCCGGACTGAACTCAACGGACGACCGAATTAGCTATGGATGACGGGACTAAAATGTACTTTGAATTTACAGCAAAAATATTTTTCAATGTAGCATCGCGAAGTTTCAGAAAAGCAGTGTGGGTGGCTCTATCATTGATAACTATTATCTAAAAGCCCAAAATGCATGATATTGACGTGGGTTACCGAAATTACATGTTGTCAATCTGAAACATTTTCAACTTTCACTTCGTCTAGCTAGAGCCTTTGGTGGACGTATTCCACATTGGGCAGCCGTTTTAACGGCACCTGAGTTAATGGCACCTTAGGTATTCCACATTCGGCACCTATCGTTATTTTTCGCAGGTGCCAAATGTGGAATAATTTATTATTTAAAACATTATTCCACATTTGGCACCTACGGATTAGTATCAATAGGTCCTTGGTGTTTACTTTTCCTTATGCAATAAGAGTTAATATGGCTCGTCGAGTTTTAAATAAAAAAAATAGAATATCATTTATTTCAACTAGGCCATTAAGCGGCACTTTTGATTGAAGAACATTCTTATCAAAAATTCTCTATGTCATAAAATGTTAATCAAAATCTTTGCTAGCTCATGCTTCGTTTAGCTTGCTATACACCACTTTCTTTACTGGGCCACAGAAAATTTATGACCAATTGACGCCTAGCAATGGTCATCTGTTTATAGTGAATTTTAACGATCGCTTGACCACGCTGTGGTCGCAGCATGTTGGCGTTTATGTAACAAATGTTTTCACCAAACATCTGACCACTGACCTAGTGGGCAAAATGTTGGTTGTAATGTTTGACTATTGGCGTATGAGTAGGAATGAACTCTACTGAAGAGCTACTCAGGTTGTATATTATATAGTTAGTCAAAACTCCTTCCAAAGGAAGCTCTGAAGTGTCATATGTTCATAACATTATTACGTACTTTCATTCATTTAAATTTTCATAATATGTCTATTGACATGTGAGTTTATACTAATATTACGATGTTCTAAGCCTATTTGGTTATAAAGTGTGTATTCAGATATATGGTCGTAGAATTTTCGTCCAAAGAAAGCTTTGAAGTATAATTATTGTACTTTCCATTTAATTTGCACAAAAACACAAGTAATTTAAAGAATCAACAAAATCTTAACCGTTACTTACGACTATCACAAGCCGCTAAACGATAAAACACAGCGATAATTATGTTTTTTAAATAACAATTAATACAAATTAACGCCGAACTTGTACATAATTGCATCGATTGACGAAAACAAACGTTGGCCCTATTTGGGGTTGGCCATATTTGGGCTATTGGCCAAATGTAGGCCAACTTGACATGCCAGTGATGTGTCAACGCGCTTTCATTTCTTGGAAATTTTTTTTTTGCGTATTTATAAATAAAAACGGAATTCTTTAGTCTATGTTTCTTCGAATTTTCGGTGGCATTTCCGAATGTTGTCGAAAATTATTCGATTCTCAGTAAATCTTCATCTGAATCATTTGGGATAGAAATAAATTATGTAGCGAGAGGTAATTCTGAGAAAGCCGTGATCTTATAATTTTAAGAACATTGATTTCGTTGTGGTAATCGGTTATTTAGATTACAAGCAATACACTAGATCGATCCACGTGTTTTCTAAGATGTATTTCACTTCGTAGAAGACAATTTTTTCATAAAAGCTTATGTGAAACATAATTAGTAGGTATTGTCTGCAAAAATGTTTCATTCAAGTCAATGGGTACTTGTTTTTTTATGGTTCCGTACCTGAAGGGTCCAAACGGAGCCTTATTGCTGTCTGTCCGTCTTCTGTCACACAAATTTGGAAGCCCTTCCATACAGCAAAAGGGGAGCGCGAAGAAATATTGTTGACCTTCTCATCCAATAGGGTATCTTTATTTCGAACTCGCGAAATTTTGTTCTAAAGAATTTTTAACTTTCCATTGACCTATGAACTTCAAATTTCGTGATAATGTTTATTATTACGTATATTTTGATAAATCACATTTTTCTTTGTAATTCCCTCATTTTTCCTATTACAACTAACTTGATTTGGCGGTTTGGTACGGAACCATAAATAAACGAAGTCCGACACGCACTCGACCGCTTTTTTTTTTTTATAAAATGGCAACAAATATCGCAGCTTTTTATTATTGTTTGATGCAACTCATCAACTTCAATCCGTCATAACCAACGACCGACGATGATCAGAAGAAAGTTTGAATCCAAAAAAAACTTAACTCAAACATCAAATATAATTATCAAGTAAACGACAATTCCTAAACATCGTCGCACACTCTCCACTACACTAAACCTTTCATCTCTCACCAAGGAATTTTAAACTGTTCATAAAATATCATGTTGTAAGCTTAAACACATTTTAACCAGACAACATGAGGTCGTAAAAACGTCGAAGTCCCATGGTTTATGGTATGGACACCCTATGAGAGCCATGAAATCGTATGAACAGTTCTCTTGTTGGTCTTATTTACTCGTTCGCATCACTAGGCCCGTTTAAACGGAGTATTAGGACTGCAAAAACGATTATTGAAATTCAAAATTAAATTCGATTAAAAGTCAAGTTAACTTTTATTACAAAATACTTAATAAACTATACACTTAAATGAAAAACTACTAACTCACTAAGCCTAAAAATAAATAAACTAATCTCAAATATGGCGTCGAAAAACTTCTCCACATCGTTGTCAACTGGTATTGTGCCCAAAAGACTGACAGCATTGCCACGTTGATGGTTGCAAAAAAGATTATTGCAATTTGAAATCAATTTCTGAATTTTAAAACAATCTATTTCTAATTTCTAGATTCTATTGTTAGTCTTAGTAACTTGGGAAGCGTATTTAAACGAAGCCTTACATCCGCTAAAGCGATTATTGAAATTTAAAAATTAATTTCGAATGAATTAGCTCATAATAACACCTCTTTTCTGAGGACAAGGTCAAATATATAAATATTTTTTAAATAAAAATGCTGAATAGTATAATATGTATATTTGATTCATAATTATGAATCTTTTATTAGATATTTATTCAGCTTTCACCACGGTGTATTTATAAACCTTTATGGGTGTAATAAGCTTGTCCCAGCTTATATTAGTATTTGATTGCCATAGCTTATCTGTTTAGGGGAAAGGTGACTTAAAATATGGACAATAGTAAATAATTATCATTCCAATTTATTTGGATTCGGCGCAACGGGTTATTGAACGATTTGCACGAATTTAACTCGCTCGAAATGTGCGAATCGACCCTTTTTAACAATGTTATTTTTTCTGTGGCGATTTGCACGAGTTAAATTTTTCGGTGTACGAATCGACCACTTCAAAATTATGTAGTAGGCAGTTGTCACATATTTTATTTTAGAGAACAAAAAATAAAAAGTACAGTTGTGCTCACCCGTCTCAGCAATAATATGAAGAATTAATCGAAGTTAATAGATATTTCACCTGAATCTAGGCAAGCAATGCATTAAAAAGTAATGGGTGCTAATTAAACAGGCTTCTTTTTAATATCATTATTCGCCCCCAAAAATGTATGTTGCCTTCTAAATTACTAAGTCAGCCACAATTAACGAGCATCTAAATAATACTATGTTAGCCACTAGTTATCTTCTATGTAAACCACTCTAAATACAACTCAGCATGATGGTTATTTTTTAGCATCAAAATTTTTAACATGCATTCTAACAGTAAATTTCTAAAATACTATTAAATGACATCAAAAAATATATTTATTTAGCTTCTAATTTTTTAACTCAGTACGTTTAAAATGTAACTCATGCCATATTAATTGATCGTAAAAAAATTGCAAAAACATTTCATCAAATAGTATATTGGCCACTAATATTACCAGAAGCTATTGAGGAGAGACAAAATAAAAGACTATATTTTTTGGTTTTAATATAGAATAGGTGCAAGTTGGATTAGTATTTATGCGACAGAGTCGACGGAGCCCCGCTGCGCGGGGCTCCTATTTCTGTATGCAGGGTTTAAAGTAACCTAACACGAAGGAGATGACGGGAGCTGAGTTCGCTCGCTTTGCTCGCTCACTTCAGCTCCCGTCATCTCCTTCGAACCTAACCTGTCCGTGTCGGGGTGCCCTAAGCTCCCGAGCTCGCTACGCTCGCTCTTGGACTTATTCATTGACCGTCATTTATTATTTTAAATATAATATATTATTTAAAATTCCTCGTCAGAACAGTACAGTGGTACTTCATTTTCACTTTTAAACGTCATAACTAATTATTACTCATCGAAAACTTTAATTTAATTACAGCGAAAACAATTGCAATACGAACGCACGAACGACAATAAACAATTACATGTGATCAACTCAACTCGTCGTCACATGAATCGAATGGCGCTCTCTGATTGGTGCAAATGGCCGGTCGCTGTCGTCTCGCGTACTCGCGCCAAATCATGCAGTGGCTATTTTCACGATAAAAGAATATGATGTATTGTTTTACATGCTAAGTTATAATAAATTATGCTTTCTTTCTTTCTTCGATAGAAGCTTGAATTATATTTTTTTGAGGATATTGCGTTGAAGCTGTAAAACGTAAAATGGTGACAAGATATAAAATCCGTGGCCGAGTTAGTAAATTACGTGGCAATGTATAATAAGAAGGACAAGTCACAATAATTGATGATCTTTACTTGACGCTTTCTGTAGAATATTTAGTTGGCGTTGCAAAAAAGACGAATTAGTTTATTAGAGGCTATGTCATTTTCCCGTTGCTTAGTTATAAAATTAGAAGTTTAACCACGTGTCCAATAAATAATTTTGTGGCTAGACTTATTATTTCCCAAAAGTAATTACCACTTAAAACGTGGAGATATTGTAATGTAATAATTCCAGACATAGACATTTTACTAACTTGATTGAAGCCTTTTAAAATTGCAACCATTTAGTTTCATAAAAGACAAAAACATTTGCCATCCGTGGGGTTCGAACTTGAGACTCCTAGTATTGTCGCCCAAACAATCCAAATTTGAGAAATAGTGTGTGAACCAAATTGAACTACCTTGTATTGTAACTAGCAAGAATAAATGCCAAAAATGGCACGCCGAAAAGGTAGCTACTAACGACCTTTCGAAACTGCAACAATCTCTTAACAAGCCAAATTTTTTTTGAGCAAAGGGATTTCAAAAAAAAATTGGCTACCCTTACCCTGAGAACAATAAAGTCCTACATCGCGCTATCAAAGTTTTCGTACCATCAAACGCGAGTACGATACTTCGCTTGTCTCTTGTGGGAGTCCGTGTCTACTCAGTAAGACAGTGCTCAGGGGTGGCGCTGTTCAAAACCACCCTTACTTAGCAATTGTTATAGTATAATTCCCCTACTAAAGGGCAACGAGTTAGCCGTTCCAGGCTAAAGCTGTAATGTGTGGAGAATCATGATGACATTTGAGTACCTACTCGGTATCTCGAATCATGTGAAGGAGGCATAGTCCTCAACCCCACTGTAGTAGACGATTTGACTTCCCTTTTGAATCTACTAGTACAAAAATAATTTTTGAGAAATAAAAATTTGTTAAAAAAGCTAAAACGATGATGCAAATTGCAACTACAGTTGATTGTTGATGTAGACATTAGAAAAACTTTCTGTAATTATGCCTAAGACTCATTTTCCCATTTCATAACATTATTTTGCTTAGAGCAGTGGCGGCCCAGTGGTCCGTAGGCTAATTACGTATCTTTTTCAAGAGCAAAACGATAGCGATCAAACGCTTTATGTCATAAAAGTCGGAATTACCTGCAGTGTCGGTATGGTAGGTCATACACAATCGTTTGCTAATCGCTCGCTGTTTGTCAAATGCACTTATTTAAAAAAAAGACCGCCGACAACTCTAAAACTTTTGTATTGAAGAGCAATTATTGCGCAAAAATCGCTATAGGTTTTGCTCTTGCAAAATATACGTAATAAGCCTGCCGATGTGTGTGATGTAATCGTGGCATCGAACCCAGGCAGACTCTTTACTATGTGTTGATTATTTCATCGCCACTGCTCCGAAAATGGTGAAGGAAAACATCGTGAAGGAACCGGCTTGTTCTAGAACCAAAAAATCTAAATGTGACATCCACCCGCACTGGGCCCGCGTGGTGGATTGGCCGCGTGGCCCATTCCCTCTCTTACAGAGAGGAGGCCTGTATCCCAGCGGTGGGAACGATAAGAGACTGATTATAACTATACCATTATTTTCTAAGCTTTAGGTACTAGAATAAGCACAACCCACATTGAAAACTCCTGTTTCACGCTCAATAAATGTTCCCCCAAGTCCCATGCAGTTACGTAAGGCATGCATATTTGACCACCGCTCCTCAGTAGTTGAGGTCAGCTGCGGTAAACTCCGGTAAACCGTAGTAAACCGCGGTAAACTGCGGTAAATTCTTTTTGAGCGGCTTCCGGGCCACCCGGTAGCGGTTTCATGTGAAGCTTGTAAATGCTCGACTTTAAGTTAGGGTCGGGTACAAGTTGAGAGCGGTGGCGATTTGGCAATTGGTTTTTCGTTCGGAACACTTGATGTGGAAGTGTGACTGGCAATAGGTACGTTTATATTTTAAAGCGTTTCTCGTGAGATATTACCTTGTACACCTTGTATATTACCTTGTGTAGGATGGTTTATCTGTATTACCATTCTATGCGCTTACTAATGTAGAAAATAGCAATCTTCTTCTTCTTTTCATGTGAGGATATGGCCACTTCTGCAGCCGTATTGCGTAAGTGCGCAATGAGTTTAAACTCTATCCAACCGACCAAATCGACCAAGCGAGATGTGTTTCTTTTTATTTATTTTTTTACCTTTGTATAGATGCTTTTACCGATTGTTTTATGAATGTGTGAACATTGTAGGCCTTTTAGATTTCTGGATGCTTGATAACATTTGATAACTTTTTATCTCGTTTCACTTTTTATTTTTAGTTTCTAACGTTTTATTGTCGGGCCTACGTTCTCCTCCCATATCTAAGTAATGCTGTAACATGGAAATATTGTACAAACAAACCATATTTTTAAAAGAGTAACCATGGAGTTTCTTGTCGGTTCTTCTCCATAGGAAACGACCAACCCGAACCGTGCGCCTTTTGTCGACGTTTTATAAGTGCCCATGTAGGCCTAGGTAAAATAAAAATAAAATATTTTGGCCGATTGGCCGATTTGGTCGATTGGATAGAATTTAAACTCTTTGCGCACTTACGCAATACGGCTGCTGGTGTCAGAGTTAATTAAGCTGCCTTTCCGAGCCCCACAGGTCTCTGACTTGTCTATTTCAGGCTTACATTAACTATATAATTCCAGGTTTAATACCAATAAAGTCCGGTGACAATCATATTCGATACCGATCTACTGTGATAAGTTACGAAGTTAAACGACGAAGAAACGAAAATCGACAATTATCCTTAAGCCGGCTCCACACGCTTGGCGAACAATGGAAAACAGCAAACACAAAACAACAAACACGAACATGTGGACGGGTGTTTGGCAAATACCAAGCGTGTGGAGGCGGCTTTATATGTTACTGATTGATTAGTTATGATTGCAATATTACTTTTTTTTGCATATTTCTGATTTGAAGTATTTGACGTTGAGTGTTTGTCAAACTCTAATTCATCTTGAAAATTGGCGAAATTTTTGTGTTAAAATAGGGTTTGACATTTTCTTAACTCCACACACTCAATTCTAAAATCGGCACTAACTTAGTTTAGTCCTAAACTGGCACGGTTACCTGATAGTTTAGCTGTATTTGATTCATAGCTAAGATTATGAGGCACTGTCCCCCTGTGCCTTTTTTCCCTTTATAAAGAGTCTTAAGTTTATTAACGATGTAAATAATAGTGCAGGCTTGCTACGAGTACTACTGAAGAACATAAAAAAAAAATTGAAATCGCTGTCGCCTTTTCCTTGAACATCCTTGATTATGATCTCCGATTACGTCAGTTTTGCTTTCAAATGGAGGATTACCATGTAAACACTTAATACCTCCCTGATGGCCTTAAGTCGGGTAACAGGTTGTTACTGCAGCAACTTAATGTGATAATCATTTCGTGTCATTTCGTATTGAGATCGGATTTGGGCGCTAAAACGTTAATGCTTGTTTAAATTACATTTTGGGTCAGATTGGGTCAGACGCGGGCTTTATCTTGTTGATTTTGATTGTCGGTACATTTGAGCTTACCTGCTGTGTTTTTGGGTAGGTAGTGATCGTAAGTAAGATATTTGAGAGTAGGGTTTGAAACCTTAATGTTATTCTCTGGCCTCGTGCGCGGGTAAAATTGTTTATAATAGCTGTGCCCGCGGCTTTGTTCCCGTCAACTGCCTACCCTACTAACCTACCTACCCTACTTATCGTCCTGTCTACCCTACCTACCTACCAATTTTTATTCTAGGGTCATTCATTCGCGGAGAATCTTAACACCGTCATTCAAAAAATTACGTCAAATACACAACGATATATAACTATTGATAGAGTGAACCAATTGCGATGAAACAAATACTAATTAATAATTCAAGTTACGCACAATGTTTATGTATAAAAGTTATCTACATTGGTTTCGTACATTGTATGTGATGCGAGCACAAATAAACAGACAAAAATCCAAAAATGCTGGAAATGGGTGCTGTTGGTTATAGGCTTTAACACACCGGCAATTTTTTTTGGAAATATTTTCTGTGTACAAAAATTACTTTTCTACAGATTTATTATATTATGTATTGATTGATGGTATTGATGTTAGTAAAAGTTAATCTTTAAAAGTTCTGATCAAGCTACGAAGATTTTTCCACTGACAAATAGACCAAATATTTATATTATTCGTAGCCCATTCTCGCTGAGTATCATGGGCAAATTTTCAACCCCGAAAATATACGGCTCTTGTGGTATAGGACACGGGAGTGAAGCCGAGCTAAAAAGTTAGTTAAATTTATCTCGTAACATGAAAATGAAATATCGAAATGTGTTTGTTCTATATAATACTGCTATTTCATCCCTTCGGGAATTGCGAAACTTAAATGGACAGGGCACATTGCTTGCAGAACGGATGGCCGATGGGGCCGAAAAGTTCTGGAACGGCGACCGCGAACCGGTAGAAGATACGTTGGAAGGCCTCCCACTAAGTGGACCGATGACCTGGTTAAGGTTGCGGGAAGGCGCTGGATGCGAGACGCACGGGATCGGTCAATGTGGCGACGCCTGGGGGAAGCCTATGTCCAGCAGTGGACGTCTTTCGGCTGAAATGATGATGATGATCCCTTCGGGGAATACGGGGTAGCTATCATCTACCGGGAACTTCAATAACCTTCAATTCCCCGCTAGTGAAACTGCCAATATTGTGATTTCCAGAAGCATGAATAATACACAAAGCTCCCAATGTATAATCATGAATTGCTGTCTAGCTTATATTCAGTAGGTCACTTGACCTGATGCCAATGATTGATGTTTCGCAATGTTATAATGATGTTGAGCCGCCATCTTGGATCGTACGGAGTAGATATTTAACAGAGTCCAAACCCAGTTGCTATTGTATTTTGCAACTGAGCGAAGCAAAGTTTGGCTTCCGTCAAATAATAGTGACAAAGCCTTTGTATTCTTTGAAGCAACTAGTATGCTCCTGATTGTAATCGGCAGAAGTTTTTTTATTTGTACTCTGTAGACGAACGCACCGGGGTGTATTAAGATTCCTTGCCATTATTGGCAGTGAACTTATAGGATCGCGGGGCTATTGATTGACTATATATTTTTTTCAATTCTCAATTTCTATTCAATCACCTACCTTCCGCACTTGTAGCATAAATAACTATAGCAACACACATTTGGCCATTATACAGCATGCAATAGTACAAGTTTTTAGACTTAAGATTAGGAAACTACATTATGTCAATTTGTCTACTTAAAATTCAAATATATAGCTGTGCTCTAGTGTATTTAAACTGTATTACGTCGTACATACTAAAGATTCTAGAGCACAGAGATTTATTCTTTAGATTAGGATTCTCTTACGATAAACATTAGTGACGTTCCCAAGAATCGAGTAACTTCAGTCTGATTTGCTTTTACTATACGCAGTGTGAAGATGAACGCCTCGGTAGCACACCACGAACACAGAGCCACATTATAAAACCAAAAACTATCTGTACCTACAAAGTGAGCGCCAAGATACAGACTAGCTGTTTAGTTTGGGGCTTACTGAAAATTATTACCTTTGTAAACTAACTTGCCTTGTAGATAATATTTAAGTCAACTACTGTGATATCAACCTTTGTATGGATGGGCATTAGCTTAAGTATTGCCTATACAATAATAGTTGTTTATGCAATGTTTATATAATATGAGTTATCAAAACACGAGCGTGGGTTTATCTATATATATGATAATAATAACACGCGAGTGTCCATAGACAATGACACTACTTTTCTACATTAAGTCAGTGAGCCCATACGTGCCAATAAATTTAAAAGTAAAATTATGCTATAAAAATTAAAAAGTTATTTTACGATGCAGTTGCTGGAAAATCGAAGAAAATGTTGCACTGTAATGGTATTTTTTTTTTATTTTACCTATCCACGAATATAAAGTACGTATTTATAAAAAAAAAAATATGCATATGGAACATTACGTTGTGAGTGTAAATAAATTATGTTTCTGGTATCATGTGTGGTCTCTGTCCAATTATTTCCTCTGTGTTCGTGACAGCTACCTAAAAAGAGTCAATACACACATTAAGATATCGTTATCAAACTAATTTGTCTGTTATTGTTCTTGTTGATAAAGCAATCACGTTACGAAATATAATCATCGCTTGTTTGCCTGTTTTGTAAGACCTTCCTCTTATTTATAACTTGTTTTTGACGGCTTCATAACAAGGGAAAATGGCTAACAATAGAGCTTTAGGTGGAAAATAAGGTGGTGAGAAAAACAAGGTCTTTGTCTGAGAAAAAGCGACGGCTAAGAATGTTTTACACGAAGACGAAAGAAAAGGTAATATGGAGGCACGGCAGTGCCCCTAACAAGTCGAGCAAACAAATACACAGCGGTACTGGTATGGTACCATCCTATTCTCGAAGCCATTCAATACATTTTCGACACCCCTGTTCTCTTCGTTGTGGATAAAGCTAGAAGCTGGTTGGTGGCTTTTCAATGACTAACAGAACATAATAAACTAGAGAAAATAATTAAGTAACAAACAAATTAACCGACTTCGTTTTACATGGAACGACTGCCTATCTGACCTCCACAGCCCAGTAACTTGGTAACACGGTATTCTTTGGCAAGACTGGTGTCAGATCTCAAGCTTCTGACTACCTGTAATGAATGTTAAAGATCTTCAAATGACAGCCGGGATCAACGGCATAGCGTGCTTTCCGAGGCACGGAGGAAACTCGGTATGTTGAAATGGTCACCCATCCACGGACCAACCTCGTCAAGCGTTGACCAAAACATGCATATTTCAACACACACCGTAGGTTACTATAGCACAATTTTTTTCGTAATAAACGACACAACTTGAAATTTCGTACATTGCTACGTAGGGATAGATTATCTTAGAGATAAAGCGTAAAATCAAATCCCCAAAATGTTTATTAGAAACCAGAAAATTACTAAATTCGCATAGAGATGATGGATGATGGACGTAACGTATAACCCAGATCTATTCCGAATATACTCAGAATCGGAAGCACATCTGGTAACTCGAATGACCACACTCCAGTTTCAGGAATCTCACTTTTGGCTTTATTATTCTTGAGCCCTGATTGGAGGAGCAGTTTATGGGCTGGGGTGACCAGTTATTGGTGAGTTCTGGGATAGATATGATTTTTGATTTTGTTTAATGGTAGTTTGTGGTTTAAATGGGAATATTTCGTGGTATTGGAATTTGGATGTGGAATTTGCGGATGTAAATTGCTCTGATTTCGATTTTTAATTTCATCTTTTCTAATTACATGTCATTGACACTTGACATGATTCTCGAAGTTTTACATGTGCATACCTTAAGCCAAAAGATTTAATGTAAATTATTTGAACGATAGACATAACATTTTTGTATAACTGAGGGTTGGGCAGAGTTATTACCGATTATTTACCAAAAAAAAACAGACAAATCTCCCAATTAGAAAATAATTTTATAACAACGGAAAGAGCCAAAATAAATCAAGAAAATAGTAAAAAATTAAATACAACATCAGTGCTACTAACTAAAGTATTCTGACTAAAAAGTAAGAAGACTATTTCAACAGAAAATTCGTAATAACAAAGCCTTCGATTCCATGATTCAAGATAACCTAATCTAAGATTTTCCCCTTACCACAGAAACTGCAGATTCAGTGAGTAAACACCTGAGTTTGATGAATCAGACTTACAGCGAATCGATAACGATCAATTTTACTGCTTTCGCTATCGGAAACTGGATTATTTCAAGCGATGTTATGACTTATGTTATGTTATGGTATGTTTATGCTCTGATAACAAACATAACCGACGTATCTAAATTTCTCGAAGGTAGGTATTGATTTTCCTTTTTATTTTAATAAGACTAAATAATTGAAACGGATTGCTATGGATTTTACCTACTCAAACTCAGTGCCTACTCCTATTTTTACTTTTTATTTTAGCGTCCGAGTTCAATCCTGAAGAAAAATGCAGGATGTTTTGCTTTGGCAATAATAGGGATCTTTCCTGGGTAGAAAAATGATAACTCTATTACCGACCGTCAGTCAGATCATCAAATAATATTGGACCCGTACTTTTTGGTTTATTAAATAAATAAAAATTTACATAGTTAAAGCGCATCAAAGTTCTGAGGTGGGGGCTTGTGACGTCACTTTGTCAGTATAAAGTGTAGCACACCGTGACGTCACACGATATTTCAACGCCCTGTATCGTCTTAATTTTTTGTTTACGTGTTAAAAGAAAAATACGTGTCCGATTTTTTTTGTAAAGTAAAATAAATATATATTTATTGTCATATTTTTTTTTGTCTATTTGGACATTACTGTAAAATGATAATGAATTTCACTGTATCGTGGGTCATCTTCCTACCCTTATATCATTTTATTTGGGGTCGGAGCAACAGGTTTTAATCTTTAATTCCGTCCTAACATTGTATTATCGGTTTGAAAAGTGTAGCATTTATTTTATGCAGGATTTTTATTATTTTGCAAGAAGCATCGAGGCTATTAAAATGTAAGAGATATGCATTCATTCCCATATCAACTTGAGACTATTTGAAGATCTTCGTATCTTAACAGTTTGACAAGAGACAACATGATTTAAAGATTGATTGATAAGATATGACTCATGGTATATACCTAATATTACACTTAAATATATTACACTGTTTTTATAGGTCTGAATCCCGCTTGGAGTAACACGTTTTCTTCTTTTATACTTTCATAATTATAAAAAAATCCATATATTTTTTATCTTCCCTTTTCCTCTCCATCTTTATTTATACTTATTGCTCTTCTCTTCTTTTTAGGGTTCCGTACCCAAAGGGTAAAAACGGGACCCTATTACTAAGACTCCGCGATCCATCTGTCTCAGGCTAAATCTCATGAACCGTGATACCTAGACAGTTAAAATTTTCACAGATGATGTATTTCTGTTGCCGCTATAACAACAAATACTAAAAACAGAATAAAAATAATATTTAACAGGCGCTCCCATACAACAAACGTGATTTTCTTGCCGTTATTTGCTATAATGGTACGGAACCCTTCGTGCGCGAGTCCGACTCGCACTTGGCCGGTTTTTTTTCCATGTTTTTCATCGGTTTAAATCATTTTATTTTCTTTAAAAAAATCTATATTGAAAACAACACCCAAGATTTTATCCCATCTTTAAAAAACTTACGGTCACCCTACAGCGTGAGTACGGACATTAAAAACAGCGTAAATTTATTATCGTGTAGTAAAAGACGGCAGTTCTATGACTGCCGACTTCCAGTTGTATTGACTTTCACTGTAAGAGATAAGGGTTCTACGAGGCAGTTTAGAAGTCCTTTGTGGGCCGTTTCGGTAAGTACCCTTTGTAGGGTCTGTCTTTGAGATAGTGAGAGAGAATGGTCAGTAGAATTAAGTGGTTGTGGCACGGTACTCTTTTTGTTAATTTTTCTCTAATTTCTTTTTTATTAATGACTAGTTTTTATTTAGTAGCTTTGATTGCGTGCAAGTCGGTTATTATCTCAGGGGAATTTACTCCCGGTATAAAAAATAAAATCTTCTCCATGGTCCAATACAAAAATCTGCATTCTTTTTAATTGTAATCAGTTCAAAATCGTTATGCCTATCTAGGCACTTAACTTTGTGTAAATTATTTCATCACCACTGCTCTGCTGCATAAACGGTGATGGAAAACATCGTGAGGAAACCGGCATGTCCTACCAAAAAATTCGAAGATATGTGACATGCACCAACCCGCACTGGGCCCGCGTGGTGGATTACGGCCCATTCCCTCTCACAGAGAGGAGGCCTGTGTCCCAGCAGTGGGAACATTAATAGGCTGATAATGATGATGATGAAACATAACATCACGCCCGGATTCTCCAAAGGGTTGGGCAGAGGCGCACCTGTAACCCACATTACACCTATATTACAACTGTAATGTTAGTTTCGACGTAGGTCCAAATTACAAATGGCAGCGGTAAAGCTCACAGTCACTCACTGTCCAGCATATAGCCATTACAATTTTACTTTAAAAAAATCAAGCTGTTTTTCGTATTCTTCTCAGCAAACCTTTTTATTTGATACCCATATCATGACAGTGCACAAAAATAACTAGTCCGCCATCTTGGGCCGTCCGCCATATTGGATTTAGAATGACGTTACTTAGTTAACCATGCATTCTCATCCAAACTAAACTTTTATGCAAAATTTCATCTTAATCAGTGGAGGATAACTGCTTTAAAATTCAGTTACAAGATTTGACCTGAACACACATACATATATACATATATATACATACATTGCAAGTTAAACAAAAGCTTGTAAAAACAAACTTCACACGAAAACACTGCAATTTTGCAACTAATAAGGCAGCTTACTGCTTACCCACCCACTAACGTTACCCCCGCACCATGAAGTCATTCCACGTCTATTTCCATATCATCACGTCATTTTGTATACAAACAAACATAGTCAATATGTATATAACAGGCTGAATGACATAAAAGATAAAGATGGACTAAATATTTTTGGGGACTTAATTCTTTTTGTCATTGGGTACATGGAGTTAGGAAAATGAAGGAGTGTGATTTTAATTCTTTATTGAACACAAAAATGACACATAGCATAGATTGATCTTAAAATTGATATCAAAGGCGAGCTTAAGGCGATATATACGCCCCAATGTTAACGCAGTACTGGCCGTGCGCCCGCTCGATGGCAAAATATCAATATTGAACCTCTTTTTGAACAGTTTTGATTTACATAATTATATAGTGTTAGTTATGAAGAAATTCCAGCCATACATTTTTTGTGTAAAAATATTTTTAAACGTCTAAGTCGTTTTGGAGGAGTTTTCAAAAGTTGCGAAAAAATATCGTGTTGTTAATTATTTTTTTGAAGCAAAACTATTAGTTACACGAAAATACCTTGTTCAAAATTATGAGTACATGTATCAATTTTTTTTTTCAAACCTTTGAAGTACCTAGCCGTTACTAAGGAGTATGCTTTAGAAAGTTACTGTTTTAAAAGAAAATAACTATTCCAGTGCACAATTTTCTTATAATAGAAAATAAATCATAAATATACAAATATACATAAGTACAGTATATTTATATATACCTATATACTAATATTATGTCATTCCGAAAGAAAATGACCCTTGATTTTCCTCTTGAATGTCTATTCAGAGAAGGCCTGTCACGTAGGGAATATGGGAGAGAGATCCAGAGACGCACTGCAGTAACAGAGAGGGAGCCATTATAGTTCATCATAGCATATCAAAAGTATTGAGATAGTTATTGGTAATAGGCATACTTAGTTAAATGACTGCTAGAAATATCAAAACTAATGTTTTACACAGGACAAAAAAAAAAACCGGACGGTCAATGTGGGATAGGACACAACATCATATATCACAAATATAGCTACAGATCTAAATGCTCAATTAATATTTTAATATTGATAGTTTATGTTATTATATTCATTAATTACTTGATTGGTGTTTATGCATGTGAGATTAATCACAGATAATTCTAATCATACTTAAGAATACAGGAAAAATCCTATTCCCTGGCAACATTCTTATAAGGCCCTAATTACACTTAACTACAAATTTATTCATAAACTGGTCGAATCATAAAAAAATAACAATCTTGTTTGCCTGTATATTCTAAGAAAACTATGTAAATTGACCACTGCTCTCAAAACGGTGACGGAAAGCATCTTGAAGTAACCGGCATGTCCAAACGCAAAAAAAATACACTAACCCGCATTGGGCCCGCGTGGTGGATTACAATTAACCCAATCCCTCCCATAGAGAGAAGGTCTGTGTCTCAGCTGTGGAAAGATTAGGTAAGTGATTAGGCTACTTTAATATTCTAAGTGCCACATCCAAACAACAAATACTCCATAGTTAGACCACTATCGGTGACGCGACCAGCGATTTAAGGACGCAGTAACGACCGCGTGCGATAAAAACTGATAACTAATCTCATTCTTAGTCAACTAGCGGTCTCACTCGTTTGTTTCTTATAACCGTGTTCAGTTCACTTCAATCCGTACGATTTTAAAATTAAAATAATCGATTCAAAACCTAAAAAGTTCTGGTTTTAAACGTTCCAAGACAATCCACCGTTGCCTGAAAAAAGAATAACTTAAAAGTCCATAAATAAACATTCCAAATTCAAAACCGATTTGTATTTATAACGTGCCATAACTTTAAAAACTTAAAGCGTTCGTGATTTAAAAGCAAAAATTCAAATCAAATAAAGAATGTGTGTCCATTTCAATTTGTGACAAACAAAATTACGTAGTAGCCAGTGTTTTTTAATGAGACATCAATAACTTAACATCATATTAGAGTCCCGTTATATTCTGAATGAAAATCTTTATGCATATAACGTTTTTACGATATAATAAAAGTTGCTACTTAGTTGCATAACAGATAATGTGTTAATACATTACAAATAGCAGCTAATAGATCGAAATTTTCGTATGAATGAGTGATTCAGTGTTGAAAACGATGCGCAAGAGCATGCATGTTGCTAAGATTGCGCGTTTAGTGTAGTTTTGTGCCAGTGTTGTGATAATGAGTGTTCCTAATTTAAGTGTTGATCAAATTACAGGTAACTTTTAGTGTTTCTTTTTCTTTTTTTGATGTTTTTTTATGGCTGCAAAATTTACCGGTTTTGTTATTCTTGGGTATGATGTAATGTTAGTTTTAACGTGTTCTGCAGTGTGTTTAGGTTTTTACTAGAAGTGTTTTTAAATAATCTGGTATCTTGCTTAATACTCTCATATTTTCGTAGTTTTCCACAATTATCTACCTACACAATATATCCTATTACGATGTGTTAGTAAACATAATAAACAAATATTTGATCATTCCGAATTCAGAAAAACAGTCAGTCAGTCGGTCAATTCATAAAAACACATGTATGTTGATCGTACCTACTTAAATAGAGGTGATCTACCAAATATAACTCAAGTTCAGCATATATGCTTTTGACAACTTTCTTTATTAGTTTATTCTCGCACTGGAACGCCTTGCACTAATTACACCAATGGAGCACAAACTTACAATAAACTAACTAGAAGTCCAGGTTTCCTCACGATGTTTTCCTTCACCGTTGTCAGCAACGTCCAAGACAAACTTTTGTGTTTCAACCTTGACCTCCTATCTCTAAGCTTCTCACAGAAAGACTTATAAAAATTGTGAGATCTTCATCAGTGTCACCTCTACATCACATTTCATCATCATCATTATCAGCCTTTTTAATGTTCCCACTGATGGGACACAGGCCTCCTGTCTGTGAGACCGTAATCCACCACGCGGACCCGGTGCGGGTTGGTGGATGTCACATGTCTTCGATTTTTTGGTTCTGGGACATTCCGGTTTCCTCACGATGTTTTCCTTCAACGTTTCGAGAGCAGTGGTGATGAAATAATTTACGCAAAGTACAGCGCCTACCTGAGTTCGAACAAACATAACGACTGTATTTTTTTGTTATGTAGAGGTTCACTATGTATCACACCCACCACAACATCAATACGACAAGAACATGGCTACCACTGTCCCAGATAAAAATGCTTCCACAAACTAAGATAGAACTAATATGGCGACACTTATCTATACGTCTAATTACCCAGACTCATTACTGTTTAAACGAACGTTTTTACTTAAAGCAACTAGACGAAGAAACTAATTAAAAAGTATCCATTGCTCTTTTTGTAAAGAAAAGGTCAAGGATAGTTGAAATGAAAAGAGCAATGGAAGCTGTCTTCAGTTGTGGTTGGAAAAAGCTTGGTGGAGTTATGTTCGTTTAGGAAGTGACTGACCTCTATAACGATATTTTTGTAATTGTCTACTTCATATAGCACTGTTTTATATACTTTTTAGAATAGAATAGAATAGAATGCATTTATTTGTCAGAATATTGTACAAAGCTGTTATGAGAATTATATATTACGATTATAATATTCTGCTGTTTCCGGCGTACAAATATGGTTTGTAAAATTATGGGGCATCATTACATTAAAATTAAGTCATTAGAATTAGAATTACAAATAATTTAAATAAATTGAACAATAATATAATTGTAAAAGAGATTAATTATATAAGTCAAAATTCAATGAAGTCAAGGAGATAAAATATGATTTAAAGTCAAAATATTTAGGTAAATTTATTTCTATATTTAGGTAATTTTTTTCTTGATATAATATACTTTTCTTGGCTTTATTGTGTACTAAATATGTATGTAACTATCCAATCCCTAGGGTTTTCAATCATAGCCTCAGAAAATCTTGAGATGAAGCAACTTCTGTATTAAGAAGCTTTACTTTTAAATACAGAAGTTACTTCAACTCAAGATTTTACACTATCCTGTCAGGGCACCAATTACGAAAATACTTTTCCTCTAACAAATGCTTAAATCGAGATCATCACCTTTCTTCGATACCAAGAAAATCTTGAGATGAAGCAACTTCTGTATTTAGAAGCTTTACTTCTAAATACAGAAGTTACTTCAACTCAAGATTTTACACTATCCTGTCAGGGCACCAAATACTTTTCCTCTAACAAATGCTTAAATCGAGATCATGACCTTTCTTCGATACCACACAAGACAGCACTATACTCAAAGAGCTTTTTAGAAATGGCACCCAAGTTATACTAGTAGTTTATGCAATGGTCATATAATAGGTTATCACATGAGGCGAAACCGAATTGTTGAAATAAAACAAAAGTGGAAACGGAAAAAATATGTCGTATGGCGGGCAATTTAGATTCTCATTGCGCATGACTGCGCAGAGCGCGCATCCATAGTCAATGACACTACTTTTCTACATTAAGTCAATGAGCCCATAAGCGCCAATAAGTTAAAAAGTAAAACTGTGCTATAAAAATTAAAAATGTTATTGTATGGAGCAGTTGTTTGAAAATCGAAGGAAAATGTTGCACTGTAATGTTTATTTTTTAATTTTACCTATAACGAATCTAAAGTTCGTGTTAATACAATATTTCTTGAATTCATTTTTGGAGCGTTACGTTGTGAGTGTCGATAAAATAAGTCACCTATCACAATAATCCCCCTTACGCACTAGCGTTGAACCATACACCACTTCAAAAAGGCTCTATTTCACTTTTTGGGCGAGAAATCTTACTATACAGTTAATGAGTACCTGACAGACAAATTGTAATCTAATGACATTTTTTTTATTAATTTTGAATGTTTTATTATTTATATCAATTAGTAATTAGATATTATAATGAGAATATTAGAGGGCCAAAGGGCAATGGATAGAGCTTTGCTCGGAGTTTCCTTGTGTGATCGAATCAGAAATGAAAACATCCGCAAGAGAATCAAGGTTACCGACTTAGCCCGAAGAATTGCCAAACTTAATTGGCAGTGGGCAGAGCACATTGCTCGCAGAACGGATGGCCGTTGGGCCGAAAAGTTCTGAAGTGGCGGACGCGTACCGGAAGACGCAGCATTGGAAGACCTCCCTCTAGGCGGACTGACGACCTGGCCAAGGCTGCGGGAGTCCGGTGGGTGCGAAACGCACAGGACCGATCAGTGTGGTGACGCTTGATGATGATGATGATGAAATAAAATATTTGTAAGCCGTTGATAGCAATATATAGCGTTCATTTTAAAAGCTTTTATTTAACTTGCAATGTATGTATGTAAGTGTGTTCGGGTCAAATCTTGCAACTGAATTTTAAAGCAGTTATCCTCCACCGGTTAAGATGAAATTTTGCAAACACATTTAGTTTGGATGACAATGCATGGTTAGCTAAGTGACGTTATTCTAAAGCCAATATGGTGGACGACCCAAGATGACGGACTAGTTATTTTTTGTGCACTGCCATGATATAGGTATCAAATAAAAGGGTTTGCTGAGAAGCATACGAAAAAAATTGTTTTATAAAAGATTTTTTAGTGAATATTTTTTTTATTAATATTGACATAGGTATATGTATATTTTGTTTACCTATGTTCTAAAAATAAAAATATTTGAATTTGGAAAAATGGTTTTCCCTAAACTCTCCATTACATTTTACCGAAAAACCACATGGCAAAACGCAACTTTCAAAGTTTACTCCAAACCCATTAAAAGAGCCGGTTTCCCGAACAGCTGTTGCGTAGAATGTAAACTGCGTATACTACGAACTCTTATGTTGATAGTAAACCAAAACATTGCCAATCTTTTGATGTTCTCTTCATTCCGTACTGATGAAGTTTTTCAACGAGATTTGAAAAGTTGCGTAAGGTTAAAAATTATAAATAGTAAGTGTTTTTGTTATTGAATGCAAATATGACGTGTGTAAAAGATGATTAGAGAGAAGCTTATGATTTTGCATAGTTAGTTTTCTTTACAAGATAAAATTGTAACATAGATTTTGTTCATTAGTTAGCAAACGAAAGGCTTTGAGAGTATAGAAACATATTTTATTAATCTCACGTGCTTCTCCGTAGATTATCAGAACAGAATAGATTACACTTCTTTGTACACCAAATTAGTTACAGAACTTTTTGATTTAAGCTCTGAAATATGCAACTATCTTCATCTTTCTTGCTGACCGACAGCTTCACTATCAAAAGTACCTTAAAGTAAGTTGGTTTGGTTTGGTTGGTTGGTTGTTTTTTTTATTGTTTCTTAAATGTTGACATCGACACTTAATTTTGGCCCATACATTGAGGCAAAGGCTCAACTGGCTGCCAAAAAGTTGGGGATCCTTGCGAAGGTGAGACGATACTTCACGCCGGAACAGCTGCTTAAGTTGTATCAAGCGCAAGTTCGATCTTGCATGGAGTACTGCTCTCACCTCTGGGATGGATCTGCCAAATACCAGCTTGATGCACTTGAGTCGATTGACAGACGGGCCAAAAGGCTTATTGGCAACGATGCACTGGTCGCCTCAAAGCTCCAGAGCCTCGAACATCGTCGCCGAGTTGCCAGCCTGTCGGTTTTTTATCGGTTACACTTCGGGGAGTGTGCGACGGAACTGCACAATTTGATTCCGCCTAGCCCTCTCCATCATCGGACTACAAGACGTACGGCCATGCGCCATCGGTACATGGTGGACATCCCTCCCATACGCACAAAGCGTTTTGCTAACACTTTCATTGTGCGCACAGCTAAGGAGTGGAACTCCCTTCCGGGGTCTTTGTTCCCTGATAGCTACAACCTTGGGGTCTTTAAGTCAAGAGTGAATAGGTTTCTTCTAGGCAAGCGTGCTTCACCGTAGACCACATCATCGCTTAACATCAGGCGAGATAGTGGTCAAACGCGAGCCTATAAATTATAAAAAAAAAAAAAAAAATGTTTATGTGTTTTCCCAGTAAAGGTTTCTCACAAAGCTCTTTAAAAATAAAACCACTATTTTGGATATCGGTATCGATAATTTTCGATATCGGTAAACGGGGTGAATAGAACCTCAGGGGTAAATGGGAACAAAACTTTGATTAGGATTTTAACTGTGATACCACTTTATTGGTTTCAAACAAATCATCGTTTTTTTTAAGTAATAATTTAATATATTGGAGTACCTATTAAGATGTTGTAAATTTTTTTTTTCATAACGTGATAATTCTTTTCAAAGTTTTGTTCCCATTCACCCCTGACGTTCTATTCACCCCGTTTTACCCGGTACTCACTTTATAATAAAATACCCAAAAACCACAAAACAAAAATTTACAAAATAAAAATTCGTTCATTACACCCTGCTTTTTGACAAGCAGGTTAATATTGTTTTCATAACAAGCAGAAAAACAGGCACAGCTCTGAAAACAAATAATTCACTCCATTGCATTGAATTCCAGGCTTTTCTTTCTTAATTTAAAATTGGGTCTGTTTTGCTGCAATCCATTGTTTTGATTCTTGTTTTTAAATGTTTACGGGTTTAGGTTTAAATCAACATAGTGCAGTTTTTTGGTACTTATTGGATTATTCATGAAAGTTTTGACAATTTGAGCGTAAGAAATGGCTTCAAACTTAGTCGAATAGTTTACGAAAATTTTCATTTGTAGTACCTACTTATTTTGGAACGAGTACTTATGTTGATTTTCAACCGACTTTCCAAAAAAGAGGAGGTAAGGTTGTTCGACTGTATGAATGTTTTTTTTTTTTGTCTATTTTCAGCGATTACTCGGTCAATTATGGACCGATTTTGAAATAACTTTCTTTTCGGAAGTCGGTGTCAAAACCGGAAAAAAGGTAACAAAGACACCGAATCCCCAAAAGAAAGTTATTTATTTTGCTTTTGCTTTGCAGTATTTGGTTTTGGAAGTCGGTTTATATTTTAGTTAAAAAGTTTTAACACACGCTTTTATTAATCTATATTTTAATATATCTTCTGATTTTCTCACACTCTTATCTAGGTTTAATACAAAACGGCTTGTGAGCACAAAACGAATATCTGCACTCTTGCTAAAGATAATAACAATTTGTAAAACGGTTAATTTTAAAATCATAGCTGGCAATCAAATTTAAACCCACTGCAGATTTACTTGCATCTGCCAGCCAGCTGCAAAAATTGGCAGTTGCAACTGCATTGCGGTTTAAAGCTGATGCCTCAGCTGTCTCTCAATTGTAGGGCGAATCATACTGCTGCACAATATTTTTTTTACTTGTCAAGGGTCAATACGCGAGTGAATAGGGTAGTTCCAGGCAAGCGTGCTCCATTGTCGACCGCATCATCGCTGACCATCAGATGATATGGTGGTCAAACGAGAGCCTATGAAATAAATGTAACTTGCCAGGTTTTGTCTCTGCACCACTCTAAGGTCGGCTGGTAGAAAATGTCCGCTTTATACTCTTGCATAAAGGTTAATAAATTAAACACAAATGAATCTGGGTCATCAACATTATCCTTAATACTAAATTTTGAAAATAAGGATGCTTGCTTATTAATTATTCATTATAATCCGAGATATTACTAGGATTTATTGCTCTGAAGTCTATTTGAATTTTCTGTACTTTTTGTAGTTACTGCCACTAAAACGTTTTGAGTGAGAGTGGAATGCCCTATCTAGTCTTTGTTTCCTGATACCTACAACTTGGTGGTCTTAAGTCAAGATGAATAAGTTATTTCTAGACAAGCGTGATCCATCGTCGACCACATCATTGCTCACTGGTGAGAAATAGTACACTAACGCGAGTCTTTTAAAAAATACCGGCCAAATGCGTGTCGGACTTCGCACATTTAGTATTTGTTAGTAAAATATACGTAATAATAAACATTATCAGAAAGAAAAGAAAGAAAACACATTTATTTGACACAAGCCAGAGCACACAAAATATACATAAAAAAAAAAAGAAAACTTAGATTAAGCGACAATAACATTAAACAAAATAAAAGTGTTTATATCAATCACAATATTCTGTGTGTCCCACGGCTGCGCCAAATAGGACCAGTTCAGCAAAATGTCGGGCAACTAGTGCCGACGCTGGTTTTCAACTGGACCGAAATATCACACACATTTCAAGTTCATAGGTCAATGGGAAGTTAAAAAATTCCTGGGTACAAAATCGTATGACAGACGGACAGACAGATGGACACGTGAGTGACAGCAATAGGGCTCCGTTTGGAGCCTTCGGGTATGGAACCCTAAAAACAAAAACGATACTGCAAAATGCGTGTGTTAGGGCACGTATGTACCTACCTTACCTCCGTTTGTATTTTCCAAACACATACCTACATAATATTTTCCATGGTAAATAAAGCGCCACCCATATTTAAATAACTAATCTAACTCTGTGTGGTCTAACTATGACTATGAATATTTACTACTAATCGTTTAAGTGACGTCACTAAACTAATAAACACTTGACTACCGGTAGAGTCAATGCACAATGCTAAGATAACACGAGATATTATGTAGTACCAGTAACTAGGAATACAACACGTGGAAAATTATTATTCATTTTATGCATTTTGCTGCATATTTTCCTGCAATGTTAAGTGCCATTGAGTAAATTGTTCTATGGATATAAATTAGTCATATTTTTCATTATGTAGAGAACTAGTCAATTTAATAGCCTGGCCATAAAAAACAATTTTAGCTACTGGCTTATTCTTAGCTATGCTGAGGTAGAAGCCTTTTTGGTCTCACACAGTTGTTGTTTGGTTTTATTTTTTGTTTATCTCTCGTGTCTCCTGTGCGGGTCACAAATAAATATATTTCTTACTTTCTTTCTTTCTTTCTTAATTTCTTTCTTACTTTCTTACTTTCTTTCTTCTTGTCTTTCTTTTCCTACGGCTTCGCTTCCATGGCCTATACAACTGAAACCGAGCATTTTTACGGAATAAAACGTTACCTATGACACTCAGAGACCTACCTTCCTTCCAGTCAAAGAGTTTTCGTAATCGGTCCAGTATTTCCAGAGATTACGTACTATAGACAACCGCAATGAGGACCCAAAGAACGCGGTCGCTGTGGTGGAAATCGGCTAGATGACACCCCTTTGTAATTTAATTTAGATGTGAAGCCGCTGTAAACTTGCCCACCTACTGGACCCAAACTGTCTTAAGGGTTAAATCACCGTCAATTCGAAAAGAAAGAAATTTAGATGTTTCTCACTAAGTCTGGGTAGTGAGTCCCGCTTATAACTTTGCTAATACTTACTAATCTCAGCTCGCTTTTCGTCATGGAATTATGACAAGAGGAAAATCTAGTACAGACTAGAACCATTTTCGGAAAAGAGTATCACACAATATAATACGAGAAATATTATTAAGTATTTTTTATTACGTACAGCTTTTAAGTAAGAAGGTACTGTAGTTTTCACACCGGATACCGACCCGGCACTTAAATAATGAAAGCAATGACGCGATATTGATGCTACCAAATTATAACCGATCTTTCCTCAAGAAAAGTCGCTTTCAAATCATTATTTTCGGCACATCTTACACACTACAAATTATCAGCGATAACTCCGTCTTTCACCACAATCAAAACGTACAATTAAAATGATTAAATATTTCGATTTTTCAAGCATCCGAAAACAATATCATCTTAATAACATTGGTACCTTTCGAGGTATCTTGTAACAAATTATTCAAAAGAAAGAGTGGTGTCCCAATCCCGTGTTATCGGTCCATAAATGGCTATGCATCTCCCTGTCGACGCTTCGCCGGTGGCCGATAGGATACATTTGTACTGACGGCAAAATTAATAAATATATGGGCAGTTAATTTTAGCTGCAATTAATCAATGGTTGTCTGCATGTTAGAAGCAAGCAACAGTGAATTGTGAATGTATTGCAAGAATTCGTAGCATAGCTTTGTCCTAAAAAAAATGCTAGGATTATATATGCACTTTTAATTTGTTGGTAATGGTAATATTTTTGCATCTCTCGAAGTAGACCATGATGAGAACTGAGCTGTTGCTGTTTTCTGGTGGCCCAAATACATTAGACTAATTTTTAAGCATGGCTTTTCCAAGCATTCTCTGCCCAGAAAACAAAAAAAACAATGGCAGTTGACAATTGCGCATGCGCATATCTATTCTTGTTAAACGCCTGCACACTTAACTGTTTTGTCTTCAGTACAAATAGATACCATACAAATCATACGTTTAAAAGAGCCTATGAAAAATCGATCCGCACTTTGCCACTATCCGCTCAGGTAATGGAGTAGGGAGATGGAAATGAATTGATGCGGCATTTTTATTGATCAAGACATTTTACTGTAGATTTTATTCTTAGTCTTAATATATTGGCGTCGCTTATCCAGATTATTATTAGAACTATTATTTCATAATATATTTGGCGATAAAATTTTCTGCCAAGAGTTACCTAGAGTAAAAACATATCTTTCTAAAGTTTCATTTATTTAAAAAAAAAAGGTTTTAGTTTAGCAAAATACTTTTGTTAACTCAAAATACCTTCTTTCTACTAAGTACACCACTTTACCTATTTTCCCTTTCTAAGGTAACAATACTGAACAAAGAATAACCCATCTCGCATACTTGCACAAACACAACATTTGACTGCCACATCCATACATTTCTCGAAACGGTAACCCGTTACCCGCTTTCCTCTCCATTATTTAGGCATTTGTACCCGTCACGTACACAATACTGCTGATTGTACTTCTGTAAGACAGTTCCTACACGACCATTTAGCTTCGACCTCTGACGCCTAGTACAACTTGATTGATGCTACCAACATTTGTTAAGGGTCCAGAGGGCAAGTATACTGGTTATGACACGTCAATAATTTATTAGAGAAAGCTTTCTTGTTTGTTTTTACGGTATTTTAACTAGTTCTTGTGTGAGCCAATTAGTATTGTAATGCTACTGAGTAATGAGTGGTCTAATTATGTTTTAAAAGTGTGGCGGAAATTCGTAAAATAACTTGCCGCAAGAGAGCTCGTGGCTAAATAATAACATCTGCACTGGTCGATCATCAAGGTTAAGCAACGCTTGACGAGGTCAGTCCGTGGATGGGTGACCATTTCAACATACCAGTTTCCTCCGTGCCTCGAAAAGCACGTTAAGCCGTTGGTTCCGGCTGTCATTTGAAGATCTTTGACAGTCGTTACGGGTAGTCAGAAGCCTGAGATCTGACACCAGTCTTGCCAAGGGATACCGTGTGTTACCCAGTTACTGGGTTGTGGAGGTCAGAAAGGCAGTCGCTCCATTTAAAACACTGGTACTCAGCTGGATCCGATAAGACTGGAAGCCGACCCCAATATAGTTGGGAAAAGGCTAGGCAGAGAGAGAACTTGCCGCAAAGGAATACCTAGATACAGAGAACATAAATATTACTCTTGTATTCTGCAAAGTGTGGAAAAGAAGTGTACCTATAGTAAGTGCACACACTTTTCACCAGTTAAGTTTACTATAATGAGGGACGAGTCTATTGCCACAAACAGGGCACAAATCTAGACTCCATTTCTCCATTGAGAAATTCCAGATAGGGTAAAACCCGGATAGTTGCCTCACTTTTTGAAATTACTTTTATATATCTCAGTACAAAAAGCAAGATCCTTTATTTGTAAAACGGGTAGATACTTTGGTTTATTTTCTTAAATTTTATGAAAAAAATAAACATTATCTCTGATATTTCCAGAGTATTGGCGCTTTTTACGGACCTCTACATTTTGGGAAATATAGGGGATAGTTGCCTAATCCATATCAATTACTTTTAGGATAGATGTCCCGTCGAGGAAGAGGACATTTATCCCGCAAACACTTCGATCGCACCTAGTCGTCCCATGCAGTCGCACAGAGACATGCAACACGGTCAACTAAAACTTTGATCGCACCTAGCCGTCCCATGCAGTCACACAGAAACATGCAACACGGTCAACTAAAACTTTGTAACGCACCTAGCCGTCCCATGCAGTCACACAGAAACATGCAACACGGTCAACTAAAACTTTCAAGGCACCTAGCCGTCCCATGCAGTTGCACAGAGACATGCAACACGGTCAACTAAAACTTTGTAACGCACCTAGCCGTCCCATGCAGTCACACAGAAACATGCAACACGGTCAACTAAAACTTTGAAGGCACCTAGCCGTCCCATGCAGTTGCACAGAGACATGCAACACGGTCAACTAAAACTTTGATCGCACCTAGCCGTCCCATGCAGTCACACAGAGACATGCAACACGGTCAACTAAAACTTTTTAACGCACCTAGCCGTCCCATGCAGTCGCACAGAGACATGCAACACGGTCAACTAAAACTTTGATCGCACCTAGCCGTCCCATGCAGTTACACAGAGACATGCAACACGGTCAACTAAAACTTTGATCGCACCTAGCCGTCCCATGCAGTTGCACAGAGACGTGCAACACGGTCAACTAAAACTTTGATCGCACCTAGCCGTCCCATGCAGTCGCACAGAGACATGCAACACGATCAACTTAGTGGTAGTTCTCTCGATAGATCAATCATATAACATTTGTTTAATTTACGAAACTAGAATATCTACAACTATATCCTGGTTTTACCCTAGAGAAACCCAATAACTTTATACCCATGCTCAGTAGTAACGCTTGCTACCTCTAGAGGTAGACCAACGAGATAAAGTTTTCAAACTGGACTAACATATTAAATTTCAATGAAATTGATAATTTCCTGTGTAGATATTGAAAGTCAACAACCGGGAAAATCGTATTTCCGTACAAACAAGATTGTTGTATTCGTATCTTATCTTTGTAGTCGATTTTTCTAACTTTATTACGGACTTTAAGGGACTGGTTAGACACTGATATTGATGAAGAAATTCTGATGAAAAGGTTTATAAACTTATTTTTATAGTATCGACTTATGTATTGTTATGCTTGTTACATTTGCGTAATAATAATGATGTATTAGTTTTGTTGCAAAGGAAAACATCGTGAGAAAACTGCCATGTCCTAGAACCAAAACTTACAAGACATGTGACATCCACCAAACCGCAATGGGCCCGCGTGGTTGATTGTGGCCCGTACCCTCTCTCACAGAGAGCAGGCCTGTGTCCCAGCAGTGGGAAAATTAAAAAAGGCTGATGATGGTGATGATGAGGGACGTTGGAAATATAGGTGATAAACTGATCCTTAACCTAAGTATTTACTTTTATTCCGGTAGTCCTCATAACCGGTAACCAGCGCCCACAAAATGGCGCCAAAAATCCGCCATTTTTGTATTTTCCAATTTTAATGTAGCCTGTGACACTTGCAAGGTTAAAACGAGTCGATTGGCGAAATAATTATCGAAATTGGCCAACGCGTCTGGTCTCTAGAACGCTACGTAGGAATAAACATAAGTATATAAATACAAAGACTGATAAAAACATTACCCTCCTTCGGCAGTCGGGTAAAAATTAACCACCCACAGGCTATAATTGGGGAAAACTTGAAACTTACTTGCCTTTCTATTTCCTTAGGCAGTGTAGCAAATATAAATCCAAAGTAATTTTAAACCGACAAAACATTAAACACTCGTAAAACAATTTTAAACCCTAACTTAAAACCGGTAATTATGCAAAATAAAATAATAAATTATGTACAAAATTAAATACTTCTGCCGTTAACTGCGAGTTACGACTTTTGCAGCGTGGGTCGAACGGCAGTTTTTCCATTGTTTCCCCATAAAAACTTGGAGATAAACTCAGATGAGACTATAAAAATTCTATTGACTCTTACATTGATGAACTTTCTATAAGACTTAATTTGTATAAGATAAACTTTTCTGAATTTATTTGGAAGTTATCTGGAAAATGTTAATTTTTTAAATAATAAAACAACCGTTCGTTTTCTTGTTTCGTATGGTAATAATAATATGGTTTTAGAGCAGCTTTTCTTTTATTTTATAGCACGAATATCTGGGTCCTAGGAAAAAGAATATTGTCCGTTTTCATGTCTATCGTCAAGTTTTATTCAGAAATTGTTACAGCGACAAGATTTAAAAAAAAATATTATTAAACAAGTATTGTCTAAAAAATTAAATTGAACCATTATTGCATATCAACTTGTCTCTAGTGTTGCCAAAGTGGAAACGTATCTTACCCGCTTAATTATCTTTTGAAGAAAATTTATTGATTTGTTATTGTATTGTTACAGAGATCGAAGCGGCGGAGGCATGCAAATGGCTAAGGGCAGCTGGATTCCCGCAGTATGCGCAGATGTACGAAGGTATGTGTCTTCACGTTCGAATAACTTTTGTTATTGAAGAACAGGAACAAAAGTTCTTCATCCTCTATTGATAAGGCAATACTCCAGTCAGACGCGTGTCATGTCTGGGGGCATCTACTGTTTTCTAATCAAACACCTTAAACCATTACTTGCGTAAGGACCAGGTCAACCGCGCGACTAAATGGCACCAGCACGCTGGTCATAAAATTGCAGTTTAGAACCAACGCGACTCAGTTGACAGTGGTCCGTGTGCGTGTCTCTGACTAGTATATAGTTATCTGTGGCGGGAGTGAGCGAGTATTTGCTTGTCATAAGAAGGTTTCTATAAAATGTTCAGATGAGCGTATCTTCCTTTCAAAATCATTGCCTTAAACTTATAATAAATCGCGTGATTTT
The DNA here is from genome assembly GCA_945859665.1 of Anorthoa munda. Taxonomy (NCBI): domain Eukaryota; kingdom Metazoa; phylum Arthropoda; class Insecta; order Lepidoptera; family Noctuidae; genus Anorthoa; species Anorthoa munda. The sequence continues at coordinate 5,745,209 of OX243916.1, read as the reverse complement.
TAGCTGGTGTTCTCTATTTGAAACAGATTATATTGTTAACTATCCAAGAATTATTAATTTAACGAGTGTTTGTTTGCAATAATCCGGTGACATAATGCAAGTCGCTTGAATAACTCGGCTTACGCGATATAGGATTTGAGTAATGTCAAGTTTGATATTTAGTTCGTATGTGGTGATAATTACATAGATATAACAACACTATCGTAATACCTATATGTACCTAAATAGGCACCTATGTGTCCGTCTCCTTGATATACCTTGGTTGGAGGAGCTCGTGGCTAAATAATAAAAGCCGCACTGGTCGATCATCAAGGTAAAGCAACGCTTGACGAGGTCGGTCCGTGGATGGGTGACCATTTCAACATACCGAGTTTCCTCCTTGCCTCGGAAAGCACACTAAGTCGTTGGTCCCGGCTGTCATTTGAAGATCTTTGACAGTCGTTATGGGTAGTCAGAAGCTTAAGATCTGACACCAGTCTTGCCAAGGGATACCGTGTTACCCAGTCACTAGGTTGTGGAGGTCAGATAGGCAGTCGCTGCATGTAAAAACACTGGTACTCAACTGAATCCGGTAAGACTGGAAGCCGACCCCAATATAGTTGGCAAATGGCTAGGCAGATTGATTGGTTAATCGATGTTAGGTAAACGATGACGGTGATCGTTTGTGGTAGGAATAGAGTCCCCTGCAGACATAAGTACACGCAATAACTATAAAGACCTATATGCCTGCTAACTAGTTAACATAAAGATGTCAAGAACCAAGAAAATGTTGACACTTATTCAAACTATCAACATAAATATTATATTATAATATAAAACATTAAACTGTCTCCACGACCCCTTTCAGGCAAATAAGTAACTCTCAACTACGTGCTTACCCAACGAAATATAACGTCGTAATGATACTCTAAAGTCTACACTAGGGTCCGATCGAATCTTCAACTTAAGTTTCGGCCTGAATAAGCCAAAAATCTGATCAAAGCGCAATGGCACGATGTAAGAGGCTGCGCAACGTATATTATTTATGACAAATTGCAAGGTAATTTTAAACTAAACTAACAACAACAACTACTAACTAAAAACTAACTAACTAACTAACACTAACTAACTAGCTAACTTTGGTGAACTTAATATATTCTTTAAACCTAAGTATAAATATAAAATACACAAAATCTAAAGTTAGTTATTCACATTAGTCCAACACTTTTTGAACGTTAAAGTTCTACAAAGACTGTCCCATAAAACGCCTGCCTGTCTCCACTTCCTAGAAAGAAAGAAAACTAGTTTATTTGGCACACACAGATACACACAATGTAGATAAAACTAAAAGGGAACTTAATTTTAAAACATTCACACACACTCACGCACATTACACACACACACACACATGCACACAAACACACACACATTACACATTATTGAAAACAACACGAACGTCAAGTCACGTTGTTGTTGTTGTTTGTTGTACTTTTGTTTTTACATACAAACCTTCTCTTTTTTTTTCCTAATGTTTTAGCTGTGAACAAGAAGTGGCGCAATAAACGCCCCAGCATAATACAGTCAATATAAACCGTAAAAGAAAATCATTATTTTACTTGCTTGGGCCAATCTTGTATTGAAATTCTTAGATTTATGAAACCTTCAGTTTCGGCTTCGGCTGTAAGTCGGTCTTCGTTCGAACACCAGTATACTCTAGTACACAGTAACTTTCGTCCCAACAAATTCACAATACATAAAGCAAGGGTTACCACGACCTCCTCGCCTATTAAGGACAGTCCCAATAACACGCAGTCCCGACCTGTCCCAACTCATCTATTAATCATACTTACCAGTCAATGCGCGGTTTGTCCTACATTTTGAATATGTTTAGGGTGTTTTGTAATTCTCTTTATGATTTGCATTATAGAGAATTTCCAAGACGTGATTTTGTAACTGTATTTTTTGGTTTTGATTTACTTAGATGCTTTTTAGGGTTCCGTACCCAAAGGGTAAAAACGGGACCTTATTACTAAGACTCCGGGGTCCGTCTGTCTGTCTGTATGTCTGTCCGTCTGTCACCAGGCTGTATCTCAAGAACCGTGATAGCTAGACAGTTGAAATTTTCACAGATGATGCATTCCTGTTGCCGCTATAACAACAAATACTAAAAAACAGAATAAAATAATTATTTAAGTGGGGCTCCCATACAACAAACGTGATTTTTTTGCCGTTTTTTGCGATAATGGTACGGAACCCTTCGTGTGCGAGTCCGACTCGCACTTGGCCAGTTTTTTTTTTAATATTACAGAGCCTATAAATATTAATATGTTCTGCGTATTTTTCTGACGCTTGTATGGCAATATTGCGGTTTTTAACAGCCACTACCAAACAACGAATCGTTTTTCTTGCATATTATGTTGACCAAATTAATGCAAATTAATCTTCGAATTAGAAATGAGGATAGTATGGTTATAATATTATGAATCTAAATGAGTTCACGTTAAAGCGCCCAAAACATTTTTTCACCATCTTCTTCTTCCTTTCGTATGTGGCCTCCTCTGGTGTCAGAGTTAAGCCGCCTCTGAGAACCCCACGCCTCCGACTTGGCTACTTCAAACTTACATTAACTATATAAGTCCAGGTTTCCTCACGATGTTTTCCTTCACCGTTACCTGTGATGTCCAAGATAAACTTAGAAAGTACATAATATGAATTTTACAAAGTCTAATTGGTACTTGCTCGTATTTGAAACCACGACGAGAGGAGAGCTCTTAGCAACATCGCCACCACGACTTCTTCATCATAATGATGAAGTTCTTCTGACTCTAAAGAAATGTCTTCAGTATCAGTTGAGCTTATCGAAGCTCCCAAATGAGATTCGATATTTTATTTATTTTATTTTATTTATTAGGTCTACCAACAACTGCTTACACTTATCTACAAACAAAAATAAAACATGCGTACAAACTCTACACAGTGCAACAATTACTTATAGGTAAACACCACATGATATCGTTAGGACATTCCCTTAAGACGACGACTAATGCCAACGACCTTGAGGGAACAAAACGCGCACTCTTTTCACAACCGCGTGACCCAAAATTTAGTAGTTTTTTGTACTTTCCTTATTATTCTATAACTTTAAAAAAAAAGCCTCATATCAAAATGTAGATAATTAAATTATCTTTGAGATGGTGTTGATTTCATTAAAATACGCCCCGCGATTTTGGTGCGATTGTCGTATTTTTGTCCGTTTTAGACATAACTTTACAAATTAATTACACTATGTTATACGAATAAAACTCAAAATTTGCTTAGATCAAATTATTAAGAAAATGGTCTAATAAAACATATATTTTTTCCAAAAAATTACGACTAGCCATTTAGACGTGATTCTCATTTTAAAATCAGCTACTCAAGGGAATCGGCGCCTTAAGATATCCGATATACGACAGAATTATTTACAGTGACTTACAGAAGTCACAGACTATACTACTAGTCCTTCACAATAAGGCTACAAATACCCTCGACACATTTTTCAAGCAGCCTGTACCATTGAGCCGGTAACGAAGCTCAGCTGGCCAGATGAAGCCAAATCCTACTCAATTGATCGCTATTCTTACGTTTATTAATGAAGGAATTAAGTGGATATACCTTTTACTATGCCAAGATTAAACTGATAGGGGTTTTAGTGGTTCTTTTTTTCAGACGTAAATAACATTGATTTCTTGGGTTAAGGTTAAGGTTTAGCCGCAGTCAGGTAATAAAAGATCGTATTTTTAACCCCCGACAGAAAAAGAGGGGTATTATAAGTTTGAGGTGTGTTGCTGTGTATCTGTGTATATTATACACAGATGCCACAGACAGACACACATATTATATCTGTCTGTGGCATCGTAGCGTCCAAACGGGTGAACCGTTTTTTATTTTTTGAATGTTAATTTTATCGAGAGTGTTCTTAGCTATGTTTGAATAAAATCGGTTCAGCCGTTCAAAAGTTATGAAAGTTTGAATCGGGGTGTTTACGCAAGATATCGCGTCATAATTACGTGTTCAATAGATTGCCGATCGCAGCGTATCTACTATGTACTGTATAAATTATGTAGCATGAAATAAAAAAGTGCCGGGGGTTTTTTAAATTTTGATTTTTTTTCTATTTATTGAGATATTTTGATAATTTTGGTCTTAAATGCAGTGAGCAGTGGTGGTCCAATGGTAGCGGCCGCGCCTAAAAGTTGTAGGTCGTGAGTTCGAGCCAAGGCAGGCTCTTTACTTTGTGTAAATTATTTCATGACCGTCTCTCAAAACGGTGAAGGAAAACATCGTGAGGAAACCGGCATGTCCTAGAACCAAAAACTCGAAGACATGAGACATCCACCAACCCGCACTGAGCCCGCGTGGTGGAATACGGCCCATTCCTTCTCACAGAGAGGAGGCCTGTGTCCCAGCAGTGGGAACATTAATAGGCTGATGATGATGGTCTTAAATGAAAGAACCATCGTGCATCGTGCGTCATACTGCAATTAGGTAGCAATAACTACAAAAAGGAAAATGTTCAAAAGTTCTGGAGTAGTGACCACGAACCGGAACGTTGTGTTGGAAGGCCTCGCACTAGATGGACCGAAGACCTGGTGAAGATTGCGGGGATCCGCTAGATGCGAGACGCACGGGATTGGTCAATGTGGCGGCGCTTGGGGCAGGCTTATGTCCAGCAGTGGACGTCTTTCGGCTGAAATGATGAACCTTAAAAAATAGTTAAGACAAATACAATACAATCGACAACCCACAGGTTAAAACGAAATCAAAAATCTAAAATGCGAGGAAGATTTTCTCTCCTCATTTTCTCGATACCTTCATTTCGTATTCCGTCGACAACGTTCAATTCGACGTGATAGGTCTCTTGTCCTTTAGGACCTTTCAGTTTCAAATTACAACGCGTTATCTTTTCTCTTTCGGATCCATTCACACTCAATTTGTTTCGTAGTTGCTATTCCAGTAGTGTTTGACCCGAACTGTCATAACTGAAGCTGGTCCTTAGAACCTTTGTAAGGGTAGCAGATTGTTTTTAGAGAAGACGATTTTATCGGTTACTTTCGTTTGAATTCTCTCTTATCTTGTTATTGTTTCAGTTATCTTACTTCTGTAACTATTCATAGATTTATGAAGGTTTATCGAAATACAAAATTATTTAAATTGTGCAGAACAATGCTTGTTATAATTCTGTACCTACGACTACCAGATGTTAGTCAATCTTGTTAGAACTCGCCTAAGTATATCTCCTTCTTGCATATTCTGTGTGTTTTGATATCATATTATTTCGCTCGCATTATAAAGAGGCAAATTGTTATTTTTTAAGATGTATGTTCAGTAAAGGGTCACAAGTGCAGTCTCTTCCAAAACTCAAATGGCTAGTTTTTTTAGAAGAAGTTAAATTATCCACAACTGATTTAATAATATGTTGTCTAGAAATTAAATTATAGATTAAACCTTACTAACCGTGAAAAGTTGAAATTCTACTGCCTAAAAATATAATCGCCGCTGCTGTTTTGGTAGAATGTGACTGCACTATTGACCCTTAACTGTAAATACTGATCCAAAAAAAAATTTCACTGATAGCAACGATAACATATTGCTGAGAAAGCTGAGTTTCATAGACTGGGAGTGCAACCGTAGAAAAAGGCTAATACATCACTACATTTTTATAAAACAAAACCCCCGCCGTATCTGTCTGTCTGTTCGCGATAAACTCAAAAACTACCGAACGGATTTCCATGCGGTTTTCACTAATAGATAGAGTGATTCATGAGGAAGGTTCAAGTGTATAATTTGTTAAGATTGTGTGTAAATTGGTTGAAATATGACGATAATTGTTGAAAATGTCGCCAAAGTCAAGCCGCCTGGGAGCTTTCTTCGAAAACGCTGCCTAATCCTTTTGAGATATAACTATGTATGGCGAGTTGCTATTAATCGTTATAAAAATAAATAGATATATTTTTTTCTTGCTTAAGTACTATTTTAAAGAGAATACCAAAGTGATTCACTTTAATTTGATCAAACATTGATTACCCAAGAACGCGTGTGAAGCCGGAGCGGGTCGCTAGTATCTATATATATAAAAATGAATCCCTATTTCCCTTGGTCACGGCATCACGCCTGAACGGCTGGACCGATTTTGCTTATTCTTTTTTGTTGTGTTTGTTTTTGTTAGGACAAGGATCGTAAGAGAAAAAGTATTAAAAAATAAATTGGTACCTTACCTACATACGTAGGGTAGGTATGTAGGTAGAGTAGGGTAGGTAGGGTAGGTAGGGTAGGGTAGGTAGGGTAGGGTAGGTAGGGTAGGGTAGGTAGGGTAGGGTAGGGTAGGGTAGATGAATGTTTGGTGTTTTTAAGGCAAAACATAGTTTGCTAGGTCAGCTAGTAATATAATAATTGTCAAACGTATCCACACTATTTCCAACCTCCCATATAACATCTACGCTGACAATATAAAGTAAATTATCCTTTAATAAGAGCAAAAGGTCCAAACGCTTACTCTCTTCTTTGAGACGTAAATATTCCATTATGAAGCCCCAAGATGGAATCCATTCTCCAAATATGGAATCCTGAGACGGATGTTTTTTAATGCGATGACCCGCAGGTTATGAATAATTAAATTAGATGGGGTTTTAAAGGACTACGATTGTGTTCTTTTTTTTATTTGTTTTGTTGGTAGTAAATATTGATCTCGTGTAAAAAAAAAACTGTGCCCTGTGGTAACAGGTTGTGAAATAGTTGGAAAAAATGCTTTTTATTTAGTATTATTTTTGTTTCAAGTTAATGTTAAAATTGTAATTCTGTCTTTTTGTTACGATTTCACGCCTAAACTGCTGAACTGATTTTGATGAATGTTGGTAGAGATAGATTGGTAGGTATATTAATTAGTATTTATTTACGCAGACAAGAATATATACAGTTTATCAAATACTAAATTAACTAAGACTTTTGTCCTTAGTAACATATTGGCAATTGGAGGAAGATAATTATAAGATTGTTAGGCCGAGTTTCTCACCTCTAAAATTATCGCAGAATTAATGAGACAAATTGTCATGCACGCACTGTCTGTGTTGTGATTTGGTGAATGAATTTTCAACAGCTAATCACAGCAGATAACGCGTGCTTGACAATTTGTCACATTAATTGTGCGATAATTTAGAGGTGAGAAACTCGTCCTTAACCCGGTTGGGCAGTCCCCTTGGGATGATTTCCGACTGTCACGAAGCCACTGGAAGAAGTTACAGCTCACAAAAATGTAACGTCGTCGTCGGTAAAATTAAAAAAAAACATTTAAAACATACTTTTTACTAAACGCCCGCATCCATTACTTTGTCAATATTTTTTTCTTAAAAACATAATTACTTGTGATACAATTTCCAACGTCCGCACTCCTGTTACTTTCCACTTTATTGTCCAAAACATAAGAGCAATTTTACCTTGCACATTTTTTTAAAGTTTTATGACAAATAGCTCTTTTCAAGGCCGTTATCATAATCTGAGATAAGACTTACATAAAAATGTGAAGCAGACGATTTTGTTTACACTCGAGTTGTAATATTGATAGAGGCACTTTCCTCAAGATATGACGTAGTCGGTCCATTATCACAGGATTCCGTCATTTTCTAAGAATTTGAGCGTTTTTTCCTGCAATGTTAGTGATTCATTCGTTTTGGTTCTGAATTGGTGAGAAATGATCGTAATTTGATTAGTGATTGGTGGTATAGACTTTGTGTCAGTGTTGTTGAAGTGTTTTGTTTGAAGAAAATTAGGAATAATGATTTGTAAGTAGACGTTTTATTATTTTGTTTATAGATTGATAGATAGAACACTCTTTATTATGTAAACTATTTAAGTTACAGAAAAATTTAAGAAGGTTACGTGACATAAGTTCATGTGTAGTCGTAAAGCTAAAAGTGATATTTTGAAAACATCCATCAGCTTTCAGCAAATTCAACCGTTTTCAAAAATAGTTGAAGTTTTGTTCTCATTTTCTTTCGGTTACTGGAAAAAAAATATCGAAGCGTTACCAAGTCAAGAGATGCTATTTAACCAAACAAAACAGCTTAAATGCGTGTTTCATAATTTCTCAACTCAATTCATCAATTTATCCACTATTAAAAATTTTCTAGAAACTGGGTACTACTGGGTAATAGGTGGACTATTAAAGTACACTGCTGCGGCACTAAAAGTCTGTGTCCGTGATCCGTGTCGATGATTTGAGTTCCGAGTTCAAAATATTCTGAATTATGACGGGTATAGTTCGGATATAGTGCGTAAGCTGGCCTACAAGAAGTATTAGTTATTAAGTTGTGCCAGAAAGCGTTTTATAACATTAAAGATTACGTTGAGGACAAAAAGGCTTGGGATTGAGCTGCTCCAATTAATTTCGTATTTTATTTTTTTTTATTTTGCTTCGTGGATTTAGTTTTTAATTATATTTTTATTTTTTTAATTTTTCTTGCAATGACAAGAATATTTACTTTTTAAAGTATTATATTATTTTATTTTAATTATTGTGAATGTGAAGACTATGTGAATTATTCTTTTTCTTTTAATTTTAATTTATCTTAGTTAGTTTTTAATCATGGTCTGGCAGTTTGAGTATTTATGCGGCCTACCCGAATGTCCTTTCTTTGGTATTGTTCGTCAATTCGTTGAGCTCCTTAAATTCTAAGTTGAGCTGCACGGTTATTGACAAATGCGTGCACTGACTGGACAGGTCCACTCAATCTGGCTGGTTCTTTTCTCAAAAGACCATTTCTACATGGTCTTCACATGATCTAACCAAGTTTTTGTCTGGACTTTAAAAGAGACTGTGACCTCTGAGTTTGTTTCGGCCTTTCTTCTCAGAGTAGTCAGACAGGAAACGCCGACCTCATCTAGTTTTAAAAAATATAATCGACATGTGAAAGTGTTTGTACAAACCAACTTACAGAAAATAAATCATTTATCATTTATCATTTATCATTACGGCCAGAGTTGATAAAAATAACGATTTAAAAAAAAAAAACGAAATTGTCGGATTTATTTGATTTAAATCGGACATTTTTGGTTTTTTTACATTCTGATCTTTTGTAATTTGGAAGTCAGTTATTTATTTAAAAAAACACAACATGATATTTGTTTATTTTAATTATTGATAAAATTAACAAAACACATATGTATTGCTTTAAAAAAAATATGATATTATCAAAAAGATCTTCTCTAATCCAATATTATTTTTAATCACAATTTTTTTGTCATATTTATCAAATATGAACAAGGAAAATAAAATAGACTTTAATTTAATAAGGACATACAGCCATTTGCGTTTTAACGCTGTCGCAGTCACTTATTTTATTTATATTCATAGATGTTTTTATTGGCCTTGAATTTTTTTCTAATTTAGTTTTTTTATAAGGAAGACTATTTTGCTGTGCACCAAAGTCATAATTTTTGGCTGGTTCAGTTGCAGTTAAAAAGTATTGATTTAAATCATTGACTTTTTTTTAAATCATTTGATTTTAATCGCAATTTAAATCACTGATTTAAATCAAATGATTTAAATCATCAACTCTGATTACGGCTACTTCGCAATTGAAATTTTACTGAAACGGATCGTATGTAGTTTGTAACCGCCTTACGCACTCTCACATCATAGACACGGACGTGTAGTGCGTAACCGACCTTAGATACCATTACCGATACTTTTGTTTTCCAGTATATGACAAATCAATGACCAGAATGTATTTTATTCTGACGAGCGATTGTAAAACACAGTGTTAAAAAGCATAAAGTTCTTGGAAAAAAATACAAAAACGCGTATTACAATCTATATAAGTCTTTATTTGAATGTTTTATAGTTTTAAGGAAGGTACTAAATAAAATTTATAGGCATAATTAAATCTCAAATTATTTACTCTGTATTTAAAAAAATACTTTATTCTATTTTATTACGGGTTTCATAAAACTGTAACACCTGACCGTAAAGGAAATTAACAAGAAAACACATAAATTTTACTTTTTTTAATTGCTTTATAATTAATTACTGTGTTGTAAATTAAAGGTTTAATAAATATTTAAATACTTTTTCGTAACCTTTATCGAATTTACCTGTGTGGTATATTTCAAGTCTCTAAGGACAGCCTTAGTTCATACTTCTTACTTCTTCTTCTTACTTCGTTCGTTCTTACTTCTGTTACATATTATATAGAAATCGTTTATGCGCGCAGTCTATTATGTCAGTGAGTCTTCGCATAGTTTACTGTTAAACTGCCGACCTACAGTTAAATTGCAATAAACATAAACAAGAATAGACCGAGCTTAACCAAAAAAGAAGTTATTCGTTCCGTTACAGATAGTAAAACTTTATTGACTCTATAAAATTCTGGACCTTCATAACTCTCCTATTTGGCGCCCGGACTAGTTTCGAAACGATTTAAAATGACCCACAAAAAAATATAACAATAAATAAAATGACCATTCCAATGACATAATCCAAAGTTTTTGCTAAAAAAACTTAAGTAAAAAACCTTTTTTTAGTGAAAGTTCCCGCCCACCCATTTGATACCCACCAACATAATGGTATGGTCACAATAAATGATCGTTTACGTCATCCTAAAGTCAAACAAAACGTAACTGATTAGTCTTATCTGTGACACAGGTAAAATATTTCTCAAAAATGACTAAATTCTGGAGTAAAAGTAACCTTCAGTTTACAATAAGAATATTGTTTGACACATTTTTGACGTTAGACCAAACAATTTTTGCCGTTTTTACAATAAATTTATGCAAAAATAGCTCTTCTGCCAATGGTATTAGTGTTGCATTGTTATTTAATAAGCTATTGTTATTAAAATTGTGCTACATCAAGGGCGTAGCAATAGGGGGTCGGTATCCTTGACAAGGCTATCCTTATCTGTCAAAAAAGTTTTTTTTTGTCCGATTCGTTCAGGTAAGGTACCAGTGGGTGACTGCATGTTGCAACGGACGGACGGACTTTTTGTGTTTCTGTGATTTTTGACCGTTAGAAATACGTGCGTTTTTATTCTGCACAGTGTACTGCTTGAGGGATTTGTTTGTTCAAAGTTATTGTTGGTAAGTGGCTGTTGATTTTTTATTTCATTTAGCATGTTGATGCGATATTGTTATAAATATGGTATTATCCTGCGTATTCTTGAAGGAATTTATTAGCATTTAGCATATAGTTTGACTTGCCCGTTTTTAGATTTTGCCATTATTTTGTTAAACCAACACAGTTTTTTACTCTTGTTATTTGAAGTAGAACATAAATATATAATAATAATCAATACAAAACATGCAAAAACATAAAATTTTAGCCACGAAGTAGTCGACATAAAACATACCAAAATTCAATAACAAACAGCTAAACTACTATTCGAAACCAGTCTTCAAAATATGACCAAATACCTCCTCGAACTATTACACGACCTTCTAAATGCCCATATCCTACATCCACTATTGACTTTTCAAAGCACAGCTGACTAAGTAGGCGTTACCGGTCCAGCAAAGGACGTACAAAAAATTTATTAAGAAGGTCCAGTCTGATGTAATTTAACAAGCAGCATTTGCACCACTACAATTCATGCTCGTGGGTACATAATAAAAGCTGCACGACTCATCTTCATGGTTAAGTTACTTTTACCGTAGTCGACCCGTGGATACGGATTCCTGCTACCTCATCCGGGTCATCAGTCCACCTAGTAGGAGGCATTCCAAAGCATCGTCTTCCAGTTCGCGGTCGCTATTCCAGAACTTTTCGGCCCCATTGGCCATCCGATCTGCGAGCAATGTGCCTTGCCCACTGCCACTTGAGTTTTGGAATTCTTCGGGCATAAAACTGGTACTCAGACTGGGAGCCGACCCCAACATAGTAGTTAGGAAAAGGCTAGGCAGAACAATTAAATTCATACCAACAAAATTGCGGTGCTTGGCCACTGCGCTTGACAGTGGCAAACATTCCTTTGTGCATATTATCGGAGTAACCGAAAAAAAAACTAGGAAAACGCAGCCGCAATTTGCAATATTCAAGTGCTCTTGGCGTCCACATTCTGTAATGGATTGGCAGTTGGAATGCGGCTCATCTGTTTGCACTCAAGCAAGATGACGAATGCCACAAAAAAGCACTTGATATAAGCTATATAGATAAGGGATTTTTTTTTGTTGAGATTTTACTAACAAAAAAATACAAACGATATACTAAGAGCGCACCGAAAGGGACATTAACATTATCACCAAATATTTTTTAAATCTGTAACATTATAATTACCATTATTATCAACACTAACACAATTATAACAATTCAATCAAAAATCCAATTGTAATCACAAGCCCCGCTTGTGCGCGGAAGCTTTGCCCTGCAACGCAAGCATGTGCTCCACTGTGCATAGCAAATTACTGTTACTAACTAGACTACTAAGTCTGGTCCTTCTGAACACACCTCTAATGTTATACCATGACTAAATACACGGTATGCCCATCTATTAACACTATTAGTTAATAATGTCTTACAAGGAAACTTACGTCAGTTATGAATGAAGTGTTTGTCATCGGTTTTTTAAATTGCTTCTGGCATATGCGAAGGTTTTTTTATTATTATTTATTTACATAGTTTGACGTCATTTTCGGGCTATAAGGTAACATGTATGCTTTCGACTGAATTCTCTAATTTCTAACACTTTTAAAATAATAATCGTCTACTTTGTATTCGGCAATGACTTAGGCCCAATTGCCCAATCTGGCACGCGCGTTGGTTCCTGGATGAATTGAAGTGAGCTTTCAAGAGCCAATTGCATTTATCACATTTTTTTGATTCGCGTTGATGGTTTACCAATGCAAATTTTCATAAATTGGTGGTTATTCCTGTGATGTTCTATGAGACAGAATAAAATATATAATAATTCAGAGCTTTATATATTCTAGACCAATTTCCGCAGCAGTTTACTTTGGGCAGTCGTAAACAAAATCCAATAATAAACTGAAAGCCGAGCAATATTTCATACGACGCCTGTTCTTAAGAGCGCCATTACGAATATTGCTCACACATCAAATTGCTCCTGACCTATGTTGAGTATCAGTTTTTATACTCATACGTGTGAATTCGTGAAGGAGCTCGTGGCTAAATAATAACAGCCGCACTGCTCGATCATCAAGGTTAAGCAATGCTTGACGAGGTCGGTCCGTGGATGGGTGACCATATCAACATACCGAGTTTCCTCCGTGCCTCGGCAAGCACGTTAAGCCGTTGGTCCCGGCTGCCATTTCAAGATCTTTGACAGTCGTTACGGGTAGCCAAAAGCTTGAGATCTGACACCAGTCTTGCCAAGGGTTACCGTGAAACCCAGTTACTGGGTTGTGGGGATCAGATAGGCAGTCGCTCCATGTAAGACACTGGTACTCAGCTGAAGACTGGAAGCCGACCCCAATAGAGTTGGAAAGGCTAGGCAGATTGGATTGACGTGTGAATTTGAAATGACGTATCGAGGTAAAAAGCTTTTTAAAGAGATGAGCAGTTTTAGAGGAAAACTATATAAAAGTGATGCAGGGGAAAACCGCTCTTATAAATTATGCAAAATAAATCACCATTTTAATCTAAATGTGTATCTTAAAAATACAAGTTACTAAATACAACTCAAAGGGCACTGTATAAGTAGGCACCTTACTGCTGACGCTGATTTTAATGGTTTAAACTTTGAAGATTCATTTTGTTCAGAAGATTTACAGCGTAATATCAAGGGCCTCATTATTTATGTTTTTCTTTTGGCTTTTAGCAATATGTCCTTGCTTACATTGGTAATTACATTGGTTGTTGGATAGCCATCGATTCTTGATTTAGGATAGAATGGAATATATTTTATTTTACCTACCCCAAATATGTTGCACAACTTCTTACAAAAACCAGTGGCCGTACAATTCGTGATCTTCTGCCCACTTTTAAAACTATGATAAAGAATCACTACCTCTCTCTTTAATAGTTGTTTTTCTTGATTTCTATGCTTTTGTTCCATACTTATTACTGTATATATTTTTCTATATAATATATATATATATATTTATTTATTTTATATATAAATAGTACACCAAAGACTACCTACAGTACTGTCTTTCCTTTTATTTTTAAAATCCATCCAAAGGTTGTCTTGGAAAGATCGCTTTTAGCGATAAGGCCGCCCATTGTGTCACCCAGTGTAATGTTTTCTTTTTCTACACTTTCTGTAACTTATATGGTGTACATAATAAAGAGTATTCTATTCTATTCTATTCTTCTGGTTCACGGTAGTACCTAAATAATAGTTTTTCCTATAAGATAAATGCCAAATGCTGAAACAAATAATTTTCACGACTTCACAACTCAGTTTCATTTCAATAATCCTGTGCCCACAAAACAATTACAAAGGCACCATAAAACATAAACACTGACAAATTAACACCACATCTTAGCGTCACTTCTTTAATTACTGACATCTGTCATTAAGACATCTGCAGTTCCGCACAATGACCGGCTGCTTTGATCATCATTATCGGCGAGTTGATGACCAACCTTTGGCGACATTGTCATCATCTATGTTGACTTGTTAATGTATTAATTAACCTAGGTGTTAAGTGGGCGAGGCAATGTTTGTGGTTGTATAAAAAGTTTGATCTTTTGCCACGAGTTGTTTATTCTTGTGTACTTATTTTAATCGACCATTGGAGTTAATAAGCTTGATCTATCTACTACTCTTTGACTATTTTGTCATAGAAAGAAAGAAAAAAAAAAAGAAAGAAAGAAAGAAAGAAAGAAAGAAAGAAAGAAAGAAAGAAAGAAAGAAAGAAAGAAAGAAAGAAAAATATTTATTTGTGACCCGCACAGGAGACACTAAATAAGCATAAAAATTACACGATACACGGTTCACGATTCACGGTTTCATACGATTCATTATCATCGTCCTCATCAGCTTTTTAATGTTACCAGTGCTAGGACACATGCCTCCTCTATGTAAGAGGGAATGGGCCTTAATCCACCACGCGGGACAAGTGCGTGTTGGTGGATGTCATTGTCTTCGAATTGTTGGTTCTAAGACATGTCGTTTTCCTCACGGTGTTTTCCTCCACCGGTCCTACGATTACGGTTGGCCAAATGCACCACTCTTCTTATTGACACTCTTCCGTCCTTGGGGTCTTTTATCTCCGATAACTATTGTTAAAAGGACAAATATTTGAGGTTGATCACGTGCGTGCATTTTGGTATCACAAGTCATCTCTATACATTATAAAAAATACAAACATTTTCACTGGTAGAAAGAGGCTCTCTTAGGCCCTCAATTCTATTGGTAAGATATTGAAATAAAATTCTAGAAGTGTTGGCTCCTTGACAGCAAATTAATCAACCAAGTCAGCTTATTTCAGTCCGATCTAGGACATAATATGCCTAACTTATGCGTTAACACTTTGCTCATAACTTCACTCCATACTGTTGTACACATTACTTACCACTCCCCCAGTCACACTCCACAGAACCAGAACACATTTGAATTCTCTATCCATTCAGCTGCATTGCCTTTTTACCCGGCGCTACCCTTCTACGTCATCGCTAATGAATGTCTTTCATAGAAACTGAAGGGGAAACTGGGCCAAGTTTCCGCTTTATGCGGACGCGATGGAATGACTCAATAATCTTTTGCGTGCTTGAAAAGAATCGCTTTTGTTATGGGTTGTGTGCAAAATAAGCAGTGGGATTGTTGTCGATGATCGGGCAGTATTAGCAGTTTAGTATGCTTTAGGCAAAGTTGACAGTGGCCTAAGTTTTGTTCAAAGATTTGTAACGTTAGAAGATGACTCTCATTTTTCAAATCGTAGTCATGAGGCGTCCAAACCAACAGGAGTAATTTAGATAGAGAATAGTACCTAAATTATTCCTGACTACAAAAAAAAACTGAGAAATAAAATTACACGTTATTTTGAAAAAAAAATATGCTGGATGCGAAAGAACAATGGCAGGTGCCCATACATTGTTTTAGCTGAGATTATATTCGAAAGTCTTTAAATGAAAAATATCTGGTTTAACTCAGGGTGATGTTCTGAATTAGTTTGTGCAATAATTTTTGTTCGAGAATGTAGAGAATAATAGATATTCAGTCATAAACTTTTGTAGGTTATGTCTGGGTAACTTTTAATAATGTGCTTAATAGGTAATATTATTCAATTTCGTGAAAGTAAAAGGGGAATATCGCATTAGTATTTCCCTTACCTAGTTATTTTAGCATGAAATGTGTAGTATACTCTTTGGAAAGAGTATATTTATTTAAACTAAGTGACTTTGACGTGTCAAAAGGTTGTCGTCAACAACCAAGCTATATTTTTTTTAGACTTGGGTACTAGTCTTTTTGCCAATCATTAATTGAAAGTAATTCATTTATTTCTACTACACTACAATATTCTTACCTACCTGCAATAAAAACAATAATGATATTATTACTTAATATAGTTACTACTTGTCAGTTAGCAGATAAAATATATAATGGCAATACTATGCTAAAGAAATCAACTAAAAAATCAAATTACTTTTTATTTATTATGTTTTTTTTTTATCTATTTTGGACCAGGGCCTAATTACACTTTAAAAAACATAGACAATTAATAGAATGTCTTTCGTATATAACTCACTTTCAGACGCTCAAATTTTTCCAGCTAAAATTTCGCCATTGTTCTTTGTTTATATAAGACTGGATAGTATTGGTTAAGTTACAAATGGGCTCTATTCTAAAGTAATTCTAAAATCGACAAAAAACAGAGAACGACAAAAACTTTTTTGGAATCTTAAGTAGAGATAGGAAAAAAATCACATATGAAGATACTTCAAACACGCCAAACAAGCCGAAAGCAACATAATAGGCCAAACATGCGTCCTGTCACGTTCACACACAAATATCTCCGTAACGTGTCGAGCATTCACCATGGAAATCTGATAAAGATAACTTTGTAAATACCACAGATTTGGTGAAGGAGATTAGTAGTGATATTTTTTCGGTGACAAGGTGATGGATTATCTTAGGAGTCCCTAATAAAGTACTATGATATAGATTAATATTGGCACTGAAATGAGTCAAAAGATTATTTGTCAGAAGAGACGCTAGTTGCCCTATACCGATAGATTATTATTATTTTTCTTTGTTGAGGTGTATGTGGCGTTCTAGAGACCAAACGCGTTGGCCGATTTTGATGATTCATACGTCTATCGATTCGTCTTAACCCCTCGAGTGTCACTGGCTACATTAAAATTGGAAAATAGAAAAATGGCGGATTTTGGGCGCCATATTGCGGAGGACAATTATTTTTCCTTCCAAACCCATCGTGTGGGGTATCAAAATAAAGGGTTTTAGGAGGTGATTTCAAAAATATATAACATTTATATGTTTAAATGTACCTAAATCTTAAAAAAAGATAACTAAAAAGTTATAAATAAAAAAAGTTAATTCAAAAAATCTAAAAACCCGACGAAAATCATGCTGTACAGTCAGAGGATACATCTGGTTTTCGTCAGCCAGCTCGCGAATATGTATCCTCCGACTGCACAGCATGATTTTCTCCTTGTTTAAGTCTTTTTAGTTCGCTTTTAAAGCAGTCGGGTTTTTAGATTTTTTGAATTAACTTTTTTTTTGATGTTACATTTATTAATGCAATAATTTTCGCAGTCATGACGATGACATTATTATAGAAACAATTTGCGAGCGATTGAATATCATCAAAATTGCATTTTTCTGGCATTTGACCACAACGAATTTTATTTTGTTCAAATTTATAACACACCCAATCGGTATTTATCACATCCGTTGAAAGAAACTCGCACCTCATATATATCGGATCAATGATATATTTACTAAATTCAATGTTGGTAGTCCGGTCGAGTACCTAGCAATCAATCAACACTCTTATAAGTATCTTTGTATAGTCTAGAACACATGTGTGGATTAACCTTGTGCGTTCTGCTTGAAATCATCTTGTTGTATGGGACAAGTCATAAACGTCGTCAGCCTGACTCTTGTCATGGACCATTCACAAAAAATCTGTTTTAAATATGACAGAGAAGAGCTGAAAGATGAGTCTAATTTATTTTCTTTATGGTTTGGCGATCGACACAAAAACCATTTTGAAAATATAATTGTTCGATCCAGTTGACGTAAATAGGTTCAAATGGTTACTAACAATTCCACATCTGTATTTTCTGAAGATTTGGCAGAGAAGTATGGGCAGTTTTGTTTCCAGAAATATTCTAATTTGCTAGCTAGTCTGTTGTGATTACAACACAAGTTTCTCTCAAAGGTTTTTCTGCTTTCTTGGTACTTTTCTGTACAACTCTATTAATAATAAACTATATATATACATTCATACAAAAGAGGTTTGTAAAAGGAAATTAAGGAATTGGCTGTTAAACCTTGACTACATTTCCACGGAAAATATATTAAAACCAGTGTCATAAACTCATAACATTTACACTCACTCACACATTTACACCCATTACACTTATAAAATCACTCATGCACACATCATTCTCATTTCTCCATTCTCGTTTTTGTTTTACTCATTTTTTTATAGCTACATAGGTACTTATTGTTTGTAGGTTCATACTTTTCAGTGAATAAGATACTTCTTTTGAATATTTTTCGCTGAATTTTTATATTTAAATTTTCTTTGATTTTGATTTTAATTCTCATTGATTTTAATTCTCTTTGATTTTGATTTTAATTTTCTTTAAATTTAATTTAATTGTATTCTTCTTTAAACTTAAATTTCGATGTTGTAATGAGTACACACACAAATTATTTCATGATTTATGTAAAATGGTTGATCTGTAACACAGGGCCTTACCTATCTCAGACACCCTTCTCCATACAAGGTTACGTATTATGATTAGTCACTGTATTTTGATGTCGAGATAAATAAAGAATTTTTATTATTATTTTTATTTTTTATTATTTATTGAATATTTCAAATTCAGACACCAGGCTACTACAGAAAATTCTATATGCAGAACTCAATAACGCTGCTCAACCCCCTAAATGCTAAATCCTAAAGACTGCTGTCCTGATACTTAATTAACAATCCCACTTGCAACAAAACAACAGGCAGAAATAGTGACTTGGGTACTTTCTTCGGATCGATCTTGAGCTTCATGATTCACCTCGCTCCGCGTCATTCCAATGCTCACCGCTTCTGCCATCACGGTGCGACACCATTAGAGCGTCGAGCAGAGTAAAACAAAAAAACCGGGCAAGTGCGAGTCGGACTCGCACACGAAGGGTTCCGTACCATTATCGTAAAACACTGCAATAAAATCACGTTTGTTGTATGGTAGCCCCCCTTAATTTATTTTATTTTAATTTAATAATTATAATTTTTTGAAGAAAATATACAACTAAATATTCTGTGAATATTTCAAGCGTCTACCTGTTGCCGTTATTAATATCGAGCAAAAAACGGCAAAAATATCACGTTTGTTGTATGGGAGCCCCCCTTAAATATTAATTTTATACTGTTTTTAGTATTTGTTGTTATAGCGGCAATAGGAATACATCATCTGTGAAAATTTCAACTGTCTAACTATCACGGTTCATGAGATACAGCCTGGTGACAGACAGACAGACAGACAGACAGACGGACAGCGAAGTCTCAGTAATAGGGTCCCGTTTTTACCCTTGGGGTACGGAACCCTAAAAACAACCCAATATCGCTTTCCGCTCATACCTTAACCCACTCCCCATGGTATTTTGCCCAGTCGGAGTACGCCTGACCTTAGTCCTCGCATGTGGGTCCAATTGAATTGTGTAATGATGCACTTACTGCACTTGGTTCCCGACCACAAGCCATTTGTTATTTCAGCTCTGTGATGCGTACGTGGAATGTGGCTTTGTTTATGTTCACGCTTGTTCTGGTTAGGAGGTTGGCAAATATGTAGGTGCGTTAAGTATGGTTTTGTGTGTCAATGGTGATTATAGAGTAAAATATAGCAAGGTTATTCTTAAGGTGATGATTGTTTAAATAACTACACTGCTGTAACAGAGTTTTCTCAAATTGCAAATCTGTTTTTGGGTCCGGTATTGGCTTTGGTATTAGCTCTAGTACTAGCTCTGGTATTGTGACATCAATGGCAGTCCCATTTCATGTTCAGGCAACTACTCTCCAATCCAAGTTGCCTGAAAGGGATTCATTGTATGTGGTTTTTTTCTTTTTTTTCAACCTATGTTATCCCACTACTGGGCAAAGATTTCGCCATAACTTGGCAGTCTTAATGTATCTTAAGGTGTTTAATAAATAATTTTCAGTTTTTATTTGTTAAAAAAAATTATCATATCAAATCTAAAACACGCTGTTTTGAACTCAGTAAAAAGCACGAAAATTACGATTATCTCATAAGGAAATAGCAACCACACAAAAATAATATAATCATTATAATTTAATTGGGTCCTACCTGGAATTTGAATGATAAAACCATTATCAGATTATGATAACAGACATAATAATAAATGAATGTTATATTCATATATTTTCTACGATTATATGTGTCTATTATCTTTTCGACATGATTGTTATTATAAGTATTACGATAAGATAAAAAAATAACTTTAATAATGTGTGTATATGTGCGTGTGTATTTGTTAGAATTTTATGTTGAATGCATGTTGATGTCGAATGACTAATGCCAGATTTCTAGTGTTTTATCAAAAATCTTTAAACAATTTTTATATCTTCGTCTACTTTGAAGCTTCTACAACATTTTATTTAAAGTATCAACAAAAAATAATAAATGAAAGTTACGATGTGGGAGGAAAACTATGCGGTTGTGATAACGTGTGTTAAAACCACGACGAGAACTTCTGGATTTTTTTATAAAATGCCTAAAAAAGTGCCAGCAATTTGCAAAGAAACTGTAAACACTTTATCGTGATGATTTATATATTATATCAAGTGTGTCGTGCGATAGTAAACACGTCTGTAATATCAAATCTGTGATATAACCGATAAGCAGTTTGTTGACACTATTCATTGATCTCATATTCGCAAACAAAGATAAAACCAACTAAAGCAAACATGCTGATTAACCAAATTTATGTAGTATTAGAAATTAAAAGTTGCTAATCCCAAAACAGCTGAAAGAGCAGTGGTGGCCCAGTGGTAATGACCGCGACTTGCAAGTTTGCTAAACCAGGCAGGTGCATTACTTTGTGTAAATTCTTCATCACCACTGCTCTCAAAACGGTGAAAGAAAACATCTTGAGGAAACATCTGTCCTAGAATCAAAACTTCGAAGACAAGTGACATTCCACCAAAAGCACTGGGCCCACATGGTGGTTTACTTCCCATTCCCTCTCACAGAGAGGAGGCCTGTGTCCCAGCAGTTGGAACATTAAGAGGCTAATATTGATGAATCCCAAAACAATCTACAAGACTCTTTTTTTATAGCGAGGACTTGGTTTTAAAATTGCGATGAAAGAATTAGTAAGCAAGTTTTCTATCGAATCGAGAAGAAGATCGTTCCCTCTCGCCACTCGTTTCTGAATCATGCTGAACCATTCTACTTTAGTAATAAGAACGAAATGTTCTTATTCTAAAATCAATTCAGCATTTTGTCTAACAATTTAATTATTATTATACAATTTAATAATTTAACAATTATTTTATTTATCCATAGGCTTGCGCTTGACCACTATCTCACTTGATGGTAAGCGATGATGTGGTCGACGGTGAAGCACGTTTGCCTAGGAAAAACCCATTCACTCTTGACTTAAAGACCCCTAGATTGTAGCCACCGTATTGTAGTTTATACGAGTACCTTAACCCAATATCTTCTCTGCAACCACCAAGCAATCTTTAAGCCGAATTTCATCAAAGTTTTTCTAATCGTTTAACAGTGAAAACGTGCCAAACAGACTAACACATAGATACAGTGACCCATTTCTGCATTTCAGTTTCATAATCCGAAGCTTTCAATAGTATCTATAAACTAATCCGATATCAATATGGCCGCCGCCATACTGTCTTATGGTTTATGCACTTTGATCGCAATAATATTAATTAATATTCAATTAACGTTAATTAGAAGATGCATCAATGAACATTGTATGTATTAGTGACGGACCATGACAGGCGAATTAGGTGTTATAATGTAGTATATAATCGAGTTATTGATGACTTGATTATGTATTATGTGCTTTGAGTTAGATACTAGTATGCAAGCAAACATTTGGAGAAGCTGAATATAGCAATGTTTGCAGAGGCTCTATAAACGTTAGTAATAGACAATTTCTATAATCATCATCACCTTTCTGCCCTTGCCCAATGATACGTGGGGTCGGCGCAACACGTTTTCTTCTTTCATACCGTCCTGTCCCACGTCAGGTATCACTGGCTCTCTTTTCTTTCATATCACTCTTCACACAGTCCATCCATCTTTTCTTTGGCCGTCCCCTCCCTCTCCATCGATCCACATTTACATTCATAACTCTTTTAGTAACTTGCGTTTCATCCCTCTGTCTTACTGGCGCCACATTCAAACTTAATCGAATATACTCATTTCTCACTTTATCAATTTCTATAATATAGAGCCCCAAATTAACTTAATTATGGTCATATTTTCGAAATTCATTTCACAGTCATTTCTATTTTAAAAGAGCTTCAGATTTTTATCTCATGTCAATGGAAGTATTTTAGCTGAAATGATGACAAGGATTTTGACATCATTTTTAATATGGACTTGTTTCGCATATCATCTAATTCTGCCTATCCCAAAACATCTACAAAGCGAGAATATAAACATGCGTGACTACCCGCACGTGTGTATTGTCGTATTGTATCATTGCTGATTCCAATTATCTATCTAGTTCAATTAAACCTATGTATGGAAACTTATCAATCGTAAACTGTTTAAGCGTGGGATAAGAACTGCGTACGAGTGGCATTCTTTTGTTTTTATTCGATTTTGAAATTAGAACAGAGTGTCAATATCTTTTTGTACTTCATTCTAAAATTGGAACGAAGTGGAATTCTATTTCAAATTCAATTTTTGGAATTGGAACAGTTTAATGGAACTCTGCTAGCATCTCTGTTCCTTACCATCTTGAACCCGCCAGCCTTCAACGCAAGAGTTAACAGGCAAAATTTTTGTGATTGTGTTGTAAAAATCGATTCAGTTATCAAGACAATTGAGTTTTCTGTTAAACTACTGTAAAGTGTCAAGTGATTGAATAACTTATCACGTTCAAATTTAGCTAATATTTGTGTCGATTAGAAATTAATAAATCATATGTGAATTTGAAAAGTGATATTTTAGTCCATATAATTAGGATCGTAAGGCAACATTTCCGCCCAAACTCTTTGTGAAGTGTGCGAAAAATTTTGGAGTGACGAAGTCGTGCTACTGTGTATAATACTTTAATCTGAAGACTGAAAGGGCTTTCATATAAAATTCCTAGAAGAATATGTATTGGTTTAAAAGCTGACATTACGTAAAAAAAATGCATTTGTTGAAGAAAAATTTTTACATTCAGGCGGAAGATGAGATGCAATATCCAGGTAAATATCATTACAATCCATCTTATAAGACTTACACCCTTGGCTGGCTTTCTTTTATCGAAACGTTGACTTGACTTTTAATGTTCTGGAGATAAAGAGATTCTAAAAACAATAGCAACACGATATCGATTAGAAAATTGTATGGGATTGCCTAAAGCTATCGAAATGTGACTTGAACATTCCCTTACATTTTGGCATTATAACCAACGCCTGCGCTGATAAAATGTCACTTTTCCTCTAGACTGATGTATTAAATTAAAATAAAAATTCACAAAAAAA
Organism: Anorthoa munda; assembly: GCA_945859665.1. Lineage (NCBI taxonomy): Eukaryota > Metazoa > Arthropoda > Insecta > Lepidoptera > Noctuidae > Anorthoa > Anorthoa munda. The sequence goes on along the minus strand of OX243916.1, from coordinate 5,721,368 downwards.
TATTTACAAAGCAAGCTTTTTTCGTATTCTTCTCAGCAAATCCTTTCATTTGATACCTATATCATGGCAGTGCATAAAAAATAACTAGTCCACCATCTTGGGCCGTCCGCCATGTTGGATTTAGAATTACGGCACTTAGCTAACCATGCATTGTCCTCCAAACTAAACGTGTAAACAAATTTCATCTTAAACCGATTAAGATGAAATTTTGCATACACGTTTACTGAGGATAACAGCTTTAAAATTCAGTTGCAAGATTTGACCCGAACACACTTACATGTATACATACATTGCAAGTTAAAAAAAGCTTGTGATAAAATCTTCCGTTTTCTGACAAACCATCCTGAAAATCTCCGAAGCCTGTATGTAAAACCAACATAATTTTTTCTTACATAAATTTTTCCGAGAATTAGCAAACCAGTGTATTTATGATTTGTATTATTGGTTCATGAAATCGACCCATTTAGAAAACTTTCACTATTCGTCACAAGTACCAAAATGATTCACCATTTCGTAAACCTAATCTTAACCAACAGTTCAAGATTACTCACAATGCCATAAATCTGAGCCAATCATACCTACGTACAGTTGCGGACAAAACTCCGTTACCCTTATCTAAAGTACACAATTATTCAATTCTATTCTAAATCCTATCAGTTCGTGAACAATGTTATCAATTTCGGTTAAGCCCTAATGATAAAGTACCTTTTGAAATGCAATTGTTGGTCTAAATTGTTGGTATGTTGACGTTAAATGGGTGTATTGTAATTTGGACTAATACCCTGTATTTTCATTGTTGTTTATTGTATTGTTTGGTAGATGATTCATTATACGTAGAATCTAAGTTTTATAAGCGTAAGTACTTGATAAGGGATACCTCAAATTCGTTACATAGTTCTTACTGTAACGTTTGAAAACAGTTTGGCTTTTCATTAGAATTTGTTGAGTTAGGACTGGTAGATCTGGTGACACTTGAGGGAGATTTTGGATAGGCTGAAAAAAATATGGAGGAATCACGAAGCCACCCGGCTCATACGGGCACTTGTGTTCCCCCTATTTCTATACGCAGCCGAGACCTTGACGCTGAGAGACACTAAGAGGAAAAGAATAGACGCTCTGGAAATGTGGTGCTGGAGAAAAATGCTTGTAGTTTCACAATAACATATCCATCCTTCAAGAACTCGGTATCTGGCAGCGTCTATCGGCTATAGTCCAAGATCGAGTACTCCAGTTCTTTGGACACGTGTCCAAAGAACTGGACGAGGCAACGACTCTATCGAGCGGCTTATAGTTCAGGGTATAGTGGAAGGAACGAGAGCGCGCGGCAGGTCACCCATGCGATGGACCGACCAGATTAAGTCTGCAGTGGGTGGCCCATTCCATTAGTGCACACGAATATCAGAGAGGGATGGCGTCGCATCGTTAGGCAAATTATGGCAACCCGAAGTCTCACTGCAACATGATGACCACGACCGCTCTGCCAAGAGTGTACCGACGAAGAAGAAGAAGAAGAGACAGATTCATATGATCTGCATTGGACGTATTTCTGGTGAAATGTTGATGATGCAGCTCATCCAAGTTTCTAAACAAACAGCTCACTTATCTATACTTCTATACTAATATTATAAAGAGGAAAGATTTTTTTGTTTGTTTGTACCGAATAGGCTCCGAAACTACTCGACCAATTTAAAAAAATCGTTCTCCATAAGAAATCTAGATTATTCCTGAGTGACATAGGCTATTTTTTATCCCGAAAATGGGCCCTTGGGGTGGTCCACGGGAGCGAAGCCGCGGCGAACAGCTAGTCTTTCATATTTTACAATTGACCCCATCCATTTTAGTAAAACTTGTTTATATTCATAAGTACTAGCTTAAGACCCTCTAAAGATTGCCAATGAATTAAAATGAAAATTTATACTGACTAGTCCCTAATATGTCAACAGAAATCAATATTCTCTACCCATTCAATCACAACAAGAAAACAACACAGAGCAATTAATTTCTACAAATATAAGGTAAAAAAGGGCAATCAGATCGTCGAAAGTCGACCTGTTGCTATAAACGTCGGTTAAAAATAGGTAAAAAGACATACTGAATGAATTCATTTATGGCGAGTTGATCGAATACACGGCCCAGTGACCAGGGCTTTGTGAAACGCTTTTAATTTGCAGATGTGAGGCAACCCTATTTGTTTGATGTACTATGTAGTACTATAGCGGACACAAGTGGATTGGTAGTTTTTTTTTTATTTGGCCCATCGGTGCATGGTGGACTGTGATGACTTTAAATCTAATCTATCGTATTTTTATTTGTTTTGCACTTGCTTTTTGTGGGGTTTCGTTCCTGTGGTCTATGCTATAGGAAACGTAATTTTTTCTGGGATGAAAAGTTTGCTTTCAGCGAAAATCTAGAATATAATTAGATCAGTACCTAGGTATTTCCAAGTATTAGGAGATAATGTTAATTATATATTTATCCACGAGTAAACAATTATATCTAGTGTTAATATAAGTTTACTTTTGTATGATTATACGACTTAATAAGTAGTGAAATATATTATCAATGTTTTTGTGAAGAATAGTGGTAAATCTTTTGTAACCAAGTTTTTTATTCCATTAATCAAAATGCAAGGATTAAGTAATAAACGTAGTGATTTATATTCTCGTCTTAGTAAACGATTGACGGTTGATTGCTTTATTGGTTCATCTACATAATGTCGTGTAGTTACATATAAGACTATGTGCGTGACACAACTTAAAAAAGTTGTTATTCAATCAGGTATATTATTTCCTTACACTAATAAAGGAAGGCTAAGTAGGTATAAAAAGAAAAAAAACCGGAAAAAAAAGTCAGACTCGCGCACCGAGAGTTCCGTACCATCATATACTACAACTGTGCTTCACCCAAAGCAACCTGCGAGTAGGTGTAGGGGGACATTTTGGTTGTAAAACCAAAGAAACGTGAAATATTTTTAAATTTTTATCGGAAATCGTCGTAGAATTTTAACACCGCGGTGTAGAATATTGCAGTTTAAGGTCAGCGCCATCTCTTGATCTAGTGGAACTAATGTAATTTTTGTTGATGGTTTCTGAAAAAGTGTGCTGTTTAGAGACATCGTTTTACTTTTCCTGTAATCTTTAATTATTAAAACAGTACTTGATGCTTTAAAAAAAGAAGTTTTTCTTTTTTATTTACAAAATAGTAGGGCAAACGTCATCTAAAACTATTCCAAACTTCAAGTTGATAGCATTAGTAGTTCTTGAGATATCCAGCTGTGGCAGACTGAGACGCACCATAAAGGTTCCTTTTTGCCCGACTGCCGAAGGAGGGTAATGTGTTTATTAGTCTATGTATGTATGTATGTTTGTTCCTATGTGGCGTTCTAGAGACCAAACGCGTGGGCCGATTTTGATGGTTCTTACGTCAATCGATTTGTCTTAACCCCGCGAGTGTCATAGGCTACCTGAAAATTGGAAAATAGGAAAATAGCGGTTCTTGGGCGCCATATTATGGGGGCCCAATTTTTTTTTTTCTTCCAAATCTATCGTGTGGGGTATCAAAATAAAGGATTTTAAGAGGTAGTTTCAAAAATATATAACATTTATATGTTTAAATGTACGTAATTCGAAAAAAAATAACAATAAAAAGCTATAAATAAAAAAAGTTAATTAAAAAAATCAAAAAACCCGCCTTTGGTCAGCCAGCTCGCGAAGATGTATTCTCCGACAGCACAGCATGATTTTCTCCTTGTTTACGTCTTGTTAGTTCGCTTTTCAAGCAGTCGGGTTTTTTGATTTTTTTAATTAACTTTTTTTACCATTTCGGTACGGAACCCAGGGCCGGAAAACAGGCTTTATTTGGCAGATTTTAGAATTATTATTCCTTTGAAAATTAGCTAGCGGCTTTCGATGGTCTAGTACTCTAGTGCTAGCAAGCGTTATACACTGCTGAGTGTAAGGTCAAGAGAGTTTGATTCCCAAGTCAGGCAGTGTTATTGAATTTTTTCATCTGAAATTTCTCAATAATAGCCTGAAGACAGAATTTGTGCCCGATTGATGGCAATGGGGTCGCCCCCGAACTCAATTTTTTTTTTTTTTTTTTTTAAGTTTATGCTTGCGCAAAAAATAAATAACTGGTGAAAAAATATTTCCAACAAAGAATATAGGCGTTATGTAAAAATTCAATCTTTATTTGACATTAAAATGTTAGTATGATTATTAGCAGTCCTTTGAGAAAAAAGGTTTACTAGCGTGCCCTACTTTTTACTGAACTATTTTACATCAAATTCTTCGTTTCGTAGAAAATCTACTCAAAATGTTGGATAAATATTTGATGCTGGGACTCGAGTCGAAGGATTTCTTATTCAATTCAATTCTGACGCCAATATTTGCTCACTACTGCGACATACAGTTATGGAGACTGTTTGCAAAGAAAAATATACGTAGTTGCAGTGTTACGGGAAATCTTGTATGGTGAAACTTTTAGAATTTCAATATAAACGGGGAGAATTGGATTTTTGAAGTTATATTTCAGGTGTAAAATGTAGTCGGAGATTTTGCGAAGATAACTTTCGTTTTTAGGGTTTTCATTTTCTGTATTCTACTCCATAATTGCCTTGTTATAAGAAACTGCATGCAATGATTCTTTGTTAATTACTACATCATACAGTGTTTGGTAATAAATGTTTTCTTTCTTTCTTTCTTTCTTTCTTTCTTTCTCCTTCAAATATTTTTAATTTAATTCGTCTAAAAATTTATTTACAAAGATACAAGTATATACAATGTATAAAATACTTTAACTAAGACTACAAACATAAACACTTAAACCAAAAACTACTCACTTACCTAATCTAAAATATGGCGTCGAAAAACTCCTCCACATCGTTGTCCACTGGTAATGTGCCCAAAAGACTGGCAGCATTGCCACGTTGTATGGCAATGCTTATTCTCTGACCGAGGTAAAAGCCAGCCCTTGGGTCACGCGAAGTGTCAACTAAGCGTTTGGAAAGGTCTTTAAACAAAGCGTGAGCACTCGGACCCCACGGACCAAGAGTTTCAACCCCAAACGGCTCGAAAATATAACTACCGATGAGGTTATGAAAATTGATGAAACCAAAGACTCGATAATTATGATAGTACTTATTATTATAAAATTGAGCTGTTTTTCGTTAAAAAGCTCTTTATATGAATAGTAATAATTAAATAAGAGTGCCTAAGACTCTTTACCTGCTATTGGAATTTCAGATAAATTATGTAAGTACATAAACAATGATTATAATAAAATAATATAACATAAAAAGTAGTCGCCAAAGTGACACGACCCTTATACTTCATAAAAGATAGCTTGATCTCTGCGACAGCTGTCAGTATCAATACAGTAACAATAGCGCTTGACAGGCTGATAATAACGTTACGTCAGTTTGACATATGTCAGAAAGATCAAACTATCTTTTATGAAGTATAGTGCAAAACATTTTGTAGCAAGTGTTTTTTGCAAATTCAAAACAGATTTCATTCGGCTAAGAAAAAGCTACTACCTATACTTATTTGTTTTTCTTGCTAACACTTTTCACCATGACTGTACTCGCAACATGGGTAAACAACTAAACAGCGAAAGTGACTGACGGATATTTTCATGAAACGTTTATATTCATCCGTTTTTTGCCGTTTCTGTTGTATTTTGTTGTAAATAAATGAAAACGGCTCACGCAGTCACGATCTACCGTCACGATATTTGGTAATAAATAAATGAATTTGGGCGAATTTCTAACAAAAGATTTGTTTACGGAAGTTTTTATTATGTAGGCTCCGTAGATACACAAATTTATCAATATCAAGGTCGTGAAATCTATTTTTGAGCGTTTTTTGTATGTGGTTGCTAGCCTTACTGCCTTATATTTAGCGTAAATAAATTATATTTATTTCTTTCTTTTCTTGCCTTGGCTTATTATTTATGTCTGTCTACTTGTCTAGGTGCTTTTCTTCGTAGTGTCTATCTTCATCAAATATTCGGAGATTCTCCTTACCACCACGTACCAAAAAGTTTTTAAGATTTGCTTGTCAAAATATCAAAGCTCGTTACTCTAAAAGTACTGGCATTTTAGATTTGTCCATAAATTAAACTGTTTAGATCATACGATCAATTCTGCTCATTATAAATCTATAACAATCCTATAGCATTATCATCACAATTGCAAAACGTCAAAAATGGCGGAATGCAATTGGATCATTTGACATTTGCTGGCCGATAACAGATGATGATTCTCCTAAGTACTCATTATTCCGCTTCACCTAAAAATCGACCTCAACATAATAATCCAGGCCCTCTCTTCTCAAGCAGCCAATATAATATTCTTATTGCTCTCTACTCTACTCTCTACATAGAGCCTCCCCGTCCATATTTACAAAGGCTACCTCTATGTAGAGCACCGTTGCACTGACCGGCTCCATTAATTGGATTCTGATAAGTAATTGTATTGAATTCTCTCGTATGTTGACAAGAGTCGCTTAGATTACTGAAGCGGCCAATTTGTAGGTTCATTTGAGTTGTCTGCTTTATAATGTGTAGTTTATTTTGGGAATAGACAGAAGTATCTAGACATGGAATATAATAAAAAACCGGCCAAGTGCGAGTCGGACTCGCGCACGAAGGGTTCCGTACCATTATCGCAAAAAACGGCAAAAAATCTCGTTTGTTGTATGGGAGCCCCACTTAAATATTTATGTTATTCTGTTTTTAGTATTTTTGTTATAGCGGCAACAGAAATACATCATCTGTGAAAATTTCAACTCTCTAGCTATCACGGTTCATGAGATACAGCCTGGTGACAGACAGGCAGACAGACAGACGGACCGCGGAGTCTTAGCAATAGGGTCCCGTTTTTACCCTTTGGGTACGGAACCCTAAAAAGCGGTTATTTTATAACGACGTAAACAATCATTGATTGTATTTTGATAGTACTTCTATTTGCAATTATACAAAAACAAAATATTGAAATATTTCCTAATATCCATCTTTTAAGATCGATCGAATAAGTTCCCTTTTATTTGTACCTACATTGTGTTTGTCTGTGTGTGCCAAATAAACTATTTTTTTTTCTTTCTTTGGTGAGAGTCAAGTCAATTTAATGTATGCTCCTACTACCTTTACCTTTACCGCAACTACCCACACAGTAACTGTGCATTTTACTGGGAGCGCAGAAATTTGAGCACACCTAAAACAAGCGATTAAAAACTGTTTATCATATTACTTTTAAGTGAACTTATTTCATTTCACATTAATAAAGAAAGAAACAATGTCCATACCTGCACAAGTTCTGATCTTATCTAGACATTTTATCAGGAAGACTTCTAAAGCCAGTCATTTACACTTCAACTTCAAGCAAAAAAAATCCATTGTTCTTTACCTCACAGAACAGTCTCCCGCAGTTAGGGTTACCATCCATCCGGATTTAGCCGGACATGTCCGGACATTTGTTGTACTGTCCGGACTTTACCCGCTCTTCTAATTTGTCCGGATATTTCGTTCGGTGTGCATAAAGTCATCGTTTTGTTGCGATAAAACGAAATGACAGCAGTTATTTTATCAGCTTGATATCATTGACGACTACTCCTTTGCCATTAATATAATTAACTAGCCTTGCCAGTTATATTAACCCAAGCGATCATTATACTGAGTTAATCAGGATACAATTATCCTATGTGCAATTCCAGACTATAATCTATCTCAGTGCCTAATTTCATCCAAGTCCGTTCAGCTGTTCTGGCGGGAGTGAGTAACAAACATACATCCATCTAAACTTTCATATTTTATAATATTATTTCACATATATAGTACTAGCTTCTGCCAGCGGCCTCGCCTGCGTGAAAGGCGAAAATTATCCCGTGTGATTTTATTCCTGGGATAATAAGTATTCTGTGTGCTTTTCCTGACTATATAATCTATCTCTGTGCCAAATATCATCCAGATTCGTTCAGCCGTTCTGGCACGAAGAAGTAACAAACATACAAACACACAAACTCTCGCCTTTATAATATTAGTGTGATTAGTAAGTTAAGATGTTAAATAAATAAATATTAGTGTAAAGTATGATAGTAGTAAGATAGAGCCCAAAATTAGGCCAGAATCAATTTTTCTCCCTTTTAAAAATTAATCCATTTCAAAAAAATAAAGACATAAGTTTTTATAAAAGTCTGGCTTTTTGTCAGAACTTAAATGGTAACCCTACCCGCAGTACACTTCAAGACAGAAAAAACCGCCCAGTTAAGGAATTAATTAAAGCTTTTAAATTCTTCTTTTTTTCTTTTACCTTCGTGAAAAGTTCGTGGAAAATTGGATCGCCAACGGAAAACATTGAATAAAACGAAGACTTAAATCAATTTTGCTTTATGGAAAGTTTATGGCTCAAACTTTTTGGTGTTTTGTTAGCTTTATTAAAAATTGGGCTGGTTGTTAGAAAAGGTGTTCTTTGTTGATCGTTTTTACGCGTTATTAAATTATCTCCTTATATAATTATTTTGGAGTCTTTAAGGAAAGGTACCTGATATGTATTAATTTTTAAAACTTTTTTTTTTGTTCTAGTAATATCTTATGTTCAAGGACTTTTTTTATCCATTTTTAGGTTCAAAATATCACGTATGGTCTAGTAAGATCGAAAATATGATATTATTTAAAAAAAAATCCAATAATACTTTTTTCCCTGTGCGGGTATTTTTAGGAAATCAAAACTTACCATACATGTTTGTGGAGAAAAAAATGAACTGCTCAAAACATTCCACAGCCAACCATTAAAAAAGAGTTAATACAGTCCACAAAAAGGAAAATTTACTACCATGCTTGTCTTTAAGAATACAAATGGCGGACAAAAGGCGCCTACTTCACATGCCAAACGTCAAGTTGTCAGTCACCGAGTCACTTGCCTATCCGACGGAATAATACATGAATACATTTACTCAAACTTGAACTTGAATGCCCTTGTACCTTAGAAGGAAAATATTTCAAAAAAGAATTAAGAAATATGCTGGGTCGTGTTGGGTTCCGTAGTCAACAAGGAACCCTTATAGTTTCGCCATGTCCGTCTGCCCGTCCGTCCGCAGTTTAGCGCTGAGACTCTGAGTACTAGAAAGCTATAATTTGGCATGGAAATACATATTAATTACGTCGACAAAGTGCTAAAATAAAATTATGAAAACATTTTTTTTTAGTTTTAAGTGGGGATGCTTTTTTTCTCGTTTATCCCATGTTGAGGGGTATCAAATGGCCTATCCATTCAAAAATATTACGGGTCTGTGAAAACCATTTTCCGATTCAGAGATCCGTTTGCGTAAAATGAAGCTAAAAATAGCAAATCAAACTGTATAACACAGCAAACGCAGTCAAACTGTATGTGCAGTTTTGCGGGCGTGTGCGTAGTCTACTCTGTATTTTTAATAAAAAAAATAAAAATAAAAATTTGTATGAGTCAAGTGTTCAATGTTCGGTGCTTTCATTGTTTATGAACGCTAGTAATGTTACCTATTTATTTTGGTGAACGTAGCTGTTTATACGGAACCCTCTGTGTGCGAGTCAGACTCGCACTTTGCCGTTTTCTGGTTCCATTTGCATATAAGGATACTGTGTCTATAAAACATATCAATCTGCCTAGCATATTCCCAACTATGTTGAGGAAGGCTTCCAGTCTAACCGGATTCTGCCGAGTACCAGTATTTTACATGGAGCTACTACCTATTTTATTTCCATAACCCTGTAACAAGGCAGTACGATATCCCTTGGCATGACTGGTGTCAGATCTCAAGCTTCTGACTACCAGTAACGACTGTCAAAGATCTTCAAATGACAGCCGGGACCAATGGCTTAACGTGCTTACCGAGGCTCGCAGGAAACTCGCAATGTAAGGATGGTCACCCATCCACGGACCAACCTCGACAAGCGTTGCTTAACCTTGTAAATCGACCCGTGCGGCTGTTATCATTTAACCACAAGCTCCTCGTGTTAAATATATGCTATTAAAAGTAGAGAGTCTTCGCTATTTAGGTATAAAACAATTTAATTGATTAAAATCCTGCTCAAGTTTCAGTTACGTTTCAATATAAACTTGGAGTGTGTTTGCTTAACGGATTTACAGCTGAAAACTATCGTAAGGTAATTTCAACGAGTAAGTTTTGCATGACTTTGAGCAACCTGCTTTTAAGTTACAATTAAGATTACGTAGAAAATTATAACTCAAAGGGTACAAGATTTATGCTCGTTTTCACTAAAACTATTTGACACTTAAGGTTACACTAGTCGATGGTACGAACTATTTTGTGCGCGGGGTTAAAACGCATGCTATATCAACGGACAACACTCGTGGCAGAAATAGATGCTGTGATGAGCAGTAAGAAGCTAGTTCGCGTACGAATACACACTTTTGCAAATTTGTAGCGAAATGCATGATGATTTAGGACGAAACCAAGCGCGCAAAATTTTTAAACAGACCTTTGGGAGTCTGGATATCATGAAAAAACGACTCAACGTCTCTGTTCAAAATAAAATTATTTGCATTTTTGAACTACTAATCTATCCCTCTATGGTAACTGTTTGCAATTTTCCATCTTCTTACGGTATTTATTTGCATCCAAAGATGCGTTAAAATTAGTATCGAAATGTGGAACTTTCGACGCTCATAACTTTCAAATGTATATTTTTTACTTTTTTGTTTCCATACAGGGCTAGATAATGAAGAGACAACCTGATATCATTTTTTTTCTTGTCCGTTCTTCTCCACGTAGGCTTATTCCGAACGGATGGTAGAATCACTTTATTAAGATCCAGCCTTAGTTGTCCCCCCAGCGACGCCCTGAGGTTCGACCCCAACTGGGGTAGCCCTCAGCGTTGTCGCTTAGGTTTAGTAAATTTTTGCCTAGCTGGAGGCTATATAGTTTAGTCTCCGTAGGAAAGCCCGGTTAAGCAGCTAAACAGTCATTTTGACTGAGTTGCGAGACGCCACGTAGAAAAAAAAAAAAAAAAAAAAAGATATCATTTTTTATTTTGAACGTACACCCTCAAACAGTGGAGTAATCGGGAGATTACGTTTGTATGGAAGAATGATCGACTAGGCACCAAAGTGAAAATCCGAAAGCTCCCCTACATTTATAAATAAAAGAGCGCTTTTGGATTTTCACGCAGCGTTCAGAGGCGATATATTTTGTACGTACTCAATTACTAACGCCAGTGACAGAAAAGTTGAAAGGAAACCGTTTGTCCTGGTACGGCCATCTGATGAGGAGGGATGGAACGCATGTTACTAAAAGAGTTATGAATATAAATGTGGATGGATGGAGAGGGAGGGGACGGCCAAAGAAAAGATGGATGGACTGTGTGAGGAGTGATATGAAAGAAAAGGGAGTCAGTGATAGCGTGACGGGGGACAGGACGGTATGGAAGAAGAAAACGTGTTGTGCCGACCCCAAGTAACATGGGACAAGGGCAGGAAGATGATGACTCAGTTACTCACTCTCTTGCTCGGGTTGGTATTTGATCATTTAAATCTTTAAACATCTAACATGAATTCCAACCGCGCTCCAAATTTAAAATCTCCAATTAAGAACCATACAAACCTTATTACTCTCATTAAACACTGATTTACATGTGAACTCCCTTTCATTTCCGTAACCACCTCTCAAGCATTCAAATATGGTTCTTATTACCATCAAAAACCTGCCTTTTACGAGTAGATTTTCCCTTAAATAAATAACAATATACATGAAAGCCTCCACTGGTTTAGGCTTTGATTTGGGGATAAAAGGCGGGAGCGTTCGAGCGTACTTTTCACAGGCGGGCGACCACGTGCTAATTTTAAACATGGCCCCGAGTGTAGGGTTGTGTACACTGCCGTGCAGTGTAAAGTATACAGACAGATATATCTGTATACGGCTTGTATGAGAGCATGTGTGGAACGAAAATAGGGCGCATCATTTTCTTTTTAGGGTTCCGTATCCAATGGGTAAAAACGGGACCTTATTACTAACCGACCGTCTGTCTGTCTATCTGTCACCAGGCTGTATCTCAAGCTAGACAGTTGAAATTTTTACAGATGATGTATTTCTGTTGCCGCTATAACAATAAATACTAAACACAGTATAAAATAAATATTTAAGTGGGGCTCCCATACAACAAACGTGTTTTTTTGCCGTTTTTTGCGATAATGGTACGGACCCCTTCGTGCGCGAGTCCACTTGGCCGGTTTTGTACACTGTCGTGTAATGAGAAGATACTGGTATACAGTTATTAAGTTAGGTGAAGTTTTAATTAACAAGATGTTAGTTCCTTGTAACAATATTAAGTGCACTGAAAATACAAAGTTATTTTTTTTCCTACCTTTACATTGGGAATGAACAATGACCTACTGTAATATTATTTTCTTGTGGTTTTTATTTGAAAGATAGGTGCCAAAGTCATCAATGTAATGCTTGATTAAATATTCACAAGTTACTTCTCAATATTTCTAAATATACCTTTTACAGAAACCAACGTGAAAAGGTTTATGTAATTTAGCAAAAAAAAAAAATTAAATAAACGCTAGCTCACAAAAACAACATTTCAAGAGCAAAACAAACAGACATCCTCAAATAATATAAATTCACGACAGAGCAAGCCTAACTAAATACATTTAATTTATCCGAGGGTCCCTTTTCCGTCCAGATAGTGTTTACCTAAAAAGGTTGCTCTAATGATGCCTGTTTTTGGCCGCCAGTTTACTATAAAATATGTAATAGTTGGTCATATTATTATTAAAATAAATTTAAAAGGTCAAAAGGCTAAGGAGGTTCGGCGCCGGCGCCGGCGCAAACGTTTTGTTTACGTTATTTAGTTTCTCCATTTTGGTGTGAACATATTTTAAAGGCACGATTTTGTCGCTATTTCTTAATCTGCAATAATATAAATTATCTATAAGAGACAATGTAGACTATTATAATTAGAATCATAAATAAGGTAGTAGAAGCCTTTTTTGGTTTCCTACTTGCATAATAAACTGCCGAGCAATGAAAAAGTTCCAGTGACATCATCATCATCATATCAGCCGAAAGACGTCCACTGCTGGACATAGGCCTCCCCCAAGCGTCGCCACGTTGACCGGTCCCGTGCGTCTCGCAACCAGCGGATCCCCGCAACCAGTGACATAGCACCAAATTACACCTAAACAGGAAAGGCTAGCTAGCCTAATGACGCCGTCTGCAATATTGAAATACATTTAACAGCGCATCAGAATATTACCAACTAAAAACGTAAATATTGTGTTCAAATTTTTAATTAAATGGGATAAATTAAATTAAGGTCTTTGTCGGCATTTTGTGGGTGGAACTTTTTCATTGCTCGCGAGTGTATAATATCTTGATGAAAGCCAAAATTGTATTCGCCATTTTAATTTCCCTTTAAAAAGATATGTAAACTACTTAAAATTGTTATTTTCTTCCCCCTACGACACGTCTCCTGTCAAAATAAGTGTGAATAGGCATCTTCTGGCCTTGCTTACTCCTTCATAGAACTCATCCTTCGCTTTTCATCAGGTGAGATTGAGGCCAAGGTTGGACTCAACATATTTTTTTTTTTTATCGATTTAGGTCCATTTAAACATATAAGTATTATATATTTTTGAAATCTCCTCTAAAAACCCTTTATTTTGATACCCCACTCGAAGGGTATGGAAGAATAAAAAAAATTTAATCCCCATAATATGGCGCCCAAAATCCGCCATGTTACTTTTTTTTTAAAGGCACTTAAGTAAGACACTTGGGCGGTCAAGACCTATCTAACGATATCTTAATTATAAAAATCCGCCAAGTGGTTTGATAGATATGAGGTAATAAAGAATATTACATTCATACAAACATACAAGATACGCGCGAAAAACATAACCCTTTCCTTGCAGCCGGGTAAAAAATATTTTAACGAAAAAAGAAAACAGTGAGTAGGTACTCCGAGCATGAATTAAGAAAACCCATAAAATCGAAATATAAAATAAATTGCCTTTCCATGAAACTTCCCTTCCAATTTCAAAAGAACACGGCCAAGCCAATTTATATCTACGCGGTCTCAATTGCGATTTTTTTTTCTCAATAAAAACTTCACGCCCGCCATCAGAGACTAGGGATGTTACTAAGGCTACGCGGATAGGAGGCGGAGATAGGCTAATAAGAATAAGTTTTTTCCAATTAAAAACATTTTTTTTAAACAAGCTTTTTAGCTTATCATGCATTGTGACAATATATTTGCGTATGCAACAAAATTTCATCTTAATTGGTTGAGGATAACTGCTTTAAAATTTAGTTGCAAGATTTGACCCGAACACACTTACATACATATATACATTGCAAGTTAATAAAAAGCTTATAAAAAAAGCTTGTTTACCATTTATTCTAGGTAGAAAAATTGGACTTATTAGTAACTGGGGGAAAACTATATTGCACAAAAACAAGAAGCTAGAAGCTAGAACTGCCAAATACCTTTTGGGGACTCTAGAAGAGTTTTTGGTTTTTAGGGAGAGTGATTTGAACCTTAGAGTCATATCTGTAATGTATTAACTTTGTTCAAAGTTTCAACTAAGCGAATTCTCACAAAATTGGTTCATTCCTTGATAAACCTCCGCAACACTGCATCAGTCGCTTGCAGAGTTGGGTTACTATGATTCAATTTCTCTTTTGCAAATGCCAAAATCTGCAAAGCAACGAGGAAAATTCCTTGCTTAAAGCTACAACCTTTGTTGTTGAGTGTCTTTAAATAAAAGGTGAATAATATTCACTTGGGATGAAAAATTAGCAAGTCAACATTTTAAAAGCTTGCAGATGTGAAGATTCGTTACAACCCTAGTAGCACCCAACATTAAGGAAATTGCTTCAATATCTGTCTGTCTGTCACGGTAACGAATTGCAAAAGCCTTTTTCTGTTCGTCTGGCGTTCAGTTAATTATCGTATTGACTTCGCTCGGGGGTTGTTGTTGCGGGGCTCAATAGCATTTGTCAGTTCCCTTTGGGATGTAAAAAGGAACTGTAAAAGTTTGCTGAACAAATTGTACTTGTGATTTTTTGAATGATGTTTTTCTTGCCTGTAGGATTGGAGAAAGCAAGGTCGTCTTTTAGTAAGCAACCATTAATTTTTAGAAACGTTTCTCTTCAGGATTTTTGCTCTTTCCACCTGTTGTTTACATCCGTTGGTTTACCGATTTTATTTTCAGAGTATTAATTGAAAATACTGAAAAAGTTAATTGAGGAAGAAGAAAATAAAATCAGCAGCATTAAAAAATCCAGCCATGTGCGAGATGGATTCGCGCACGAAGGGTTCCGTACCATGGCGCAAAAAGGGCAAAAAAATCACGGGGTTATGTATGGGAGCCCCACTTAAATATTTATTTTATTCTGTTTTAAGTTTTTTTTGTTACAGCGGCAACAGAAATATATCATCTGTGAAAATTTCAACTGTCTAGCTATCACGGTTCATGGGATACAGCGTGGTGACAGACAGACAGACGGACAGTGAAGTCTTAGTAATACGGTCCCGTTTTTACCCTTTGGGTCTAACTCTAAAAATTCAATTGTTTTTTTCTTTACAAATCCAATCAATTTATTCTTTGGATGCTTTCGACGTCAATAAGACACACTTGTGAAACACACGACTTTCTTTCATTTCCAAAACCTTCTACATAAACCCTGAAAGATCCGCTTCAGATAAAATTATTCCCTTATGCATGGACACTGAACAATATCTACCAGACAATCAACACCGCACAACAGAAAGCAACAATCAACAACAACTTATATGTTGCTGTCCTACCTCCGTCACGTCATGCACCCTCGTCAGTTTATGACATGCGTTGCCAACGAAAATAAAGGAGCCGCTACCCGCTACCTTGTAGCTGGTAACATTATTTTCTACTGATTGATGGCAATTATTTAAAATGCGGGTAGGTCTTTTTTGTGGGGCCTTGTTAACAGAGTTTGAATTGGTTTTGCATAAATGAATGTTTTGGCTGATTAGGTAATTAATTATTGTAAATAGGATCAAATTGTTTTATCCGAAAATAAAATATTTTTCGGGTCTTTGGTTTTGGTTTTCATTTGACGATCAGACGCTCTTGTAAAATTGAGCAATTGTAAAATTGACAAAAATATATAGGTTAGTCTGTCAGACGCGATTGAAATGTCCCGTGATCAATCTCTTACCTTACATTTTGACATTTTGTCCATCGCTGTCGCAATTAAACTTTGTCTATAGCTTCAGGATTAAAGTTACAGCTATCTGTCAAAATCAGGAGACAAATTCTCCTTAGTACTCCTTAGCACCACGCACCACCGCTTACGTACTTTGTGGTGTCACCGTCACTGTTCTAAAACCTATTAAAGGAAAGCATGTCAAGGACATTTTAACCTTACCCAAAAATATGACCATGACATCCTTTTATGTGGATTAATTCCCGCTTCTTCCCAGAGATGATTTTATAAGCCGTTTATGTAAGGGTGGCATTTCGTTTAGCGAGAAAAACGGTACAATTAGCAAGCCACCTAATGGCTCGTCGCTTTTTGATGTATATCACATGGACAAGCGATTTTATTGAGCAACATTGCAAGTAAGTTCGCTTGGACGCAATGCGATGCCATTCGACCGATTTGCACTTGAAATTTTCTTTGAAAATACGTACGCGATATCGCCTATCGACACAATTAATATTGCGTCGTGCTACTACCACTCACAGCTACAGGCCACTCTTAAATATACATCAATATGCATTTCCGCAGTCGACCTAATACTTCCCATCGTAACATTCAAAAACGTCCCTATTACGGCCATGGGCAGTATATTGAATTTTACATCGTATATACGACCGCCATCTTGCATTTAATAAAGTCAAGTATGTTTATATTGAGGGCCCGATGAGAGGGCGAGATGATTACCCATCTTATTTTGTGATCACGTTTCCCGACGTGTGACGTTATAGGATTATACGGGACATTTTAAGTTATATTTTTACGGTCCAATTTTTATAGGGATACCCCTAAAATAGATAGGCTATGAAGGGTTAACAGGCACCGTGGAGAAAACCTTGGCCGTATTTTTCATGAATGCATGACTTGGGCTGTCTCTAGCCCAGCTGTGGAAGAAAATAATGTATTGGTCAAAGTGAAATAAGGCCTTAAAACATAAACAAACGCTCAGAAAAATCAAGCTTTATTAGGTCAAATAATACAGTTTGCATATTTTTTTGGGAATCAAATCATGGGCATCAGTCAATTATAACCTAATCAAAAGAAGAAATATAATGAAATCATATTATTCAAGTCTTCTGCGTCAAATAAACAATTTGCTTTATTTACTTTTATTCCAATACAAATAAAATCCAGCACAACATCCCACACGTTCCATCTCGGCAATTATTTTCAAACGCGACCTATATGCTCGACATCCGACGCGCGACTGCGCCTCCCCACTTCCTTTTTACCCCCTCCTCTGACCGGATGTTGACGTCACCACTCTCCATGATACGGAACGCTTTGTGACAACCGGCCTAGTTTTGTATTCTGCGATAACTTTAAATGTGTCTTTTTTCTGTATTTATGGAACTGCTACAACTTTATTGAGATGTGCGATGCGATGACAGTTTGCAGGCTGTATCATTGTGGTGCTGTGTTTGTTTTGATTAGGTGTTGATATACCTATCAATTTCCCATTTATTCATTTGATTACATTTTTAAATATAAACATATACAATTAGCCATTGCCAATTTGCTGGTACTGGCTAATTGTATGAAAAATACGGCCAAGGTTTTCTCCACGGTGCCTGTTAACCCTTCATAGCCTATCTATTTTAGGGGTATCCCTATAAAAATTGGACCGTAAAAATATAACTTAAAATGTCCCGTATAATCCTATAACGTCACACGTCGGGAAACGTGATCACAAAATAAGATGGGTAATCATCTCGCCCTCTCATCGGGCCCTCAATATAAACATACTTGACTTTATTAAATGCAAGATGGCGGTCGTATATACGATGTAAAATTCAATATACTGCCCATGGCCGTAATAGGGACGTTTTTGAATGTTACGATGGGAAGTATTAGGTCGACTGCGGAAATGCATATTGATGTATATTTAAGAGTGGCCTGTAGCTGTGAGTGGTAGTAGCACGACGCAATATTAATTGTGTCGATAGGCGATATCGCGTACGTATTTTCAAAGAAAATTTCAAGTGCAAATCGGTCGAATGGCATCGCATTGCGTCCAAGCGAACTTACTTGCAATGTTGCTCAATAAAATCGCTTGTCCATGTGATATACATCAAAAAGCGACGAGCCATTAGGTGGCTTGCTAATTGTACCGTTTTTCTCGCTAAACGAAATGCCACCCTTACATAAACGGCTTATAAAATCATCTCTGGGAAGAAGCGGGAATTAATCCACATAAAAGGATGTCATGGTCATATTTTTGGGTAAGGTTAAAATGTCCTTGACATGCTTTCCTTTAATAGGTTTTAGAACAGTGACGGTGACACCACAAAGTACGTAAGCGGTGGTGCGTGGTGCTAAGGAGTACTAAGGAGAATTTGTCTCCTGATTTTGACAGATAGCTGTAACTTTAATCCTGAAGCTATAGACAAAGTTTAATTGCGACAGCGATGGACAAAATGTCAAAATGTAAGGTAAGAGATTGATCACGGGACATTTCAATCGCGTCTGACAGACTAACCTATATATTTTTGTCAATTTTACAATTGCTCAATTTTACAAGAGCGTCTGATCGTCAAATGAAAACCAAAACCAAAGACCCGAAAAATATTTTATTTTCGGATAAAACAATTTGATCCTATTTACAATAATTAATTACCTAATCAGCCAAAACATTCATTTATGCAAAACCAATTCAAACTCTGTTAACAAGGCCCCACAAAAAAGACCTACCCGCATTTTAAATAATTGCCATCAATCAGTAGAAAATAATGTTACCAGCTACAAGGTAGCGGGTAGCGGCTCCTTTATTTTCGTTGGCAACGCATGTCATAAACTGACGAGGGTGCATGACGTGACGGAGGTAGGACAGCAACATATAAGTTGTTGTTGATTGTTGCTTTCTGTTGTGCGGTGTTGATTGTCTGGTAGATATTGTTCAGTGTCCATGCATAAGGGAATAATTTTATCTGAAGCGGATCTTTCAGGGTTTATGTAGAAGGTTTTGGAAATGAAAGAAAGTCGTGTTTCCCGACGTGTGACGTTATAGGATTATACGGGACATTTTAAGTTATATTTTTACGGTCCAATTTTTATAGGGATACCCCTAAAATAGATAGGCTATGAAGGGTTAACAGGCACCGTGGAGAAAACCTTGGCCGTATTTTTCATGAATGCATGACTTGGGCTGTCTCTAGCCCAGCTGTGGAAGAAAATAATGTATTGGTCAAAGTGAAATAAGGCCTTAAAACATAAACAAACGCTCAGAAAAATCAAGCTTTATTAGGTCAAATAATACAGTTTGCATATTTTTTTGGGAATCAAATCATGGGCATCAGTCAATTATAACCTAATCAAAAGAAGAAATATAATGAAATCATATTATTCAAGTCTTCTGCGTCAAATAAACAATTTGCTTTATTTACTTTTATTCCAATACAAATAAAATCCAGCACAACATCCCACACGTTCCATCTCGGCAATTATTTTCAAACGCGACCTATATGCTCGACATCCGACGCGCGACTGCGCCTCCCCACTTCCTTTTTACCCCCTCCTCTGACCGGATGTTGACGTCACCACTCTCCATGATACGGAACGCTTTGTGACAACCGGCCTAGTTTTGTATTCTGCGATAACTTTAAATGTGTCTTTTTTCTGTATTTATGGAACTGCTACAACTTTATTGAGATGTGCGATGCGATGACAGTTTGCAGGCTGTATCATTGTGGTGCTGTGTTTGTTTTGATTAGGTGTTGATATACCTATCAATTTCCCATTTATTCATTTGATTACATTTTTAAATATAAACATATACAATTAGCCATTGCCAATTTGCTGGTACTGGGGACGAATACGGGCAGGTTATGAAAGATTTTCAGGACAATAATTACATACTTATTATTTACTTACTTTCTTACCCTCACGTGGGATAGTTGTAAAACGAGCATATCAATAAAAAATAATAAAAATAATGCACAGAAAACTTTTTCCCTGTCATCCAACGCCGAAAAATTAAGTTGCATTTCTTGAACTCAATTATTATTTGACTATGGAATGCCATAATTTTATCGCCAACCATCATAAAATACGGACCAATTCTATAAAATGACGAAACAAATTGGAAATACTCGCCAACTTGCTAAATTTTTCCATTCTGTTCTTGATTCAAGCTTTTACCTATACCATGATTGATTAAAAATATCCTGAAACCCGGTCCGGATGGCCATTTTCAATGAATTACCACAGCAAAGGGGCAGGTAACCGAGTTTGACAGGCAACAAGCACCCTGTATACGCCTAATATTGGATAGTAGTGCGCAAAGGGTGTTGCAGGCAGAACATGCAGAGAGTTGAATAACAATTCAGTTTATAGTGGGATAGAAATGGTACCGTAAAAATACTTAAATTGAGCGCATATAGTTAAAGTAGATTTGCCAAGTTTTCCGTCTGAAATTATGTTTTTTAACCCCCGACGAAAAAGTGTGGTGTTATGAGTTTGACGTGTGTACCTGATGTTTGTGTATATGTGTATTTGTGTCTCTGTCTGTGGCATCATAGCTCCTAAATGGATAAACCGTTAATTTTATTTGAATAGTGACTTTATCGAGAGTGTAGCTGTGTTTGTTGACAATCGGTTCAGCCGTTCAAAAGTTATGGGCGTTTTACTGTTTGAATCGGGCGGTTTTTGCAAGTTGTCGTGTCATAATTACGTGTTCAATAGATTGTCGATAGAAGCGTGTACTAGATAAATTACGTAGCATGCAATAAAAATGTGCCGCGGGTTTTTAAAATTTTACTTGTTTTACTCTTACTTTACTGAAGCTGTAAGCATATTACTTTCGTTTCTTAGAAGCTTAGTGCTTTTAAAATATGTATTATCGAGCCAAGGTTTTTGTACAATATTTACCTTTATCACAAGTTTATATTCAAATATCATTATTTAACTTCAAACACATAATAAATGACAACTCTTCATGAGGCTAGCAATTCTCCTTTCAAAGTTATAAATTTTAATGGACCCTTATCATAGTCATGTTACCTACATAGACACACGAAGGGCAAACAATAAATAATTCCTTTTTTCTATCTTTGCGATATTCTAAGGGTAGTTAGGAAAAGTGAACAATATATTTCTGACCTAACTTCTGGGCCGCCCTGAAGTTGGCTTGCCGATGTGCTAGGCACGGATCAGTGCTGTTTTTTACCCGACTGCCGAAGGAGGGTAATGTGTTTATCAGTCTATGTATGTATGTAAGTATTTATGTATGTATGTATGTATGTATGTATGTATGTATGTATGTTTGTTCCTATGTGGCGTTCTAGAGACCAAACGCGTTGGCCGATATTGATAGTTCTTACGACAATCGATTCGTCTTAACCCTGCGAGTGTCACTGGCTACATTAAAATTGGAAAATAGAAAAATGGCGGATTTTGGGCGCCATATTGTGGGGGCCCAATTTTTATTAATATATATATTAACTTTTAAAAAAAGTTAATATATATATTAATAACTTTATTTTGTATGATATTTATTTCTTCGCAGCCGTTGTAGCCAACTTCAGGGCGCCAAGAAGTTTGGCGAGAACTATACAATGAGTTCGTTCTCAAATGGCGTGTGAAAATTTCAGTAAGGTTGTTAGTGAATTAAACAAAATAGCTCTCAACAAAGTACCTAGATCCTGCCTCTCTTTCATCAATAATCTCAGTTTACAAAATGCTTAAAACCTACTTTTCCTCTATTTCTTGAGTTGTTCAAACACTATTTAGTTTGAGTTGCTAACATGTCCGGTTCCGTCCCGTGTCGCATTCGTTTCATTTCCGTGACGAACGGGAATGTCGCTTTTGTTAAATACGTGATGAAACTTAAAATTGTGAGATTTATGTATTCTTTTTTTGAATCTGCTTGGCAATGCAATTTCGTTTTCAGCCACCAATAAACCAACGTTTTGTTACATTGTATGAACTCTATCGTTTATCGTTTTGTCAATGATTCATGTTTTATTTTGCATGAATGATGCCGTTGCCGTTGTTGTAAAGCCCTTACTTTTTCTGGGTTTTTCCATCGGCAATAGCTCTTGTAAGTCTCAATAAGCAGTGGAAACTACTCTCCACTACGTAGATTGTAGACTATTTACCTGTATTCCATCTTTTACATATTCGAAATAAATAATAAAAAATCACGCCTATTAAAGCGTGTTTTTTTATACTATTATATTTTTTTTTGTTTTTAGTTCAATCGCTAATCCGGATAGTCCTGGTATTTTTTAATCCTGGTAATTATATTGTCATTTGTTCTTGATAAGTGGGCAAATTTTCAAATTAATCTGACGTCTGAAGGAGGTGAAAATCTAGTTCAAAGATTCTGTTACATAGGTACATACCAAGCTAATAAAAGCGACGTGTTAAAAACAGCAATATACTTAACCTCCTCCATCTCATGTATTTAACCTAAATAAAGACACTGCTATCGTTTTTAGTCCTCCCAAAGACGTGAATAAGCTGTAAGATATCTTACATTATCAATAAACGTATCTTCATTTACCAGTTCTACATTTTCCAGTCAGTAACAGCAACACCTTACTACATATCGCCCCAAAACCGTACATTGAACAACTGAAAAGCCGTCATGTCGCACCTTAATCAAACATTGTTAACAACATTATCTTCTAATCTTCTCTATTGAGTACTACACAATAGTACTTGTAAGATAGTGACGTCATCACAATGACGTGTCCTCTGACGTAAGTGAAGTGATGGAGGTGTAGGATGTCTATTATGTTAGCTAGGAAAGCGCTTTAGGAGAATTTGTAAACGATGAATTGAATCTGCTCACAGACTAATAGACACAATTCGGATACACAAGACAATTTTTATATCTTACAAAACAAGGTCAAATAATATGTTTCATTAGTAGGTTTGTAAGGTAAATCTAAAGAGTCATTATTTATTAGATTCATTATAATTTTTCCTTCACGTATTTAATCACACTAATATTATAAAGGCGAAAGTCTGTGAGTGTGTATGTTTGTTACTTCTTCACGCTCAAGCGGCTGGACAAATCTGGATGAAATTTGGCACAGAGATAGATTATAGTCGGGAATAGCACATAGGATACTTTTCCTCCCGGGAATATGTTCCCTTGGGATCTACTTTCACGCGGGCGAAGCCGCTGGCAGAAGCTAGTGTTATAATATGAAGAAGAAGAAATTATGAACCATACTGCAATTACAGCAACAATATCATATATATTTGCGAGCTGGCGGACCAAAACCAGATGAATCCTCCGACTGCACAGCATGATTTTCTTCTTGTTTATGTCTTTTTAGTTCGCTTCTTAAGCAATCGGGTTTCTGATTTTTTTAATGAACTCTTTTTAATTATAAATTTATAGTTAATTTTTTTTTCGAATTAGGTACATTTAAACATACATGTGTTATATATTTTTGAAAAAACCTCTTAAAACCCTTTATTTTGATACTCCCACGATAGGATGGAAGAATAAAATTGGGATCCCGCAATATGGCGCCCGAAATCCGCTATTTGTCTATTTGCCAATTTTAATGTAGTCAGTGACACTTGCAAGGTTAAGACGAATCGATTAACGCAAGAATTATCAAAATGGGCCAACGCGTTTGGTCCCTAGAACGCCACATAGGCACAAACATACATACATACATAGACTGACAAACACATTACCCTCCTTCGACAGTTTGGTAAATAATAATAATGCAGAAAAACATAATTTTATTTTGTATGTGATGTCTTTTGATATCTACCATATAATATCTACTATGTTCCTTATATCGGGTGTAAAGCTTAGCTAAGCTTAGCGAAGCCGAGAAACACTTGTTCGTTTAATTGAGTCTTTTTATTGTAGTGGTTTAAAAAACAAAACTTAGATATAGTGTAGTGTGTGTAGTGTAGTGTGTGTGTGTGTGTGTAGTATAGTGTGTAGTGTGTGTGTGTGTGTGTGTGTGTAGTGTGTTGTGATTTTTCTACAACGTGTTGATCTGATCCTTTGTCTCCATGGATTTATGAATACTCTATTCTCCATATTTATGTATTTTTCTCTTTGTTTCAGATCTCCAGTTCCCCATAGACGTGTCAGGTGTACAGAACGACCACCCATTCTTAGACGCAGACTCTCTACAGTCGCTGTTCAGACGTCTGACCGCGCTGAACAGATGCGCCAACATGAAGTTAGAACACCATCATCATCAGAAGAGATCGGTAAGTTTTACTTTATGTCCCACTGCTTGCTGCTGGAGAAGCTCGTGGCTAAATAATAACAGCCGCACGGGTCGATCTTCAAGGTTAAGCAACGCTTGACGAGGTCAGACCGTGTATGGGTGACCATTTCAACCGAGTTTCCCCCGTGCCTCGGTAAGCACGTTATGCCGTTGGTCACGGCTGTCATTTGAAGATCTTTGACAGTCGTTACGGGTAGTCAGAAGCCTGAGATCCGACACCAGTCTTGCCAAGGGTTATCGTGTTACCTAGTTAATGGGTTGTGGAGGTCAGATAGGCAGTCGCTCCATGTAAAACACTGAGACTCAGCTGAATCCGGTAAGACTGGCAGCCGACCCCAACAATAATTGGGAAAAAGGCTAGGCAGATGATGTCCTACTGCTTACCAATGGTGTCCCCACAGCCTTCCAATCTCCCCAGTGTTTCGCCTTCTCCATTCAACTACGTAAAACTATAGCTTCAGATCTAGGTACGTGTAGCAATTTGTAGTTAACCGACAATAACAACAAACATTAAACGGCGAAAGATATTAGATAAACTTAGCAACGATGTTATATAAAAAAAGTTTTAATGAGCAAATGTTTTCGGCACAAAAAAAAAGGTAATCTAATAATTTCTTATTAAATTAATTATTACGTGGGTGTTTGTTCTTTTAAACAAACATTAGAACTTTAACCTTAAACAGTTTTTATATTATTAATGAAGTTTCTTAATATCTGAACTACCCCATCCACCCCTGTGGCTGGCCTGTGGTAAACTGGTAAAAAGAGTCTATGGAATTAAGTTCGCTTTTGTACGTAAATTTTACTTTTATAGTTTTAATTAATAAATATGTCTTCATCGCAAACTGAGAGAAAATAACAGTAAATATTAAAAACTGAAATACTACGGACTAATATTAAAATAATTATTAATTCTATAGTTAAGATTAATACAGAAATAAGGCAGTACAAATCATAATAACGGAATAAATAAATCTATCTTCAGAAACAGTACTTTTATCATATTTAATTACTAATTTTAATCAACCAATGGGAACTTACTACATAATAATTATAGCCATCATTACTCAAAAATAATTCCCACAGACCCTCATAATTACCATCCAATTGTAAGTGTACCTTCTATGTACGTGTTGTTGGGTGTTATGAGTCATGTAAATAAAACAACTGGTTTCGGTGAGCACTTGTACACAACTGCATATATAATTATTTATTTGACCATTATCATATTTGCTGTGCATGCGACATGTAATGTGTCGATGCACCACATTATTTCCCCCTTTAAAAACAAATAAAAAATATAATCGAGTACACTTACATAAAAATAATTAAAAAGTTTAAATAAAAAATAAGACAAAAGAAGTATTCTTTCTACACGAAATATAGCCATACACGAACAACAAAAAAAAAAAAATATCGAACTTAATACTACGCGGTTACACTTTTCTTCTGTTTTCCTTTTTCCCGATTGCTGCTGTATTAAACGTTTTGTGGTCCCTGTCCTCCGTTTGGGTGCTGACAGCAACGCATGGAGACCGTTGGAATCTGAGCTGGTTGCGTTTGCCTGGCGTCGACGTGCCGTGTCACGTTCTTGTAGAACCTCTTCCTACACTTTCTGTACATGCAGTACAGTAGCACTGCAACGGCGATGATGAAAATGCCCCCCATAGTGATTTCCGTCATTGAGATGCTGGATCCCCCTGACCCAGCGGCAGTTTGTGCCACCACGATCTCTTCCTTGGAGCCCCAGCTGCCCATGTTTCCGAATATTGCAATTGTCTTGATCTTGCTTTACCAGCGTGTTGCTGCTGCGGTAGTTTGGTGGTTTGTGTTGACGAAATTATGCTTTGCTTTATTCCGTGTTTTTCTTTGTTGATCTGGCGGTATTGTAAATCGTACCACCGGATGTATGACGCGGCCTGAGCGTGTTGTGTTTGGTGCGGTCTTATTAATTTCTGCTGGCTCAACATTTTTGTCGTCGTTCACTTCGCTACTGCTACTTTTCTGGCGTTCTAAAGGTTCATTTACCTTTCCGTCCATTAAAATGTATGCTGGTTTTAATCTGTCCACCGTTACTATTGATGTTTTCTTCGGCAATTGAATCTTGAAATGTTTCTCTTGCTTCTCTAACACTTTATATGGGCCTTCGTAGGCTGGGGTCAGTGGTTTCTTCACAGCATCCGTTCTGACGTATACGTATTCGCAGCTTTTCATGTCTGGATGTATGAACGATTTGTGACTGCTGGCGTGTTGGTTGTTGCTAAACGGGCTTAGCTTTGCCATTGTCCTCTGGAGTGTCTGTGCAAAAGTCTCTGGTGATGTTACTTGCGTTTTCGGCTCGATAAACATTCCTGGCAGACGTATGTTAGTTCCGTATAACATCTGTGCTGGACTTGTATTCTCTTTCAGTCGTAGTGCTGCTCGTAATCCTAGTAGCACTATGGGTAGTTCGCTTGACCAGTTCGTTGTATTTCCGCGCGCGACTAGCGCGGTTTTCATTGATCTATGCCAGCGTTCAACCAAACCATTTGACTGTGGATGATAACTGGTGGTTCTGGTCTTCTTAATACCGAGTGACTTGGTCAGAGTGATAAATAAGTCTGACTCGAACTGTCGTCCCTGGTCCGTTGTTATGGTGTTTGGGCATCCGAATCTCGCTATCCAGGTGCTTATGAGAACTTCCGCTACAACTTTTGCTGTTATCTCTGCTACTGGTACAGCTTCCGGCCATCTCGTTTCTCTGTCGATCATTGTCACGATGTATCTGTTTCCGTTGGATTCTGGTAGTGGTCCGACAATGTCTACGTGCACGTGGTCTAATCGTGCTGTGGGTGGGAAAATTCCGATTGGGGCCGAGTTGTGCCTATGTGTCTTGCTTTTCTGGCATGCCTGGCATGTTTTCGCCCAAATGCCGACGTCAGTATTCATGCGTGGCCAGAAATAGTGCTCGGAGATCATTTTCTTCGATAATCTTATTCCGGGATGTGTTATGTTGTGCATGGTGTCGAATACTTGTTTTCGAAGTGATTTCGGCACATACGGTCGTAAACTTGGTTTTGAATTTTCGCAGAGTAGTTGTCTTGTTCCTGATAATGTCGTTGTTTTCCAGTTAAGGTTGTAATTTTTTAACAGCTGAGTGAGTTCAGTGTCATTGCGTTGCATATCTGCTAACTCAGTCCATTCCACAGGTGTGGGGCAATCTATTTGCTCGAGTCGCGATAACGCGTCGGCCACCGGGTTCATGTTACCGGATAGGTGACGTATGTCTGTCGTGAACTGTGCGATGAACTCGAGGTGACGTAGCCGTCTTGGGGCTATGGTTTTACTTGTGCAGGTTTGTTTTGTAGTGAAAGCATGACATAACGGCTTATGATCGGTGTAAACTATCAACTCTCTTCCCTCGACATAAGGTTGAAAATGCGTTACTGCCATGTAAATGGCTAGCAATTCCCGATCATACGTGCTGTACTTTGACTGCGTTTCACTCAGTCCCTTTGAGAAAAAGGAGAGTGGCTTCCAGTTTCCGTTTTCATACTGTTGTAAAACGGCGCCCACGCACGTTTGAGATGCGTCTGTCATTAGTGATAGCGGGCAATGCGTTGTTGGTGAAGACAGTGTAACGGCGTCGCTTAGACTTGCTTTACATTGATCGAATGCTTCTAATGCCTCTGGAGTCCATTGTATTTCGGTTTTGTCATTTTTCTTCGATCCAACGAGGTATTTGTTTAACCGAGCTTGGTGTTTGGCTGCTTGTGGTATATTGTTCCGGTAGAAGTTGATCATGCCTAAAAATCTTCGCAAATCTTGTACGGTTTTTGGTATAGGGTATTTGGTTATTGCTTCGACCTTGTCTGGTAATGGTTTGATACCGTCTTTTGAGATCTGATATCCGAGGAACTCTACTTGCTGTTTGCCCAGTATGCATTTGGCTTGATTTATTGCAATGCCATGTTCGTCTAACCGTTTGAACGTTTCTTGTAAATGTCGACGGTGTTCGCTGGTTGAAGATGACGCCACTAGTATATCGTCTATATATACGAATACGAAGTCAAGTCCTGCTAAGACTGTGTTTAGGAATCTGACAAAGGTTTGCCCTGCGTTTCGTAGTCCAAACGGCATTCTTGGAAATTCGAATAAACCGAACGGGGTTATTACTGCAGTCTTTTCTACGTCTTGTACTGGAATCTGATTGTAAGCTCTTTTTAAATCGATCGTTGAATAAATACTGGTTCCTGGTAGTAGGTATGTGAAATCTAGTAGTCTCGGAATTGGGTATCTGTCCGGTACCGTGATCGCGTTCAATCTCCTGTAGTCACCACATAGTCGCAACTCGCCGTTTTTCTTCGATGTCACGTGCAAAGGACTTGCCCACGGACTCTTGGAAGGCCTGCATAACCCTGTCTCTAGCATGAGTTCTATCTCCTTCTTCACTCTTAGGTATTTGTCCGCTGGCAAAGGTCTTGACTTGGAGTAAACAGGATGTCCATTGGTGATGATTTGGTGAACAACGTCGTGCTTCGGTCGTGACTCTGTATCGAGAGGTTTCAAAATGTTCGGGAAATCTGCTAAAATGTCTGCGTAGTCTTCGGTTAAATTTACGGTCCGAAGTGTAGGCGTGCTTGACTTCATTAACTTTGCGTTACTCTGAAGTCCAGTTGTACCATCAATCAAACGTTTATTCCGAACATCCACCAAAATGTTGTTTCTTTCTAGAAAATCGGCTCCAAGTATTGGTTGCGTAATGTCAGCTACGATGAAAGTCCAACGGTACGGGCGTCTCATATTCAGATTCAACGTCAGCGTTTTGTCGCCATATGTTTTTATTTGTGTACCGTTTGCAGCGTATATTTTATATGTGTCGTCAGCTTTTAAACGATTCCCTCTTCTAGGTATGGCTGAAATGTTAGCGCCTGTATCTACCAAAAAACGATACCCACTTTTTCGGTCGGTAACGCAAAGGCGGTTTGACGGTATGATAGCGCTGACGACCGCCTCTGTCAACGCTGAATTTAGTTTTCCGACGGTTTCTTCCAATTGCATGGATTTTCACAGTTCCGGGCTCGATTCCTGTACCGATGATGATACCTACATAACCAGTTGGGACTGTCGGGTGTAATCCTCGTCCTGGAGTGGGATCTTGTGCGCGGCTGGCTTCGGTTGCGCCTGTAACTACGGTGTCTACCATTATTTGCATTGGATTTTAAGGCTGCTATTTCTATGGTTAGCTTACTCATTTGGTTGACTAACTCAACCATAAGCTGTGTTTGTCCGCTTGATATTTCCGACACTTCGCCTGATCGTCCTTCCAATATCTTGTCTGCTATGGCGGCGAGGTTGTCGAGTTTCTGATCTTGACTGACCGTTAACACTGCTCGAACGTGATCAGGGAGTCTTGATATCCACAAACCATGGAGGGTTTTTTCGGCCACCTGACTCTTACGTGCCAATTCCCTCATTCGTCTCAACAGTTGCGACGGTTTTTGGTCGCCTAATTCCACTTCACTGACCAGCTTTTGAAATTG
The DNA here is from genome assembly GCA_945859665.1 of Anorthoa munda. Classification (NCBI taxonomy): domain Eukaryota; kingdom Metazoa; phylum Arthropoda; class Insecta; order Lepidoptera; family Noctuidae; genus Anorthoa; species Anorthoa munda. The sequence goes on along the minus strand of OX243916.1, from coordinate 5,691,398 downwards.
CCGCTCCTCTGATTCTTCGTACACGGCTAGGAGTCTTTCTTTAATAGCACCATATTTATTAGTGGCGGGAGGTGACATTATTATGTCGGCCACTTGACTTACTGCATCTTTGTGGAGCTTGGACAGTACGACTCCGTATTTTACTTCGTCACCCTGTTTTTGGGGAGCCATCATTGTCTCAAACTGCGCGAACCACACCCTGGGCATCTCTATCCAAAAATCCGGGATCTTCGAGGATATTCCTAATGCTGCGACTTCGGCCTGACTGTTGTCCGTCGCTCCGCATGCTGGTATCACACCACAATTTCCACTTGTGCTCATGTCTTCGGTAACCATATGCCTCTTGAAAACCAAAACCAGTGAGATCCGCTTGTGGAAGGCTGGTAAGGTTGTGCAGTGCAGTTACCACGACACGAGGAAATCACTTTAAATCGCGGCGCGTGTTAATTCAAATCGGGGTCACCAGATGTAAGTGTACCTTCTATGTACGTGTTGTTGGGTGTTATGAGTCATGTAAATAAAACAACTGGTTTCGGTGAGCACTTGTACACAACTGCATATATAATTATTTATTTGACCATTATCATATTTGCTGTGCATGCGACATGTAATGTGTCGATGCACCACACAATTATTAATATTTATGAATCAATTTGCAGTTAATTACATATTTTAGTGAATTAATCGTGTTAATGGAAAATTTTAATTTAATTGATCTATCAACGTTACAGATTAACTTGAAAATAAACTATTATGTATGAAGTATTTAATGATATTACGGTAACTTTATTTTATTTTACTGTTTATATTTTGATTGTTCTATACCATATTGTATTTCGTCGATTAAAAAAAGGAGAAGGTTCTTAAGTCTACTCGTATATATATGTATTATATAACATTGCAGTTAAGGGTCAAAAGTGCAGTCACAGTCTACCAAAATGACCAGCTTTTCACGATTAGTATGTATAATCTATAGTATAACTTCTATACAACATATTAAACCAGTTGTGGATAATTTTACTTCTTCTACAAAAACTAGCCATTTGAGTTTTGGGAGAGTAAGACTGCACTTTTGGCCCATGACTGTACATAAAAGCAACACACAAGAATAAAATAACAGGATTTTTGAAATACATAACAAATTTATTTCAGTGGTGGCCCAGTGGTTACGGCCCCGACTTACCAGTTGTAGGTCGTGGGTTCGAACCCGAGGAAAGCGCTTTACTTTGTGTAATTTAATGCATCACCACTGCTCTCAAAACGGCGAAGGAAAACATCGTGAGGAAACCGGCATGTCTTAGAACCAAAAATTTAAAGACATGTGATATCTACCAATCCGCACGGGGCCTGCGTGGTGGATTATAGCCCACTCCCTCTATGAGAGGAGGCCTGTGTCCCAGCAGTGGGAACATTAAATGGCTGATGATGATGATGTGTCCATAGAATTTCTTGCACGTTGTTTTCCATAACGATCTGCCTGTGCTTTGGAATGTAAAATTATCTTATCTTCAACTTTCTGACTGACCGACGCCTTGACAATTCAGAAGTCCTGTAAATGGTTTAATTGTAGTAAATGCTTTAAGTTTTTTTTTAAGTTTATGATATCAATATCTTTTAGGCGCCACTTGGACAAAAACATAATAAAATTTGGATAGTTTATTATTACCTTTTACTTGACAAACCATAAGAGGAATAAGACTACAAATCACTTATTTAAAAAAATCTGGTTTCTCTATTGTATAACTTTATCTTAAAAGGACACAGCAAAAAAAATACTTTATTCTTTTGGTAAAGATTGAGGCGCAAAACACCGAAACAATAAAGGTTGAGTAATACCAGAGGTAAAACTAACGATGGAAACAAAGAAAAAACGTAAACGATTTGTAAATCAATGTAATGGTGAATTTGTGGGAGAAATATGTTTTATCGTCTGAAATAATGATGTGATTAAGAAAATTAATTGTTCAGCATACTTGACACACTACGTTAATATTCCATGGAATTAAATATTATAATGACGCCTTTTTTATAACCAAGCCTTAAATAGCCTAGCCTAAATTTATTATTACGATTTACTGCTGTCCCTAAGTTATATTGAATAGAAAGTGATTATAAATGGTAGTTGAAACTAATAGACAGTCTATATCCGTTATTTATTAATAATAATAATCATAAAAATAAACATCATAAGTTATTATTATAAACAATTGACTTTTACCGGAAAATACATATAAATTCAGAATTGCATTTATAAGTACATGTGAGAGAGGGAAAAGATACAGCGAAAATAAATAAAAAGCATAATTATTATTGTTGCTAGTGGGTAGTTAGCTTTATCATTACTTAAAATTCCATTTACCTGATTATAAAACCTTGTATGTTTTACGAGACAACGGTTCTAAAAGATTATCATAGCTACCTTTATGATTAGGAATTTTAATATTCATTTCGCAGTATAAAGGCTATTAAAGTTCATTAATTGTTAACAGTTTCACAAAGAAGAACCTAGCCTGCATAATTTTGATTACTACAAATCAAAACATCGTAGAAAAATAAAATAAAAACTACCAATTTATTACCGTAATATCAGTTAATAATGTTACAATTTTGAAGCTAAGATCAGAAATCTTTAAAATACAAAAACACCAGCCAATCCACTAGTTTTTCCTTTATTCTCAGACGTAAAACTGTCCCAGACAACAAAATCTATCCTATCAAGCCAATGCCCATTTACTTAAAGGCTAGCTCACTCAATTGCCGATCCCGGGGATCCAATCACGTACACTTGAGAACCACTGAACCGCAGCTTAGCGATCTAACAAAATAACTTATTTTACGATTATTTGCCGTGTAAAGTGCGTTTGATAAAATGCACGAGGTTCAAAGCTGTAATATATGTTTGACTAGCGTCTGCTCGCAGCTTTTCCCTCGTCAAAAGTGTTTTATTATCGCAAGGGATCACTATACCGAGTTTGTTTATCGGGATGAAGAGTGACCTGAGTATTAATTCAGATTGGAAACCGTATTTGTAAAAAATAACATCAAAATACGAATAGCCGTTTTTGCGAAATTGAAACACAAATATACAAACATACGAATTTATAATATTAGTAGGATAGTTTGATTATAAATTAATTTCATAAAATCCTTTAGACTTTAACAAAGGTAAACTAAAGAGTAATCGTAAAGTTTATATTATGTAAGGATTTTATAGTTTCCTGATTAGAGTTTAATAAATTATTGGGTGATAAAGTGGATGGGTCGTTATTTTCGTTCGTTATTGTTTAGTGGAATATATTGTCACAAGTTATTACGTGATTACAACTATTGCTTATTGTAGATACACTTGTGTGTCTATAAATTAAAGAAAACAACTATAAGTAATATAATGATGGGGTAACATTTTATGTCTGTATAAACATTACTAGCTTCGCTCACATTATCATCATCATCAGCCTTTTATGTTCCCACTGCTGGGACACAGGCCTCTCTGTGAGAGGGAACGGGCCGTAATCCTTCGGTCACGTAAAAGTTTTTATCATCCCACGCACTACCGGTATAAAAACTATCCTATATATTTCCCAGGGTCTCAAACTATATCCATACCAAATTCCATTAAAATCAGTTCAACAATTTAAGCATGAAAAGGTTGCTACCTTTATGTAACAGATAGGCAGACAGAGTTAGTTTCGCAATTATAATATTAGTATGGATTATGTTTGTAAACCGATTTCGAGAACTATAACACTGATATAAAGTTACAGTAGTGCTTAATGTCATACTTGTCTCATAGAAGTAGTAGTAATTAATAATACTAGGCCAAGTACTAGGGGGTCGGCAAAATGTTGAGAAACATCTGTTTGTCAACATTTTGAAATAACAGAAGAATCATTCCCATCCCATAGATTTTTCAAGTGTTTAATTTAGTAATTGGATGGTGAATATATCAAACTGGTACAAAGTCTGGTATCCCAAAAACGCCTAGATAGCAGAAAAACAGACTTATGGGTGAATGCTATTCAAATAATCTCTGGTGGTTGAGACTCGTAAGACCAGGAAAGCATGACACATAAGGGAGGATCATACTCAGCAGTGCGAGGCATAAGGCTAGAATGGGTGATTACTTTAAGACCTATCGGTATCACATTTCCTACGTCATCTCAATTCATCAAAGTCATCACTTTGCCAATTAATTCATCCCACTGTTTTAACCCCCAACGGAAAAAGAGGGGTGTTATAAATTTGACGTGTGTTGCTGTGTATCTGTTTATTTGTGTGTCTGACTGTGGCATCATAGCGTCCAAACGGGTGAACCGATTTTGATTCAGTTTTTTTTTGTTTGAAAGGTGATTTTGTCGAGAGTGTTCTTAGCTATGTTTGAATAAAATCGGTTCAGCGGTTCAAAAGTTATAGGCGTTTTACTGTTTGAATCGGGGTGGTTTCGCAAGATATCGTGTCAAAATTACGTGTTCTATAGATTGACGATCGAAGCGTATCTACCATAGAAATTTTATATATCTATGGTATCTACTATGTACTAGATATATCATGTACTCGTAGCATGAAATAAAAATTTGTCGGGGGTTTTTTATATATTTTTTTTAATTACGTTGCCCCACACTAGAAATTTCTTCCTGTATCGTGGGTGCGTTTACAAACATATAAACTCACATACACAAACACCCAGAGCCAGAACAACTATCTGTAGGTCATACAAATATTTTTTTCGTGCGAGAATCGAACCCGCGACACGCAGCGCAGCAGTCATTTGCTCAACCACTGCGCCAACCGTGCGCCCAATCACTCCTTGTATCACTTATCCCCGAACTTGAGAAACCTTGCCAAATCTACTTAATTCTACAGTAAATATGAGTGTGAGCCTTTTAATAGCCTTTTAGCCAACTGGGGTGGCCTTTACTTGCCACTAGCTATTACAGAAAGTACCAGAAGCAATAAAAATAATGGTTCTAGAAGTGGGTTCATAAAGTACTAAATAGCATTTGCTAGAAATCAGAAAGTGTTTGCAATAAAATTGTTGGCTTTTCATTTAGTTGATTACACTTTGCTCAAATGGACGTTTGATTGCATTTCACTCGAAGTTTTAAATGCAAGCTTTAATATAACGACATTCCTCTAACATTGAGTGTGTTTCATTACATTACGTTAGCTTCATAGATCAACACGTTTTTAAAGGCGTTTATGAGTTTTAGATTAAAATATGTTCTGCATTTGAATTTTAACTCTGTACATGAAGAAAACTATATGTGATCTTTAATTCAATATACTGTTTTCTTCACTTTTAGATTTGGTTTTCATAGTGACATATTTTTTAAATAAATCGCTAAACAGCTTGACGTTTGGTGTGAAGGGTATCTTTCACTTTGTAGGGCCCATGAGGTATTTTTTCCTCAAAATTCAGCATAAACGTAGATAATTTACGCGTTCTCGTTGACCCAGGTTTATTGATAGCAGTTGCCTCACAACACGGGCAGCCTGTTTTGTTCATTGTTTGCTAACATACATTGAGCCCTAATCCCAATTAATTTGGGTGCAATTCTAAATGTTTTTTTTTCAGAAACTATGCGAATTCTTCAGCCTTTTTAACCGTGAAATCATTGCAAATTGCTATCTTTAAAAATAACCGCTGTTTCACTACACTTAGAATGTATTTTGTGAAACAAATCAAGCCCTATTAAAATGTTAATTACTTCAGAACTTAATTAAGCGTACATGAGTAAATTCCATACTCCACACGACTCACGAGCTAAGGAAACTCTACAAAGTCGTAATAACAGGGGCGCTGAACAATTTGACAATGTTACAGGGGTTGACAATTTCTGAGGATTTGGTGAAAAGTTTTCTCATATTTTACGTAACATGAAAATGTCGTTGAAAATATTTTTTAATTTACTTTTGTTACTGACAAAGGAAGGACTGTTTTCTGCGTATGGCAGTAAAGTTTTATCAGTTTTTATGAGAGTGCTTTGTCATCTCTGACGGTGTTTTTATTTTCTTTATTTAAAAAGGTTTGTCGTTACGCTGTTGGCCCGGTTATCAGATGTCACGAAAAGTCAGAAGCCAGAAAATCAGACTCAATTCTTGTCAAGGTTTCGAGTCACATAGTGGGTTGTGGGGATCAAATAAGCAGTCGTTCTATGTAAAATAATCAGTTGTATCCGATTAAAACTGGAACAAATACGATACGAAAATACTAGACAAATTATTATTTTTTGGTTTGCGACTGATCCACAGATCCACCCTTTACAAAACCAATTAAAGCTAGTATCAACAAAACCGTATGTTTCTAATTTAAGAGTCTAGACAAAACACGAACCAACTTGTCATAATTGAATTGCTCACAATTTGATGATGTTACAGGGGTTGACAAACTTTTTATAGAACCCCTGGGGGTTCAAAAGTTTTCTCATATTTTAACTAATATGAAAATGAGGTTAAAGTTTTTTTTTAATTTGCTTTTATTACTGTCACGAGAGATTTTGTTGTAGAACTTTATCAAATTAGTACTGAATGAACTACGTTTATTTTTGAGTAGGTATTGTTAAACTAACCTAAAAAAAAATACAATTCAGGGTAATGATGTTGGGTCGCGGATAAATTTGAAAGAGGGATACCTTACCGCATCCCTAACTGTAGGAACAGGTGTGGATTTAGTTAGCAAAACACGCCCTCCCGCATCACCCAGAGCGGGAGGGTTTTGGAGTGATTCGATGAATTAAAACAACTAAAAAAAAATTGATTCAAAGGTTATTTTAGAAAAATAAGAGTCTATAATGCATTGAGTTTTATTTTATAGTTTTATAATTGACTAGCTTATTCACGTGACTTATCTAACAGGCATGTAACATACTAACTTTTTTTATTTACAGCTTTTTAATATTTTTTTTTTAGAATTAGGTACATTTAAACATATAAGTGTTATATATTTTTGAAATCACCTCTTGAAACCCTTTTTGATACCCCACACGATGGGTTTGGAAGAAAAAAAAATATTTTTCCCCCACAAAATGGCGCCCAAAAGCCGCCATTTTTGTTTTTTCCAATTTTAATGTAGCCAGTGACACTCGCAGGATTAAGACGAATCGATTGACGTAAGAATCATCAAAATCGGCCAACGCGTTTGGTCTCTAGAACGCCACATAGGAACAAACATACATACATACATACATACATACATACATACATAGACTGATAAACACATTACCCTCCTTCGGCAGTCGGGTAAAAACAAATGTAACAATTGTATGTCTCTTATCTAATCTAACCTAATACCTTTAAACGAGCAATTCTTGTTTATATGTATATATATATATTCTGAATCTCGGAAACGGCTCCAACAATTTTCATGAAATTAGTATTGATCTAGCTAGGTTTAATTTTTAGAAAAAGTCGTTTTCTCTATTTTCATCCGAGCAGAGCTCGGTGGCCGAGGTACTAATACTTATTGGTTGTAATTGAAAACGACATAACATCTTGTAGATTGTTAACTTTAACCCGACATGACAATATTAAGGCAATACACAACAACACAATATAACAACAACAACGACAACAACAACAACAACAATAACCACAATATTATGACAATATTATTAGTCCAGGTGACTTTTTATTTGACAAATGATTTCCTTACGCTAGGAATTTCTCCTGTATCGTGGGTGCGTTTACAAACATATAAACTCACATACACAAACACCCAAAGCCGGAACAACTATCTGTAGGTCATACAAATATTTATTCCGTGCGGGAATCGAACCCGCGACACGCAGCGCAGCAGTCAATCGCTCAACCACTGCGCCAATCATGCGCCCTGAATGTATTCCCCATTGACTGTTATTTGTACTTAGTAATGTAACAGACTATAATCGGTTCCAATAGGTAATTTGCCAAGCAACGACCCAACAAAATCAAGCACCAAACCTATAAAATTATCATATCCTAACACCAGCTCTATTAAATTCTTACCCACTTTGTTCATTATCAGCTGATCCGCACACTATTACCACCGGGCAATATTTCACACATAATGGCCGAGCAATTTCAAGCGTCGCTGGTCGCTCAAGCTACAATATATTGTTAGCACGTAGTTTAATTTCCTGTTAAATAACTTTGATACAATGTGTGTGAAGTTTGATGGTGTGGTTGGAGGGTGGACAGAGTTCTAGGTGGTGTTAAAATTAATTTCGTTGTTAAGTAAACTCTCTATCGTATGCAAACTTTGTAAGCCACTGGATTTTGCCGTGGTTGTGCTCTGTTGAACTATCCAACAAGAACCGTACGTGTATTCGCTTTTTTACCGGGATGAAAATCAGCACTTTTAGAGATAACCTTTGACAAACAAAACATTTTTCTGCTTTACAATATTAGTTTATATCACGGTGTGACATAAAAAAACCGGCCACGTGCGAGTCGGACTCGCGCACGAAGGGTTCCGTACCATTATCGCAAAAAAAAAAAAAACACCAGTTTTGTTGTATGGGAGCCCCACTTGAATATTTATTTTATTCTGTTTTTAGTATTTGTTGTTATAGCGGCAACAGAAATACATCATCTTTGAAAATTTCAACTGCCTAGCTATCATGGTTCATGAGATACAGCCTGGTGACAGACGGACAGACAGACGGACCGCGGCATTAGTAATAGGGTCCCGTTTTTACCCTTTGAATACGGAACCCTAAAAAATGAATAGAGTCGAGCCATCATCAGCACGCAAATCACCCTTAACCTGATCTTAAAATATTCGTTGTAAGATTACGGCAGGTCATTCTTCACCAAAGGCTATCAAAAATCAAGCACCTAAATCTACAGTCATCTAAAACTTTGTAACACAATTTGCTCGTAAAACAACACACAATTTTCCTTCGATCGTTTCAACACAAGATTGATTGTTTTAAAAGGTCGATTGTAACGAGGCTCGGTACACTGACATTATTGATGTTCTAGCATTAGAGATTAAATTAGACAAGGACTTAGAGCTACGTCTTTCCGTACTGATCGTAAAAGCTACTTAATTAGCACGTTAGGAAGAAAGAAAGAAAGAAAGAAAGAAGGAAAGAAAGAAAGAAAGAAAGAAAAAAATAAAGAAAGAAAGAATGAATGAATGAATGAAAGAAATAAAGAAAGAAAGAATATTTATTTGTGACCCGCACAGGAGACACGAGAAATAAGCGTAAAATTAAACAATAATAAAATATCGAGCCTTTACCCTCGACTTATCGGCAGTGACATCTTTTCGGAAATGCTTTTTCTAAAAAAGCATTTTATAAAAGATGTTACTCACAATACGAGTAAGTGGGCAGTAAGGGCTTGATATGTCAAAGGCTAACGGCAATGGCAAGGCTATGACTTGATGAGTGAATATTAGAAGCTTCCAGGTTGTATGCTTTAAAGGTAATATGGATGTTGACAAAATAAATCTATTTAGTCCGTCAGTTAGATTGCCTACAAATATTGGACACTTATTTTTTCTTTAGCCACGTTAACAAAAAATTACGACGATACAATTATTGAACAATCGTGTCACGTTACGCCTTGCTATACTTTATACTGAAAAGTGACGTCACAAGCCCCGACTTCTGAAAATTGATGCGCTTCTATGTCATATGTTAGGGTTTGGTTTCCGCACTTAGTCCCTCAGGTGGACCATTGTGCGTGGGCCATGGCGGCCGTTTCGTGGTTATTCCAACCAGCCCACCTCCATCCAGAAGTTAATTAGGGCTCCTGGTCTTCTCAGAACATCTTTGTAGGATCTGGGTGACCCGAGGGTTTGTGTTCTTATCTGGGTGACACCTTTGCATTCAAAGAGCACGTACGCGACGGTTTCCTCAGTATGGAGGCTCGCCCTGCACTGTTATGCCTATTGTGTGGAAGTGTTTGTTAAGTTAGCAGTGTCCCGTGATGGTCCCCATCAATTTATGCGCTATATATCTATATATATATATATATATATATAGATATATAGATAAATATCTATATATATATATATATATATATAGATAACTATGTAATTTTTTATTTATTTTTAAATCAAAAAATACGTGTCCAATATTATTTGATAATCTCGCTGACGTACTTATTAGAATTATCATTTTTCTATCCATATGGAAACATCCTTATTGTTGTAAAATCTCCAGATCCCTAAAAGCTTGGTAACAAGCTTTATTGGTCGTCTAAAAACGTAAGTGACATGCCATAAAGATCTGAATGATAGAAGTAAAGTAGCTTACCTTTATATGGACGATAGCAGCTACAGTCTTAAAAGGCCAAGAAATAAATCCGGAAATTCAAACCTGTTTCCAAGAGCGGTAATTATAGAAACATTATTTACCCATATTAAATAATGGATTATTTGGTGTTGATAACGATGATTAATAGTGTAACAAGCTTACATGTAGCAAGTGAAGTGCAACATCATGCTGTGAATTGCTGTGTGGTTTTGTTGGCAGATAGTCTGTTTACAAAATATCCACCAGCACTCGATTTCTAGAAGCGTGTTTCATGTTAGCTGTAGTGATTTCTTGACCTAATAATTATTAATACCGAAACGAAAATCTTTGACAATGCGTTTAACATAGAGGAAAGTAAGAGTTTAATTTGTTTTTTTTTTATTTGTCTTTCAGAGAGTGACCCTCTCTTTACCTCTTTTGTTGCACTGATTTATGGTTTTAACTATTGCCCTAACTCCATTAGGATATGGGAACTTATGTGCAATACATGTTTACGAACGAATTAACCGAGCGAAGCGTCTCTCCGTTTCAGCTTGGTCAAAAATGTTTTCGAATGTCCGGATGTCCAGATATCCGGATGTTCTCTTCTACAGGTCGCATTTCTCAATCGATTCTCGTGAAATTTTGTGAGCAGGTTCGATAAATATATGGAATTATTTGTCGATTCAGTTTTTGGAAATTATGTAAAATGGCGAAAACATTTGAAAAAAAAACCGAAAACAGAATCGAAGACTACAGCTCACAGAGCTACTAGTTCCTTTTTACTGAGTGCTTAGCTACACCTACTTATAATCGCGGTAGCCCAGTGGCTCAGACCTACCCTGTCGTTTTTGAAGCCGTGAGCTTAAATCTGGGGATGTATCAAAGTAACTTCTTCAATTCATATCTACTTTCTAAGTTTATCGTAGACTTACAACCATAATACCAGTTACTTCAACAGCGCTCTATAGCATCTCTTTATACTCCAAAGCTATTATTAGCTGTCGTTTATTGTTGGGTGCTCTTTGTTTTAAATTTTACGTAAGATCAGATTGCCGTGTTGTGTCATACGCTGTACTGTAGGCGGCTTATGCCAATGGGCTTCTGAATTGAGATTTGTTGTTTGATAAGTGACAGGTCAAAGTACTATTATGCAAGCTTACTATATGGGCAGAACTTTAATAAAAGTTCAAAGGTCAACTGTCAGATGGTCTATGACTTTGATCAAAAGTTTCAACCCAATATCAGACCTGCTCTGAGGTTCTCCAATTATCATCATAAATTTTGAAAAAAGAATTAAGAAATTCCCTAAGCGTCATCACATCGAACGCGAGGACCGTTTGCTGTGATGACGCTTGGGGTATTCCTGAGCGAACTTTCTGGACATCACTCTTTCTCGGTTCGGAAATATAGGCGCTAATTGTTTGTATGATGTACGACTTCGCACACATACAAAAGGTTTTTACAAGGAAAGTCTTCAACCCTTAAAAATGTACCTTTCTTTCTGCCTTCATCTTTAGACTGTCTTGCTGATCCTGTGGTTGAAAGCATTACTGCTGATCCATTCCCAGGTCAAGCAACGTGTTTTTAAGGTTCTCCAACAGATTTTTTTCCGTCGTTAATTTCCCGCCCCCTTTTACGTGGGATTTGAACATAAACTTTTCATAAAATATGAAACAGGAAATAACTCTCTCTTCTAAGTCATTGGACATAATTTTATACGTTGCTTAATCTTGTGCATCCTTTCGGCAAAATCTACAAATGTCTCGATTTTACACTTGAGAGCAACTTATTCTTATTCATCGCGCGATGGACCAAATCGAACTCAATTCTCCTTTTGGCAATAATGTCATGCTTATAATCCTAAAATATTCTTACGACTTCATTCCTAGTCTTTCAGAAATTACTTTAGGGTTATGTGCAAAAGAAGGGATATTGTCTAAATTTTTAATTTTTTATAATAGAGTGGTTTCTTAGTTTAGACGTGTTTGTAAAAGGTAATCTCTTGAAGTACTATTATTAATCTGATTATTAAATTTATTTACCGATCGGAACCTACACTTGGCTGAGTGTCATAGGCTACTTTTTATCCTGAATAAATACACTATTAAATATACTGTTCTAGTCATTAATAACTAATAATCCTACAATCTATGTACAAAATATCTCTATGCTGTCATCGACTCGATTTTTTTTCCTTTTGCATCACTGCCAACATCCCGCTGTTCCCACAATAGATCAGGTCTTGTTGCGCAGTGTTTCAAAATGAAAATTTCTAATTTTAAAGTTTTCCCATCACGCTATCGAAGCCACACGGTCTAAACAGCTCTTATCAAAGTTTGACATTCACTTTATCGAAGGAAAGTCTATAGAACTATAAAATCTCGTCTCAACTTATCCCATACAAAGTAAGTAAACACTAAACAGACTACCTTAATACTGTGACACCTAATTCCACAATATCGTTAAAGCGCAAATACAAGAGCCATATAATCCCAGCTTTGTACGCTAAGCGCGTATTATCAGGCTTTCGATAATCGATATTGTTTGAATCTCCTTTCGATTATGGTAGCCTGGTACTTTGCATCAGAGTATTGGTAATTTTAGCACGCTGCTGATTTGCGATTATCTTTCAGTAATATTTACTGATAAGCAGGAAAATTATGAAATCTGCATTGGAACTTTTCATAATCATAAAGAAGCTGTTTTTATTACTGCTGAGAGGGATTGAGACCTCTACCACGCAGCTCCATTGGTGGTTGTCACTTTCCTTAATTTACCGTAAGCAAATTATTAACAATTTGGCCTTGCAGTAAAATGAATAGGAAAACTTGATTGATTATATCTGAAGGAAGATTTCACGTTAAGCGCAACTTCTTCATGCGGTACAAGGCTTCATTAAAGCATGTATGTATACTTTCCAAGCGTAAAAATATTAGCTAGTACGTAAGGTGACAAAGTAAAATTTCTGTCAACATTATCGATTGTCAAAGCTAGTCAATGCTATTGAACTGTTTGGCAAACATTATCGCTAATAGAATGTCACTAAATATAGGAGCCAAAGGCTATCATCATCCATCAGCCTATAGCAGTCCACTGCTGGACATAGGCCTCTCCAATCGCACGCCATTTGTCTCGATTTTCGGCAGTTCTCATACAGCTGCTACCAGCCAACCTGCGAAGAACGTCGCTTCACCTAGCCTAAGGGCGTCCTACGTTACTTTTTCGCATTCGTGGTCTTCACTCAAGAACACGTCAACCGAACGGTCATCGGTAAACGGTCTCATTTTTTTTGTTAATAGGAAATAGTTTGGTTCTTCCATCATTGTAGAAAAGCTATACATAGCTTAGAGTAGATTCTTGGTTACGAAAGACAAATTTTCTTCACAAAACAACACCTCTAAACTGTTTTTAACAGCCTGTACACACGAGCACATAATTGCCTTAACCTTCCCGAGATCATATCACGCGGACAGGCTACCATCATTGTTAGCATTAGGCGTCGGCCACACTGAACAGATTTGTGAAGTTGATTTGTATGTTGGTGTATCAATCAAAGGAAGATTCGGGTTACAATATTAATCATTGATTTGTTTATTGAATTGGCAGATGGCACTTGGCAAAAAGGATTGGTTAAGGATGAGGAATGATGAAGTGTTGAAAATAAATCTAAAAACTTATAATGATGCATAATATTTATAAAGAGCCTTCTGCCTTCCTTTATTTTCAGCAAAGGCTGATTTGATAATCCTTTTGGCATGGACACGCTTAGCGCAATTTAATTGTATTTTGTTCTTTACTATTCTTCTCTTTTTTTACTTTGTAATTGTTGCTGCTTTTTTGTTTCTGTCTCGAATAAATGCTTTTTACCCGACTGCCGAAGGAGGGTAATGTGTTTATCAGTCTATGTATGTAAGTATGTATGTATGTATTTTTTTTTTTTTTTTTTTACTTTGTATAGGCCTGTGTTTGACCACAATCTCACCGTGGTCAGTGATGATGTGGCCGATGGTGGTAAGCACACAAAGCCTAGAAGGGAACTGGCTCTCAAGTGCTGCTCTCGGAACACACCGGAAGGTGCTTGGCGACAGATTTTCAACTTGAGGGTGGTTGCCAGCCAGGCGGGTACTACAAAGTACCCTACCACCGTGCTATGGTTTCCTCACGATGTTTTCCTTCACCGAAAGCTCAAGCTCATTGTAGGATTCGAACCCGCGACCTTCGTCTCGGTATCCGACGTCACTACCACTGAGCTATCATCGCCTTGAACATCTGGTTTTGGTCCGCCAGCTCGCGAATATGTATCCTCCGACTGCACAGCATGATTTTCTTCTTGTTTACGTCTTTTTAGTTTGCTTTTTAAGCAGTCGGGTTTTTTGAATTTTTGAATTAACTTTTTTTTTTGTATATTCTATTCGTCCAAATTTGCGCCCGGGCCTTCATACTAAATTTAAATTGCCTCGTGTGCCTGTAATTGCCAGTTTACCAAATATATTGGTGGTGAACAGCAAAGCTGTTTTTTCAAAATTAGTTATTTTGGTAGATCTTCCCTGAACCTTCCTCAATGAACTCTTTTACGAAACAAAAAAGTCGTATAACTGATATTATTCAATTCAATCAATAAACCAGTTGGTCCCATTTAACATTTGTCATCTCTGACAGTCACTCCCAGTTGTCAGTAAGCCGAAATTTTGACAACCAGTCTTGCCAAGGGGGTATCGTGTTAGTGTATGTAATAGGCAACCACTACCCACTCAGTAACTGGGTTGTAGAGGTTATCTTACCTCTACGGGAATAACTCCATGTAAAATGCTGTAAACAGTAAGCTGGTATTCCGTGCGTCAGATTAGATTAGAAAACGACCTGAACATAATTATTTGGGGAAAGACTAGGAAAGGCGATGATGAAGAATAAATCTTTGATCAACTTCTCCAATATGAACACAGCCTTATATCGCGATCTTACGACATTTAACCTTTGCTATCTTGTAGTAATTAGTGCACTATTATATTTCAGTCCTTGAATTATTGCGAGCAATTATAACGGTGATAATAACACCTTTGATCATGTACTATTAATAGTAATAGTGTGATTTGTGAATGAGTTGAGATTAGAATGAATTAGGTTCATGGTTGCTCAAAATTTTCGACAATAAGGCGCAGTTTGCAATAGCCGGAAGCCATAAAAATCTGCCACCAGTCTTGCAAGACGTATCATGTTGTAGGTTAAGGAGGTCAGAGAGGCAGTCACTCCTTATAAAATACTAGCTGTTCCCCGCGGCTTCGGTCCCGTTGACCACCCCCACAGGACCCGTTTTCGGTATTAAAAATAGCCTGTGTCACTCAGGAATAACGTAGCTTTCTATTGGTGAAAGAGTTTTTTAAATCGGTCCAGTAGTTTCGGAGCCTATTCGGTACAAACAAACAAACAAACAAAAAATTATTTCCTCTTTGTAATGTTATTATAGTATAGAAGATACATAGTTTAGATTGGTAGTCAGCTGAATCTGGTAAGAAGCAGAATCCAACATAATTGTGAAAAGACAAAGCAAATTAAAGGCCTGAGCCTTTTCGAAAAGGCAATTTTCGCAATATCAAATTGTTAATGTGACAAACAATAAAGCACGTTAGCTGTTATGATTGTTTGAATGAATTATTTATCAACGGTCAATCGCATCAATTGACTTCCGTTAAATTTGTGACACGTCAATAATGTATTTCAATAACTCGATGTTAGGTTATAACAATGTGAGTACGTGACCTTCACAGCAGTTGCAAAATTGTATGGGTGTAGTTTTTGTATAGTAGTAAACAGTTTTCCCTGTACACGCTGCTGTCTGTCTATCTGCCAATTTTAATACAACATTCTTGAAAATTTTATCGTTGGCCTATCTTTGCTTATCTACGTGGAACTTTCTACACTTTTTAATATACAAGAATCGCCGTTTGCATACAGTTTAAATATCTTGGATCATGGTCATCCAAGACAGTTCAAGCGTTTCTCTGGGACTTGTCGAGTTTCACTGCCCTTACATTTTTCTGGTGGTTGCTACTGCCGATTTTGGCTTTCAGGATTGGTGATAGTGTGGTGGGCTTAATTAAAAAAAGGCCAATGTAACGGGATTTTTTCTTGGGAACAATAAAGCACCATATACTGAGAACGATGTTTATTAAACGTAACCCTTGAACACGTCAGAAAAAGTAAATAAATTTAAAAGGGTCGCTGGTTGCAGTTGGCTGGTCAACTTTTCTTCGTACCAAAATATTTCCCAACTAATTTAAAGTTGAGGGTGGAAGAACAGAAAAATAAAAAATAGTGAGGAGGACTGCCGATAGAAGTAAAAACTTCAAACGTCACATTAGAATGTTGAAGACGCGAACTCATAAATTTTGCCCCTATCAAAAATCGCTCAACGTGGTTAAATAAGTTTTCACGTCAAAAAAATAATGCTTCAAGGCTTTAGATATCATTGGACATTCTTTGTTAGACTTCACGGAACTTCTTATCCTTTTAATAATACAAAAATCAATTTGTAACAAGGTGATAATCTTAAATCAATCAATTCTGTAATCGCCATTTTGGATCGTAGACCAATAGGCGTCGACCTCGGCAATAAAAAAATTAGAAGACTAAATTTGCGATAACACTCCATCTTCAAATTATTTTAATATTGTGTTGAGTCATTTAAGCCATGATGTACAGGTGAGGAGACAAGTGTCAAAACTATTTCGCAGTTCATGCTGAGATAGGAGCTTTTTGGTCTCGCACGGGGTTTTTATTTTTTAATTATTGTTTTTTTTTTGTTTTTGCCTATATCGTTTCTCCTGTGCGATCTTTCTTTCATAATTCTTTCTTTATCGACTAATTATTTATAGGTTTACCAAATTGAGGGTTAGTTTCTGAAATAAATATTTAGAGTTATGAATGTGTCAAGCCTGAAAACCTTTGAAACTTTGGCATTTAAATAGTTAATTGCCAAAGTTTGACCGGTTTTCAGGCTAAGGAAGAGTTCGACAAATAAGCAATTTTAATTTCTCGAGAATACGGGTAAATAGAAAATTGGAAAATCTTATAATTAAAAGTTTTTTAAGGGAAACTTATTTTTTACTATTTTTCAAGCCCGCGTCATCTTCCTGCTACTATATATTATTTATCTATAAGCCGCAAGTGTTTGTGAAGATGGATGTATGTACGTTTGTAAATTCTGTAAATACTAAATCCAGCTAGTTGATAAATATGACCAAAAATTAAGTAGTCTCTACAATCAACCAAAAAAAAATCAATAAAATCCTCTCACATTCAAACGTCAACCATTTACGTGCATGACTGTACTCTTTAGCCTCCCGATAACATCTGAGTTCGCTCGTCATGCTAACAAATTGATCTGAACTGTTACTAACTGGCCAGTTCAGCCATTTAGCCACCTTCACACTATTTATTAAGCTTGTTAGCCACGTTATGACAGGTTTAAAAGGATTAAAAATAAGGAGAGATATAATTTTAATAAAAATAAGATGATTGGATCAAGGTGAACGTATCTAGTAACTTTGTTTATGGGTAAAATGGTAAATCGTTTACTACTTTCAAAACTAAGACAGCCTTTTCTCCTGTGTTTACTCCTGTGGAATCTTGAATGTTTTTTGAGATAAAAATAGCTTAGGGACTCTACTATAGTTTTCTAACTAGAAATAATTTTCGCAATAGAAATAACTGCCAGATATTACTCGTTTCAATATAACAATCAATTTTAGATGAAAAAGATAATACCATTATATATTATACAAATGAGTACGTATAAAGCTCAGCTCAAGACCATGCACAATAAGAAATAGCATAAGGAGGGCTGACCCCAAATATAGTTCTCGCCAAACTTCTTGGCCGCCCTGAAGTTGGCTACAATGGATGCGTGGTAATAAATCTCATACAAAAACAGCACCGATCCGTGCATCCGTGATCGGAAAGCTAACTTCAGGGCAGCCCAGAAGTTTGGCGAGTACTAAAAATGGGGTAAGGTCACAACAGAAGAAGAGACAAATAAGTCTAGAGGATAAATAAAAGCGGCAAAATAATTGAATCCACATTCATTTCTAATAATTATAATGTTACTTCACAAGATAATCCTCACGGGAAATCTGATGTCAATAATTCGATCATCTTGTAATACAGAATTACAGACACTTTTGATTACCTAATCTTCTTTTGCAATGTCAAAATTGATCTTGCCATCTGTGAATAACTGTATAAATATAAAGGTACTCACAAAGCTGCCATTAACCGAATGGTTGTCGTAATTGCTGAAACAGTTAAAAAGCCATTGTGTCTCGCGTGGATACACGTTTCAGGCACTCAAGGAGTTAAACACCGGTGTGATTATTCATTTAAAAATCAATCCTAACTTTTCTAAGCAAAGTTTACACTGCTTAAATCCGCCACGAAATCAATTCACCTGTCTGCAATTTAAGTACGGCTATATTCTTCAAACAACAACTTCATTGAAAGCAATCAACGCTTTGGATCGCTCGATTCAAAACAGATTAATTCAATTAAATTGGATTACATTCACTCGGTTTACGGGCACGGGCGTGTAAAATAATTTGTGTTAATCCCATTACTTGGTTTCAAAAGCGATTGGATTAAGCTTGTTACGTTTCGTCTTAATATTTTAGAGGTTATTTGTAGGAAAGTTTGTATTGTATGTATTAGGAGGTAATTTAATTTATATAAAGCTGCAAATACACATGAGGCTCCTGAAGCTTGAAGCGATTTATCTTCTTGTTCTTCGTCAGTATACTCTTGGCAGAGCGGTCGTGGATATTAGATTTGCACTGAACATTTTCTTCGAACAAAACGTGTGCGATATCGCATCAGGAGAGCAAGGAAGGTCTTGCATAATAGTGTGTTTTTGTGTCATAATAAGGGCGAATATACACATGCCTGTAAAGTTACCTACTAACATTAATTTTATTGCAAGTGGATAAAAATGTGCAAGTAGCTTGCATGCCATTGTGAGATTCACCAATCAGAAGTAATTCAAATTTTCTCCCTTACTGCTGGTTGCCAGGCTTCACAGACTAAAGTTCAACTTCATCAACTTGCAGGTTTTAGTTATTAATATTCTAAATATTTAATACTATTATTGTTTGTCAACAGAACGACTCTGACGATGAACAATGCGCGCTGAGCGACAAATGGCAGTACGAGAGAAAGTCTCGGCGATGGTCCAGGGTGGTGGAGATCACGCCACAGGCACAGAGGAGGTTACAGGTAAGAACACATATTATGTATATATAAACGAAAATAACATAGACGTAGGTACTCTACACATTTTTCTAGTTTTACTGCTGGCTATAAGCGTCCCTGCACTCTTTGTTCCCCTCATGGCTGTTTGAAATTTACCAAACACAGGTCTAGCTAGACGAAAGGCTATTCAATAAGTTTACAATTGAAGATCGTATCACAAATAAAACCCAGAATAAAAAGTTCCTAATTCTTAGCTCTTTACACGAGCAAAGAATCCAAATCAAAACCACGGGGCTTGGTGCGAGCTTTAACACTTACTCATTCAAAATGGCCTTAAGTAACATATATTTTTACAAACAATTACCACTAGCTGTTTAGACGTGATTGTCATTTTAAAATCAGATACTGAGGGGTATCTGCGCCTTAATATATAAGGTAACTCACGCCATGATATATGGCATAACTGTGTTTTCCATTATTATCACTAGACGACGATTTTTCAGTTTCAGTAGTAATTGAATATTACGTTAACGCAATCGAGCAAGATGTAAAATCTCACAGATCGGCAGCTGCGAAAAGGATCCAACAGTTCGTGTATATAATATTATTTCGCTCAAGTCTGTCTCAAGTTTACCTATGTCTAGACGAAAAACCATTCAAGAAACGGTACATTCCCAGACACATAAGCACGAGTAATATACATCGCATACCATAATACTGTGAGGACTCATCTATTTAGAGGCAACCTATTATAAGACTAGCAACAGATAACTATTCAGTTTTGGAAGGTTTTTGTTTAGCTTTACTTGTCACTTCGGTACGTGCCCGCCTGAAGGCAGGCACGTTGTTGATAAAATATAACGTATGAAAGTAATTTCTGATTATTATTTGGGCTCTCTGAGCTAGCCCCCCATAATACCGACATGCATTATCTCCAATCCCATACACATATACCATAACTTAACGGTCCTAGGTAACTGGTCCTTATATACAAAACACATACCTTTCAGTGCGCAGATGTGAGATATTAAGACTCCCGCAGACAGATTTGACGCAACATTGCTTATATAATGTTTTAATATAAGCCGAAGCAGCTATATCTTGTACTATTGCTTTCAAAGTTAGAGTAAACAGGAATCTTCTGGGCTCACTTGCTCCAACATATTCCTCACTGAACATCAGATGAGATTGAGATCAAGGGCCATAAAAAACTGCATATTTCAGAGCAATTCCTGTGAGAACATGTTGTCGCACTGTCACCTGTCTGTGGAAGCCTTGAGGATCCGAAACGTTTGTCTTGCATTACGTATGCATAAAGGAATTAGTTGCTATTGTAGTTGCCAAGAGCGAGTGGTGACCGTGCATTAATTTGTACTAAGATACCTAACGAGGGGATGAAAGACGGAGTTAGTGCATACTTAATAGGGACGCTTGTAACACCCCGTTCTCGAGTAACTCAAGCGGAATTATTAGTGACAGCTTGAATTATGTATGGCAACTAAATATCTACCTGTATTGATACGTTTCTGAAGCTCCTAAGCCTCTGAAAGCTGAGCTGGGAGGTATTAAGACCAAATTGTAAGCAACAGAGCCTTACGAGTAAATTTAAGTATATATAGGAAAATCTGAAACAGATTTAATCCATACTGCGAAGTAACGCCCGTCTTCTCTCTGTTTGTTACCTTTTCATGAAATTTGGATGAAATTTGGCAAACAGAATAAGGAAATTTTTATCCCTAAAGTAGTAGTCTTGAGATTTCGAAGGCGGAGCCTCTGGTAGAAACTAGTATTTCCATAATTTCAGAGATCGTTATTTACACATACATACGCCATTTCTCATAAGGTACTAAACGCTCTACAATCTGCTACAATTCTTATATTCATAGGGATCATGAAAATAATAAAATACTTAGATCATACTATGGCCCAACGAACACATTCATTCAATTTCAGTGACATACCTAAATCAAAAATACACATTCATATTCACAGTTAAATTGTTACATTACATTTTTAAACGTTGTAACTGAAGAATTTTTCATCCAGACATTCACGCTTACAAAGTTGTGTGAAAAATGGTTCATCGCACAACAATTGTTTCGGGAGGTTTAAAAATACGACGGAAAATGGAGATGTCATATTGAATGTTGGAACGTTGGAACAATCCGATTATGAATTGGATCGGGGATTTTTGGAATTGGAACGGGTTTTATATACATGCCGATGGGACAGCGTTTTTCAGAACTGAAATATTGGTTAGGGATTAATTTTGAAAAATTGTTTTGTTATATTTTCCGATTTTTTTTTATTATAATGGACTAAATCTTGACATTTTACGTTACAATCAACCAGGATCATGAAAATGTGTGCGATCAGTTTTTGAAGAGCGTCTCTGAGTGGGGCGATTTATTACTACATTTGTTAGCTAAGGTCCTACCTGTAATAACATTTATATGTGTAAATGAATATATAAATAAATAATATATGATTCTATGTTATGTTTACAGGTCATAGCAGCTCGTGCATTAGCAGAAAGAGAAGCAAGAGAGGCGAGAGGAGAAGTAGAAGATGATGAAGATGAGACTCTGCCCACGATAAGAGTGGGACTCGTCGATCCAGACGGGAATTATACTGATGTGGAACCTGACTTGTAAGTACATAATATTATAGATTTTTTTGCAACACACAACGTGACGGTTAAGAAGAAGAAGAACGGAATAGAAGAAGAAAAAGGATTGCACTGACCCTTAGTAACATGGAACAAGAGCAGGAAGATGATGATGACTTAGAATGTTAACTAAGATAGTTGTTACGTTTCCACAATCTGCCTTACGTGTTTTGCCATTATAAGAATACTAGAATAATTTGGCCTAATAGGTGAGAGCAGTGGTGGTCCAGTGGTAACGGCCGTGACTTACAAGTTCTAGGTCGTGGATTCGAACCCAGGCAGGCGTTTTTCTTTGCGTAAATTATTTCATCGCCACTGCTCTAAATACGGTGGGTACATTAAAAGGCTGATGGTGATGATGAGGTGACTACACTAATTTCATTTTCGATGGCTTGGTTTTGCTCCTTTTGTATTTACTGTACCTGTACAACCTTCAAGTTAACTTACAAACATTTATTTATGAAGGTACTTAGCTAGAATTTCAAAACAAAACCTCAGTAATCTAGAGCAATATCATTACCAAATACATGCACGATTCTCAAACAAAATTGACATAACAAATCCTCTCTATGTGTCATCAAAATTCATGAAACACAAAATAATATGAACGCTCATTCCATTTACCTCATAAATCCTTTCCCAGGAATACGTGTTGAAGCACTAATGCGAACAGCTAGCAGCTTGCGAGCTGAATTTGAATTTAACTTTCAACGTGTCATAGCCAGTTAGGAACTCACTGGAGTTTGAGCTATTATGCTGGTGCTAGACCAGTGTTATAGTTTGTTTTAGTTTTAACAACGTTTGGAATCTGTATTGTTTATGTTTTGTGACCTTTATTAAAAGGAGATAGTTATGTAGGAATTAACGTGATTGCGCCAAAAAGTTTTAGCCAAAAGGCTCATCGTTATGATTCTCGTGGTCATACCATAACTAAATTTGTTTGGGGTTTACGCCACATGTTTTCTTCTTCCATACTTACTTCTGTAATAGTATCTCAGTAACCCTTTCCAACTGTTTTATCCTTCACACAGTCCAAACATCGTTTTTAGCGTCCAAACGGAACCCTATTGCTGTCACTCACGTGTCAAAAATACTTTTTAAAAATAGAATGAATAACTTCGGGATTTAAACCCCTTCTCAATCGTATTCCTCGCATGCTTCATCATCAGACCTGTTCGATGGTACCATTTTCATCAGCACTATGTATTTGTAAGTATTTGCTTCATCATAGTCGTTAAACTATTCGAGATATCTTATAACCCATGACATACTTAGCATTAAGAGTACCAACTTGAAGTCTACACTAGAAGAATAATGGTTATTGAAGTCTACACAAGGTATCGTAACTATAGTAACTACATGAACCTCAGATCAAAGTTTTTATCCCCCGTTATTGACACAACTTTTTTTGTTTACTCCATAAAGGGATCGAAGGAACCCCATAAAACATCATTCCTATGAATATTTTAACAACCTTGTCCTTGTATTGTCAAATAAACGTCTTTACGTTTACATAACCCCTTTTTTAAACTTTAATTAACCTATTTTGTGAACCTAGATTAATAGTTTTGCGGAGATTTCACAGCCAATAATAATTAGGTATCTATTTATTAATTATTCAGTCTTTTCAGATACCTAATAAATAATAGAAAATATCTCGCGTATTGCCAACTTTATCTCAGCAATTTTTTCCCAACAACCATCAACTGAAATATTCAAAGTACTAGGCGCACAGAAAGCGCAAACAGACGAAGCTCTTATACAAATTGGTGTTACAAAGCCGTAGAACAATGACAAGTAAGGGTGCTCCTCCAGCTGAGAGCACTTGGAGCTGTCTTTACACGGACAAGGAATTCTTGAAAGCAAGGAAGCTAACCTAATTTCTTTGTGTTTTTTAAGTGTTTTCTTTCGTTTTCACTTGTTTTATAGAGTTCCGTACCTCGAAAGGAAAAAACGGATCCCTTATAGGATCACTTTGTCTGTCAAGACCCTTTTTCTCAGGAACGCGTTGAGGTATCAAGCTGAAATTTATATCTAATACTCAGGTATACTGTCCCTTAAAGCTGTGTCTTCTAAGCCAACGCAATCAAAAGATACAGCCGTTTATGCCGCAAATTTTCAACACTCTCTAGGGAATCAAAACTTACAGGGTACTTCCCGTGAACTCAGAATCTTGAAATTTGGTACGAAGTAACGTCTTATAGCACAGATAATGTAAAAATTGCGAAAACCGTAAATTCTTAGTTACATCATATAATAAAAATATTTTTAATAATTTTATACTTACTACCCCATTCCTCATGAACGCGTAGAGGTATTAAATTGAAATTCATATCAAATACTCAGGTCTATAATACCTTTAAGTTGGCTGTTTTTACGGAACCCAAGGTGCACGAGTCCGACTCACACTTGGCTGGTTTTTATTATTTGTTGAGTTAATGTTACAGCAGGTTGGTATACTTCTTAAAAATTTGCAAAGTTGTTTTAGTACGCCCCATTTCACCAGAACATACACTGCTTTGTGTAAGATGCTTTTTACCCGACTGCCGAAGGAGGGTAATGTGTTTATGATTTCCAATGTACCTTTGTTATGAAGGAAGATCAATACTATTTCAATTTCATTCGGTATTCAAGATAGCACAATTTTCAGGAATTGCGATTTGTTTGTGCTAGGTTCGGAAGTCTTTGACAACTCAAACGATGCAAGCTTATGCTTTCAGGATTCAGAAGCAATCAATCTCTGGAAACAAGGTGGAAATTTAGGTTTTCGTAAGAAGGTATTTATGTGCATTTTCGGTATTTGACTTGAGTACTAGGAATGGCATGATGAGATAGCATTACCAAACGGATAAAAGATATTGTAGTTACCCCTAACAGGAATCCAGCTACCTAAGCAACCTAAGCATACATGTAATGCTTATAGATAGTTTTATTGTTAAATCAAAGGTGATTAACAAAAGGAATTCATAAACCGATAAGCTGAAAACACAGAATAGGACATAAGCTGAACATATTGGTCCTTAGAGTCCTTATCACTCCTAAACGCGCATAGTAAGCGGGATTGGACAGTATTTGAATTGCTTGTTTTAAAAATACTTAATTGAAATACAAATACATATTTGGTATTTGTAATTCAATTATTTCTTAAAAATTTAATTTGTAATTAGTATTTCAAATACCTGACGCTGAGGTATTTTAGTTAGTTTTTAAGCCATAAGAATTTGTACTTATGGCTTCAAAATACATTTGAACATAAATACGTTTAGTGATCTCATTAATGGGTGCGTTCTGCATAAAATAGCGCTCGATAGCTTTCGTGGCGACCGCTAAATATGTTAATATAAATTTACATTTGGCATCACTGCACCTGTACTGTACGTCAAATTGTCAAGTATCTTATGATAATCTGATTGTATTTGTATTTTAAATTAAAATAGATAAAAAAATGAAATTTACATTTCAAATACACGACTTAAAAATAAATGTATTTGGTATTTTAAATAGGTACATGCGAGATTGTAATTTGTATATTAATTAAAGCAAAGCCTGTATTTTGCCCAACTCTAATAGTAAGTATTGAATTGCAAACGCTTCACCAATATGAACAAGGAAAAACAAGAAACTATTTTCTAATGAAAAACCTGTTGCAATGGATATTAAATCAGGCGTCGAAACAATATAAGAACATTATCACACCATACAGCTACGTATATCAATTTAATTACTAAACAGTAAGCTGAAGCCTTTTGTATCTCAAATATCAATCGTTTTGCGCAATCAAGGGCCAATTATTTTAGTGAGAAGACTCTGAAGTACTGTTAGCTTGGGGCCATTAAAACAACTTGAGCGGTGCAGAGAGAGCTATTCTAAAATCGCTCCGCTCTAGTCGAGTGACCATACTATTGGAAAGTTATTAATAGTAACTTATTTAATGTCTACTCTACATAGATTTTCGCTGTAAAAAACAAAATACCAGTTATTCTAATTTGCTTCATTACAATGTAAGATGTAATCTACTTCTTCATCTTACCTTTGACGAATATAGGTAAAAGTAGTATTTAATCTTAATAATATTATAAATGCGAAAGATTGGATGGATGTATGTTTGTTCCTCAATCACACCAGAACAGCTGAATGGATAATGATCCCTTGGGATGATACAACACTTAATAAGCGGGCGAAGCCGCTGGCAGAAGCGAGTGCAGTATAAATCGAGACACACGTATTTCATTATAAACAATTAAATCTGATAAACGAGTGTGACCTCATCCTTCTTTGAAATCAATCTTTGCTTCTGTTCAAGAAATGCTATTGTTATTAAAATTTATCTTGTTTTATTTCGATGCAATATTTTCCACTTCAGTGCCGCATTCCGTAGGCGCTAAAATCGCTACAGCTCAAGCCCCCGCCGTTTCTACAGCCCACTCACCCATCCTCATTAACACTCAGATGATTATAGATATTGTAGGCGAGCTTATTAATTTGATTGTTACGAGTACAACTGATTGATAGGAATGTTAAGTGGAATGATACAGACGCGTAACGGAACGGATTCATATCAGTTTTGACTGACAGTATTGTCTGATCAGTTCTATCAGTTAAATGTCGATGACCGCCATTTATTTTATACTATTATTATTAGACGTTTTCTTTATGTTGTTAAGTAACGCTTGTGTTATGAAATTTTGTTGTGTTTATTATTTTTTGGGAGGTAGGTACGGTGGCGAACGGTAGAAGGTTCGATTCTTGCCGCGGGCTATTGTTTTTATGGGCTCTATAAGTTTGTTATCGTTGCCGTGTTTGTGTACTTTGGTGATTTATATGTGAAGTGCGACTCAGCGAACTGTTTTTTTTTTTCAAATTGCTCTTCTAAAATGAAAGCTAATATGAAAAGACCAAACCGTTATTAGACAGTCCAACACACGAAAGACCTTTTCAAAAAAAAAAACTGCCAAGTGCGAGTCGGACTCGCGCACGAAGGGTTCCATACCATTATCGCAAAAACTGCAAAAAAACACGTTTGTTGTATGGGAGCCCCATTTAAATAATTATTTTATTCTGTTTTTAGTATTTGTTGTTATAGCGGTAACAGAAATATATCATCTGTGAAAATTTCAACTGTCTAGCTATCACGGTTCATGAGATACAGCCTGGTGACAGACAGACAGACAGACGGACCACGGAGTCTCAGTAATAGGGTCCCGTTTTTACCCTTTGGGTACGGAACCCTAAAAATGAAAGAATCACTAACTACACCAATATTTTGTAAACACTTTTTTTTTTTTTTTTATTTAAGATGGGTTTGCTCTTGACTCTAGTCTAGGTCGGTGACAGAGACAGCAAATCGGGCATAACCGAAAATCTATCAATACTTCAGTCGATTATTCATTATATTGCAATTTGTAGACAACTGGGCACGACATAAAAGTGTCACTTTCATAGCCCTATGTCGTGCTGTAAAATCTATCAATACTAATTGCGTCGGCATCAGTCAAAGACGTAACAGTAAGTTAAATGGAGGTTAAAGGTCGCAACTGTCCATCGGATACTATTACGGAACTAACCCATTACAACTTTAGTAACTTGTGAAGATAAAATAGGAATTAATGATTTAAAAGATCAAAATCATTATTTGTAATTAACACCCATCTTTGGACTGACCGAGGTTTAAAATTAGTCTTTTTAGTTCGCTTCTTAAGCAGTCGGGATTTTGATTATTTGTTTTTTTATTTGTAACTTTTTAATTTACATTTTTTTTTTCGAATTATGTACATTTAATCATATAAGTGTGCATATTTTTGACATCACCGTTTAAAACTCTTTATTTTGATACCCCACACGATGGGTTAGGTATGGCGCCCAAAATCCGCCATTGCTCTACTTTCCAATTTTAATGTAGGTAGCCAGTGACACTCGCAAGGTTAAGACAGATCGATTGACGTAAGAATCATCAACATCGGCCAACGCGTTTGGTTTCTAGAACGCCACATGGGAACAAACATACATAGACTGAAAAACATATTACCCTCCTTCGGCAGTCGGGTAAAAATAGTCTCCAAGCTAGATACTGACCAGCAAGCTCTGTTATACCTTGTTGATCAATTGGAAGTGGAACTACTGTTACTCTATTTAATTTTACTACAAGCCTCATACCGTCAAACTGACGGTCCATTAACCTGTGAAAATTGGAAATATGGAATAAGAAATTGCTGTCACCCATCATGCTCCTGCCTTAATCTCATTTGCAGAATTTCAGCAGAAAGTTATGCTTAACCTGAGCATAAAAATGCAGTTACATTTTCATTGCCATGTAAGCAACCTTCTTGATAGCTCAACTCAATTTGATTTATATCACACGCGATGCAATTCGACCTTATATGCAATTTTTTCTTTTTGCCTCCCGTTTTTAGGGTTCCGTACCCAAAGGGTAAAAACGGGACCCTATTACTAAGACTTCGCGATCCGTCTGTCTGTCTGTCTGTCTGTCTGTCCGTCTGTCACCAGGCCATGAAGCGTGATAGCTAGACAGTTGAAATTTTAACAGATGATGTATTTCTGTTGCCGCTATAACAACAAATACTAAAAACAGTATAAAATAAATATTTAAGGGGGGCTCCCATACAACAAACGTGATATTTTTGCTGTTTTTTGCTCGATATTAATAACGGCAACAGGTAGACGCTTGAAATATTCACAGAATTTTATATAAGAAGTTGTATATTTACTTCAAAAAATAATAATTATTAAAATAAAATAAATTAAGGGGGGCTTACAAAAACGTGATTTTTTTGCAGTGTTTTGCGATAATGGTACGGAACCCTTCGTGTATCGTGTATTTTGTTTTTTATCTATCGACGCAATTAAAATTGCTTCGAGCTGTCAGGAAAGTTCCTGACAGTCAAACCGTACATAACAAACAAACACCCTTTTCTAACCCTTGTAGATTGCTCTTTCTACTAATAGAAACTCTATTGACTAAGAGCCCCATAATGGTCCCTTCGCAAACACCATCAAAGTGACGGTCCGGACCACAATGACTATAATTAAGCCCACAGACCATTTGTTCTACATAGTGTAGTCCCTTCACCTATCACGTTTCTATTTTGGATTGCTAAACCTTTAGTAATGATAGGTTATTAAGGGAATTAGGTTTGTATGGGAGCGGAGAGCGAGACGGATTGGAATGCAATGGAAATTCAATATTTTGTGGGATCATTAGTGCGCTGAAAATTTATAAAAATATTTTAGCCACAACTGCAGGAAAGAAAGTGAATTTTTGCGCAAAACATTAATTCCTTTTTTACAATAAAAGTAGCTTAATTTAATACCTTATAATATCAACTATCATTAAGAAAAAAATACGGACATTTTGACATTACAAACAGTCACTTCAATTTTACGTGTTTGTATAGATCCAGTGCAGGCTTCCCAATGATGTGGTTGACGGTGAAGCACGTTTGCCTGGAAGTAACATATTCACTCTTGGTCTTGATAGCTATCAGGAAACAAAGACTCCGGCAGAGAATTCCACGCACTATAAATGTATACCCAAAACATTTATTTCGTACCTATGGGAGGGATGTTTTAGTGATGTTTGCGTAAAATAAAGGCTTGAAGCAGATCAAATATCTAAACAAAAAAATACTACAGTTAGGAGCAACACGTACAAACACGAATCTGGCAAATTACCCGGCTATAGTCCCCGGCACGTAATTTGGCAAGGTTTTGGCGTAGTGGGGTAAGTTCGCGCATAGTGCGTGAACTGACAAACCACCATATAGAGCGAACGGAACGTGAACGTGACGCAATTTCTCAGTCGATCCTTGTGTCAACTGACACAACTGACCAATCACCCGCTCGGACCGGTTCTAAACGTTACCCGCGTCCCGCTTCGTAACCAAAGAGACTTAAAAAACAACTTTTGCGCATCTAATGACTCTTGCCAAGTTACGTGCCGATAACTATACAGTCAGAGAAACTCCTAATAATCGCTAACAACCAGACCGTCACCCTATGTATTGCGTTGGCCCCAATAACCCACATAAAGGGCGTCCGTATTCAGAGCGGAAAGCTCTTAATGTAGCATTAATTGTTACCGCGTGAATTTGAAGCAATAATTGAGTGAGTATGTAGCTACATTTGTACTTGGCCAAGTTCGAATATACCTGCAGGTGAGGGATCCGTAGGAAGGGTTTAATTTATCAGTTAAAGAGTTAAAAGGAAATAGCTCAATAGTTGCTAAAGTAGTTGTGGAAATGAAAATAGAATCAGATGGATTATAAAGTTACAGACCTTAAATTACTAGATGTAAAATTAACAGTGATGAAAAGGATTACAATGATTAATTTAACAATCACAAAGAAGTAATGAATAAGAAGGATGGTGATGATGATGATTAGGGATTTGGTCTCCCAAAACGTCTAAGAGAAGAAAGCGGCTATTGCAATTCGATAGGTAATTAATGAGGAGATCATGTACAAAGTTTTCTATAAAAATTTATAGAGACCCAGCCATGGGCGAACGATGAAAGCATCGCTTTTTTTTATGAACCTGACCAATTTATGTTCAATAAGGAAATATGGTAGTATCGGCCAGTGGTATCGGCCGCGACTTACAAGTTGTAGGTTGTGGGTTCGAGCCAAGGCAGGCGCTTAACTTTGTGTAAATTATTTCAATACCACTGCTCTCAAAACGAGGAAGGAAAACATCGTGAGGAAACCGGCATGTCCTAGAACCAAAAAATCGAAGACGTGTGACATCCACCACTGGGCCCACGTAGTAGATTACGGCCCATTCCCTCTCACAGAGAGGAACTGGCCTGTGTCCACCCCAGGGGAACATTAAAAGGCTGATGATGTGATATGAAGTAAATATTAGTATCATACCATAAGAATATCTAGTGACTAAAATTAAGTCAGCCAAACGACCTATGGATTAAATTTGGCCAACAACTAAGTTCCGCACTGTAACATAATCAGTAATCACCCACCTCCCATAATGTCCCTAATCGCCTCTTACACCCACGTCTCCTAATAATATCTATTCTAAGTCCACCCATTCACAGCAAATTACTGCCAACAAATCCTTATTAATCTGTACCTAATTTTCATTTATCTTCGGACATTAAACATTTGTCTTCACTCTTAAACCTATTTATCATAAGGAACTCTAAATTTGAAGCAGACCACAGACCAACGATATGCTTCGGCGGCCAAATGCGAAAGTAACTCTGTCTGTTTGTAACGTTTTCACGCCTTAACCACTGAATCAATTTTGATGATTTTTGGTATAGAGATAGAATGGACCTTAGTTCTCCTGGAAATTGTATAATTTTTATCCTGGGGGTACGTTCCCTTGGGATAATTTGCGACTTTTCCGTGGGGGAGGTCGCTAAAAGCTAATTTACCACACAATCTAAGCTCATCGCCGTTTGCTCACACTATGACACTCAATAATGACTTATAGAAACTGATTGCTTCGAAAGGCGAAGATAACAGAAGTTGAAAGTTAGCTCATGATATTATTACGATGGTTGCTCGTTGGTTGACTTTGACCACTTTTACTCATCACACGGTGGTGGTGCGTGGTGGGTACCACGCACCACCACCGTGGTGATATTGACCCACTCATCATGGTCACCTGGACTTATAGTTATTATTTGTAAGTTTGTGTTCCATTGGTGTAATTTCTGTAAGACGTTCCAGTGCGAGGGTAAACAAATAAATAAATAAATCACCAGATCCAAACTAAATCAGTCCACTGCTGGACATAGATCTTGCCAATCGCACGCAATATATTTCGATTCTCGGAAACTCTCATCCAGCTACTACGAGCCGCCCTGCTAAGGTCGTCGCTTCACCTAGTCTGAAGGCGTCGTATCTTACGTTTACCGATTCGTGGTCTCCACTTAAGAATACCCTAAAAGTCATCATTTCTACGGCTACTATGGCCACTTCTTTGTTCTTCATCGCAACTTGTTTATTCCCTCTTACTCATTGTATTTTTATTAGTAGGTACTGGCTGCCGTCTTTAAAAGCTGTCGAGTGCAGCAATTCCTAACTCTGTGTTGCTAACATTGTAAAATATGCATCCAAATCACTTACATTTAGAGAAGAAAGATAAGAATATACTCCAAAAATTATACTTTCTAATGGTACTACGGAAGCGAAACTTTCTACTTACAAACAATAAAAGTTAATGAAATGTATTGGAAAATTCCGTTGTTAGTCTAATTTTTTAATGGGATTACTGTGGGAAGTGATTTTTTTTTGTAGCATATTAAAAAGTCTTTTTATCTTCTAATCTATCATCAAGAGTTTTTGAAGTTGACGGATTTGCTGACGTTTGTTTTTCTGCAGATTTTTTTTAAGTATTTGAGTAGAATTTGTCCTTTGGGCTTTGATGTCTCTTTTGGCATTGTTGGTATTTTTGTCCGTTCGAGCACTTTACTTGATTAACTTGATAAACGTATGTTATTTTATTCTTTTTGCTGACGTTCCCTCATCTTCTTCTTCATGTGAAACTTCCTCGCTGTTGACGATTTTGTCTCTATTAATTAAGTTCATACATTACAATTAGCTTTGATAATCTAAACAAACCTACATTATAAAGATTTTATCCGAAAATAAAAAACGAGTTGGGTCTTTCGTGAAAAAACAAAACATTAGGTACCTAACCACCCAAAAACCAACCTTACGGGCTCTTCGTTAAACTTTTGTTCAAATAAATAGGCAGGTCTTCAATAAAAACTCAAGTTCAGTTCAATAAGGGAGGAGGGTCAGATAAAGTCATCAGTCATCACTCAAGCGTGGCTCGACAAAAAGTTTGAATTTGACAGAACAAAGACCAATTTCAGTGGTTTGAAAATAAAATTTGTTTAATTTGCAGGCACTATTACTTTTTGCCTTTTTTATTACGTTTGCATGGATCCATAATAAAAGTTGAACTTTATATTTTTTTAATTAATAAGTTTAAATTTAAATCATCATCATATCAGCCGAAAGACGTCCACTGCTGGACATACAACTCCCACAAACGTCGCCACATAGACCCGTGCGTCTCGCATTCAGCGGATCCCCGCAACCTTCACCAGGTCATTAGTCCACCTAGTGGGAGGCCTTCCAACGCAACGTCTACCGGTTCGCGGTCGCCACTCCAGAACTTTTCTGCCCCATCGGACGTTCTACGAGTAATATACCCTGCCCACTGTCACTTAAGATTAGCAATTCTTCGGGCTATGTCGGTAACCCTGGTTCTCTTGCGGATCTCTACATTTCTGATTAGATTACGCTAGGAAAAGCCGAACATAGCCCTTGGAGTGACTGGAAGCTTTCTGATGAGGCCCATTGTGACCGATCACGTCTCACCAAAAAATATAAATTTTAAATAGATAGCAGAATGTGTGTAAGAATAGAAATGGAAACGGATAGAAAACATTTATTCGACAAAGACGCAACACAACAGCAACAAACACAGAGTTATAAAAGAAGAATTATATTTATATGTAGAGGCAAGCAGTCATTGTCAAGCTAATTTTTGCACGATTATGTAGGTGAACTTAAAAACAGAAACCAAATATCGAAATCAGAAAAGCGTGGTATGGCATTAGTGCTAACACTAGATAATGGAACTGAAAATATTCGGTAAAGCAAATAGCCGAATCAAAAATGTATTATATCCTAGTCTACTAAAAAAAACAAAACAGAAATGATATTTCACCAAATAAAGTACACTAATCCAAATTAAACTGTTCAAACTAACAAAAGGTAATTATAATATCAAAAGTAATATTCATTTTGGCATTGAAACTAATTTCACAAAAACTTTTCACGTTCCCGATTATAAGTTAAATGTTCACTGTTGGCAAGCTAACATTTTGAAATCATATTAAAATATTATTGCTATGGTAATTGAAGGGTTTGTTTCAATTAGAGTTGAGAGTTTCTAGTAATGATGATAGAAACTTTATTCGAGGTATGCGTGATTTTGAATGGATGTAATAATTCGTTTAAATATAAACCTTATACTTAAGAACGTAATGGCTAATTATGTTTAGATTGAATCATAAGGTCGAGTTTCACCAATGAAACTGTACTCGAAGTAGCACATCTAAACCGCGTTCGAGGAGTGTCAGTATATATAAACAATGATGACACTTTCAGCTCTTGATCGCATCGCGGTTAAGTTGTGTTGAATCACGTTCAGTTTCATCGGTGAAATTCACCCTTAGCATTGAAATATTAACAATTTAGGTTCTACTGCATTGTTCAGACATATTATTTTCGCGGATTATAATATTTCGAATATATTTCCCTAAAGGGATGCCTCTAAAAAAGAACATTCAAATGTATAACAACACACCATCCATCATAGTCCTAGACTATCAATTCCACAGATAATAAGAAAACACATTTTTTACAAAATATATTAAAATAATATGACATATAAGTAAACAAAAACCGCTATTAAAATAATAACAGCAAACTAAAATCAAACACAAAACGAAATAAAATGATATACATAAACAAACCAACAGAATTATTTCACCCAATTATTTCTTTATACGCAAGTTTTTACATAATAGGACCTTTTGTTACGAAATCCTTAATCCGTCAACCAGAAAGTGAATGAAGCTTATTCTGAAGACTTTATTACTTAATATAATGGGAGTTTTGTTTTGTAATGATTTCAGAGAATTCATTAGTAAAATTATTAGGCATTGAATTTAATATTGCCGTTACAACTCCTATTTCCACTGAAAAACTTAAATATATTGATGCAAAAATATTTTAATACTTAAATGCCATCTAAAAACCTTTAAGAAGGAGGTAACGTACTTATCAGCAACGTTCATATAGTGAAGTCACTCGAAATACTATAAGGTCATTTATTGAAAACCATACTTAGTCAGCTGGCTCGTTTATTGTCAATATCACCTGATGTATAGCAGCTTGCTCGAAATGCAGCTCCCAATTATTTCAATTTTATTTTCTTGTACATTCGTTTTATGTCCAAGAAAAGTCCACTAGTCTCACCATACTCAAACTCAAAGGCATTGTTTTAATAAAACCATTCTATTCTCAGGCATTTTTGAAATGCCAACAAGTAGTCGATCAGTGGACCACACATTTGAAGATAGTTGTCCGTTCCAAAGAGCAGAACAGGCAAGAAATTCCATGGTTTCCACAAAATCTTGAATGCCTTGTTTCCGCGGGAGACACATCCAACAAAAGGCATTTCACCAACTTCGATAACACCATTATCGAGAAACCACCTTAGCTTTAATTAATACTCGCCAAAATTTTGTATTATAATGGAAATAAATTGTTGTCTATTAGTTTGACGAGATTCTGGCAAACTTTGTACTTGAGCGTCCAAAGTTTGGAGTAAGTTTGGGACCATAATAGGCCTTTTGGAAGTTTATGGAGATGAGTTAGTATGCCTTTAAGATGGTGTTTGCAATTCCTTACTGCGTTGCGAAATGCTTCTTTGGGAAGTTTTAGGTGTAAGATTCAAAGTTTTCACTTTGCTTGAGTGGAGTCATTTTGAAACCATGAGTAGTTCAGAATTAATACTTCATAATTTTTTTTGGCCTTAGCCCAACTCATTTAGGGTCGGCGTAACATTTCTACTTCTTCCATATTTATATACAAATCTTCATCTGAACCATCTACCCTCATCTCTAAGTTCAGGATGAACAGATATTAAAATGAAAATTGTATACTCTTACTCATGAATATCACCCGTAATTGTTACAGATTAACAGTACCAGGGCAAACAATGATACAGTTACCAAGCGATAAAGAAGATGAAGAAGAAACAGGCACCCGTTTCCGACGTACAGGCTCTGAAAGACTCCGAGATGGAGCTAAAGCCCTACTCCGAAGAGTAGAATCGCTCAAAACAAGAAGAAGAAAACGGCAGAACCGTACAGAAGTCATCGTTTCCTCCCCCCATTTCCTAGATGTGCAGCAGGACAAATATGCTGATTTAAGTTACATTGATATGACTCCTACTACGCCTACAGCATTCCCTTTCCCAGATTTTCATAGTTCTCCCTTACATGCTCCTGCAATCAGAACTCAACCTCCTTCACCAATGACAGTCATGCCTCCTTCACCGATAGCTCCTTTAGAACAGTCCTTTGTCCTAAACGCTCCTTTTGGTGACGATAGCTCAAGTTATGCCTCTGATGGAAGCATGGGTTCCAGCAATAAGAGTTCGAAGTCCAAATTGGGAAGAGCAAAGAGGATTTTTCATAGGGGGATCAAAAATGAAGATTCAAGTGCTCTCAGTGATTCGGAGTGCCAGCCTGCTAGTTGGAGACATAATTATTATAGGGATCATAATACTCATCAAAATGCTGAGGTGAGTATTTTCTTCAAAGAGTTTCGGTCGAAATTTTTAGAAGAATAATGTCTTGAACCATATAGTTCCTGGATTCAAAATCCAAGTAGATTTATGTATGTGAGTAAATCATTTAAATGAAATAGAAGTATTTGTTAGAAAACTGCAAGTTTTTAAAGTAGTAATGAATAGGGATAAAAATAATAACATGTAAGTTAATATAGAACCTATTTACTTAATTGTAGCCTGATCTTTCGTTAAATATTATATGGCTTGGTGATAATATTACCACATTCTCGAGGTAAGAAAACTTATAGTGCTTCCTAACTACCTCAAATAGTTCGCGGAAACTCATTAGTCACTAGAGCTTCCCAACTATTACCCAAGTTTGGCTGATCTCGAGCGATGTAATCTTAACTACTTACTCCGCGAGCCACTTAATATTATATTTGTCGTAGATGGAACTTTTTCTTATCATGTTTCAAGTTAATAATTTCTTCTTTTATTGGTCTTCTTGGTCCTTTGCTTAGAGGGTCTACATTATATTGTTATTGAATTGGGAACTTTCCTTTATTCGATAAAATTCGTGATAAGCGTCCCGCCTTGGTTAAAGTAACAACAATGTGTTCTGCACACGCGACATTTGCTAACTTTATTTACCTAGGCGCTCAAAACATATCCTACGCTTTAGGAACCTTACCGTTCCTAAATTAAATATCTAACGGTATATGTTTTATTACCAGGTCTACGTAGAGCCCCCGTCTCCAGTGGAACTAAAGCCAGACCCTGAGATACTCCGTGAAGTCCAGAAGTCACCAGGACATACTCATCACCGACGGCAGGCTATCAGGACCAGCTCGCTAAATTTAGGGAATGATGGGAAGAAGTAAGTAGCCACAACAACATGCAATGCAACTTGCACGGTACTGACTAATTGTTATGCCGTAATGATAACAGGTAGTGTAAGATATACAGTAGTAACAAAAACAACGAAATGCCTGAGAAGAGGTCACTGTACTCATCATTTTGACCTACTATAACTACAGGAACAACCCTGAAATGC
The DNA here is from genome assembly GCA_945859665.1 of Anorthoa munda. Classification (NCBI taxonomy): domain Eukaryota; kingdom Metazoa; phylum Arthropoda; class Insecta; order Lepidoptera; family Noctuidae; genus Anorthoa; species Anorthoa munda. The sequence goes on along the minus strand of OX243916.1, from coordinate 5,653,858 downwards.
TTGCTTACAGGCAAAATACATTGACTAATATTTACTTCTGAACAATCTATTTCGGGCAAATAAACGATTTGATTTGAAATCGCTGAAAAAATCAACTGGCAACTGCCCCATAAATTTGTGTTTGCATATCTCGAAAATGTACAGAAAAACAAATTTTTTGAAGAGGCGTTAATACATGCTGTTTCATGAATTCGTTTCCTATCGTTTTTTTTTTTGACTTGTCTATCACGAAAACAGTATATAAGAACGATTTCCTTTGTAAGTATCCTAGAAAAGGATTTGTAATAATAAAACTAGCACAAGTGCTTATATACCAAAATCTTTTGAGATACAATGCTCGACAACTTCGTCCTTAGATCTGCCAAGTACGTACTCTTCCCTTGAGGATTAATATTTGCTCTTGTAATATTTTAGTCAAGGCTAGATTCTAGGAAAATACTAATAAGTGCCTTGTAGCTCCAGGATTATTATAATATTAATCCTATATTCTGCCAGTTAATCACTAACCATTATGCATGTTAATTATTAAGTAAAAACTTGTTATTTCAATTAATAAGGAATAGAGAGGCTTTATATTAATTTGTTTGTATAATACTATTTTGTAGGTTAAGATGATTACAAAATGTACAAAACATTATTGAAGTGAAACTTCTTTATCGACGTATGGGAGAAATTTTGTACGTATCGTCAAGTTTTTCGGTTACGCGCCATGTTGCTTTTTTTTATTGATGAAATACAACAATAGCAATGATATTATAATAAGAACAATGATAAAATAAATTACTCATTAATTGTATGCATGTCTATAACAATAAAATAGCTTCAATTTAATACGGAAAAAAATGTTTTTCTTAAGGCACACACACACATTTTTTCTTCTATTAAGGCCGGTTACGCACTACAGGTCCGTGTCCCTGATCCGAGTTTAAAATGTTGTAAATTATGAGAGATTATGACGAATAGTGTGGCGACGCTTGGGGGAGAACTATGTCCAGCAGTAAATGTCTTTAAATGTCTTTTGGCTGAAATGATGATGATGATGATGACGGTTAGAGTTCGGATGTAGTGCGTAAGCTTCCCTACAAGAAGTACTACGGCTACTTCAGCACCGAAATTTCACGGACACAGATCGGATGTTGTGTGTAACCGCCCTTAGTCTGGCCAAAAGTGTTAAACAATGTATGTATGCCTCTTTAGTCTAGTGGTCACAAGCAATACTGCGCATGATTTTCTGTGTTCGATTCCCGAATCGATCAAAGTATTATTAGGTATTTCCAATGTGTGATATGTGAGTGTACTACGAGTGCACCCCCTTTATTCACGACTACGGCGAAGCAAAAGGGAGGGTTATGTTTTTGACCGGAATGTGTGTATGTATGTATTTATCTTTATTTATAAATAAAAAAATAAGTTCAAAAGTAAAACCCGACTACTAAAAAATCACGCTCTAAAAGTATGAAACAAGAAAAAAAAACCGTAAATTTACGGGAATATTTTCTTGTTTCTTATCTTTAAGAGCGTGATTTTTTAGTAGTCGAGTTTTAGTTTTTGAACTTATTGGTTTTATTACAAGTACGGTAGTTCCTTAATTTTGATTAGTCATCTTCGGATAATTAAATATACTTCCTTTACTAGACCTTAGCCACGTCGACAGCGTTATCATTTGCCCCATAAAGGTGACACATTTTCAGGTGAAGGTCTTTCAGGGTACACCCTGAAAGACCTTCACCTGAAAATGTAGTCACTCCGGAGCTCCGAAAAGAAGTGGCCTATTCTTCTTAATTTTGATAAATTCAATATTAAACACACCATACGAAACTCACCAATAAGATACAAAAACTAAATCATTCGGACCCAAAGACCTTTATGAGTAAGTCTTACTTGAAATATCTTTAATATACACAAGATTCTTCATTGATTCATTATTGTTGATACATTATTCCAACTTTCTTTGAATTCTAGTTTGAATAGGACCCTTGCAAAACAGAGGATAATGTATTTTGCCTGCGTCCTATATAAACAGCCGGTGTTCAATAAATCAAAGATTTCGATTATCTTGAAGCGAAGTGTAAGAGATGCTTACCATATTATTATTTGGAAGGTTGATGGCAGCCATGCAAAAAACCCTCATTGACAATAGTGACTTATAGGCGCAAAATATCGCCTAGCTGCTAGATTCTAGGACATCATTAAGCTTAGGGGCTCCCAGATACTGATTGGTGAATAAACAATAATATAACTAAGAAAGTCCAATTCTTGAATAGCATATGGCTATACGAGAGTCGAAACCTTCACCATACACCATACAGTTGAACACGTGCCGCTTAAAATCACTACAATGGCCAAAAACGTAAACTAACAACAGGGCTTAAGAATTGCGACGACTATAATGACAATGGTGATTAATTCATCAGGTGTGTCATCATTAAAGACACTGATAAACGAAGAGGATAATGTATTTTGCCTGCGTCCTATATAAACAGCCGGTGTTCAATAAATCAAAGATTTCGATTATCTTGAAGCGAAGTGTAAGAGATGCTTACCATATTATTATTTGGAAGGTTGATGGCAGCCATGCAAAAAACCCTCATTGACAATAGTGACTTATAGGCGCAAAATATCGCCTAGCTGCTAGATTCTAGGACATCATTAAGCTTAGGGGCTCCCAGATACTGATTGGTGAATAAACAATAATATAACTAAGAAAGTCCAATTCTTGAATAGCATATGGCTATACGAGAGTCGAAACCTTCACCATACACCATACAGTTGAACACGTGCCGCTTAAAATCACTACAATGGCCAAAAACGTAAACTAACAACAGGGCTTAAGAATTGCGACGACTATAATGACAATGGTGATTAATTCATCAGGTGTGTCATCATTAAAGACACTGATAAACGAAGAGAGAGTGAATGATAAGATTGAATGGAGAAGAGATAGATAAAAAAATATAAAGCCGACTTCAAGAAACATTGGAGCAGCCTACTGCAGCAGTAGGTATAGGAAGAATAGATGCAGATATCAATTTCAAAGATATCACAAACAAATTCCACAAGCGGAAACTTAGAAAGACTTCTTGTTCTTTCTTTACGATCAGCACTGAAAACATTCTTCTTGGAGAAGATTATACAGACAGAAAAGACTCAATAACAAACCCAGACACTACCATAGACGCCATATTTGAAAGCGACATTACCACATCAAGACTAATCACTCCAACAGGTAGCCATTAGTTTTAAATGAGTGTCACAGTAAATGACAATGCAAAAACAGCTGATTGGCATACTAATGGTCAGTCTTGACTATGCAGTACTCGATATATTGTTGGAGAATAGTCGTGGTTTTGTGTGGAAAAGACGTTTTGTGAAAGTGCTGTGGGACTTTGGAAGTAAGGACTGGGGCCATACCATAACAAATGTCAACACCATTTTGATTCCGTTGTGAAAAAGGAATAGAGTTCCATATCTCTTTCAGAGTGGAACCATGATAGTTTTGAATTTTGATACGTCAGAATAAGGCCCCTGTTTTTGATGCGTTAGTGTGTTGGTTCTTTGGGTGTAGTGATAAGGATTGTAATAACAGTGTCAAGGTGACGTCATGTTTTGGTTCCTAGTGACATTGGCTTGGTTGACACGTCATCAATGTTACGTTGTTGGTGGTAATTATTTGCACGTGATATTGTTGCGTCAAATTAAGTTTATAAACAAATTGAAGATTGTTAGTATCGTGTATATTGCAAGCACCTACCTTCCTAAGAACTTCTAGATTAGGTCACTTGTTCTGTTGTAGACCTCATCCAGCGCTTTCCATCAGACGAGATCGAGGTTAAGGGCGGGCGAATCATGAAATAAAAATATATATGAATAGAATAGAATAGAATGCATTTATTTGTCAGAATATTGTACAAAGCTGTTATTAGAATTATATATTACGATCATAATATTCTGCCGTTTCCGGCGTACAAATATGGTTTGTAAAATTATGGGGCATCATTACATTAAAATTAAGTCATTAGAATTACAAATAATTTAAATAAATTGAACAATAATATAGTTGTAAAAGAGATTAATTATATAAGTCAAAATTCAATGAAGTCAAGGAGATAAAATATGATTTAAATTCAAATATTTAAGGTAAATTTTTCATTCATAAAATCTTCAGTTGAGTAATAACATTTGCTTAAAAGAAAGTTAAATAATTTAAATTTAAATGTTCTGAGGCTGAGAGTTTTAAAGCCATCAGGTAATTTGTTATAAACAGTAATAGACATGCAGTATACACCATTAGAAAAAAACTTAATTCTACGCCTAGGAACATTAAGCATATGCACTTTGCGGCTGGGTCTGGATACAACATCGTTATGCAAGTCAAATTCATTTCTGTTTTGGTGTACAAATATACAAATTTCAAAAATATATAGAGCCGGAAGTGGCAGTATTTTGAGTTTTTTAAATAGTGGTACACAACTGTCCAGTGGGTGCGCTCCACAAATTGAGCGTATACATTTTTTCTGAGCACGAAACACTCTATTAAGATCAACAGAATTACCCCATATTATAATGCCGTAACGCAAAACTGATGAGACATAGCCATGGTATGCACACAGTGCCGCATTAACACTAGCCACACGTGTTAATCTATATAAAACGAAAACAAATCTATCAATCTTCTTACATAGATCATCAATATGAGATTTCCAGTTACAGTTTTTGTCAATTATTATCCCCAAGAATTTTGCGTAATCAACCTCTTCTATTGTCTCATTTCCATATTGTATTTTAAGTCGTGGACGCGTACTGTTATATGTCTGGAATTGTATCATTTTTGTTTTCTTAATATTAATATATAGGTGCTAAAATTTTTCGTTTTCTGTGAAATGTTTAGTAATTTTTTTTCTCCCATTTTCAAAACTATATGTTCTACTATCTTGTCTCCAGGTTTCGTGACCGGAGTCTCAAGAGGGATAAGTCTGCGTCCAGGAGTTCTGAACTGGATAGCAGCCCTAACTCTGCAGGGTCCAGGTCTCATGATGGGGACCAGGATGACGACGATGACAGTCTTGATATGAAGAGTAAGAAGTAAGTAAAAACAAAATGGTAATGCTATTTGTTTAACAGACAGAGACAAGCTGTTCTTTTCTGATTAATTTCACAAGGGTGAAATTCATTAATAATTTCATTTGGGGGTTCAAGATAGTTGAATTGTTTCGCCGGGACTCGTCGCATTTAATACACTCGTTGTTGCTCTTGTTTTCGCTTCTGTTGAGTCGTGTTTTCAGGATTTGCAGTGGTGGAAATAGTATGGTGGGCTTGTACACATACAGTTAATAGCTCACACATTAATGTTCATTACGGCCAGGTGGTCCGTCAGTCAAGCCTATAATTTCGCAAATTTCACGGACATTCAAAATCTTTCAGAATATATTGAGTTCAGGTATCAATAAGGACTAGTTTTAAGTGTACAAACGTTTTGTCTGACCTTGAATCTGTATTCAGGACGCGGTCTCACCAAGGTTTCTTACAATATTTGAACAGTAAGGTTAATAGTTAAGTTACAATACAAACTTCTAATTTTCAGGAACAACATACAGAGGTGGTACTCGTTTAGGACGAACGCGCTAAATGGTGGGCCGAAGGCTAACAACACTTTGACTCCGACCCCGAACCAAAAGGACCCGGATTCGTACTGTAAGTTACAGTTATTTAATAGTCGAAAGTTAACATCAAGGCAACACACTGAAAAGAGTATCTAGAAGGTTATAGAGAGCCTTTTTCCCAATTTCAGAAAAATAATGGATGAAAATACAGTTATTATTTCGGGCAAATTATAGCCAAAAAAGATATCCACTTAGACAATAAAAGAAACTCTCAAAAATGCTTATTCAGAAATAAAGAAGAAAGAAAGAAGAAAGTATTTAATTTCTACAAACACTCATACAATCATACAAACATGAAACATTGGTTCTCAACCATATATAAATAAGTTAATTTTTATAATCTGTTTACAATTTTATAACCTCTGAGAGCAATATACCTTATTAATACGAGAATAAAGATCACTGAGAAGTTGGCTTCTAGAAGAAGGGAAAATGAGGGATAAAAAATACTGTGAACTGCGTACTGTACCTACTCGTTCACATAAGTACATCAACAAACAAGACAAACCATCAAACTAGTGAAACATTGAACCGAAAAAACATCGAATCCAAGAACTCTAATTACTCTAATAAGCAAGATTTGTCTTCAAATTCTAAATTCAAAATCTTCTTTTCTTTTTCAGTATCCCGGCCTATGTCTTCTCTCTCATGTGGCCAGCTCCACATCCTAAGGAAATTGGCCCTCCTTCGTCTGACGGCCTGTATGGAACGGTATTGTCCTTCGCACAAATCTGGCTGGAATTGGGAGCTGCCTAAGCTGATCAGGAAGATTAAGACTCCTGATTATAAAGGTACTAGGAGCAAAATAGTTTTAGGATCACTGCAATTTCTGCATGAAAGTTTTCAGTTTTCTATTTTTTTTTAATCAATATTTAAATAATAAACTAGGTAGCAGATTGAAAGGGCTCTTGAGAGGAAATTAGGTATGGATTCTATGGATCTCCATTCCTGTTTACTCTCAAGGGTGTTTTCTAGGTATTACAATTTTACAAAATATTTTGATAGTTAAAGTAGCCATAGCCAACTGACAAGAAACCTAATCGGATTTGCACTACATGGATCAGTTAGTCCGATGAAATAGACAATCATAAATATTTTTTTATTTCCAAGGAATACTGGATTGTTTTTCCAAAGTAAAATGGCCAAAGCAAGGATAACAACGATTCAACATTCTGAGAAATAATAGGCAAGTCACAAACATCAAAAAAACATCACATTTTCAATAAATAATATATTTTCCTTGCAATAAAATTAATCCAGAAGCCCTCGCACAACTCGACAACAATAACAATACATCGAGTTTCGAAGAAAAAGGGTTTTCCTAACAAACGTTATTTGAAACTAAATAAAATATATGTTGCAAGGTGGCATTTAAAACTCCTAAATCATAAAAGCCGTTTTTATCCTCAAAGCCATAATCTGAATTTACTTTTAAAACCACATCCAAAATTGAACTCTATTTCTACTAACACAGGGTTTATTTTCATTTGAAGACTGCGTTAAGCCAATAGCTGTCAGATATCGAAATGTATTCCTTTACTAACGTTTATATTAAGTTTATTTATCCCATGAATGTTAACCATTCAAGTTTCCCCTTTTAACGTAAAATGTTTGGAGAAAAATGAGGAATATTGGATTGAAATATAGTATCTTTTTCCCATTAGGAGGTTCTTTAGAATAATGTTGTTATTGATAATGGATATTACTTACAGGAACTTTTATGAAATGTTTGATTTTATTATGATAATGATTAAAAGTTTGGATCAATGCTTATTAACTTCAAACTAAAGTCACCGCCAGATAACAAAAAAAATAAAGTCGTTAACACCTTTCTACCAATGTATTTCAATATTTCAAAACGATACGAAGAAAATGTAAAGGCAGTGTCGCTAACATGATCAAAACAAACGTATCGTGGTAAGGGGCGTCCGTGACCCTACTGTCACTTGGCATTAAGTAATGAGTTAATATCTCATAAACGCGTGGACTGATTTACATGATTTAAACGAATAAAATGGTTATACGCATATACTTTTCATTTGAGACAGAGAAAGTTTTATTAACAAATATTGCATTTTTGTTCTAGATAAGACAGTGTTTGGTGTACCCCTGACTGTGTCACTGCAAAGGACAGGGCATGCGCTTCCTAAGCCAATACAGTGCGCTCTAAACTGGCTCAAAAACAACGCATTGGATCAGGTAAGTTCTCGATACTCTTTTGTTTTATTGAGATAGGGAGGTATTACCCTATAAATATCTAGGATCACAGATCTATGAGTCATATTATATGCTAATGTAATCAGACGAGTCCCGCAAGGCTCAATACTGGGCCCTATCATATTTATTTTGTATTGTGCAGATATCATAAATACCCTGAAGCGACCATCTAGAATCTAGATCTATTGAGCTTCTAAAAATTTAAGCTTATTTTCTTTTTTGTTACATAAACAATAAATACTAAATATAAACATGATGAAATCATATTGTCTTTGATGAAAAAAATATGATGATGATTATTTCGTAGTATTCCTATGTATGATCCTAGATATATGATAGTGTAATATCTTGGTGTTGTATCTTTTAGTTAAGCGAATCACATATTGCGAAGTTAAGATGGTCGTCATCGTTATCGTCCTTAATATCCCGATTTTCCCTAATGCTTGGTCCCCTGTTTTTTAAAACTGCCAGTCTTCTTGCTCCTGTTTTACTAAGATGGCCCCTGCCTAGTTTGGAATATCGTATTGTTGTTCATGTTTGTATTTTGCCTTATTTTGTACATCACTTACCACTTTTAACTGTTTTGTAATATCATCATCATCATCAGCCTATTAATGTGCCCACTGCTGCGGCACAGGCCTCCTCTTTGTGGGAAGGAATTCTGTACACATTTAATGAATAAAAATTTGTATTATTTATTAATGCACCTATTAGACCTGTGAAGCGCTGATTACCTTCTACCACTTTACTGTTAGACATACCTACCACATAAAAAGCAGTGCTAAAAATTATTGTTAACATTAATATTTACTCACCTCCAAATTCCTTCCAGATGGGCATCTTCCGCAAAGCCGGCGTCAAATCCCGGATAGCGAAACTCCGGACCACAGTGGAAGCTGCAGGGGCTTCCAACGCGAGCTTCGCCATAGAGAACTTAAACACTATAGAGCCGAACCAGTCCAGCTTGAACTTCGATGGGGCACAGGCCCATGATGTAGCTGACATGGTGAAGCAGTACTTCAGGGAGCTACCTGATGCCTTGCTCACGAATAAGCTGAGTGAGACATTCATTGCGATCTTTCAACGTAAGTTTTGGTTTTTATGAAAATAATTATTCTTTCATTAATTTAATATTCTTACTTATCAAACTATATTTAATATTATAATTGCGAAAGTTTTCTGTGTGTGTATTTGTATGTTTGTTATAGATGAAAATTGACACAGAGTTAGATTATGGTCAGGAATAGTACTTAATATATGATACTTGTTTTTATCCCGGGAATATGTTTCTTCGGGATAGTTATCAAATTTCATGCGGGCGAAGCCACTTGCAGACGCTAGTAATAGATAAATCAGGGGCGAAGAGAATAGTCGTATTTTTTGGTTTCATCAAGATATTCGGTTGATAGAAGATCCTTATGATATTCTGCCGTAATTTCATTTTATTTTGTTTGGAACTTCCTATACTCGTATAGCTAAATGAACTGCTTTCAATCAGCCATCTATCAGCCTTTTTGACCTCGCGCTGGATTCTTCCTTTATTTTTTTTTTTATTTACTTTTGTTTTTTTTATATACCTACTCCCTGTACCTCTTGTGCGAGTCACTATTTTATATTTTGTTTCCTTTTCTTTTTCTGTCTGAAGCAAGATTCTTACACTTAACTATCTCAATTATCAAAAATATGTTACATTGTAAACGATTTGATTTCGGTTTCTTGCATCCACTATAATAATAATTTGTGCATACAGATGTTCCTGAACCATTGAGGCCGGATGCAGTACAGTGTGCGTTACTGCTGTTACCAGAAGAACATTTAGAAGCGTTGCATTCTCTACTCATATTCCTAGCAGACGTAAGTTTATTACCTTTTATATAAGTGCTACTTAGCTGACCACCTTATGGTTAGTGGTCACCGTTGCCTATGGTATCTGTTATTGTATCCCAAAGGCAAATATCTGAATAACGTATTAATCATTATCATCAACGTTCCCACTGCTGGGACACAGACCTCCTCTCTGTGAGAGGGAATGACCCTTAATCCACCACACGGCCCCAGTGCGGGTTGGTGGATGTCACATGTCTTCGAATATTTGGTTCTAGGACATGCCGGATTCCTCACGATGTATTTCTTCACCGTTTTTAGAGCAGTGATGATGAAATAATTTAGACAAAGGAATGCCCCTGCCTGGGTTCGAACCCACGATCTGCGACACGTAAATCGCGTAATCGGTCACTCTCATGTGCATGAAATTACAGCAGCGGCCATACCTTTCTTTTTGATTTAGTATCGGTTTATTCTTCTGTAAAATTAGTTAAACCTACTAATTACGTTCATTTGAATATCATACTAATATTATGAAGGCGAAAGTATGTCTGTGTGTGTGTTTGTATGTTTGTTACTTCTTCACGCATTAACAGCTGGACGGATTTGGATGACATTTGGCACAGAGGTAGATGATAGTCTTTAATAGCACATAGGATACTTTTTCTCCCGGGAATATGTGACCTTGGGATTATTTTCGGCATTCACGCTAGTTATTTATGTTTATGTAAAGTCTGTATGAAAAACTTTTCAATGACAATTATACGAAAACCTTTCTCATATCAATTGTGTATTTATCTCGTATTTATTTCGCAGGTGGCCGAGCTTTCGGATGTGAACCAGATGACGGCATCAAACCTGGCGGTCTGCCTTGCTCCTACATTGTTGAGGCTGCATCACGCGCCTCCAACAACTGGTAGCACGAAGGAAGGAAATTCTAACCGGTAAGTTATTTGCTCCAATATCTTTTTGAAAACTAGTCAAATGAATTTGGACAAAGAGAACTGGACAAATAATGTGCAGAAGAAAAGCACTAAAGACCCAAGCATAGGTTTACATTAAAAAGTATTTTAAATTTAAAAAATCTTTTTTTAAACAAGCGTTTTAGCTTACGAGTACCATACATTGTCATCTCTTAAAATCAATCAATCTTAAAATTCCATTTCCAGAATGGTTATCGAGAGTGTCGCCGACCAGCGTCAAATCAGCGAGAGCCGCGCCGCGCATGCGTGTCTGTTACTGCTCATACAGAAGCATGATCAGCTGTTCCTGGCGCCTGCTGATATGCTGGCCAGGTGCAAGTTCAATTACTTCGAGGAGAGTGTGCCGGTAAGTTACCGTCATTGTGCTTAAATAAAGAAAAATAATATTTATTACCAAGGATTACGTTAGATTTCAGCAGAAATTTTTCATTATTTAATTTGCCAGTCCTTTCTTCTAGAAGAAAATTATTGAGCAATATATATTAGAAATGAAATCTTCTAGGTCATGATTGGCTGTTGACAATTCATTTAAAAAAAAAATCAGCAGTTTGAATATATATTTTTTTACGAGGAACTGGTTATCCGACACTTTGATTTGTTCAAACAAATGAGTATGAGTGCTGTTGGGCTTAAACTGGAAAATGACAAATTAAGAAATGGGATTGCCGTTTACACTTTTCCTTAAGGAAGTATCTCTCCAACAACTTTTACTAAGAATTTAATAATTAATTTAATATAGTTGAAGAAGACGTGCATTACCTTGTTCTTAACGTAAACAATGACGAAATCTATGACGATAGTATGCATGGTCATCAGGAAAATAGTAACCTTAACCTTACTTGAACAATCATCAAATGATGTTATTATTATTATGACGAAAGAGGCAAAGCCTTTTAAGGTGACCAATGGGAGATACCAGATCAGTTCGGAATAGTGAACGTCACTAATGTGAAAGGACTAACTCTGATGTCAGTATTTTACTAATTGGAGGAAATAATACTTGTCCTTTTATAGGAAAAATAAGATTTGACACCTTAGTCATATGTATGTGCTGAAATAGCATAATATGGGAATATTGGAAAACTAACCCATTCTGAAATTGCAGGTCGCATTAGAAGAATTGGGTGCAGACTTCAATCAAGACTGGAAAGGTTTCCAGCAAGCCTGCATCAAAGCATTACTGAAAGAAGCCAAAGAAAAGTAAGTTTTATTCTTTTTAATATAGTAACTAATTTCCAAAATCCTTGAAATTGTATAGTAGACTCTGAAACCATAATTCTCTTCAAAATCTTTGTATGTAAACTTGTCTCTCATAGAGTCTAACTTTTTTCATGCTTTTTTAGAGTCTGTGGCCGATCAGGAAAGAGGTGAGACATCGGTGTTAGAGCGTATATCCACCTTATCATCGACTTTTAAAAGCATCTGTTCTTTACTGATATCAAAAAAGTTGTTAGACAAGTAAAATTTAAAAAACCCCCGACATATTTTTATTTCATGCTACATAATTTATCAAGTACATAGTAGATACGCTTCGACCGGCAATCTATTGAGCACGTAATTATGACACGATATCTTGTGTAAACACTCCGATTCAAACAGTAAAACGCCCATAACTTTTGAACGGCTGCACCGATTTTATTCAAACATAGCTAAGAACACTCTCGGCAAAATCATCTTTCAAACAAAAAAAACTAAATCAAAATCGGTTCATCCGTTTGGACGCTACGATGCTCCAGACAGACACTTATACACTTAAACACAGATACACAGATACACCGATACACCGATACACACATAACTTATAACACCCCTCTTTTTCCGTCAGGGGTTAAAAAAGGGCGTCCTTTGTGTCAATATAAATCTGCCAACTCCTTGCTAAAGTATGTTGGACTTGGTTGTTTTATATTATATATTAAAAAAATAATTAAACAGGAAATTACACGTGCTGTTTATGATAGGTAATCCTATGTCATACCAAGTATGGGAATCACAATACAAAATAAAAAATGCACCTGTCTAACTCTCCATAGTTGAGAAAGTTGTAAGAATTTTCCAAATATTTGTCTTTGCTTATAATAGTTTTACGTCTGTGGGAAACTTGGCAAACTATAATATTTCAGTAAGTGAGTAATTGTTTTTAAAACAAGGAACAAATTGTCTCACATGTTTTTCCTTTACTATGACACGTGGAATGCTGACGTAGTCGTGGGAAACGTGTTTTTGAAAGAAAGAGGAGAAATCATTTTAATTGTTATTTCCTATATCGTCATAAATCTCACTTAACTTGTATTGGAACCCCATCCCCAAGGAAGTATCCTTGAGAATAGGTTTTACCAACATTTAATGACTCACCCCCGATTTCAGAATGAAGAATTTGAAGTGGAGTATTTGTAAAACTCGACTTTAGCCTGAAATTCAATCGAATTTGGGCAATAAAGTAGGGTCTGACACGCTCTTAACGCCAAATACTGAATTCAGAAACTGGTGCTGTGAAAATAGTATTAGTGATATCATACATTTGGGTACTTTCAACAAATTATCTCTGATCTCTACAATTAAAAGTTTAACTTTTAAATCCCTTACTTAGATTATAAGTTACCTACTTACGTAGAAGTTTAGAATATTCTTATGGAATATCAATATCAGTAAAAAACAGATGTTTCCAACCCGAACTTTCATTTAAAACACTGAACACTTGTCACTGCCATCAGTAGTCCTATCATGGCCACCTAGGTGTTATCCGTAGTGTTTTCGTATTTTTATTAAATCTAAATGTTGCTTGTTTTATTAATATAGGTGAACTTGTTTTTAGACAACGAATTTATGGCTTTTGATTAAAAAGACTAAGAATTGTTTTTGGCATAGAAATTGCAGTCGAAACGTGATGAACTAGAACCATCATGACTTTAAAGAGACTTGATAATCGACTGTTTTTTACCTACTAATAGAAATGGCGATATCTGAAGAATTTTCAGGCACCTACTGAACCTAAATAACAAATATTAATTTTCACTAATACCGAACATATTTTTAGCGCGTTCTATTTTTAATGGATGATACGCATGTTCCAGTGTTTCATTAGAGATTTTAGGCTTTTTTAATTCCTACCCAGACTTAGAATGGAATTTAACCCAGATTCTATAATTCCAGAACACGTGGATGGATGTCAGTGTCAGGGGCAGCACCGCACGTGGAACTGTGTTGCAAAAAAGTTGGTGATGGACATCCGTTGAGGTTGTGGAGAGCTACTACTGATGTGGAAGCGCCGCCCCAGGAGGTTATGCAAAGGTGACTATAGCTTTCCACGTTGGAATATTTTTCTCTAGAATGCCAGCTTGGAACATTTTTTGTAACAGCATCTAGTTAGAAATATTGTTGTGTTGAAAAAAGTATGTTTAATAAATATAAATATAATAATTAATAAATTTTATTTAAATTCTAGGATACTCCGAGAGCGACACATATGGGATGATTCGTTGGTGAAGTGGCGCGTTGCGGAGAAGCTTGGTACAAACGCTGAGGTGTTCCAGTATGTCACGGCATCTAGCATCAATCTACCGTCTAGAGATTATTGTGTTTTACGGTAAGTTTCTATTGACAATTACTTGAAAAAAAATAATTTATTACAACATAAAATTAAATCTTTTTGATGATAAAATAAAAAGAAAATATTTTTAATTTAATGTTGAAATTAACTGTGTTTTAAGTCTTCAGTGATGAAACAATTCCTAAACTACCTAACTTTGTTTTGCCTTAAAAACACCAAACATTCATCTACCCTACCTACCCTACACTACCTACCCTACCGTACCTACGCTACCCTGCCTACCCTACCCTAACCTACCTACCCTACCTACCCTATCTACCCTACCTACCCTACGTGACCCTACCTGACCTTACCCTACCCTACCTACCCTACCCTACCCTACCCTACCTACCCTACCCTACCTGCCCTACCTACCCTACCCTACCCTACCTACATACCTACCCTACCTATGTAGGTAAGGTAGCAATTTTTTTTTCCTTTTTTTATTCATAAGAACCTTCTCCTAACAATAATAACAGTTCCCGCGTGATGTCGTGACCAAAGGAAATAGGGATTCATTTTTATATATAGAGATTGCTTTTCTGTTTGCGTGACTGGTCGTTAAACCAGAAATGAACCGGCCAGTTTGTAACCTTCTTTTTCTTCTACAGATCATGGCAGCAAGGTGGCGGTGGCGGCGGCTGGTGCGCAGTAGCAGAGACATCAGTAGCGCACGGTGCGGCCCCCGGAGCCCACGGGCCGGCCCCTGTGGGGGTGCCGGGGGACCCGCCCCTGGCAGCCCGAGGCGTCGTGCTAGCCTCGCGTTACCTCGCGCAGCCTGCTGGGAAAGGACGCAGCAGACTCGTGCATCTGGCTAGAGTTGATACTATGTAAGTAATTTTTCATCACACCTATTCGAATAACGACAATTGTCTATAGAGGATAACGGGAGCCAAATCCAATTTTGCGCCCGTAGGAGTTTGAGCTTTCTCTTTTCTGATTGGTCCGCTTCGTGCTTCTGATAGATTTGCGTAGTTGGGTTGGAGGCGCTCGCGTTAAGGTCTTATGTAAAAAACATATCACTAACTAACATTCAATTCTCTATGGTGATAAACTCATTTTTGTGATTGGTTAGTAAGGAGTTAGTATTATACTTACTCTTTGTTGATAAGTATGTGAAGTTAACCAAATAGGTCAAACGCATATGTTTGAATAAGTTACTAGCTGGTTCTAAGTTATGACGGCAATGTGTTTTAAAAAAACTGTAGTTCTTTCTTTAAATTTATTTTTTCTCGGAAATATTTCACACTAGGCTTCGCCATAGAGGAAATACTAGTTTCGAGTAGGTAGGTACTCGTAGCTTTTTATTTTTCTCTTAGGTAGTGATGAAAAATAGTGTGTATCACTTGGGGACAAAATATTTTGTTCTCGGGCGGCGTATATTGAATTCCTCGCTAAGCTCAGGATTCAACGTTAGAATCCCTCGCTACGCTCGTGATTCTATTAAAGAATCCTTCGCTTAGCTCTGAATTCAAAATAACGCCCTGGAAGAACAAAATATTACTTTGTCCCCTTGTAACACAAATAACTATTACGTATTTGATTTCAAGAAAGCTTTTTTGCCAAGTAGAAGTGGGAAGGGTTTTTGCCAGAAAGCTAGCAGGGTACTGCAACTTGTTATTTGATATAGCAATCGACGACTCTTCCTATCCCAGTTTCTGGGTTGTGGTGCAAGTTTTTATGGTTGTGGTTGCTGGATTGTGCTACAATATCTGTAAGCAAGGATAAAATTAAAGACAGCAATTATTTTCCTAATGAGACTTTTCTTTGCAGGGGCCGGACACCAGAATGGTACAACAAATGCTACGGACACATCTGCGCTTTATACCTTGCCAGGATCCGAGCTTCGTTCAAACATAACACAGAAGGACCTGAGTCGAATGTATGATCCAAGCATTCCACTTAAGTTGGTACCATATTGGAACCAACTTAAGTTGACGTTAAAGGCGTCAGTGTAAATAGTCTTAAATTAAGTGGAACTGGAATTATAGAATGGCGTTTTGCCAACTTTCCGTTGGTTCATGTACCGTTGGGTTCTCTAAAATGTTATAGTTCGTAATCAAATGGGATATTAATATATTTATGTAGATATTTTAATTATAACAGGAGCAATAGATTGTCAAATATATTTATTAGTGTCAGTAATGGAATATCACCTCTGTGTAACAGATTGTTCTGTAGTAATGTGACTTCATATTATTAAAGTAAATTGTTTATTGAGAAAATAATACATTGTATATTGATAAGTAATACAAAATTGGGTATTCAAATTATTGATATGTGTCCAATACGAACCAACCAATTAGGTATTAAATTTCCTGTAATTGTTTGACATATTCAATAAAATTAATACCTAACCTATAAAATATACAGAGTTATATAGTAGTTTGCATAATATCTATCATGTTATAAATTATTATATTTACCTTATGTGGACGTGAATATTTGACCAAAATTATAATTATTGTATGCAATAAAAAATGATCTGATGGTCTTATAATATTTAAAATAATTTGAGAGCTTTTGCCGTGTAAATAATTGAACAGCATCATAATAAATTCAGATTATTAAATGTACTGCATAATAAATTAATGCATAAAATATTAGGTTTTTAAAATATTTTTTACCTACCTCTATAAAAACATTTTATTCTAAACCTTATCCCTTATCTCCAAAAGGGACCCTACCAAAAAGCCTGATTTATTTGAAAAATAGTTAGATATTATTAATTAATAGTTAGATCTACCCCGTGGTGCATTGTAATTATAAGATAAATTTTAAATAAATTCATAAAACTCAATATAACAGTATAGTGAATAATATAATTATTATCAAGAAATCTCGATGAATAATATTTGAATATAAAATTATTCTGTTTTACCATACCCTATGTAAAGTTATCGTTACATATCACTAGTCATATTATATAAATAAAAATAATAATCAAATATAAAACACATTTTAACCGTACCTGTCCTGTGTTCAGGAACATAGTATTAAATTTTATTTAGGTACGTTAATATCATATTATATTCAATAATGTAATAAAAATATGTAATTTTTGAACGTTGAATTATATCAGAGTGGAATAATGTGAATGTTCTATTGAATAATATTGTTGTATGTGTATTGTAAAAAGTCTGATTGTAAATAGTTGCATTGTTAGCTTGATAGGAAATGACCATCACAATTTTAATGTACTTAGCATAATCGCTGTCTGAAGATATGTTTCATATAATGCAAAAAAATATCATCTAATATTAGGAGTAAATTTTAGAAAATGGGTAAGAAATGATTACATTTATAGACAAAATAGTTAAGGGTTTTAAATACTCGATATCTTCCTATATTTAATACGTCATTCAGTATTGGTATAAGTAAGATGACTAACATAAGGATGTAGGTTAGGGTTTACCCTGTTTATCCTAATCCCCTGCCCAATCATACTTAACCACAGAGCAATATATGAAACATAACTTTCATACAGTCTTGTAAAAATATTTTCCTAAATGGAAAATCAATTTGAAGCCAAATATCGCAAATTGAAGATATTAAATCGCTTTTAAAATAGATTTAATGATATTTTAATAATTAATCTGTAATCTCAATATTATAACGTTGTTAGTTACCTATGATTTCACAAATTGTTGGTGCAGTTATTTGTAATTATGAACTATTTTAGAGTGTGATGTCAATTCAAGAAACGGTTTGTTAATTCTCTAGCAAAAAGAGAAGTTTTAGCATAAGGAAAAGTTAGAGCTAATATGCTCGTGATTTTCTTTGATTCATTTACTGAAAACGAGGGAGTCTACAGGTTCCAATTCCGTCAGACAGTTCTTACGTAATTGCATTATATAGGCACATAAATAAATGTTAATTCCCTAAGGTGTTGAATAAAATATTTAAAATAATAAGAACAACCAGTTTCTGGAATTTGCTCCACATTCAAGGAATATTTCGTTCCTATGTTGGCGATTGACAGTTCAGCATACTAGGTTAATTCAAATGTAAGCATCACATCATCAAAAATGTAAATAAAGGCCAGTTACATGATAATCTCATTATGTACCAATTCCAAAAATAAAATATTTAACATACCTACTACTTAGTATCAGATAAAAAGCATATTTCATTCCGTATTTAAAATTGGAATTTTTCCATTCTGGAATTCCAGTTGTAGATAAATCAAATTTGGAAAGTAATAAAAAATGGAATTCCAAATAGATGTTGATTACGATTGGAAAAAATACAGAATGAAAGTGTTTTCAGCCATTCCATAATGTATTATAATTATTACAAATTGAAACCAAATAAAGATTAAATAAAAAGAAAAGTTTGTCAAATATTAATGTGTTCTAAAGTTTTAAGTTTCATTGCGACTGCAATTTTTCTGCAGTGATCAACATAATTCAGCAAAGTACCTACATAATTAATCAAAATTTATTTTGTACATTGTTGAGCAGAGCAGCTTGATTTAAATATTTTTGAAAACCTAAACTTTTAACACATTATATTCGGCAGCCTTTTTTTCATAATACAATTTTAAGGTTTTCCGCAACTTTACCAATATTGATGTTCAATTCTTCACAGTATTTTATCTGTATAGAGCACATTCACACCTTGTTTCTGGAAGGCTAAACCAATAAAAACAAATATGAGCCCAGTTTTTGTCATAAAATTATAATAATTTGTCAAACGAACGTTATCTGCTGTGATTGATTGAATGAATTTTCAACAGCCAATCGCAATACTTGACTTGTGGTTAATTTGCGACTAGTCTATTCCTAATGTCTCTCCAAGTTTCCAGAAACGGTTGTTACTGGCGAAGACTGCTGTGATTGGTTGACTGTAATATCAACAGGGCACATAGATAGCCGAACATCACTTGACAGAATTTTGACAGTTCAAGTATTTAGTGTTGCCAGCCTTTCTGAAGCCAGGTGTTAGTCTATTTATTACACTGTGGTAAATAACTATGTCCCAGCAATTAACTGAAATATGTAACCGTTTAATACTCCGTGTCTGTTAACATGTAAAATATAAACTAATGCATTGTGATTTATTCTTTATGAAAATATATGGACCATTGTATTGAACCTTTTTGAAGTTTTATTTTTCAATCAAACTGTCTAGTCTTTTCCCAACTATGTTGGGATCAGCTTCGAGACTAAACGGATGCAGCTGAGTACCAATATGGGTCTTTTTTAAAATTTTATTTAACGGTAGGCTTGCGTTTGACCACTATCTCGCCTGGTGGTAAGCGATGATGTGGTTGACGGTGAAGCACGCTTGCCTAGAAGTAACCTATTCACTCTTGACTTAAAGACCCCAATGTCATAGCTATCAGGAAACAAAGACTCCGGCAAGGAATTCCACTCCTTAGCTGTGCGCACAATGAAAGTATTCGCAAAAGGCTTTGTACGTATGGGTGAGATGTCTACCATGTACCGGTGGCGCATTGCCGTACGTCATGTTTGATGAACTTTTTACTAGGTGAATCGATTTCGGTGAGATGATGATGGTGGATCACCACCAACCATCAGGTTTGAAAGATGTTGCTTCACATGTGGTCCCAATTAAATTTGATCAAGATCTGATGAAGAACTTCGGAGATATACAACAGAACTCTTCGATAAATGACGGCAAATCTCTAGGGATTGCTGCAATTGCATGTCTGTTTATTGTTTACCCCATTTCATAACATAACATCACGCCGGTACGCTATAAAGGGATACGCAGATGTGCACAGCTCACCCTGAAAGACTCTAATTTCACCGGTTGTGTTCAAGTTTCATGTTATTCGGCTAATCCATTCTGGCATAATATATACCCGACTTCCAATTAAAAGCACTACAAAGTGAAAAATAACTTCATTTTCGGAAGTCGGTATCAAAAAACGAAGAAACAAAAAAAATTACACCAAGTTAAGTAATTTTTCACTTTGTAGTGTTTTTATTTGGAAATCGGTTGTATCTTTATGTAGAAAAGTTTTAATTTATAAATTAGTGAAAATATATACATAATTACTAATTCATTGGATAAAACAACTCTTAAGGGTACACTAGTCGAAAATTCTTCCATACAAACGTAGTCTGGCTTTTACCCCACTTTTTGACGATGTACGTTCAAAATAAAAAATGATATCAATTTGTCTCATCATTATCTAGCCCTGTATGGAAGCAAAAAAGTAAAACTAAAATTTACGTGAAAGTTATGAGCTTTGAAAGTTCCTTATTTTAACACTAATTTTTACGCATCTTTGGGCACAAATAAGTACCATAAAATAAGGAAAATTGAAAAACGGTCTCCATACAGGGATAGATTAGTAGTTCAACAATGCAAATAATTTTATTTGAACAGATACATTTAGTCGTTTTTAGGGTTCCGTACCCAAAGGGTAAAAACGGGACCCTATTACTAAGACTTCGCGATCCGTCTGTCTGTCTGTCTGTCTGTCCGTCTGTCTCCAGGCTGTATCTCATGAACCGTTATAGCTAGACAGTTGAAATTTTCACAGATGATGTATTTCTGTTGCCGCTATAACAACAAATACTAAAAACAGTATAAAGTAAATATTAAAGGGGGGCTCCCATACAACAAACGTGATATTTTTGCCGTTTTTTGCTCGATATTAATAACGGCAACAGGTAGACGCTTGAAATATTCACAGAATGTTTAATTGTATATTTACTTAAAAAATAATAATTAATAAATTAAAATAAAATAAATTAAGGACAACAAACGTGATTTTTATGCAGTGTTTTGCGATAATGGTACGGAACCCTTCGTGTGCGAGTCCGACTCGCACTTGGCCGGTTTTTTCATGATATCCAGACTCCCAAAGGTCTGTTTATCAAATGCGCGCTCGTTTTCGGTTGCTAAAGTGTTAGTTCGTACGCGAACTAGCTTCTTACTGCTCATCACAGCATCTATCTTTTTCTCCCGTGTAATCGTGTTGTCGGATGAGACCCCGCGCACAAAACAGTTCGTGCCGTCGACTAGGGGAACCTTAAGAGAGTGCCTCCTCTAGTTTCGTTCAAATGCCCAGAAAATCTTACTGAAATGCACCAGCATAAAAATGTTATTACTCTACATCCAAATTTAATGGAAGATAACCAAACATAGTTTCTTCTTTCAGACTATTTGACTTCATGGATGATGAAGACTCTTTATTAAAATATAATCATAGGCATTTCGGTTACTACCCTATCTGGTTGTTGTAGTTACTATAAGCACAAGTTAAAGGTACCTAAGCACCGCCCTAGAAAAACATGTTTATGAATAATTTCTGCAACCACATCCTATACAAGACTATCAAAATCTTCAGGGAATTTCCAATAGTTATAAAACATTACAATACTATTAGGTATTATATATATGACCTATATATACTTGATCTATTTTAATTAATGGCCAAGAGGTCACCTCACACGAAAAGAAGAAGAAGAATAATTAATAATTTTAAATGCAAAAGTAAGGGCGGTTACGCACTACATCCAAACTGTGTCCGTGAAATTTCGGTTCCAAAGTAGCCGTAGTACTTCTTCTAAGAAAGCTTAAGGGATTATTACACTACACGGAATTCAGGGACCGGAACCCTAATTTAGGGTGGTGTAATTAATGTTAGGGAGTTAGGGTCCTCAAAATATCGACCTTATTGACTCGGATTGGTGGTTTGACCCTGAATACCGTGTAGTGCAGTGGTGGGCAAACTTTCTTAATGGGGGGCCAGATAGTTTAAGATATTTCAGAGGAGGGCCAGAATTTGCTTTTCAAACATATTTCTTTGACCAGATATTGTTTTTTTAGGTTTTCCGCATTCACCTTTTTTTCTGCGTCATTCATCAAAGCATATTTGGTTTTAGCACGCTTGGTGTTAAAATGACGAGCGAGGTTAAAACCTTTAAATACCGCCACTGCTTCTTGATTACATAATCAAAACATACTTGCTTTCCGTTGTACTCTGCGCTACCTTTACCTATGCGTCTATTATTTTACTAAGTAGAATCTACTTTATACTTCTGGACCGTCAAAATATAATTATCGCGGACCATATACTATTCATGTCGAAGGACCGTCGGCGGGCCGGATTGAATGCTTTCGCAGGCCGGAGGTGGCCCCCGGGCCGTACTTTGCCCATCACTGGTGTAGCGTTATTACACTACGCCAGTGCCAGTGCTTCGTCATAATCTGTCATATTTAGAACATTATTTTAAACTCAGAACTCAAATCACGTACACGGTTCACGGAAACGGTCGTGTATTGCGTAATCGCCCTAACAGTAGTAGTAGTTTGTAACATTTTCACGCCCAAACCACTGTACCAATTTTGATGAATTTTGGCATAGGGATAGGTTGGACCCTGGAGAAATAGGATACTTCTTATAATTACAGGTCCCTTCGACGTGGGTGAAACCTGTGCCAGAAGCTAGTCTGTCAACAAAAACAATTCTATATAGATGTGAAAACTTATCATCATCATCATTTCAGCCGAAAGACATCCACTGCTGGACATAGGCCTCCCCCAGGCGTCGCCACATGGATCGATCCCGTGCGTCTCAAATCCAGCGCATACCCGCAATCTTAACCAGGTCATCGGTCCACCTAGTTGGAAGGCCTTCCAACGCATCGTCTTCCGATTCGTGGTCACCATTCCAGAACTCTTTGGCCCCATCGGCCATACATTCTGTGAGCAATGTGCCCTGCCCACTGCCACTTCAGTTTCGTAATTCTTCGGGCTATGTCGGTAATTATGGTTCTCCTGCGGATATCCTCATTTCTGATGCGATCACGCAAGGTAACTCCGAGTGTGGCCCTTTGGCTGACTTTAAGCTCCAACGACCAAGTCTCGGTCCCATAAGTAATTACTGGCAATACACACTGGTCATAGACTTTTGTCTTGAGACACTGCGGTAAATTGGACGAGAATATACCGCGCAACTTCCCGAACACCGGCCAGCCGGATTGACGGTTGACCTCTTTCTCGAAGTTTTTATTTTTTATTTTAATGTGTTTTACATGGGCATTCATCATGACCTTGGTCATTTTTATTATAAATTCGAGGTCATCCAGCATTTTACTGAGACCCTCCATGGTCTCAGCCATGACCACTATGTCGTCGGCAAACCGAAGATGAGTGATGTACTCGCCATTAACGTTGATGCCCCTCCATTTAAGAACCTTGAAAACATTCTCCAGCACAGCAGTTAACGGTTTCGAAGAAATTGCTCTCCCTGTCCCACACTGCGCTGGAGAAAGATAGGTTTCGAGGTCTGATCCTGAAGTCGGACTGACATGGTGGCGTTTATGTACAAACACTTCTACACCTCATAGTACCGGTAGTCGATCTGGCACCGTTGGAGAGACTGCAGTACAGCTCAAGTCTCGATCGAATCGAAGTCTTTATCGTAGTCCACAAACGCTAAGCAGAGAGGCAAACTTAGGTATAGGCACGCCATATTTGGTGCAGATTTTCTTAGAATAAGTATTCATGTTAGGTTATGAGCAATTTTCTACATAAAACCACATTGCATACAAGCATATCTATTAATATTACATTAAACGGGACTTTTCTATTAAATATGGCCAGATGAAAAAATAATGTTGTATTGTATGAAAATACTAACTTTGGCCAGCGGCTTCGCTCGCGTAAATGTCCTACGGAATTTACCTAGTATTTGAAAAAGTAGCTTATCCTAATCCCGAGGCTCTAGGCAAGTGAAATTCTATCAAGAAAGGCGAAACGATAGCGACTGGTAACATGTCAAAAATTGCCGCCCTGCATTTGGCTGCGCAGTAGTAAATCTCATTAAAAAAAAACCGTTCCGTGCCTTGTGCATCGAAAAGGTAACTTCACTTAGATGAGAACTATAACAAGCACTACCAAAATGTTACGTGATCAATCGAAAGGCTTGGAAGTTTTTGTAATATTATTTCCAGGCGATTTTTGTACCGCAATGCGTGCAGCTTCATAAAATTCCATAGGTCGCAGAATGGGCGACAAAAAATCGCGCGAATAAAAGAAGTTGCACGCAATGCGGTACAAAAATCGCGCGGAAAGTAATACGTGTTCAGTCACAGAATCGACGGCAACGTGGTGCGATTTAAAATCCGTGCGAATATTTTGAGCTCTATGAACAGGTAGAAAAAGACAAAAATCGCGGGGTATTTTATTCACTAGGCTGTCATAGCATAGGCGCATGTGAATATAATTCACAAGGCTGAAAATCGCAATGCGTATTATGTGTTACATTTTGACATTTAGATTATCGATATCACTGATAGTATTACAATTACATTATTTGAGCCTCAAACCACGAATTACTCTCTCTTAACCCGTGTTCTGGATTTCGTTCCATTCCGTTCAGCAATTGAGGCGTGATTGATAGGAAGTAAGACAAAATTGACGTTACCAAAAAAATATGTGATTGGCATTGGACAGGACCGGTTTTTAATGACAGCCGAGATGATGACAGTTAGGTTATAAGCACAAGCATAGAGAATCTAAACCCCTTGTTTACGGATTACATAATTAATTGCATAACCGACTTGAAAAAGTAGAAGGCTCTTAATTCGACTGTAGGTTTGTTAAGCGATTACTTCGCCAATTATGAACCAATTTTGATGTTTTTAGGGTTCCGTACCCAAAGGGTAAAAACAGGACCCTATTACTAAGACTCCGAGGTCCGTCTTTCTGTCTGTCCGTCTGGCACCGGGCTGTATCTCAAGAACCGTGATAGCAAGACAGTTGAAAATTTCACAGAAGATGTATTTCTGTTGCCGCTATATAAAAAAATTAAAAAAAAAAAATTGGGGCCCCCATACAACAAACCTGATTTTGTTGACGTTTTTTGCGATAATGGTACGGAACCCTTCGTGCGCGATTCCGACTCGCACTTGACCAGTTTTTTTTTTATTTAAAAGCAGGTCTTTCTCATGTGGTTCCATTTAAATTTGATCAAGATTTGACGTAGAGACGGAGAGTAGCTTTTAATTTAACCTTTATATTAGATACCAACACTAAAAGTGAAAAATAAAAATCTTTTTACCAATAATAATTTTTCGCTTTGTAGTGTTTTGTTTTGGAAGTTGGTTAGTTTTTTTTATTTGTTTAGTTAGTTTTTTTAGTTATTGTAAAAAAATAACTCGAGTTCAAATATTAATTTCAGACATCAGACATACTATTTATAATTTTATTTTAAATAGCTTAAACATAGGTAATTACGCCGTGAATGTCCATTACAGTATAGATAGTATAAGTAGGAACCAATTAAAATCGCTTTCGCTCCGTTTCTAAGGTAGCATGTACTCATATCTGTACCTGATACTAATTAATGTATTTTCTCAAACAAGCTTAGAAATTTGAGCATTATTTTGACAACCTCCTTCGAGATAAATCGCAATTGCTGTACTGGCCATATACATGCGAGCAGCGGCCGGCAAAAGTTGTATGAAAATCCACATCTATCGTGTTTAGCGGCCAAATAAATTACATAGTAAACGCATATCGGTCGTGTAATTTAAAAATAGAACGATCTATTACTCCGAACCATGCAACCAAGGAGGTAACTTATCAAAGGTTTTATTTAAATTTCGAACTGGCTTGCTGCTTTTAATATAGAAAGCTGTTTATTGAAAAAAAACACTTTAACACGGGAATAAATTATTGTTGTTCGTCATTGATTTCGAAAAGTAATTGTATTTGATAAAATGAGTTCTAGGTGCTACATAGTTCTAATTTCCGCGCATTATTTGAGAAAAGCACTAGTTATACAAGCCTTGGCCACAACTAGGCATTGATGGACTTACGTATGTGTGCCTGCGGGATTTTACAACAGCCATCTCTGTTGTAAAATTCCGCAAATTCTACTAACGTAAGTTATGGCATTAAGTAAAACCTTTCATGGCTAAGTAGTTAATTATTCATAGAAAGAAAATTACCGCGGTATGTTTACTGTAAGACATTCAAAAAATTGCATCAGATTCAAACGACCAATCAACATACAGCTTATAGTCAAGGAGAGAGGTGATTGGGCGGGGGAAAATCCAGTTACCACTACAAAAATAAAAGGTGAACGTCAAGTTTCTTTGCACGTAGAATTGAGAATAAAGTTTCTTATATTTTTAACCAATATCTGCACAGTTACTCTTCAAAATAGTTACCAACCCTATGTTTGTGTCTTAATTTATAAAATATTATTACTAAAAGCATAAAGTAGAAGGTTTTATTCACTAAAATGTATATCATAACTTCAACTCCAGCGTTTGACGGCTGTAGCGACTATGTGTAATGGAACGCAAATACGCGCCCTATTTCGCTGTGTAAAGTACAAAACGAAAAATGACAAATTGACAATCGGCAGTCCGCTATAAAGAAGCGCAATGGGTGGTCGTTTAAAGTTGAAATATAGTGCTAGTTTATAATTATTGCATGTGCGTATAGTAAATACCAACAATGAGACACAAGTAGAATAATAAAAGTGAAGTTTTAAAAATCTGTGATAAGAGAACGCGACTCGGTCTTGAGCTTTCTAATTTTCTATTCTTTATTTGAATTCGCGAAGTGTTCTAGGATTCTATTTTGTTTTTAATTCGTTTTCGTCACATAAAAAGTCGTTCAAAATCAAGATGGATAAGTCAGAAGATAGGAGTAAAGTTACGGAAGCGAAAAAGGAGGCTCTCTGGGTTTTTGGCTACGGTTCGCTGTGCTGGAACCCAGGATTTGAGTACCAGCAGTCAATCACTGGGTACGTCAAGGGATTCTCAAGAAGATTCTGGCAAGGAAACACTACACACCGAGGGACTGATACGAAGGTAATTCTAAAATAAAATCTGTGTTCTTGACACACACCTACCTCCTTGCATCATCCAAAACGAAGAGAGTATTTTTTTTTCTCGAGGCTGGTTCGAATTTCGAAATTCAGCTTTGAAAAAGCAGTGTTTTGTTTTGGCAAAGGTTATTTAACCAAAATAATGTTTATATTTGCGTACATTATTCTGTCAAATCTTTTTCTTTTATTAAAAATGTTAGTTGTTAAAAATAGGTCATTAAAAACATAAACTGACTAAAATTTTGGTTGTTTTTCCATTTAAACCATTTCTGTTTTATTTACTGAACAGATGGTTTGGTCTACTCAGAATAATTCAGCTGAATAATTAACAAATTTAACCTACATAACATTATTTATGGTGATAATGAAACTCAATTCATGAAAACTAAATCATCTATTTAACTAAGATTTTACTTGAATAAAGTATTCTAGGTCATTCCAAATTTGAATGTGGAAATCCTGAATATTCTTTGAAAGTTCTTAATTTTTCCAGCCAGCAGTAATTTTTTATAAATAAATTCTCATTTAATATTTTTTTTTATTATTTTAAATTCTCATTTATTATTTAATAATAAATTTCCATTTTGTAATGCTGACAAAGGAACAGTTTTATTATAATTATGTTTTTGACCAAATGACACCATTTTCTTTGATAATGATTGAATGAATGTGATTTGTTTGGGTCAGGTCAATAAGGTTAGGTACTTAATTTATTTTAACCCTGTTAAATGTTATACTGTATCCAGGATACTTAAAAGGCCATTTAAAAACAATATATTCCCTACTAATGCTATGAAATAAAAAATAGATCAGAGTTCTACCAGTAGGTAATGGTAATTATCTGGCTTCTTAAAAACTAAACTAAATTTGAAATAACATTAGAAATGTTTCCAAATCTTTTTACAGTCCGTTCAACCGATTTTGAGTTCTATCCCGTAAACATAAGGATGACACAAAAGCATAAACCTGTTACCAAAACCAACTACAGCTACCATTTGTCATATCACCAACGCAATAGAAGTCAAAATTGGTTAAATGGGCTAATTTAAACGTCTAATGTTATCGCAAATGGAGTATAGGTGCTTACCTTTTTAAATACCAAAAATTTCACCAATTATATTTAAATCCCATGAAAAATTGGGAGCATTAGGCCGCTATAGCATTACGGGGCACAAATCCGGACTCCAGGATATTACTGGCCAAATCCGAATGGTTAAACCAAATAACACAGCACATCCCGGGCATCAACCCTGAGACTTTATGATAAGAATAAGCCTCTGTTGTCCCTCTGCTGGGTATAAGCCTCCTGGAATTGGCTGGAAAGATGCGAGGGAGGGGCTCACAGATATCTTGCCAGCCAATTTCTGTTTTATTCACAAAATAATAATAATAAAAGACCATGACAATTCAATTAATCTGCCTTGCCTTTTCCTAACTATATTGGGGTCGGCTTCCAGTCCTACCGGATTCAGCTGAGTACCAGTGTTTTACATGGAGCGACTGCCTATCTGACCTCTACAACGCAGTAACTGGGTAACACGGCAACCCTTGGCAAGACTTGAACACTTGGACATTCAATGAATTATTTATAAACAAGCAAACTCCTTGCGGTTTCACTCGCGTAGTTCCCGTTCCCCTAGAAATACAGGAATAAAAAGTAGCCTATGTCACCCGGGGATAGTGTAGCTTCCCAACGGTTAAAGTATTTTTGAAATTTGTCCAGTAGTTTTTAAGTTTATTTGTTACATACAAAAGTACAAATCTTTCCTTTTTATATATTAGTATAAAAAATAAAAATAAAAAATGTTCCTCTTTTCGTGAACCTAGTTCAGGCACATAACACCTGTGAACTTGACATAGATTTAAGCAAATGTTTTACTTATTAGTTATTGTTTTACCTTGTGATATTAAATATAAATGAACTTATTATTATTTTATTATTAATGATACAAAATTACAACTAACAGCTGTAAACGTAAACCAAAACAATTGACAATCAGGATGGACCTATGACTAAGCAAACTTAATGATAAATTAAATTGTACCTTAAGCCAATATATATATATATATACCTAGCTCAATCCTATCTTACTGTAAATATTGAAACAATGATAATATCAATATAATCCGGTCTAGACATTGATAGCTAATTTATGACTAAATTATCACTTAAGTATGATGGAGAGGATTTAAATGGCTAATTGTGCTTGCGTAAAAGTGTTCATAATAATCATGATGATGAATTAAGCCAAAGGATTTAAAGTGCTTGTGGCTAAATAGATAATTAATCGATCTGTAAGGTTAAGCTGCGTTTGCCATGGCCAGGCTGTGGATGGGTGACCATTATTTTTTGCATTATAGACAACCTATGACAGTCTTTACATATGGGCTGATTCAGAATTCTCTAACACCGACAATCAGAAGAGCTATAAGAACCGGCCAAGTGAGAATCGGACTCGCGCACGAAGGGTTCCGTACCAATACCGCAAAAACAGCAAAACAAATCACGTTTGTTGTATGGGAGCCCTCCTTAAATATTTATTTTATTCTGTTTTTAGTATTTGTTGTTATAGCGGCAACAGAAATACCTACATCATCTGAGAAAATTTCAACTGTCTAGCTATCACGGTGCATGGCATACAGCCTGGTGACAGACAGACGGACATGGGTATGACCCTACAATTGGGTCACGCAGATCGGAAGGCTGTAGCGTAAATCCAGACATATCTGGATCGATGGCTACTGAACTGGAAAGATAAAGGCAGTTTATATGGTACGTTGGTACGTATGTATGGCACTAGTAAGTAATGTGCCATTTCAAAACCAGTGCGAAAATACGCTTGCGATTCTGCTCACCTACAAGAAAAAATGCGTAAGAAAGTATGTCAATGTACTATTGGCATTTTTCGGCTTTCATATTTCACATTGAACTGGACTAATTGCTTATTGAATGAAAATGGTGCGTCAGTCTGGTTGGAAGATTTCGTGAATTGCGTCAGCTTCTTTGGAAGGGGGTAATTACATCGTGAGGATGGGCTTTCGGTTGACGAATTGCGGGCAGTCTTCTTGAGATCAATCTCACTATGTTAATATTTCTATGGAATTTTTATTTGATTTAATTTTATAGGCTCATATACATACTATCTCTGACCCGTGGTATATATAAGAAACATAAATTTTTAGGGTTCCGTACCCAAAGGGTAAAAACGGGACCATATTACTAAGATTCCACGATCCGTCTGTCTGTCTGTCACCAGCCTGTATCTCATGAACCGTGATAGCTAGACAGTTGAAATTTTCACAGATGATGTATTTCTGTTGCCGCTATAACAACAAATAGGTACTAAAAAGAGAATAAAATAAATATCTAAGTGGGGCTCCCATACAACAAACATGATCTTTTTCCCATTTTTTGCGATAGTGGTATGGAACCCTTCGTGCGCGAGTCCGACTCGCACTTGGCCGGCTATCCTCTATGACCTCTATCCCGCCTGATATTAAGCGATCGATCGCCATTTTTTTAGGGAGGTAAAGTAGACTGACAGTGTAGGTTTCGAAAAAGAAAGAAGAAAATTGAAAGAATTTCAGTAATCGGCTCAGAACCTTCATGAGGTATTTCTACAAACAATTGGTTCTAATTTAAGATGTTGAAAATGTTGAATAAGATTCTTAAACGAATCTGAATGAAGAATCAGTGGACACTATCAACGGCACATCCACATAAGATGAAATCATAACAAAACAAAGATGACCGAAGATACACCTACCTACAATATTACTCGGATAATCAACGAATCAAATAGGTACCTCAGCGGAATCCCTTGACGGATCAAATGGCCTCCAAATATTTAGTGACACGTCGAACTGGCAAAAATTCAAGGTGGCTGCACTTTCACAAGAGGTGCGTTGACGCATCTCGACCGACATTGTTTTGAGGTTCACCGAAATAGCCGGGGTCGAGAGTATTTTTGAGATAAAAAGAGAAATATTCGTAAAGACAGATTGGGAATTTATCGGACTTGGCATTGGCAACTTGGTAATCATTTTCGTTGAGAATCTCTACTCTGGTTTTGTCGGTAGCTTCCAACCTTAAGGCGCTAGTATGCCCCAATGGCCTTGAGCATCCCGGCGAAGCTAAACTCACACACCGGCACGGCTCACGCATACATAGCGAGCGCGGACTGCGATCAAAGAGTATGCGTGGACGCAGAGATGCGACTAACAGGTTGCATTCTTGCCTACGATTCCGTAAATAAATATTAAGTTTTACTAGACATTATTTTTATATAATGTAGGTCGAACAAGTAAAACAAAATAGGTTACATTAAAACTCTACTTACGTACCTACATCCCCGTACCATGACGTGTCAAAACTATCATGGTTCGACAGTTTATTTTGAGTGTCCCTCGACAGGCAAGCGAACATTTATGGCACCCGTTTTAATGTTTTTCTATTGTGTCTGTAATTATGCCCGCTGAGTTAGCACAGTCAAAATAAACTAGCTCTGAGCTTTCGGTCGGCTCCTGATGTTTTAAGTTATTATATTCGTTTAAAAATACTAAGTAGATCATCATCTTCCTGCCCTTGTCCCATGTTACTTGGGGTCGGCGCAACACGTTTTCTTCTTTCACACCGTCCTGTCCCCCGTCACGCTATCACTGACTCCCTTTTCTTTCATATCACTCCTCACACCTAGTCCATCCATCTTTTCTTTGGCCGTCCCCTTCCTCTCCATCCATCCACATTTATATTCATAACTCTTTTAGTAATATGCGTTTCATCCCTCCTCATTAGATTACCATACCAGGACAAACGATTTTCTTTCAACTGTTCTGTCACTGGCGCCACTTTCAAACTGCCTCTAATATTATACCTACTCATTTCTCACTTTATCCCTTCTCGTCACTCCGCACTTCCATCTCAACATTCTCATCTCTGCTACATGCAATCTCTTTCACATCATCCATATTTTTCACAGCCCAACATTCTGATCCATACAGATGCATGGTTCTGCAGTGGCGTAGCTAGGGGGGTTCCTGGGTGACACGTTTTTTAATGATAAATAATTTAGGTTTGAAGTTATTTTAATCAAGTTATCCCAACAAAATAATTTAATTTATCAATTGAGATTATATAAAAATGCACGTATTATTTGAAATAAATGTTAACAAGAAATTATTTACTCTGACCACACAATAGACCATGACTTTTTTCCAGTGTAGTGGGGTTGTGCAGACAAATACATTGCTTTTGGCAAACACTGAAGAGTTGAAATTAGCTGTGTCGAAATTTACTGGTTTTTATGATGAGATATCAGAAACAGAACTCCTTTTAGAGATACCGAGGTTGAGAAGACATTTAAAAGCGGCCAAAAACATTGGCAGTTTCTAGCAGGGTGACTCTAGACTTCTTGAAATTCATCGTGGAATGGGACTTTACAGAATCTCTTCTGAATCTTATGGTCGCACTAAAGTTATTTATGACAATTTGCGTATCACTGAGAGGAGTTTCAGCAAACTAAAATTAATTAAAAATTACTTGCGGGCAACAATAACCGAAAACAGACTTAACAATCTTGGCATATTAACAATAGAACATGAGGTAACACAAAATATAAATTTTGATGATATGATTGCCGAGTTTACAGCTGTTAAAGCTAGAAAAAAGAGATTTTAGTGCTTGTACTTAGATTAGTATAAACAAATGTAGGTATAAGTAATTAGTAACTATTATTATCAAAATTTCTATTGTAATTATGAAAGACTTATTTGTAATAATTAAATAAAAACATACTATACGTTTAATGAATGTTTATTCATTTTAACAGATTTCATTATTGGGTGACACCACAATTATGCGCACCGGGTGCCACCCATGCTAGCTACGCCACTGACAGTGTGACAGGTCTAATCGCGGACTTGTAAATTTTCCCTTTTTACCCGACTGCCGAAGGACGGTAATGTGTTTATCAGTCTATGTATGTATGTATGTTTGTTCCTATGTGGCGTTCCAGAGACCAAACGCGTTGGCCGATTTCAATGATTCTTACATCAATCGATTCGTCTGAACCCTGCGAGTGTCACTGGCTATATTAAAATTGTAAGATAGAAAAATGCCCGATTTTAGGCGCCCTAATGTGGGGTCCCAAATTAATTTTTTTCTTCTCTCATCGTGTGGGGTATCAAAATAAAGGATTTCAAAAATATATAATACTTATATATTTCTATGTACCAAATTCGATAAAAAAAAGTTAATTAAAAATATCAAAAACCCGACTGCTTAAGAAGCGAACTAAAAAGACGTAACAAGAAGAAAATTATGCTGTGCTGTCGGAGGATACATCTGGTTTTGGTCAACCAGCTCGCGAATATGTATCCTACGACTGCACAGCATGATTTTCTTCTTGTTTACGTCTTTTTAGTTTGCTTCTCAAGCAGTCGGGTTTTTGATTTTTTTAATTAACTTTTTTTTTACTTTAAAAATACTAAGTAGGTAATTTAAAATAATTACGTTAAAAAAACTCAATGTGGAATGCTATATAACTATAAATAATAATACAGCATAAAGTCATAATTTCCAGTTACTTAGGCCGAGTTTCTCATCTCTAAATTATCGCAGAATTTATATGACAAATAGTCAAGCACGCGTTACCTGCTGTGATTCGCTGTTGAATTCATCCATGCGGTGAGAAACTCGGCCCTAGCCTCTTTCAAATTTAACCAAGATCGATTCAGCTTTTCAGAGTAACATTCTTACCCCGTACTCACAATTTTAGAAATTATTTCATTTTAATTATTTGCATAGACTGTAATTACTGACTTACATAAAAACCGGCAGAGTGCGGGCCGGACTCACGCACTGTGGGTTCCGTATAAACATATTAATATAAAATATTAAATAATGGGTTCTAATGATAAATACCCCACATGCTTATGTGCATTTTTCTTGGATTCATCATGTGATTTTTTTTGGATATCATAATTAAAATGATTACCTATAATGTTTCCATATTTCTAAGTGAGTTTTTAGCACACATAAGTGACATATAAGTTGTGTCGTACTTTACCCAGTTTTAGCAACGTTAGTGGTAACAGTTTATTACTCAATACTCTCTATATAAGGTTACAAATAAAACACTGTTATTCTAAAAATCTGTAAATTTTAATACTCTTGTACGGTTTTGTTCTCTCTCTCTCTCAAATCTCGAAAACTGAGGTTATGCAATATGAAACTTTGTGAAAGTGTTTTACAGGAGAGTACTACATGTAAAAAATATCCGTTATATATATTATAATCCTTTGCGTGGTTTAGAAGTTAGCATTATGATTTATTTACACAATGCACAATATAAATAAAAAGTATTTACAAATTCGCATAAAAAAGTAGTCCACAAATAAATAAAAATAAAGTGTCCACGCGCACGATTACGTAGGGTCCTCTGCGGCGAGCGAGCTAGTCTGTGAACGCACACTAATACACAATCTAAGTAAATATTTGCACTAACACGTGCGAATGCGCTTAGTCGGACGAAAGCGCGGCGGAGCAGCGAGCGACACAGCCTTCCCGTGCCAATGCTAATGCGCTACTGGCTTCGCCCCCGTAGAGAGCCAGAATATATACATTGGACCTTACTTTGCAAGACTTTCTTTGCAAAATATTGATTGATTTAAATAAGCAAAGTACCATCTAAAGAAACTCTAAATACCAATCTGTCTAACTAAAAATATTTTTTAACATACAAGTCGTTTTGGAGGAGTTTCAAAAAGTTGCGAAAAAATATCGTGTTGTTAATTATTTTTTTAAAGCAATACTATAAGTTACACGAAAAAACCTTGTGTTCCAAATAATGTACATGAATCAATAATAAATATATATTTTTTTCAAACCTTTTAACCTAGCCGTTACTAAGGAGTATGCTTTAGAAAGTAACCGTTTTACGGCACTAAAGCGCATGTAGGCCCTTAAGGATACACTAGTCGACGGTACGAACTATTTTGTGCGCGGGGTTAAAATGCATGCTATATCAACCGACAACACGTGCGGAACAGATAGATGCTGTTATGAGTAGTAAGAAGCTATTTCGCGTACGAATACACATTTTTGCAAGTTTGTAGTGAAATGGATGATGATTTAGAACGAAAACGAGCGCGCGAAATTTTATAAACAGACCTTTGGGAGTCTGGATATCATGAAAAAACGCCTGAATGTATCTGTTCAAAATAAAATTATTCGCATTGTTGAACTACTAATCTATCCCTGTATGGAGGCCGTTTTTCAATTTTCCTTCTTCTTATGGTACTTATTTGCGCCCAAAGATGCGTTAAAATTAATGTTGAAATATGGAACTTCCGAAGCTCATAACTTTCAAGTTAATTTTTTTTTTACTTTTTTCTTCCATACAGGGCTAGATAATGATGAGACAAATTGATATCATTTTTAGGGTTCCGTACCCAAAGGGTAAAAACGGGACCCTATTACTGAGACCTCGCTGTCCGTCTGTCTGTCACCAGGCTGTATCTCATGAACCGTGATAGCTACACAGTTGAAATTTTCACAGATGATGTATTTCTGTTGCCGCTATAACAACAAATACTAAAAACAGAATTAAATAAATATTTAAGTAGGGCTCCCATACAACAAACGTGATTTTTTTGCCGTTTTTTGCGATAATGGTACGGAACCCTTCGTGCGCGAGTCCGACTCGTACTTGGCCGGTTTTTTTTATTTTGAACGTACATCGTCAAACAGCGGAGTAAAAGCCAGACTACGTTTGTATGTAAGAATTTTCGACTAGTGTACCCTTAAGGTGAATTCGAAGACCACTTGACTACTCCGAGACTGACCCTAAGAGACAGCGATTTTAGGAACAAAAACCCCTTATCCCCTTTAGCTGGTGTTGCAAAACCACTACCAAAAGAATTGTCGGATCATTAGATACGCTAAAACCAATGTAGGTAATTTTTTAAACTCAATTTATTCGTGTCGTTGAATGATGAATTGTTGATAATAATTATGCCCATATTCTGCTGTTATTTATCAAAACCACAGATTACTCAATAACTACGCTTGTTTACAAGATAAATAATCACATGTGGTGTCATACAGCTGGCAGAATTTTTCTGGTTATCCTGTTGAAACTGTGACGTGTTTGTTTCATCCATACATTGCCTATTGAGAATTCCAATGTTAAATGACGTTGGTAGATATCATATTTTTGTTATGAACCTTATCATCATCTGCCTAGCCTTTTCCCAACTATATTGGGGCCGGCTTCCAGTCTTACTGGATTCAGCTGAGTAGGTACCAGTGTTTTATATGGAGCGACTGCCTATCTTTTTTATTTTTTTTTATTTTAAAATACGTTGCCCCACACTAGGAATTTCTTCCCGTATATGTTTGTAAACGCACCCACGTTTACAAACATATAAACTCACATACACAAACACCCAGGGCCGGAACAACTATCTGTAGGTCATACAAATATTTGTTCCGTGCGGGAATCGAACCCGCGATACGAAGCGCAGCAGTCAATCGCTCAACCACTGCGCCAACCGTGCGCCCTCCGTATCTGACCTCCACAACCCAGTAACTGGGTAACACGGTACCCCTTGGCAAGACTGGTGTCAAGACAAGGCAAAACGTGCTTTCCGAGGCACGGAAGAAACTCGGTATGTTGAAATGGTCACCCATCCACGGACCGACCTTGTCAAGCGTTGCTTAACCTTGATGATTGACCCTTGCGGCTGTTATTATTTAGCCACGAGCTCCACTGTTTTTTGTGAACCTGTGATGCATTAATGCGTCAATCAAGGTCAGGTTTAAATGGGGATTTTAGGATCATTCTCTTCTTCAGTTCGAAAGCTTGCACATTAAGTAAATATTCCATTTTGAATCATAAAGACACCTTCAAGATTGACCTTAAGTACTTTTGGAGCGTGTACGAGTCACCTCACAGGACAGGGTCGATGTGTCTTCGATAAAACAGAAACGCCAGACGGACTTTATATTGTAATTACATCTTTACTAACTGGACTCCTATAGTTGAACAATTTGACCTCCATCGACTACATCACAACCTGCTAAAGATTGCTTGAGGACATACCTTATTTCACTTTTCACACACACTTTTTCCCTTCATCCCTTCAGCAGGAAAACATCACAGTGCCCAAACATGTGGATTTTGCTAATGGCGCAATAACCTTGCAACATTTTTGGTGGTATCATTTTCATCTCTCAGGTTATCATTAACACGCTGATTGCAAATCTACTTAGTTATAATGAAACCTCAGATCGCATTTTAGATAATAAAGTAAATAATATTGGCATGCGTAAAACACATGAATAATATTTTTGTTTTGCGTCCCCAAACATTTCACGTTCCATACGATAAGACCAGGAAAACAAAAACCGAAAACGTAAATTAAATGTGACCTATAAATTAAAGAACAAAACAAAAATATGTTTTTATAATATTATTCAGCAATACACATGTTTGGTTTTAAATAACAATAGGTAATAAACAAAAAGTAAACGAACTGCTGATGAAGAGCATTTACCTACATCTCGTCATTCTTTTGTACCTACAAAAGAGTGAAGATCAATGATTCAACAGGCTTCTAGAGGTTTGGAGCCGATTCAATCGATATCGCTAAACCTCTCACTCCAAAATAGAATTGCCAGAGGAAAGAATTTTATAATATCAATTGTAACCTGACATACCCTCGATTTCTGAATTATACTTCATAAAAGACAGCCTGCGACATATGTCAAACTGACATATACGCTATTGTTAGCCTGTCAAGCGATATTGTTACTGTATTGATACTGACAACTGTCGCAGAAATCTATCTATCTTTGAAGTATAAGCATTTGAAGTTGATTATTTTTCAAACTATACTTTAGCCTGAAAATCTGCTAAAATCTGACACTATAGAAGGGTTAGACACGTAAACACGTTCTTAACTCCAAATACTTAATTCAAAATCGGCTCATAGCCTTTTCTAAACTGGATACCCATCATAACAATCCAAGAAATAGTAGGTAATTTCCCGTTAGTAGAGAAAAATAAAACATTTTGGCTTGTGGAGAAATCTGTCTCAGTTCCAGTGAACTCTTGACAGTGAGTGCTCAGAGCGTCTCACGTGGGAAGAACCCGTTGAACTTGGGGAAAAACTGCGAGACTAAATCACAACAAATCTAGTATCTGGTTTGAGCTCCCAAAAACCAATGACTTGTTGTTATACCTAGGTAGGTTTTTAAGCAAGAAGTTATTATAGGTACCTATAATAACTTCTTGCTTGAAAACTACGGCATTTATTCAACTTGTTACAATGACAAGTGCCAGACAGACTGTCTGCAAACACCGTACCTATTTGATATTTCATTTCATTGACCCATGTATCGGGCAGGGGCACCATTGATACGAGTATTTTTACAATGCCATATCAACTTGAAATAGTAAACACAGACGATCACGAAAAACATGTTTTCGAGAAAAATATGCAGGCAATTTGATATAGCAATAATCCAATTCGATTAAACTTTTAATTCTCTTAATTGCATTATCATAGATAGTGTTGAGTTTAATCTAGAATTATTGTCCATCACCGACCGATCATGTAGGTACTACTCAAAATTATACCTACCCTCCTACGCATTCAATATTTTTGAGTGCTTACCCGCTAATGTGATAAATTACCCGAAAGTGTTTGTCCAGCAAATAATAATTTGCTAAAATGTTTTTACTGTATGAAATTGATACCTACATAATTATCAATATATATCTTACTTCGTAGTAATTAATCGTCACCTTTTAAACTCAGATTGTACCATAACACGGTATTCCGTTTTTTATTTAAGCCGCTTTTAATTGGCTCCACCTATCTTGTTGTGTTGACCCCCAAACGGAACCAATAAAAGATTCCAAGATGTTCTTTTACTTCTTTCCAAAACCTGGACTAGGGCTTTTTCTCAGGGATTATTATAATTCAACCATGAACCAGGTGGACCGACGTACGACAACCTGGCCAAGAGCCTCTAGACTGGTTAAAGTAGTGTGCAATGATGAAGATCTATTCCCAGCAATAGTTGGATATGGGTTGAAGACTAGATTATAATTCAGACTTGAACAACAGCTATCATGAGAATTGACAGCAGAATTACTGAAGAGAAATTTGGTCACGCTTGTGTCTGATATCTCAAGAGATTTTTAGGCCCTAGGGCTTGTGGAAATATAGATCAAATAAAACATTATGAACAGCAGTCCTGTAGAAATCTCTCGCGTCGTGGTTTCGTGGTCCTCTTTACTGAGGATCGTAATTCCCTTAGGTATCTCTACATACTTAATCATTTTAGCCAAACGATCCAGTAAAAGATTATAAATACTATCCGATGATCCGATAACTACCTAATGTGGTCTAAAGTCAAGGTCGGACACTTCATAATTGCCGAACAAGTTATGAAAAGTGGAAAAACATGTTCTGAAGTAAATATTTAGCATGCCAGTGGATCATGCTAGTTTATTTACGGTAGATAAACTGCGTAATACGACGATCACGCACCTATCACGCTCTCCTATTTTCGTATTTTTGTGTGAAAACACACGCCCACGTGGGCTTGTGGTATGCAAAGATATTTTGATTTGCGATGTCTACAACACTCTTCTTCAACTCGTGTATTGAGTTTATCCTCCATTATCTATATCCTATGTCATCATCAGCCTACAGCAGATCACTGCTGGATATAGGCCTCTCCAGTTGCATGCCATTTGCTTCATCATCAGCCTCTTAGTGTTCCCACTGCTTAGATATGCAGGCCTTCTCTCTATGAGAGGGAATGGGCCTTAATCCACAACGCGGATCCAGTGTGGGTTGGTGGATATAACATGTCTCTGAATAATTTGCTTCGTTATTTGGCGACTTATCCAGCTGCTAGCAGCTACCCAGCGAAGATCGTCGCTTCACCAACCCCGAGTGCGTCTTACGTTTACTATTTCGCAGTATTCACTCAAGAACACGTCTACTCAAACAGTGGGTCTGTCATCAGTTCTACCGCTAATATGGCCCCTTGCCACTTCAGCTTGTTATTCTGTGAACTATGTCGACAACTTTTATCCTTGAGCCCGTTCTGGATCTTCAATTAAGCTCTTTTCAATTCAATTTATTGTCTCTGTCTTTCCTTTAGCATTAATGGGTTTCGTACCCTGCCCCTACTTTCTATAATATCAGTATAGGTAATTGTCTTTCCGAAAAATCGTAATTGCTTTCATCATTAATTGATAGTTAGCAAAAAACCAGAGGTAGTAACCACAAAAGATATTGATGTAAACTATAGACAGACTCCTCCAACAAAAGTCCGTGATGTCAAAAACCAAAACAAAGGTAATAGTGGTCAAGCGCGAGCCTATATAATAAAAAAACCTAGTCTTGTGATGCAACTTAAAAAACATTTATTTGTTTTGAAAACAATATTTTACTCCAATAACAACGAAATAAACATGTTAAATGTTTTGATGATACGGCTACTTCTTATCACAATTTTTCATTTGAAAACAATGACTTAACGAATCCATTTCTTTTTTTACAGCCAGGCCGAGTCGCGACTCTTATAGAGGACAAGGAAGTGAGTATTATTTACTTCATTTATTTACTTTTTATGTCAACACAGACGTCAATGATGTTTTTGCGAAATAATCGACACATTGACGCAAATTGATCGACCCATTTACTGGGCAATGTATCAGTGTTAATTTCTATGTGAATTTTGTGTAAAAATATAAATCTATTTAGATTGTACATATTTATCTAAAACACCTTCTCAATCTTTAGTTGGTATCGATGATGGTAATATGCATGATACTATTGATGATTGAGCTGTAAGCGGTAAGAAACAAAAAAATATTAATTGTGTTAAAGGAATTGTTAACCAATACAATACCAACTGTTAAGCCAAGAAGTGTTGTCACTGCAAATTGGGGAAGGGTCAGAATAAAACCGCAATTGTTGCAACTCATTAGAACAACACAAAAAAGTAATCGACTTTTTACAAACAATCCCGCTATTGTAAAATTTGACCCATTAACTAATCTCATTGTTATCAGCATTAACTTCCTCTTAAACTGCGACCGTGAATGGAAAGCGGTTATATAGTTTCATTGTATTTACTTTTGTCAACAAAAAATATTGACAATACTTCACTACTGTTGAAAATTCTACATCCTTATTCAGTAAGTTCTGAAAGATTACAGTGCAGATAAAAACATGCAATTACTTAAACATGTGAAACAATCAAAATCAAATTCAAAAATCAATTCAAATGAAGGAGCAGTGGTGGCCCAGTGGTATTAGCCGCGACTTACAAGTTGTAGGCCTGTGTCCCAGCAGTGGGAACATTAATAGGCTAAGCAAAACCGTGAATGTTGATCATTAACCTACATTAAAATAATCAACGGTTTAGACTGCTATCCTGAATTTCTTTACGTTTTATCTCTAATACTAAAAATTGAGTTTATAATATTTAAAAACTGACGTAACGATTCAGATACCCATGTGAAGTATGACTCAATAAAACAGAAAACATTATACATACATAAACAGTGCTATCCCATCCCATATAACTAATGTGATCATAACACCCATACTCGTATAAAATCATGAATAACTTAATTAAATTAATTCATATCACCAATCTAAAACATTCAACAGGTCAACCAGATAACCCAGAACGTCAAAACAAAAAATATTATTACATATTATAGACGATAAAACACTCGTTAGGGAAACGGTAAATTATAATATAAATGCTAGAACCAAACACACTAATGTTATCAACAATACGTGCCATTTGAAAGAAGCTTTTCATGTAAGCAATAATATAATCAATGAGGACAATGAAAATGACAGTATTGAAACTATATTATATATGAAGGCCAATATACTGCAATATACGCGCCATATTTCAATAGAAGATGTGTCTACACATGACAGGTGCGTTGCACGGATAAAAAAAGTACGCAGTCATTTTGTGGTCAATGACACAAAGAAAGCTAACGAACAGATTACCAGTGCTAGAGATGATGTTGTAAACCAAATAGCTGAAGTGATCATCAAATCAGCCTAAACTCAACCACTGCTGAACACAGGCCTCACCCAAGTGCCAACACATCGACCGCTCCTGCGCGTCTATCGCTGTAGTAATAGTTTCGATAAAACCAACCATCAGCACTGAAGCCAATGGTTGAAACGTTATACTTACTTTATACCAGCAACGAAAATGAC
This sequence comes from Anorthoa munda, assembly GCA_945859665.1. Lineage (NCBI taxonomy): Eukaryota > Metazoa > Arthropoda > Insecta > Lepidoptera > Noctuidae > Anorthoa > Anorthoa munda. The sequence goes on along the minus strand of OX243916.1, from coordinate 5,611,483 downwards.
TGCCTCGATATATCAGTCTCGCAGTTGTAATATACATATGTCGTCAAGTCACAAAAGGATAAAAGAGATACTTTAACAAATAATGGTTTCTTTGTTTTTTAATTACTGCCATTTCAACAAATAATTTAAAAGAATAGAGTATAATTTTCATTATAAATTAAAACATCTGTTGCGCTATATATAAATGTATTATACATATAAACAACATTGATATAACCAAACACATTTTTCTTGTGCCAGTTTTCATTTGCTTGCTCCCCTTATAAGTACGAGTAGCAAAACCTCTGATGCGTAATGTTCAGTTCAATCTAGTTCCTTTGTTTTTATTACTGTCCTAAATAGATAAACTTCCGTGTCTCTATTTTGTGATACTTTCTTTGAAAAGGTTACAATCCTCTTACTATGTAGATAGTGTTTTATTTGTTTTAGATTCAGAGATTATTACAGCGTCTATGTCTACTGTGATTTTAACCTTATTCGTAAAATCTCTTACTAGACTCTCTCTCTCATGAAAGAGCTGAGAGCCTTTTTTTGAATTTTCTCATCACAGATTTGTTGCTACTTATCTTCACAGGCAAAACTTTTCCCCAGATGCTAAATCTCAGATTTTGTAAATAGGACCATGTTTTCATCACATCTTTCCACAGTGCCCCACGCAGCGTTCCAATTCCAACCGAAATTAGGACCAATCAAATGGTGAAATAAACCATTCGAATTATTACTGCTGCAAATTGGTAATTTCTTTGCAATACCCATGGCCAATGGGTTCCGTAATTAGATTAATTTCAAACCGACGGTTTCGAAATGTTGCGGCTTCTTTTGTTTCATTTGGGGACCTTCGATTACCGCTATATTGGACAAGATCAGATTGATTAGTTCCTGTTATGTAGCGGTTGGTACTTTTATTGCACGCGGCGCGGTATTAGCTTTGGCTTCATTAATTATTAAATTAGGTACGAGATAATAAGCTTGTATTGTAGCTTGTATTCTGTCACTTAGTTTGATCGTGTTTGCCTTTTTGATTGTTTTATCTAGTTCTATCTTACTTCTTTCAAATCGTTTATTCTTTTCACCCATATTTCTTCTATAAATTCTCGTACTGTCCTCAATTTTCTGATCATCTCTTAAAATAAGGCCTCTTATTATTCGTTACATGCTGAATAGTAAGACCGATAGTCGCTTCCGCTGCTCACCAATAGAATAATAATGACTTGTCATATTAATCATATTGATTATTATTAAACATAACATCAATACATTATTGTTATGTTCCCAAGTCATTCTGAAGGTTAGGTCAATATACATCTGAGGTAAGATCAATTGTCAGATCAGTTCTTGGGTAAGCATATGATGAACTATGCGTAATTATTTAGAATACACTGATATTGATCCGTCTACCCCGACGCCATAACAACTATACAAGCAGGTAAAGACTACAGAAGCGATGGACGGAAAGTGTAAAAGATTACTAGGCTAGAAACGGGGTGATTTTTGAGATGACGACTGAACACTGTAAAAATGTTTAGTTACAGTTAACAAAGTTACAGTTGCTGGTTACGAAATTATTGGGACTCGCGAACTTTGTCTTACTAGCAACAAAACAGGGTTTTGTTTTCATTTGCTAATTAGTTTTGTACTAGGTATTTTATTAAAGTTTATTTTCTAATAACTAAATCTAAAACTCTTCGGTTATCTCCTTTTCTAAGTGAATTATGGATGTAGAATAATTGTTGCAACCGACCCCGAATAAGTTGGGATACGTGCAGAAGAACTTCAACTTCAACCACCTGTAATAAACCTTGTATTTAAAACGTTCTGACTTAGCTACATAACCACGTAAAACTTTGACGCAATCAGCATCTGTAACAACATAACCTTACCATTCACGACGGTAATCGAGCATCACATAATTCTTCTAGCGGTATTCGTGCATGTCACAACACTATTTGTCATCTCCGACGGCTCCGACATACGTGGGGGTTACAGCACCGTACCTAACTAGTAGAAATAATTCATCTTGACGTGACTGTATAAGACCTGGGTCGGTGACGTCATTGAATACTTTTCTTAGGGGATAAATTCCTGCGTCTGGTTTTATGACGTCAATCTTTTGTTGCTATTACTTGATAATAGCTATGAGGAAAATAGTATTGGAAAAGGAGATGGGGATATTTTTGGCTTACTTCAGGGCTTCGGTCCCTTACTGTTGCGCTGTACCTTTAATTCTCTGTTATGTGTTTCTTCTTAACTGTCGATGCGACTCAAATTTTGTCAGACCAAAATGTGGCCATATATAAAAAAATATATATCATTCTATCATAGAAATTGTGGCGATAGCGATTATCAAAAATCGGCCAAGTGTGAGTAGGACTCGCGTACGAAGGATTCCGTACCATTATCGCAAAAAAAGTGTAATTATTCACGTTTGTTGTATGGGAGCCCCACTTAAATTATTATTTTTAGTATTCGTTGTTATAGCGGCAACAGAAATACATCATCTGTGACTATCACGGTTCATGAGATACAGCCTTGTGACTGACGGACAGACAGCCCGATCTTGGAGTCTTAGTAATATGGTCCCGTTTTTAAAAGGAACCCTAAAAAGGCAAAATTCTCTTGAAAGTCGCTGGCCTCGTCCAATGTGTAATTGGTCAAGGTAGTATTGTTCTAGGTATAAGCTTTTTCAAAGAATATTTGAGTCATATCTTTTAATGTCTGCACAGTTTAAACAAGCTAAAACAGTTTGTTTGAAAACTGACGCATGATCTGATGAAATGTTATTAAAAGGATAGCTTTAGGCGGGCAGCATACGTACGTTTTCCGCAATCGATGTCCGAATACAGAATACAGATTCGGAATTCCGTGAACTTAGCGCAGTCGTTAGTTTTTTCTTGTTTGGCTGGCATTCGATACGTACGTACGAAAAGTGTTCCGTTCGAAAAAAAAACGGACGTATGCGGCAGTCAATGTATTTTATTAGCGAACGGTGCATTTGGGATTCCGAATACGGAAAACTAATTCGGAAATCGAATGCGGAAAACGTATGTATGCGGCCCGCTTTAAGAGGGATAAATAGGTAAACATAAATAACTTGATTTGTTATCATCATTGTATAACGGGAAAACCATACTCAATAAGAAATTGCATGTGCAACATATTGTAGTATCAATCAACCTAATTAATTACTATCTAAATTGTTTATAATTCTGAATATTGCAAATCCTAAAAGTAAACAAATCGTTTTCCTCTTGATAAGACCCATAGAGACCTTGTGTAACGTGGATTTTAATTGGTATAGTTCCAATATTGTCTAATAAATAATTGGCAGTCATTGTTTGAAATTGAATAGATTTGTAATTCGGAATCCCGAAAATCTCGTTGAGCACTCGTACTTCATTATCCGATTTAATTGATCGAATTCATTTCTAACTCCTATAGTTCAACATTCAATATTCCAGCTTTCAGTACTATAGTGAATGATTTCTCTAAATTTAAATTAGAATCAGCTAATTCCTGTATAATTTTGTGTTCTCGCAAAACGTAAACCTAAATCGTGCTCCTTTTTTTGAAAATGATTATCATGTCAACTCAATTTTTTTGATTCGCTTGTTATTAAAATCAAATCGTTCTTCTTTAAAACCAATCAGTGCTGAGATTTACATAAACAGATCCGATTTCAGTTAGCGTTAGAGCTGAATATTGTCTACAGTTCCTTCCATTTATCGTTTCCAACGAAAAGATAGCGCTGACCATTTTCCCTTGACCCCAGCTTCTAACAATAATTTCTTAACAAACAAATTCACGCGCAGTCTACACATGTTTCGTATTATTATCGACACGTGTCACATACACGTGCCCGTTTTTATTATTAGATTAACTGCGCTTAATATTATTATGCAGTTTACTTGTCTAACTAAAATACCTATTTCAATCTTCAGTGACGTTTCTGCAGAGATTTAAAATTAGAACGTCGACGTCACACATGCCATTGACGTAATCTATTCTTGATTGTCTTTTGTTTACATGTCTGTGGTTGATCGTGGGGTTTCTTTCATTGATTGATTTGGTGCTATCGCTATACCAAAATCAATGTCGTCACAAAACTTGGCGTGTACATTGTTGCTATTGTTACCAAAGCAAGCACTTTTGTCACAGCATGCTTTGGTTCATTGGTTCCTAAGCTTTATCTTTAGAGTCCACAACACGGTGTACAAATATTTGCAATACTTACTAGTATGTATATGGTCATTGCCATCAGGCCAGTACGATGATCTTGCATCTTGATCACGGTTACTTTCATAACAAACATTATAACTATAAGTATAATATAATACAAAACTTTCGAGTCTGCATTGAAACACTAGCTTGATTTTTTTCTCCACTGTTCCTATCGTCTACATACTGTTACCGAATCCCAAATTGATTGGTTACCTAATTATTTATATCTCCCGATTTGGGTCAACCTATTCACTCATATCTTACAAACAAAGAAATGTTGGCTTCTTGCCAACTCAATAAAACCTCCAGTGGTCCAGAAATAAATCCTTTATACTCGTGTTCGGTATTGGACAAAGGAGGGGTTCTTCTCGACACGGTGCGAATAACGTCCGCCGATTTGTAAATTGGCAATCGTATGACACGGGCAACACGTGATAAGGTTCGTGACTCGAGTTGTTATAGGCGGGGAAAGTACTGGCCAGTCAGACAGTTTGGGGCCTTATTGTCATGCCATTGGTGTTGTGCATTTTCAAGAACTGAATGCATTTGAATTTGTAATGTTATAACAGTGTTTGTGTGAAAGGGCACCGATACGGCTAAGTCGAAACACAGTGAGATCAATACTGTTAGGTCTCCCAAAAAGATTCTGATAGAAACATACTTGTCTTTTAAATTACTATATATTCTTAAGCCCCTGGCCGTGTTGCCAACGACGTCGGATGCGTCCACTCCCAACACAATATTTCCTGATAGATATCGTTTATATTTAAGCTCTATCTTGTCTTGTTGTAGGGTTCTATTTTCTTCTTCCATCTCGTGCAAGAAAAGGCAAATTATTTCTGCCATAGACGTCCAGGACGTCAATCCTTTCTGTAATAACCAATACCGTTTGTCCCGCCATTTTCGTCGAAGATTGTTACAAATTGGTCGATAGATGTCTAGACGGTAACAGCTCCTACTCTATTTTACCCTTGGATGTCTAGTCTGTTGAAATTATAGAAAGTTATAAAATTAAATGTAGTCTGTCTAGCAGAAGACCCTTTTGATTGGGTCACATTGAAAGTTTTTTCGTATGATAAAGGAAAATGGTTTTCATTTTGAAATTCAAAAATATTATTTTACTTCGACAAAATTTCCATATGCAGTATTTTTAAAAGCCAGCTGTATAATGGAAAATGCTAGAATTGAAATCAAAATGTCGTCTGATTGAATCCCCGAAAAAGATTCAGTTAGAAATAGCTTCGTCTTTCATACGACTTCGGTCAACAGACCCGAATTGGTGCAAGTTGAATGTCATTCAGAAAAGCTAATGTTTTGCTTTGCTTGTGCATTGAACTTTTAAATTGACTCTAGTTGTATTACTTGTACATACCTAAATCGAAATGTGAGCACATTTCAAACATGTCGGCCCCTGTCGACCTTGGCAGATAATCAAAAATGTGAATGCGTATTTTTTTTAAAACAGCACAAATCATATTAGAAACAAATTTAAAAAAATACGTTTTGTTTATAATTGAGGTCAATTAAGTTCATTAAAAGATAACGATTAATTGATTTGGAATGACTTAGGTAAACAATGAGTATTTGGCTTGCCGTAATAATTTTCCAAATGCCATTTATAGTGTCGTTAATAAATTGCAGTTTGCCTACAGTAGACAGTCTGACTCCAATGAGACGTGACATTGATGTATAAACGTATTGTATCTACCTTGCAACTTGCTGTTGAATGATTGACTAAAACATATATGCAGCTTTGTTAATCTTTTGCTATTGAGTATACACAAGGTCAAGATATTATGAAAAAATATACTAATAAAGAGGCGTCCCAAACAATGCCTCACCTCTAACGTGCTCTCAAACGTGCTCTCAGTGCAACAACATCTGCACCCAGAAAGACCTTTGTCAGGCAAATGATAACGCAGTCGACGAGGCTAAATTCTGATCAAGACATATTTAATTTTGTAATAATCGATACGACCATGAAAAAGAAGGCAGGAAAGGGCAAAGACTGCAATGCTGGATAAATCTAGCCAGCAACAACTAAATTCCTAATCTAAGTTATAGATAGTAATGAAGTAAAGTAATCCAATCAGGTTAATACTCCAGACAAAGCTGATGCCCTCCTAACCTTCAGTATTGCTATATCACTGCTTACACGTTATTTCTACGATAAAACTATAAGAGATAAAGTTCGCTGGCCATTTGTTATTGGTCGAGTTTCGTTTCTAGAAGATAATGCACACTGTGTTTTGTTTCTCATGTGGCTTCGTGTTTTCTTTTTTTCTCTCATCATCCTCATCTATCTAGATTTTCTGTATCTTCTTTATGATTATATCTATTTTAGTTTTATAGGTTTCAGTATCATTATAGTCAGTTATCATATAGTTTGAACGAGGATTGGTTTTGTCGTCTAGACTTCTAGAGCTTTAAGAAGTGCCTTCTTAATATTAAATTTTATTTCTTAGTTTGTTTTTTTTGTTTGTCTTTAGATCTAGTGGTTTGAGAAAGAATTTGTTATTAGCTGTGACGAGGAATTTACCTTCGGTCTGTAAATAATATCTTTCTAGGAAAGAAAAATATGTTTTCCAATTATTTTTTACTACTTACCTCAAGTAGGTTCATATTATTTCCTTGGAAAAATCGACTACTCACTTAAAGCAGAAATTCTACGCTATTAAAAATATCAATTTCTATGCTTATATAAGTAAATTGTTTTATACTTAAAACATAATTTGATACAGTTTTTCCATTAGTAACCGTGAACTTCCTAACAAATAACACTGCAGTATCAGCTGTACTTGGTATTGTAATACCTATTGCTAAATTTGCGAAATGTCATGCGTTAGCGATTGAATTACTTAATTTGCATATATTATTATTTTATTTACTGGCATTTGGGTCTCTTCTATTGGTTAGTTAAGTTTAGTGAACTCTTTTTCTACTGCGTAATAATTTGTTATTTAACGTATTTATTAAGTTTACCTCGCCTCAAATCCGTTTTTATTTAGAAGTTACATTAAACTCTTCGATTAAACTTCATTATATTGCTTCTCCCTTATTTTTCTAAATATATTTTATAAAAAAAACTCAAATGGATCACGTTTTTTTGTAATAAAATAATTCCTTCTTTTTGTTCTTCAATAAAAATTATCTCATCTGTTACGGGCTAAGCATGGATCAGACAGAATATCCGCTTCAGAGTAATTAAATACTACCTTTAAACAATACCTACACATTTAATATACGCCAAATTAAATATAAACACAAGAGTAGTCATCAAAATAAGAGATAACAACACTAAAACAATTGCCTGGGACATTTCTACGTAGATCCCACAACACATAGATTATTATTGTTAAAGTAGAACAATTAAAAGGATTTCCCATACATATCTCAATAGTATTTTGTTTCAACACTTGCTATCGGATGAGACAGAGGATGAATTGTTTCAACAGTTCACAGTTCGATCATTTGCTGTTGTTATTGGAACAATAGATATGTTAACAGGCTTTATCTCAACGAAGTTATAAATTCCTCGGTTGTTAAAAGTACCTACTTGTTTAGAAGGATTGTTGTTGCTTATGATGTGTATCTGTTAAGGAAATCTATTGCCTCCATGAGTAGTGATAGTTGAATTTACGTCCGGTGCATGCTGGGCAGTCAGTTGAGCCCCCCCTTTTTCCTCTGTCTATAGCCTACCCATATTCCTACCTAGCTACCCATAGTCCATTTCATTGGTGCATCAGATTTCTGTGCCTTCCATGATGTTTCTCCCTATTTGGATCTTGTCTCTCTCTTTCTGACATAATTATTTAAGTAATTTAAATTAAATGATAATTGCTTCATTTTATACGTTTAGGCATATTATTTTATCAATGTTGTTCACATTATAAATTATAACTTTATCGGTCTAAGCATGTGCTTCTAGAAATGTTAATACTTCTACTTTAAGTACTACCTGTCACTAAAATACCTTATAATCTTTTATTTACCTAGACTAGATAATTTATTTAAAATTTTAGACATTAGGCCGATATGAAATCTTTCAGATTAGATAATTCGCTACATTCCCTATCGCTAATCCCCTTAATATTAGGTCTGCGATAGGTTTCAAAGATGTTTAACTATTTTTTGTTACTTGACCACCTGAGAAGCACTATCATCAAAAACGGTTCATAATTGGCGGAGTAATCGCGAAACAAACATACAACATATAGTCGAAATGAGAATCTCCTTGTTTTTAAAGTCGTTTGAAAAGGACAATTTAATCCAGATACCTTGAAATAGTTACTCTATAATGCGAGAAAACCCGAGAGCAACAGCTAGTGCCTTATGTATGGCTTTGCTTGATAAGAAAATTATTGACTTACCAGTTGCTATCTCTAAAATATTCTTATCACGGTTGACAGACCGCCACGCGTTATATAAAAATTCGTTGTTGTCATAATAATAGGTCATATCGGGTTATCATCTAGCAAACGTGTTTTATCAACTCGTGTGCGAAATCCTTGTAATTCGCCTCCAGACATCGGCAATATTGATAAAGTATTTGATTCGCGAAACATAAAAACTAAGCAACATGACCCAACTAGCAAGTAAGCGAACTTCCTGATGTTTCTACGCGATTCGACTTATAACATACCGATACTACAACATACCAATTTTCGCAAAATCAAGTACGTTCACATAGACGCAACGCGATGCAATTTGCCTTTGCACCTCTTCTTTTCGTGTGAGGCTGTGGCCACCTCTGGTGTCTAGAGTAAATTAAGTCGCCTCTGGGAACCCCACAGGCCTCTGACTTGGCTATTTCAGACTTCACATATCAGCCGAAAGACGTCCACTGCTGGACATAGGCCTCCCCCAAGCGTCGCCACATTGACCTTCACCAGGTCATCGGTCCAGCTGGTGGGAAGCCTTTAACGCAACGTCTGCCGGTTCGCGGTCACCACTCCAGAACTTTTCTACCCCATCGGCCATCCGTTCTGCGAGCAATGTGCCCTGCCCACTGCCACTTACGTTTGGCAATGCTTCGAGAATAGCGGGACTAGAGCAATGCGGGACTAACCGCTTTAAAAGAGGTCTTTGCACTGGAGAAAAATAATAACAGGCTAAAATAACCTACAACAATCTTCCAAGAAGCGAGTTCAATAATATTTTTAAGATCACTTTTAACATTATTCTTTTATACAAGACTTAAGGTTGCTCTAGTCGATCGTTCTTCCATACAAACGTAGTTTGGCAATTACTCCATTGTTTGATGGTGTACGTTGAAAATAAAATTGATATCAATTAAACTCATCATTATCTAGCCAGTGTCGAAAGTTCCATATTTCAACATAATTGTAACACATCTTTGGGCGCAAATAAATACCATAAGAAGAAGGAACATTGCAAAACAGTTACCGTAAAGAGATAAATTTGTAGTTTAACAATGAAAATAATTTTATTTTGATACTTTTTGTAGTTTTTTCATGATATCCATATTCCCAAAAGTCTGTTTATAAAATTTCGCGCACTCGTTTTCGTCCTAAATCATCATCCATTTCGCTACAAATTTGCAAAAGTGTGTAATCGTACGCGAACTAGCTTCTTACTGCTCATCACAGCATCTATCTCTTTCACACGTGTTGTCGGATGAGATAGCATGCATTTTAAACCTGCGCACAAAATAGTTCGTGCCGTCGATTAGAGCAACCTTAAAGATCAGTTAACAAAAATCTTGGTTGTTTGTAAATAAGATATCATCAAGATAAAAACAAACTTATTGTTCTGCAGTACTGAATAAATGATTAAATATTTCAGCCTTATAGTATGTATATCAGGGGTGAGTTCAAGGTAGCTCTGATTGTTGAAAGGGTAAAAGAAAGCAGACTACGCTGGTAAAGCCACATCCTGAGACGTTGAAGTAATAAAGGTTTGAAATATTCCCGACCGACCGCGAGGCTGGGGATGACCGCCTGCTGATGCCGACCTGGTGGTCAAGCATGCAGAAAGAGGAGTTCTGATTCAGAACCTGAACACTCTGACAACCCAGAGCAGAGCTCTCTGATGCAGATGTACAAGAAGACTCGACCCCAGCTAAACTGGGCAGACGAATGGCCGCCTGCTACCTGATGGTCAAGCATGCAGAAAGAGGTTCTGATTCAGAACCTGAGCACTCTGACCACCCTGAGCTCGCTGGCGCAGATGTACAAGAAGACTCGACCCCATCTAAACTGGAAAGAGGGATGGACAAAGAAAAAGATTGCATCCTTTTAGGTAGTTTTAATAATGCATAGGTACCTAAAAAATAAAGTACCTTTCTAAAATTCCGCCATGCGAATCCTAGAATTCTTTAAATATCGTAAGACGTCGCCATATGCAATACTTTGTTGCGATAAATGTTAAGAATGTTCTTCATCTATTTCAGTTTTAGTGTTTTATTACACGGTCAGGAAATGTTTGATTTTCATTGGGGCTCAAACATCAAAGATAGTGTAGATTGAAATAATATTTAATATCAGTTTTAATGCTAGTGTTTTGTGGCCAAAGATATTTGGTATGGATACCTACTGTTTACGGCTTCAGTTGCAAATATATTGCCAAGATCTTCCCGTAGCTAGTGTATCTTTAGGTTTTCAATATGATCAGTTCTTGTGTGCCAAATGATACCATAGCTTCAATTGAGGGACTGTCGGATATGTCTCTAGAACATGTAAATGTGTGTGATTTTAATAAACAAAAAGAGGCTTCGTGAGTTTATGTCTCAGTGAACCGTCATTATACTAATATCAAAATCCATTAGCAGACCACATGGACATCTTTTTTACTGCAGAAGTTAAAATATAGGCTAATTGAACATCACATTTAAGATAATATTTGAAAGACGGAGGTGACTAAAAGAACACACGGCCCCCGGATTTCACATGTTTGAACAATCAAACAATTTTAGCAAATGTTTGCCACGTGCACACATGCTGATTTTTGTATATATGTATCAACCTTGACCTATTTCGGGGTCAGAAACACTGTCGAATAACAAACGAAGACCGGATACCTACCTAACCGAATTAACGAAGGATATAAACAGAATAACGATCATAATAAAAATCTGGTTAAAAAATTCGCTGATCTAAAAATGTCTTTTTCCTTTTGGCTATCGTTCAAAATCGAAGAACCCATTTCGAAATGAATGCCAAAAGACACGGTTTTGATGAAATATTCGATACAAATGTTACCTACTGTTCGTGCCCAGAGTTGGCGGTAGCTGTATTTGGTAATCTTTTAATGCTAAATGCGTGTGCGCATTATCAAGGTGACAAGTTGAAAACACCGTTACCTTTGTTTGTATAACTTCATTAAGGATCATTTGCCTTCGGATTAGTAAAATGAACAAAAAGCCCATGAAGATAGAAGATACCTACACGGTGAAGGTCCTATTTAACTACTTAAGATAAAATTACCAAGTTGAACTATATAAAATAAAAAGTTGATACAAATTCAGTGCATACGCACGATACGATACACCAAAAAGATTAAATCTTCTAAATAAAGAAATAGATAAGATTACAATTCAGACACAACTTGCAGTCAATGCTGATAAAGAAGCAGATACAACATATTTAGATTAAGTCCCTGATAAAACAAAAGCCGACAATAATCGTGATAGCTACAATATTTACATACAATACTTACATCGAAATCGACATCAAGGTGGCAAAAGACATAAAGGCTGATAAGATCAGAAACTGTCAAAACCAAAAGATAGGTGGCATAAAAATTGGATACTTGAAAAAGAAAGGAAACTCGCAAACAGATGACTGATTCGTGTACATCCGTCTGAGATTCAACAGAAAGTATCATTCATATCAGCGAACACGATGTTCGAAATGCCACAATGTAAGGGATTGCCCACGTGACAATTTGGTAGCGCTTGACATTCACATAAAATACATTTTTGTCATTTTTCCAATCTCTATCGCAACACTTTCTTTGACAGAATGTCGCTTGTCTAAAGCATCTTATCTAGCATGCAAACGAAACGTGGTATTCGCACATGTTTGGCTCATTAACTATAAATTAGCACAGTATCAAGTTGATTGTGACGTGATTTGTTATAGCAACTGTTTTCATGATAAATGGAAGTGTACACTGTCGGTGTGTCAGCTTTATTGCCATGCATATTCATTATATAATGGATAACAGTGATTTTTGCAGACAAAGACGCATTTATGATAACGAAAATATTTGATTGTGTTGACTATTTTATCTTTATCTACCGCTGTCGTCTGTCTTTATAAATTATTCGTCTGTGCTACTCTATATTGTCTTGTCAACTACTAAGTTTCGATAAAAATAGATTTGGTATGCAGTTATCATTTAGAAACTGTCAAGAGTCCATCAAATCTAATTTGGAATCCATAAAACTTAATTTGGAATCCATCAATTTAACATTCTGCCATAAAATAAGTCCTTGACAGACTCGTCAATAAAACTCGTTGATCATTACCATAATTTTCATAAACGAACCAATCAATAATCCAATTTAAGCCAGTAATATACATAATCATGTTAGAACTGTCAACAGATTCTCTTCTTCATACTCATAGACAATTGTGTGTGATAAATAAGTCAGATGAGCTAGCTGCTATGTATTTATTTTAGATGATGTTGATGTTTAAGTACATCTCACATCTTATTCAAATATGAACTTTACTACTGTTGGTATTGATCCTAAGCATCGCTAAAATCTACGACAGCAGTATCTTTAAACACGCTTTTGATATTAAGTATCAGTTGTAAAAGTACTTATGGAAAAAAATTACCCGACTGCAAAGATTGTCTATCAAAATTACATGACTAAAAAGCATTTTCAATACTAACGTTAATTTTCCGTTTGTTCCAGGGCATAACATGGGGCAAAGCATTCCTGATCTCAGCGGACAACAACGCAGCCTTACCTTACCTTTCCACGAGGGAATGCCAACTTGGTGGCTACAGAACTCACTCAGTAAACTTCCACCCACGCCCTAATCTATTCACCTCCTCATCAAGCACCGCCCTTAGTACCTCAGAGAAGAAAAACGCTCTTCTGTATATCGCTGTACCCGAAAACCGACATTGGTTGGGAGCAGCCCCTTTACCAGATATAGCTAAACAAATTTTAGAATGCCAAGGACAATCCGGTCCGAACGCAGAATACCTTTTAAGATTAGCAGACTTCATGAGAGAAGAAATCCCTGAAGCTTTAGACGAACACCTGTTCTCGTTGGAAAGGTTGGTTAGGAAATTCGCTTCTGACATGAAGATTTGTTTGAGGACTTTGATGGGAGAGGAGAGACAAGAAGAAGAGAAGGCTGAAGTGAAAGCGGTTGTGCCTAGCTTCCAGTTTGCGTCTAGAGTGCCAGAGAAGAAATTACGCTGTGTCAATATGTGATAATGAGTTTGATAGGCTATGGACAATTTTGATAGATATAAGGAAGCCTAAGAAATGTTTGATTGAGGTGAATAGTTGTGACCTAATGGTCAAAACTCGAACATGCGCAGCAGTTTTCGTGTTTTAGATGTATCGGCTTAACTCTGCGCTTTGTATTAAAATACTCTTAAAGAAATTTTGCTATAAATATTTTATAGAAAATCGAAATATTGACATTCTAAATGTCAATCAAGTTTGATTATAATTTACTTTTGACTAAATTAATTGACATAATAACTATTATATGAATTGACTATGGTCGTCATAACTATTTGTCTTATTCTAATAGCCAAATCGGGTATTAGGTAGGTAGCAATGAAATTGACATTTTGCATGTGATATATTATAATGAATTGTTTTCGCAAAAAATATAAAATTTTGCAAATCAATATTTAAATGGTTAAAAACCTGTGTAAAAAAAAGCTTTTTAATAAGCGCTTATTTAATTGGAAATCTTGGCTGCTTTAGTAGTTTGTATATTTTGTAAAAAATAACAGTTCCATTTTCATTTGACTTTGCAACATTTATGTATTTATTTAGACGAAAATAGCTGAAAATGTAATATATTATGTTAGATTATTTGTTAACGATTATATAGAAGTTAAAATAGACAATATTGTGATGATGCTACACCGCCATTGTTTCCTACGACAATACATCGCCAGGGGACTGTTTGACATTATACATACAGGCTGTAACGGAAAGGAGTGATCATACGAGTATTAAAATTTTCTCTGACAACAACTTATAAGGAAGGAACAGGCTTGTTCTGGGTAAGCTCACTCCATCTTCGACTCTGTCTCTGTCAACTCTGACCTAGACTAGAGTCAAGAAGAAACCCACCTGAAAAAAAAAACTAATACCTTGTCTATTATCTAACACATTGCCTAAGAAATTCGTTTCGTAATATGTACCTACATTTAGACACAAGATTTTAAACAAAAATTAAAAAAAAAACAAAGTTACATAATAACAGTTATAGTTCTCGCCAAACTTCTTGGCCGCCCTGAAGTTAACTACAATGGCTGCGCATTAGTAAATCTCATACAAAAACGTGCCTCGCGCATGCGGTATACCAACTTCAGGGCGGTCAAGATGTTTGGCGAGGACTATACGAAATGAATTTTGTATGGATCATTATGTAACTGTCAGAATGATACCGAACCTGTTACCTCTCGAAAACGCGCGCGTGGATTGTGTGTATATAGTCTGTGGTTTTTAGTCTGAACGTTTCTAATAAATTGTTGTTGGAACTTATTTGCATTTAATTAAGTAAGCTCATCAAGTAGTAGAAAAAGAATCGCTCGTGTCTCGCATAAAAAGGCTTTATTTTAACAATAGCATGTAGCTTTCGACTTTCGAAATTGGCTACACCGCTCGTGTTAAAATCTCGACTTTTTATGCTCGACACGAAATGTTCTATTTTTTTTCTTGTTACGTATGACTTTCTTGGAAAAAGTTGTTCATTTATTTGGACAGAAGCAATTTTTTAAATATAATCACACCTTTTCTCTACACCCTATATGTATAAGTACATGTCAAAAAAAATGTGCGAAAGTAGTAACTGATTTATTTATAGACTTCCAAATGAAAGTCAATTTACCGACTTCTGATCCGAAGTCAATAAATAATGATTTTTCTAGACCATCTATTTATATTTGCTGCATTTTTTAACGTATTATAGCGCTGGACGTTTGTGACAAAAATACAGTTTTTAGATGAGATAATAGATACAAATAATTATTGATCGAATAATTAAATCGAATCTGACATAAATGATAAATTTCAAATGGTTTTGACACATCTTTTAATGTACTAATAACAGTTTTACGTATAGAATATTACGTGTTAATCTGCCCTGACTTAAATTCTTTTCTTGTTTTTGACACACCCTTACTTCTGGAAATCTTATGTAACTTATTTTAAAAATATCGACGCTGTTAAGCGACTAGTTATCAACTTTCGGTTGCTTAACAGCTAAGAGCTATTTATAAATAAGCCGTAAGAAAAAGTATTTCAATGCCACAAAACGACATACAAACATTACATTAATTTGATACTAATATATTATTATAGATTTGGCAGCATAAATATTTGGCAATTACTGAACTATGCCTAATTATATATCTCGCATAGTTATTTGGTAATATTTTATTAATTAAATCATGTTAACTAACAATTTTTCTTTTAAGAACTTTATTTCCTAAGAACACATAAGATACTACGCACAAACAAAAACAAAACCAAATAATTAATTGTAATAAATAAGTATTATCTACGAATCTAGATTATTTAAGTTTAGTTTTGTTATTAAAAAATATCTTTGTTTTGTATAATTTTAAGTGATAATTATTATAAGTTACTATCAATGTTGAAGTTATTTAAATGTGAATTAAAATTAATTTTGTTTTAACTAAAAATCTTTAATGTCGCTAGAATCCTAAAGACTTGTGATAGGTAAAAAATAAATTTGTAAAACCTTTATTTTGTAATTCAAACAAAAATTGTGATCGTTCAAATTAGCATAATTTTTGTATGAACATTTGTAGGTATGTTAATTTTAGGCGATGCCATAATGTACTGACAAAAATAAAATTATGTATGACTAAAACCAACTTCTTTTATTATAAATCCCAAAACATTCGAGCAACTGACTGCTGACTTGCAAACATTGGAAACTTGGGAGAAAATCATCACAATCAGTTTTTTGTATAGGAGGAACTCGATGCTACAGAAGACTTGGTACTTACTTAAAAATTATAAAACTTTTAGGGTCTGGCAAACGAAAGTAGAAACTAAAAAAGTGCGGCAAATTTAAAAAATATCAGCATTGCAACCCTAAAACTAGTATGAAATACCTGGAATAACCTAATTTGATACTTTAGAATTATTTATTTTACTTCGGCTGAATAAAAATACCATAGGTACTTTATATAGGTAATACTTTAGATATTATGTAACAAGATGAATAAAACAAAAAAACCGTATTCTATAAAAAAATTGGTTTATTCACACCACACGTAAACAATCTTGTTTTTGTTTGAATTCAGCGTCTTTCACCTGTTGTGTTTCTTGAAATTTAGACATCATGCGAAACAACATCTCCCGTAATCCACTTTTAATTATTTTATTAATTTTTCACATAATAAATGCTATTATCAAGACTATAACAAATCAGGTTGTCATAAGTATAGTATTGCCATATAAAAAGTTTGCAAATAATTCGAGTGTCTACTTTCGTTTGCTAGACTCTAAGCATTCTAAAGGCTACATCCGATCCGTGTCCGTGAAATTTCGGTTTCGAAGTAGCCGTAGTACTTCTTGTAGGGACGCTTACGCACTTCATACATCCGAACTCTTATCAGTCTTAATCTGTCATAATTCAGAACATTTTGAACCCGGAACTCAAATCACGGACGTGTAGTGCGTAACCGCCCTAAATCGTTTTGAAATTGAATGATAAGTAATTCAATTTCTACTAAAATAATAAAGCCAGAGAAGTAGAATTAATATTCCACTGTAAAGTATGTTATATCATTCGAAGATGTTTAGTGGTTTTATATTTTTTCTGTACCTACAAGTCTCCATAGTATGCTAGTATTATATTATCCGAGTCCATAGTGACACTTCACTACTTACTGAGATATGTCTAAATCGAGTTATAAGTAAGGATGACGTATTGGAACAGTAGCCCTCTTATATTTATTTAAGGGAAATATCTTGGCCTAAAGGAAGATCACCCAGTCTATAAAATGATCATGACTACAGCAAACCTAAAAGTACTTTGTCAGATTCTAAGATGAGATGGCATTTTGTATACCACAACAAAACCGCACACAAAATATTGCGTTTTTGTAAGGAAAATGGAGGGTGAAACATATAAAGACAAAGAAAAAATGTTCAGGCGACTAGCGAGCCATCCAATATATATATAACACTACATTACGTAATGATAAACAGAATACCTTAGCAAAAAAAATAGCAATCAGTGACACTTGTATGTGATACAGAAAACCAATTTTATTTATCAGGCGCCCACTACTCGCTTCGAATTACTGCCCTCTATTATCAGATGTGATAACTAATATGACATATACTAAGTAATCTAACTTAAAAGTACCTGCATACTTGAATAGATGGCGCCGTTAAACAAATATGATTTTTAATTTTGAACTACTGCTTTCGACTTCGTCTGCGTAGGCTTCAGAATTGGATCCAGAGAGAAATGATAAATGTATAATCATACTAATACATATTATGAACGTAAATAATTGTTTAATTATGTAGTTATGCATACAAAGTCTCGGACAGAAGCTAATTTATAATTATTATTATTATGTAGGTATTATTAATTATTCGTTTATCCTCGCACTGGAACGCCTTGCAGCAGTTTCACCAATGAAGCACAAACTCGTATAAATTCAATCATGTATTAAGTAGTAGGATTAATGGACAGTCTTTATTTTTTAGCTTAATAAATAATAAAATATTTTAAGAACATTCATGATTTAATTATTAGTTAGAGGAATTAGGAATTATATCGGTAAATTTAATAAAAAAATACAGAAAATACATTCGCACTATAAATCTTTATTTCATTATAATTCTTACAACTTCGATTTGACCCACACATAAACCATCAAATATACATACAAGGAGCGCCAAATATTACTATATCGATATTCAATTATTTTATCCAAGGCACATCGATTTTCAATTAATTGATTAATTATAAATAAATGAATTCAATAAAATTATAAATACCAATAACGGTGATGTCATTCATAAAATTATAAGCAGCTAATAAATATTTAATACAATTATAATTTCTCATTTAATTAACAAAAATTCCCGTTGCAACTTCCATTAATAAAAAAAGATATTTGTTACATATTATCAACTCATTCTTGCAAATTTAATTACGTTTCTCATTACCTACATAAAAATGAGTAGAAAATTCCTATCTACTATTTACAGAATAATCTCATAATAATTTCTTGCTAATTGATTACACATTATATCAACAACGCAACGATAGCTTAATTAAGTACGAAAAAGATTTGGTGCTGAAATGCATCCTCTTCACAGACAAAAAATAAAAAGAATAAACTGCCTGTGGTTTTTAAAGGCTTATGTTTAACTTACCACCAGATATAGTAACATATAACAGACAAAAATAGTAAATGATCACCAAAATTAAACCCGCATCTTATTGTAAAATTATAACCAAAGTTTTAACATCTCGCTATCCTGTTTAGGCAAAATGACTCCAAATAAATCATTGTTAACCCAAAAGTAGTAAATGATCACCAAAAGTAGTAAATGATCACCAAAATTAAACCAATGACCAAAAAGATTATAAAATTTCTGGGAGCAACTTGGAAGTAGCGCTCGCCGGCCGCTGCCGCGGCACCGCTCGCTTTGCTCGCTCGGCTCGCGCGCGGTTGGTCACAGTTCTAACCTAACCTAACCTATTTTACAACATTAAATAGCGCAATAATTTGCTATTAAAATTTGGTGATCAATTTACTAAATTTGGTGATCAATTTACTAAATTTGGGTTTCATAGTACAATTTTAGGTAATAGAGGTTATGGTCACAAAGTAATTTTAGGTGGTCATTATATTTATCCCCGTTTTTAAAAACAAAAAGTTGGTATGGGAAATTCCCATAGACTTCATTAAACGTGGACTTATTAGGAAATATTCCTAAATTATTTATTAAATACAACGAAGTGTAGTCTGTCAAAAAATGCTAATAATAATAACTCGATGTAACAGCCATAATATTTTGTGAAAAATCCTAAAATACTTATAAAAAATCTTAAAGAATTACATATTCATAAAAATTGTCTCGCTTCTTCTGAAACAGACTAGATGCTATAGATTCTTATTTTAACTAAAAATAGTGCGTCATGTAAACATCTCTCTTCATAAAAAATGCTATAAAAACTTCACAATAATTATTAAAAAAAAACACATAAACTTTGGTACTAGGATATTTACATTTGACCCCAAAGGGAATTATTATAAATTCAATTTCTATAAATATTTACACGAAATATTATGCAATACTTTGTTTCGCATTTTGTGTAAGACTTATAACTTAAATAAATATCTAAACTAAATACCTTAAATAGAAAATTACAAAAATAGTAGATACTATTTGTTATTGTAACTTTGAGAATATTGAATCAGGGAGCAAATTCGTCTACAGACATGGTGCAAATTTTGTTTAAAAACTTATATACTACAAGTTGTATTTGATTTACTTTACTCCAATTCATTAAAATCACTTTTCATGTCCGTTTGTTTTTTATTGGGCCTCATGTCCTTTTTTGGTACAAACTCTACATCCAAGAGGAGTCCGTACACAAATGTCCACATCATCAACGAACCTAAAAGACTGACGCACTTGTATAGTTCTCGCCAAACTTCTTGGCCGCCCTGAATTTGGCTACAATGGTTGCGCAGTAGTTAATTTCAAACAAAAACAGCACCGTTTCGTACCTTGCGCATCGGAAAAACTTCTTCAGGGTGGCCCAGTAGTTTGGCGTGAACTGTTACTTTCTTCAACAATATTCGTCTAAGAATCTCAATTTCACTGTTTATTCCTACCTATACATTATCAAATACAACACGACTCTCATTGGTGGGTTCAATATTAAGTTCAACTATTCTTTCGGGTTGTGAAACACTTAGTTCTTGCCTATAATACATCTTCCTACAGGGTTTTTCCCAGTCTAACCGATTTGGTAGATTTCAGCATTTTATTTTGGAAGGACCATCTCTCTTTGCATAGCTCAGGGGTAAGCTTGTTATGAGGTAATAATAATCCGTTGCGAAAAGGGAACAGTGCTACTGGTCATGTGCATCTCTCTCTCGCGCTGGATCATGATAGCATTAAGTCGTCATAACTAATACGACACCAGCCCCCATACCACGGCGTGTCAAAACTATTATGGATCGACGGTGAAAAAGGGACAGATGTATACGATTCAGATACATCTGTCCCTTACGCACACTGGAAATAACCTTGCCCTAAGAGGTTATGGTCACCCGGTCCTATTTGCCTCATCAATCTACTGAATGGGTCCTTAACCAGCATATTCAAGGTCTCGCGGCGTAAATGGGCAATTTTCCAATTTCAGACAGGATGTCTAGAATATACTGGCAGACTTGCTGCTTATCTTCTTCGGAAGTCTATTAGACAGCTCGCTGTTCAAATCGGGAGTCTTCAAACAACTTCGACTTTACAAATATCTCCTACATTGGTACACTTACGCATAACTAATACTGTTCACCCTAGTTATATTCACAGTCACATTTCAAGTTCTACTTGATAAAAGGAAAGTCACTGTCACTCTCGTCTCCTGAGCCGTCGTAGCTCGAAGGTGGGGTGTCGAGCTGTGGTAGACCGAGGTCCAGGTACTCCTGGTTTGCGGTGACTGTGAGGATCTTGTCCAGGTCCTCTACCAGCTCTGTAAAGGAGGGTCTGTCTCCTGGAGAAAAGGACCAGCACTCGCGCATCAGCATGTATCTGTGGAAAAGACCATTTGGTTAGATTATTCTTCTGGTTCTTGTTCTTAAAATTAACTGAACAGATTATTAGTTCACTTAGTAGTGCTGGCCCGGTGGTAAAGGCCCCCATGCATCGTAAGGTCGTAGATTCGTATCACTGCTCTTACAAAGAGGTGGCCTTTGTTCCAGCCGTGTGGGAATGTAATTAGTTGACTATGCATAGGCTTGATCAGTTCAGATTCTTCGGACAAGTTGTATTTTAGGTCACTTAAGAGTAAGCAGGCGATTACAAGAGCGAATGCGAAGACGCTCTTCTGGAACAAGGGTCAAGGTAATGACTTACATTTCAAGACTACAGCAAGGCGGCTTTTCCATCCGATGTCCCGCGCTGAGATGCTGGTACATGTACTGTCCTGGAACCGTAGGGTACGGCGTGCCTCCTAGCGTCATGATCTCCCATAGGAGGACGCCGAAGGACCAGCTGAAATATTTGAAATATATCTATTAGTACAGACAGAACTACAGTAGGAGCATCATCCATCATCATCGAAGGTCATGGGAACCTTGTAAAGTGAAGTAGTAAAGCGTATACGTAAACTACAAGCAAGTCGAGGAAGAACTAAAAACAGGAAAAATTCCTAGTGTGGGGCAACCTCCACCCTTTATAGAAAAAAGCTATGTTTTAATGAGATGGTAAGTGACGGATAGCGTTCACGGTGAATCAAATCCAGGGTACAATAGTATTTTTTTTTTTACTTTCATTGTTCTATCTTGTATGTTTTGGACGATTAGGTTAAGAATTAAACTGAGCCACAGATAATATAATACTAGCACACAAATGCCTCATCCCATACAAAGAAACCGTGCCGACGTAACAAGCGTTTTTCGTCTGACTATACTAATTATTTTTGTAAGTATATCAATCGCGTTCGATTCCGTTTCACGTCGATAGATGGTGACAGCAGCGACTATCAAGTAAAAGAGTTTACGCGGTAAGTGAATACGTTTTTCTTTAAATACAACGATGATTTGTTTTATAGTATTTTTGCAAGTTTTTATAGTTTCATTGTACCAAAATGTGTTACAATACTTACAATACTTATACAAATTTTAAAAATCGAGCGGAATGCCTCAATAATTTAAAACCGCGTCATATATTGGAATCAATTTTAAATGATACATTCAAATAATCTTTGAAATGTGAATAAGGAGCCCAATCTGCCACAATTTTGCGCTTAGGAGAGTTCAACATAAGATCAATTCTAGAAAATGTTAATTTTACACTCACTTCAATAACAAATCGATACATATCGCGCCATCTAGTGACATTTATTTGAACCTAATTTTATTTCTTCCCATGACTGAGCTTACCTTTGATCTAGAGATTACGTATAAACAGTTTTTACTGTGTGTAAAGGTAAAAAGGTTGTCTGTAAGAGATTGCCCTGTGCGATAAGACCGCCCATTGTACACTTGCTTTTATCTTTTTTTGTCCTGTGTTTATATTTTTGTGGTGTACAATAAAGAATATAATAAATAAATAAAACAAATCTGCTATTATTATTTCAACTTACACATCAGTCTGCGTAGTAAACACTTTATGATAAAGCGACTCTGGAGCCATCCACCGGACAGGCAGACGTCCTTCCGTCTTCTTCCTATAGTAGTCGTTACTGTGGACGTCCTTAGCCAACCCGAAGTCTGCTATCTTGAGAATGCAGTCGTCAGACACCAGCACGTTTCGGGCGGCTAAATCGCGATGGATGCACTGTGGAAAGTTGGGGCGAAAATTAGATGTGATAGGAATTCAAAACACATAGTAACAACTATTGTATTTCGTTTCGACAAGAAGATAGAAAAAGTATCTGCTGATGATCTTCAACAGATTGGTCAGACACCATCCAATTGTACCACCAACCATGACTGAATGTTCTTGCAGAGCAAAGAAGTGAACCTGGAGAGGCACATTGCAACATTGCTGCTTTACAACAATATTGAAATCTGGTACCACTTTGGTATGAGTGGGTGACTAAGAAGAAGAAGAAAGTTAAGCATAATATAATAGTAATAGTAGGTATCTTACTCGTCTAGACGCCAAATATTCCATTCCCCTGGCTACTTGGTATGAGAATGAAACTAGATCCTTTTGTGTGAGCGTTTTCTTTTCTTTTAGTTCTTCTGTGGGTGACTCGTATCTGAAAAGAGAAATAAGATGCTTATGTAACTAATGTTTTAAGGTGTAGAGGTTAGTATTGTTATATCATCATTATTTCTGCCGAAAGACGTCCACTGCTGGACACAGGCCTCCCCCAAATCCTTTCTCCCAGGGAGGCCTTTCAACAATGCATCTTCCGTCACTCGATCGCCAATCCAGAACTTTGCAGCCCCATCGACTATCCATTCAGCGGGTAAAGTACCCTGCCCATTGCCACCTAAATATGGCAATTCTCCGGGCTATGTCGGTAAGCCTCGTTCTCCAGTATTGTTTCACTAACTTAACTTAAAATTAAAAGCTACTACCTAATCAATAAACCAGTATTACTGTTCTGGATCACACGAATCAGAGTTACTAATAACAACTATATTGAAGGTGCAAGGGATGATATATCCATGTTCTTCTCTAGAAGAACATGGATATATCAGCTATCAATAGTATTTTCGACAGAAATATACCAACGAAAAAAAAAGTTATTAAAACCTTACCTGTTTCCAGGTCTGTGATTCCTCAGGAACTCCCTCAAGTTTCCATTGGGAGCGTACTCAACGATGACGTACAGCGGTCCATCCTGTGTGCAGCATCCGAGCAAGTTGATGATGTTGACGTGCTTTCCGATCATCTTCATCATTTCCATCTCTGAGACCAATGCCATCATTTCTGCATCCGTGTGGCCCTCTGAAAAGTTAAGATATAGTTTTTAAAAATAGACGGATAAAAAAAATTCTTTACGGTAGGAAAAATTCATTAAAATCTATTGTAAATCTCAGGTATCTTCAAAATCGTGATGTTATGTAACTCATCGCCTTTTTGAATTTTCCCACAGCTGGGACACAGCTCTCCTAACCGTGAAAGAGGGAATGGACTGAAATCCACCACGCGGGCCCATTGCGGGTTGGTGGATGTCACATGTCTTCGAATGTTTGGTTCTAGTACATGCCGGTTTCCTCACGATATTTTTCTTCACCGTTTTTGGAGCAGTGGTTATGAAATAATTTACACAAAGTACATAGTGATACGATACGTAAGTTGGAGCCGTTACCACTGGGTTACCACTGCTCCTGCTGTTTTGTAACTATTTTTTGCTATTTGGTCAAATAATATGTCGTCAGTTATTACTGACCACATATTATTTGACTAGACTAATGGCTCTCCCCGGCTTTGCCTGCGTCATAATAATGGCCCATCTGGAATAATGTACCTTCCAAATGATGAACGATTTTTTCTAATAGATATAGTGGTTCCAGAGTTTACCCTACACGTCTGAACAAACTCAAATAATTCGGACTCTCTCTTTAAATATTAGTTAAGATTTAAAAGATTATATTAAGTAGATTATATTTTATACACTAAATATAAAATAGAATTTTAAAACGACCAATTGTATTATTCAAACGAAAGAGCGTTGGTGCGCCTTACCCCACCCTACTTAGTATACAAAGACAAATTATCTATCTTACCTTTCAACATCTTAACAGCCACCACCGACTGCATACCCGGCTTCAGTATCCCCACACACTCAGCCTTCACGACTTTGCCAAACTCTCCTTCTCCGAGTATCTTGCCTAAGCACAGTGACTCCCTCGGCACTTCCCAATCGATGTCCATGGGTAGCTCGTATTCAGACATCATCATCGAATCGTTAGTCGTGTTCTGGACTTGCGATAGCTTTTGTTTCTCGATTTTTACTACTGGCATTAGCTATGGTTTGGAAATATATTGTTGTTAGTACGGTGACGTATAGACAAATAAATATGTATATTATAAATGGCCTGAACACTGGCATACTTCTGGATATAATTATAGCTTTCACAAAATTAGTATCACATAGATTGAATTCTCTCATTTGTATTTAGGCATCTATTTCATGATAAACGAGATAAGCATTAAGGTTGTGATAATTTTTTAGATACATACTAATAAAAGCCAGTCAAAAACATTTACAAAAAAAAAAATGCTTTAAAATGTTCTAAATACGAAAGTAAGACGGAAGATATGATATGATGTTTTTTAATTAAGTACGATAGACCATTCGCAACTTGCGAACTTGTTTGCGCTTAGGTGCGTCTTTTTAAACCATTCGTAACTTTGAAAAATGTATAATCCTACATTATAAAGCTTGAAAACGGATTTACCCAGTAACTTACCAATCCTTCACCCGTAGTAGGAAGCGACCCATTCATCTGCGGCTTCTCCACTGTGACCTTCTTCGTCCAGTGCGTCACTATCACTGCCCTCGCCGTCTCTATCGCCAGCACCTTCTGTTCCTTCTCTCTCTTCAGCTTTTTGCAGATCATCACCACTATTATGGCCGCTACGAAGAACATGGCTCCGAGGACCACAGTCAGGATGTTTATAAGGAGAGTGTGCTTCCCGTGGTCTTGGGCTTCTTGAATTGGTGGTGCTGCTGCAATAGATTGATATGGTTACGATGGATAAACGTACAAGTACATACTTCCTCATGTGTCTGTCATCATCATCTGCCTAGCCTTTTCCCAACTATATTGGGATTGGCTTCCAGTCTTACCGGATTCAGCTAAGTACCAGTGTTTTACATGGAGTGACTGCCTATCTGTCCTCCACAACCCAGTAACTGGGTAATACGGTACCCCTTGGCAAGACTGGTGTCAGATCTCAAGCTTTGCTGACTGCAGCTGACTACCCGTAACGACTGTCAAAGATCTTTAAATGACAGCCGGGACCAACGGCTTAACGTGCTTTCCGAGGCACGGAGGAAACTCGGTATGTTGAAAATGGTCACCCATCCACGGACCGACCTCGTCAAGCGTTGCTTAACCTTGATGATCGACCCGTGCGGCTGTTATTATTTAGCCACGAGCTGTGACCTCATGTGTCTGTATGTTTGTTAATCAATCACGCTTCAACAGAAGAACAGATATGAACGAAACTTGCTACACATCTAAAACACAATACTTTTTATCCCGGTACTAAATATATGTATTCCTTGGATAATAAAACAAACGTGAAAGAAGTAGCGGTCATGTGCTTGTACTAATTTTGGTTTTACAGAATCGCTGAGATCCGAGGCCAGTACACGTGACCACTTCTATCTTTCTCATTGGTCGTGGCTCTCACGGGCGTCAACTACATTGTTTCAAAAGGTTAATTTCAGATTCTGAGTTTTGCAAATGCTGTGAGCCGTTTAGCTTTTTTTTCGGTTATTTAAACTGATATTAACTTTACTAACGTTTTTTTTGCTGATATTACTTACATTCCAATACGGTCAAGTATCCTTTAGCAGAGGTGTTTCCCAAACTATTGAGGGCTACACAAACATACCAGCCCTCATCTTCTCTGGTTATATTGTATATCGTTAGCTGTTCAGGTTTGTCGTCTTGGTTTTCGCTCTGAAATTTTTCAAGTTAGGTTAGTATAAGTGTAAGAATTGTTTTGTTTGTTAGTTGTCCACACGATAGTTATGAGATTTTCAAGAACACTAGAAGACACCTAAATGAACGCCAAATTTGAATTAGCGCAGAAGATTGATAATTAATTCAGTTATATATATATATAGTAATATATACAGTGCAATAATATTTCGGGCATACCTAGTGTAATGATGACGGGTATCAGGGAATAGGATAAAACACCATGCTGTCTCTTTGTATGTATAATAAGATTAGTATCATCTCTCATCAAAGTAACCGTAATGATATAAAAAAACATACTATAGTTACGATAAAATATTTAGGAAACTAAAATATAACTGGATACAAAATTGGTATAAAATCATGCATTAAATTACACATAAGGTATACTTGATTCAGAGAGAGAATAAGCAACGCTGGAAATTACGTAAATATAACACATTTATTAACCTAAAAACGACACAACAGTAAGTAAAAGAGCTCGAAGTAACATCGTTACCAGAGGCTCAGTATCATAAGGTATATCAACAATGACTATTGTTGAAATGGCAAATTTGTACGGTAAAGATCACGTAAAAATTCGATAGCGCTTGACAATCCCATATTAATTATTGACATTTTACCAACCGCTATCGAGACGCTTTCGTTAATATAATGTTGCTTGTCTAGAGTCTAGAGCCTCTGGTAGTTTAGTTTAGACATTTGTTTTTGTACATTCTTATATCACTGTTAGTAGATACTATTACCGCTCTAATATTTACTTAATTCTAATCATGCACCACACCATGCGTTAGTGACAAAGCCCTCACCAAAACCAGTTTGTTCTCATTGAAGAATACAATTGACTCCTTGACAGACGCATCATTGGGATCGACGGTATAGTTGTAAACGTTCTCGTCCTTCGTAAAGTACATCCAGAAAACTGATGGATGCATGTCAGTCAGAAACTGACAGCTGAATTTAGCGGTGTCCCCGACTACCAGTGTCTGGTTTTCTGCTCCTCGAGTCAATACTGGTTTTGCGTAAAGACGCTCTATAAAGAAATTGGGAAGTTAGAAACCTTTACTTAGTTTTGATAATTATTGTCATCAAATTATTTCGAACGCCGTAAGTTTATAAAATATCAGGAGTGATTATAAACTCCCTTCCCTTCTAGGCTTTGTGTGCTTACCACCATCGGCCACATCATCACTGACCACGGTGAGATTGTGGTCAAACACAGGCATATACATAGTAAAAAAAAAAAAAAAAAAAAAACTCTCTATAAATTGTAATCAAAACGTTTCTTGTAAAATCAAAAATTGATACTTTATCATTTCCACATATCGTGCCCAGAAATTATGAACACCAGTGCCAGTATCTGATTTTCTAAACTATCATTGCTCGATTTGGTGGAGGCACTGCCGTGCCCCCGAAATGAATATCTAGTCATCTTGTTAACATAAAAACATAATTTTGACCTTTCTTTTAACTATGACAAAGCTCCGACACAAGTATTGTTAATTACTTACTGGGGCTGCCTCAATTTATATTTAAATGCAATGATTTAAAACACAATAAACTTTCAGTATTAAATGACTTTTTTTAAAGCAGCATCTTTATCATCTAAATTAAGAACAGATTCCACAGAAATTCTTTCACTCTACAAAACAATGAACAAAAATAGCAATCTTTAAATTGCAACACTTCGATCCAAACTAACAGTGGAATGTCAGTCGTTCTTTTAGACGTTTTGCAGTTTATATTTATATTGAATCAAATAGCTGGCGAGCTTGAAACGTCAATCGTTTAAACAAGACTAAATGGGAGCAATGTGAACTTATTTTATATTAAAAAGAATACAAAATTTCGACAACACATTCTTTAAATTCACACTCTCATCGTGTTACTAATGTATCTCGTCCTGCGAATACCAATTGATGAAATAAAACGACTTAAAGTTATTACAACATTTACCACCACCAAAATTAAGACCTTCACCAGTTACTCAACCATTTTCTCAAACTAAAAAGTTAAAAATTACATGTGCGACATATAACCTAAACCGGCAGTGAAAAGTGCTTATATTCCAAAAGTGATTACCAGATGAATACTTTATTATTACTACACAAAGCTTTAGAGATACAATTGAATTTCAAAAGCCGAATAAAATAGAAGAAAATATTCGTCGAACCGAAGATTATGATGAATTACCAAAGATATTGAAATAAAACCTCCAATCCTTCCTGAAAAAGCAGTGATCCGACACCATACGACCAGTGAATTTGGACCAACACCGTGAAAAAATAATTTAAAGAACCTCTATAACATCTCCAGTCGGTATTGGCATATCACTAGGTCCAACTTCGGCATTTTTCACAGTATAGTTATATGGCCGGACCCAGTACAAGTAAGGTTCCAAGTCTGAGACAGGTGGACAGGACAGAGTGACTGTGTCGTTCACCAGAACCGTGATGTTACCAGGATACCCCTCCTTTATGTATGGCTTCGATGGGTAGCGTTCTATAAGAGATAGCCTATTGAAATGTCGTAGAACTACTAAATAGAGAAGAATTGATTTGGAAACTTGGAGCCACGATCGTAAAAGATCAAAATCAATTAACGTAAAAAATAGACATTGGAAAACAACATCACACGATAAGAACAAAATGATTGAACATTCTTTGCATAAATCATTTTCTAAAAAGAAGTCTCGTAAAATCTTAAAATAACTAAAACTTAATCAAAAAACATACCTTGAATCTGAAGAGCACTTGTATGCTCTATGCAGCCAAGCACATTACATACAACACAAGTGTAATTTCCATTGTCAGCTTTCGTAAGCTCGTCCAGTGCCATAGACCATTTTCCATAAGACGGTTGGAAGAACACCCGAGATATCGGTGTACTCCTGTTTTTGTACCAAGTTATGTTTGGAGTTGGATTCCCTGCAAATGTTTTACGATGTAGTAAACATGGTGCTGGCTATTTCTGTGTGGGCTGCATTTAAGTTAGTAGAGTAGAATAGGGAAGCAGACTGGTTGGGGACGATGACGAATGACGAGTTTGCGAGTTCAGTATGGTAACTTACACTATTTCCACGTTTAAAGGGCAAAAATTAATAGAAGAAATATTCAATAATAATAGTAATTACGAAATGTGAAAATATATGTATAGAATTGGTGATAAACTTCATTCAAAATATGAACAACGCACAGCTTCAGAAATGAAGAAAACTAATAAAGCAACACAACACGATCCTAAAATATCCACTAATAAAAATATTTATTACCTTCGGCCGCGCATCTCAGTCTTATGGAATTCCCTGCAGGTTTCATTTCCATCTTATACATTTTAGTGGGATGCTTAAACCTTGGAGGGAAGTATTCCTGCTTCTCGTCGACATGGCCATAGTTAGGATGGTCTTTTTCGTCTTTCTCTCCTTTTTCATCTAGGTCTTCGTCTTTTATAAGTCGTTTGGTGTCCGTCACGTTTTCTTCTAACGTATTGTTCTGTACTAGGGCTGCGCTTTTGATTTGTGATAGTGTTTCTGGGAGTACTCTGTCAGCCATGTCTGCTTGGTAACCTGGGCAAGCAAAAGTATACATAAAAAAAAATCTTAAGAGCCTACTAAAATTTATTTAAAACATCATATAATAAATATATCAAAATTAATATAAATAAGGCATCTTCTCAAATAAAATGTCACGACGACACAGGAAATCGCTGTTTATTTCGATCAAAATTTAAGTGCATCCCGTGTCGTCGAAAAAGCTAACGAAATGTTTTATAAACCGAATGTTTCAAGCATTTCCCCACACGAGTGCAATATTGCTGCAACCCCGGAATCCGGTGCACACTGTTTACACATCTGGATGACCAATAAAGACGCTAATAAAATATAATATTAAAATAACCGCTCTCAGGCCAAAGACACTAAAACAGCGATGTAAATTGCTGTTCAAAGTAATGCTACTGTGGTACGTTTGACATTGAGGATTTGTAACACGAATCGTTTTATTGTTTACAGATTGTGGGATGAGTTTGCGAATTTCGTGGAAATCATTCCTACTGTCTGTTTGTTGTTTTCGAATGGTTTCACTAGAAAATTTCTTATTTCACCCATCCTGGTTTCTGTCTCTTCCTTTCTTTGTATTTATTTGTTCTTCGACTTTGTATCTTTCTTTGGTGTTCTTCAATACTTTTATTACTTTATCTTTTAAAAAAAACGTAAACTTACTTTCAATTTCTTGCAAACTGCTGCGCTTTAGCCTGATACTAATCTTCATGTCTTTGGCATTATGATTGCAAGTATATAGTCCTTCATCTTTGGGTTTGAAAGCATTTATTCTTAACCTGAAACCAAAATTAAATATTCAATCAGAAAATTGTGGAACAAGTGGCTTTTTGCTTCGGATAATTATTATTCCTCTGGGAAGGGACGCTCTAAGAAGGACATACACGGATCATAATAATGATGTTCTTCAGAAGGGCCAGGAGCGCAGTACTCATAACCGGCGTGCGTGTATAACTAGAATTAACGTAAATGAAGCAAAAAGATACTCCTTCGTAAGGATCGTAGCAGGTAGTGCTTTGTAGTTTCTGCCTACCTCAATGGAAGAAAAGCGTGAATTTATGAATAATTTATTGGTGATCATAAATAAGTCACTGATCCAATGCCATAATCTCAAACACAAGATAACTAACGTCATATAATATCTTTTACGATGATTTCATACCACGGCAAATACGCAGCATGACAAAAATACTCTTACACACAATGAAAGTTTTGACTTGAAAAGATTTTATATGAAGCCATAAACTTTATTGGTTCGAGTTACAGAAGAAACATTAGCTTGAATTTCAGTTAATCGTTTTCCAATTTGTTGCAGCTGAAGTATTAAAAGAGCAACAAACTTTTGCCATTAAAATCTCGATCTTGATATCTGATAATGGGACTTCGGAAAGGATATCCCATTTGAAATGTCTACTTACACTAATACATTTATTTGATAGGCTCGGCCGTTGAGCGTCCTACTAGAATCAAATTATATAGTACCACAAAGAGTCCTTCGATCTTTACAAAGCTCATATGTACTAAATAATCAATGATAAGAAATCTCTTATGACTACAAAAACCAATTACAACTACGGTGGGTAACTGTAAATATGGCACTTCGAGCTCGGCAGACGGTGAAGGAACTTAGTTTTTGTAGTATATCCTACGTCAAACAGAGCTTAAGAAAGAGACTGTATCATAGTGGTCAAAAGTACAAATGCAATCCCGAAGCCAAATGCCTAAAATAAGTTAGTACAAGAAGGTCCACGACTTGTTTAATTTATATTAATTTTAGATTATAAACAATCATCATTATTTCTGCCGACGAACTGGTAAGAACTGGTTTCTGGTAAGAACTGTTGATCGACGTTCTCTGTCCCCCCAAAGTGTCGACACATCGAACGGTCCTGTGCGAAACGCATCCAGCGAATAACCATACTAATAGATTTAATCAGTTGTACACCATTAAACTGCTTCTACAACAAAATGTTTGGCAATTTACCTTACTTCACTGCACTTTTGACTCCTAACTATACCTACATGTTTAAATTCTTCTACAACAAACATATTTTCCCCTAGCTCTGACGTTCTCATTCACAATTTATGTGATTAACATTCAACATAATTTTGATCGACAGTGTTTTGAGGTGCTCAAAATAGAATCACATAACTCACCCATACATTACGGGTTGTATTCAAAGTTCTGTGTAAATATTGTTACTGGATACATTGCTTACTGTTTCTATGTCTCTATTTCTGTGTTTCGCGAAATTTTCGTTGTTATTTCTAGGTTTGCTTGGAATAGGTAAGGTAGCTTAGTTGGTTGTGTTGATTGAAACAGTTATTTAAGAAGCAAGCTTAATAAGGTATTTTGATTCGATTTTAAGTTTATGTTTAGTATAGACGCAATTGTGTTGAAGGTATAACGTGTTGAAGGCATAAACTAGAATTACTAGTATAGAATTTATTTAAAAGAACCACAAGAGAACAGTACAGTTTTCTAAGTAAGAAAAAATAGATATCTGACAAGAAGAGACTAAAGAGTACAGGACCATAACTTTTTGTAGAAAGGTAAACACCTAATAGTTTGAATATACAACAAATTGGCTTTAATTGTTTCTGAAGCTACTGAATTTACATTTGTTTCTTTTGGAATGGGATCATTGAAAACACGTTAAGCTGTTTATATTTTAGTATTTTTGCCTCTTTATTAGTGTGATAACATATATCTATATCTAGACGATTTTGATAAGCCTCGCTAATTTTACTTTTCTGTCTAGCGCTAATCGCATTGACTCTTCTTTCAAAAAATCTACCTGGATTATTATTTGCAACCTCATCATCTGCCTGCCGTTTCCCAATTCAGTGTTGGTCGTCACATGCTCCGCACCTATATCTTCCATACATCTATCTATACTAGCTCATTCTGGCGCTTTTTTTCTGACAATATCATCGTTCACACCTTCAACTGTCTTTTCAGTTAACTAGAAAAGAGATCTTTCCTCTTTTCTTCTCAATTATAATTATTATTTTCAATGTAATTATTATTTATTGTTTTTGATAGTACGTACCATTGCCTCTGCCCTCTAGTTTTGTGGCCTTCTGTCAGCAGATATCCATCCTTATACCACAGCAATAAGGATTGTTTTTCCCCATTATTCTTCAGAACACACGTGAGCCGTAACCGCTCGTTTAGAGAAGCTTCTAATTGGGTGAAGTTTTTATCTGTAACAAGAGAAAAATGGATATTAATATAAGTTTATATTATTGCCCGATGAATTTCAATTGCTTAACACTGTATTTGGTGTCTTATGTTATTAAGATTTGTTCTTAAACCATGTACCTACTTATTCAGTTAAGGTCAGATTTCGGGTATAATATTGTCCAAAGGTCTGAAGAAAATGTCTTGAATGAAAAATAATTTCAGAGAAAAAAAAAAAAATAACAATCTTAAAACTTATTGGGTACAAATTACTTGCTTAATTTCTGGTGAGGCCAAAAATCATGAAAGTTTTAAGATCAGAACATGGATCCAGTTTAGTAAGTCAGTTTTACACAGGATAACAATGCATTTGTTTCACTGAATCCGAACAGTTACATCGTAAATCAGTAAAAACAAAAAGTTATGAAAACTGTATGTTTACGTTTTTCATATGAATCTCCTTGGCAAATGCTTGGAAAAATACTAATGTTTACAGTATAATTCGTATTATAGGAGTCTTGTTATTGCCTGGAAATATGATTAAAATTATAGTTTCTACGTAAAACACATTTTCATACTATACAGCGAATTTGATCATTATTTTGAATCCTTGCAAAAAAATTACAGATTATATTCATGTAAGACCGGACTTATCAAAACTACCTCTAGGTAAAATCTATCAACTATAACGACTATCAAAAATTCAAATAATATATGTATGATCAAGCCTTACAGAAATGTCACGTCATAAATCCCAAACATATTGGCTTTTTGAAAACCGTAATCGCTGATAGAACTCCTACAATGAGGCATCAAATCCAGAAATACGACAATACATTCAGTCTAAAAACCAAAAAATAGTCCTCTTTAAAACATAACCCTAAGCTGCTTACTGCACACTCGCATATATTTAACAAACACCATAAAATAACGAGAATAAAGTAACCCTTTAGCGCTGCGTTCTCAGCTCATAAAACAAACCCTTCCACTGCAGCTTGTGAATGCGAATGAGCACTACCGACTTTAAAAAACAAGTCATGTATAAATTGAAGATTAAAAAAAATGTTTACTGCTCTTAAAATGTCGATTTAACAATAAACGAAGATTTATTGTGTTTGTTTTTGTTAAAGGCTTATTTGAAATTTATTTACTTGACGTGATGTATTTATTAGCAAGCGGTACTGACTGTTCGTGTGACCCCATAAATATACTATTGGTAATGCCGTACACCGCCATAGTTATTGTTGCTGTGCCATAGTTATTTATTTGATATTGATATATAATAAAGATTGCCAATAATTTTACAGAAAGAAAGAAAAAGTGTTTAGTTGTCACAAAACGTCAACTTGCGACCCACGGATGCCCCTCAAGTTAAAGGGGAAAATAGAAAAAAAGACCTGTCATACTGTATGGATCGGAATGTTGGGCTGTGAAAAAGATGGATGAAAGGAGATTGCATGTAGCAGAGATGAGAATGTTGAGATGGATGTGCGGCGTGAAGAGATTGGATAAAGTGAGAAATGAGTATATTAGAGGCAGTTTGGAAGTGGCGCCAGTGGCAGAAAAGTTGAAAGGAAACCGTTTGTCCTGGTATGGTCATGTGATGAGGAGGGATGAAACGCATATTACTAAAAGAGTTATGAATATAAATGTGGATGGATGGAGAGGGAGAGGAAGTCCAAAGAAAAGATGGATGGACTGTGTGAGGAGTGATATGAAAGAAAAGGGAGTCAGTAATAACATGACGGGGGATAGAACGGTATGGAAGAAGCAAACGTGTTGCGCCGACCCCAAGTAACATGGGATAAGGGCAGGCAGATGATGATGATGTCACAAAACGACAATATTTAGAAAGTTTAATAAAAACTGTAACCCAACTACGGTTTTTGTTGTTGTCCGGGTTACCCGGGCCATAATAACAAATCGATTGACACCTTATTCATCA
Organism: Anorthoa munda; assembly: GCA_945859665.1. NCBI lineage: Eukaryota > Metazoa > Arthropoda > Insecta > Lepidoptera > Noctuidae > Anorthoa > Anorthoa munda. The sequence continues at coordinate 5,575,999 of OX243916.1, read as the reverse complement.
AAATCGGCAGAATAGTTTATGCGCTACCACAGATCATATATATTCCTCCGTAGCGCCCACAGATCATATAATGTTTCTCTGATCTGTATCATACGTAAAAACATACATGCATAGACTGCTAAAATCAAAACCCTTCCTTTTGGCTTCACCGTTGTCGGAAAACAAGGTAACTCATAAATTCATAATCAAAATGAGCCACAAGCCCAATTTCGTTTGTATCATTTATCTCTCTCTCTCTTTATCTCTTTTTTTGTCAACATGTATTTTATGTATGCGCAACGGAGATATGCGGTCAGCGCAGCCTATCTCCTTCTTCTATATAACGTATCTCTATTTGCCGTGATTTCACTAACCTCCTTTCTAGCAAAATCACGGAACCCATTCATAGTTTTTTTGGTCTTCCAGCCAACATTCATACTTGTTTTGATTGATAGCATAACGCTTTGATGCAGATTCCTAATCCTCCTATGTCTAACCCATCATCATCTATCTCTAGCCCATCATTAATAACCTATCCTAGCATTTAACCACTATCTTACATGATGGTAAGGGATAATGTGGTCGACGGTGAACCACGCTTGCCTAGTAGTAAACTATTCACCCTTGAAATACAGACTCCGGCAGGGAATTCCACTCCTTATGCACAATGAAAGTATTTCCGAAACGTTTAGTGCGTAATATCAAAACGACACTAAGAACGAAGTTCGTACACAAATGCGAAACCACGTTCACAAGCCAGGCAGTAACTTACGCTTGCAACTCCCAACAGTAAAAGTGTCGACAAAACGAAAAAAATAATTCCTTCTGAACCCAATTCCCAGTGAAATATAGAAAATCCATTTGCAACACTTGGGCGTGTTAAAATAATATACAAGTAGATTTATAGTGTTCAGGTGTCCGAGCAGACTTCTATTTATGAAAGCAAACGTGATTTTAATGAGCATTGACGGGTTCAGTTTTTATTTTAAGGACTTTTATTGTAACGACTTCGACTTTCGCTCTGCACTTTAGGGTTATTACTTAGGGTTGCTACATCGAGAATTTATTTGCTTATTTGGTATGGTTTGTTTTATCGAGCAATTTCAATTTCGAAAATAAATAGGGCTAGTCAGAGTGAGACAAACTTTATTTGATTTTTATCTTATATATACCTTTAAACGAGCAATTCTTGTACTCGTATATATCTGAATCTAGGAAACGGCTCCATGGATTTTCATGAAATTTAGTATGCAGGAGGTTTCGGGGGCGATAAATCGATCTAGCTTTTTAGAAAACGTCATTTTCCCTATTTTCACCCGAGTAGAGCTCGCCTAGGTACTAGTGAATTAATAGTCGTACTAGAATAAATACTTATTGTCAAATTCTAACTAGATTTTTTTCAGTATCATCGGTTACAATAGATGCGTTTTCACGCGGTTATGCGCGCTTGCGCATAACATAACATGAAAACCATTGAGGCGCTACAGTCAGTTATGTTATGTTATAAAAATTTAAAAACTTATTTAATATTTAGACGTAACACAATCCTAAAAATCGAACCAATTTACATATATTTTTTAATATTTTTAATCGATACGGTATTCTGACGCAAAATTGACGTCACAGCACTAATTGTAAGTCTGACTCAAGTCACTGACGTATGAACTAAAAGAGGAACACAAAAGAACGCCTGTTTAGGTTTTATTTACGCATTGTCAAGTTCGTTTGATTTAGTGGGTTACGCATCTTCACTACGTTTCTTGAAAAGGTGAACAAAAGTTAAATGGGTTTCATTTGCAACGACAATGATCATGGAAATGAGAAGTAAATTTCGTCCTATCTGCTGCCAAGCTGTATTTTCAAGTAGTCAAAAGCCGCAACAAAATATAATAAGAGATTGGCTTCCTACTTAAGAGTTCGGCCCAGATTGCTCAAGATTAACAAACAAAAATGAAAAGTAGAAAGAGTCATGAAGTAAGGTTCTATGGGCCTGTAAAAAGTTATACCTATATTTGAAGAGAAAGGTAAATTTTTGTGGGTCACAAACAAAATCATTCACGATAACCTCCTCCTACCTCCTCTATAACATCTGTAATACTTTTCATGATTTAATAAATTTATTATTATTTCTTTAATTATTAGTATTAACTCTTCAGTCTTTTAGGTACCAACTTTAAACTAGTAAAGTACCAAAATCATTGCAGAGATCATAATATCGATAAAAAGCGACGACTTCACTCAAAATAATCACAAACACTAAAATTATTCAGTACATTTTTTATTACTAAAAATCTCAAGTGCTCACTCAAAGACTTACTTTTATATATCATATACTGGCCAGATTGTATATTTCTTACAAATATATTGCAGTTTTACAATGTAACGTTGCTTTGTTTCGCAAGTGGCCCCGGCTGAAATTTTAACTGCCTTCGAGATTTGTGGCCTGTGAATTATGGCCTGCGATAGTGATGGGCGCATCGAAGTTAACTTAGGAATCGATATCGATGAAATTATTGATTTTCAGTTAGAAGTAGATATCGTGTTTAAAAAATTGAGCAAGTTTACGCATACTTTAACAAATTATATTCAAATTAACCAGGTTTAATTTTCTAAACTTATTTACGTCTTCTTTTTTTCTAAAATAGAGGTTTACAATTGATTTTATCACAATAATAGAAATATCACTTATCAATGATCAAAATCGGCTTATTTGTTTCGGAGCGACGAAGCCACAGCCAGACACAGATATACACAGTAAAACACCCCTCTGGTTGCCGGAGGTTCAAATTATACTAAATATCGATATCCCAACTGACCAACACTATACTTTTTGCAAGCTCCTTAACCATCGATTTAGTGGTTGCATGTGCTGAGCAGATGCAAGCACTACCCATGGGTCACAAAAACAAAAGTTTTGGAAACCCAAAACTTAAGTCATAAAAGATTTGGTGTTTTAAAAACAATAAGCCCCTTGAGGGCGTGAGAAAGATTTTTACAAATGACCATTTTGAGTTAAATATGTTTCTTAAATAAATTAAGTTCGACAAAAGAAAGACAGCTGAAGCGTTGCTTGTCTCAGTGCATTGTCATAAGTCCATGCTTGCTTGGTACTTGAAATAAAGACAATGGACAGACTTCTAAATAAAGTCGATGTGTGAATAGTCACAATTGATCAAAATGTTGTTGCATAGACCATAGTTTCCTTTAAGGTCGGTCAGAAAATATGATAAAGTTGTAATGCATGCTGTTTGCTAGCGCCAATACCCACTTTGTTAAAAGACTTAAACGTATAATAACTTTTCATCTTCACAGGGTACTTTATTAACCCCGACGGAAAAAAAAGGGTTGTTATAAGTTAGAAGTGTGTACCTGTGTGTTTGTGTATTGGTGAATTTGTGTATCTGTCTGTAGCATCATAGCTCCTAAACGGATGAACCGATTTTGATTTAGTTTTTGTTTGAAAGGTGACTTTATCTAGACTGTTCTTAGCCATGTTTGATGTAAATCGGTTCAGCCGTTCTAAAGTTATGGGCGTTTTAATGATGGAACCGGGTGTTTTCGCATGTTATCGTGTCATTATTACGTTGATTTGATTGATTGTCGATCGAAGCGTGTCTACTACTTGATAAATTATTGCATGAAATAAAAATGTGTCGGGGGATTTTAAATTTTACTTGTTATAAGTAGATTACAAAAGAATCAAGAACAACAAATGCGTAATCTACACTTCTATACTAATACTAATAATATTATAAAGAGGAAAGATTTTATTATTTGTTTGTTTGTAATGAATAGGCTGGACCGATTTGAAAAATTCTTTCACCAATAGAAAGCTACATTATCCCTGAGTGACATAAGCTATTTTTTTATCCCGAAAACGGGTCCTGTGGGGTGGTCCACGGGAGCGAAGCCGCGGGCAACAGCTAGTGTATTTTTTTTTAATAAAAAAACGTTGCCCCACACTAGGAATTTCTTCCTGTATCGTGGGTGCGTTTACAAACATATAAACTCACATACACAAACACCCAGAGCCGAAACAACTATCTGTAGGTCATACAAATATTTGTTCCGTGCGGGAATCGAACCCGCGACACGCAGCGCAGCAGTCAATCGCTCAACCACTGCGCCAACCGTGCGCCCGTATTATATAGGCATTCTCAATAAGTCTAAGACTTTAATTTCTTCAGACGATTCTCTCCTTTTTTTATATCCTTATTACCCACACATGACAAGCCTCCAAGGATTATATTTCTCTCTAATGCCCGAATCTTCATATACATCTTGTACTCCCGAATTATCCCAAAGACAATGGGTTTACGTCTGATTGTTTGAACCCTTTAATCTGACACTATTTGGGTACAAATTATGTAAAACAATGGGAGGGGACTAATCTTGAACGTTGGTGGTCTGACCCTGGATGTTTTCCCGAATTTATAATCTGAGGATGACCCTTTATGATTCTAATAAATTCAAATCTTAAACAAATTAAAACCCAATGTAATTTAAAGCCAATAAAAAATACTTCTTCATCTTTTCGAGTTGATGGAAAACTTTTTAAAAGGCTCAGTGGGTGGCAAATTAATTGCAGAGTCAGTGGATAATATCGGATCCTCATTAGAGCAGGCTAAAAACACACAAACTGTATTTCAAATCATTATCGAAACGGTATAAATATTTTTAATTTGTTTTGCAAAGTTTTTGTAGAAAGAAAAGAACTTTAGCCATAATTATCAAAGTCAGCTCTCCAAAAAAACTGTATTATCAGTTTAAAACGTGTAGAAAACTGTCAGTAAATAAAAAAAAACCCTATAAATTTGAGAAAAATATTTCAGACTGGTCACTACAATAATTTGAATATTAAATAAAATCTACTTTATAAAAAAAACACGTCTAATACAAATTCTTAATGTAAAGCGAATCTTTTGTATTGCCGCTACATGACTTTTTAATTGCTTGGAACAAAGCCAAAAATAATTTTATACGTAGGTGTACATTACTGTATATTCAAATTGTATGTACAACATAATGTGGAGTCGATCAAAATGATTTATGATGAGTTCAAAAGTACATTTACACTTGAATTCGTAAAATAGAAATTGTTGGAGTGTAGCATAAAAGTGCTTAGGTTCGTAAGCTACATGAATATCCAATTACATACTAGATTTCAGAATAATCTTGTTCAGAAAATATGAGACGTTGATTTTACAAACGAGGCGGATAATTTCAATGATGTACCATTTTTGTAAAAAAATATCATTTATATTTTCCGTTATTGTTATACATTTTCCAACAAGTTCATGCAGGTGACGATCGTTTGATGTTTTTTTTACGCAAGGATGGACGAGACGAACGAACGATTGATTTCGTATTTTAGGTTTTTTTAATTTTATATTTAGAATTTTATTATGGACTCGCGTTTGATATCGCGTTTTGTATCTCGCCTGATACTACTACCGTAAGTAAGTAAGTGATGATGTGGTCTACGGTGAAGCACAATTTTTGTAAATGAAGATTTTCATTGATTAAATTAGGGACAAATTATTAAACGTATTAGTCGTATTATAAATAGTAGCATCTCACAATACCATTAACTAATCATATTATTATGAAAAACAACCAATCTGCCTAGCCTTTTCCCAACTATATTGGGGTCGGCTTCCAGTCTAACCGGATTCAGCTGAGTGCTGAGTACCAGTGTTTTACATGGAGCGACTGCCTATCTGACCTCCACAACCCAGTAACTGGGTAACACGGAACCCCTTGGCAAGACTGGTGTCAGATCTCAAGCTACTGACTACTCGTAACGACTGTCAAAGATCTTCAAATGGCAGCCGGGACCAACGGCTTAACGTGCTTTCCGAGGCACGGAGTAAACTCGGTATGTTGAAATGGTCACCCATCCACGGGCCGACCTCGTCAAGCGTTGCTTAACCTTGTTGATCGACCCGTGCGGCTGTTATTATTTAGCCACGAGCTCTTCATTTCTACCAATTCAACCAACCAACCAACAACCAATTCTATTATTATGAAAAACATTTCTACCAAATCCATAATTATAGTTTTTTGGTGCTTATTGTAGTTATTCATAATTTCTGTTAGCTCCCAATGTGTTTGACATCCATTCAAGTTCTAACTCCTCAAGCCCATTCAAAAGTACTACGCTATCTACCATCATAACAGTACCTCTAATTACAAACGACGGTCACAAACTCATTGTTAATCAGTTAATCACTAATTAATGACTGCACTAAGCCGTCCTCTACACCATTGTCAATGAAGGTTACATTCCTATGGAGTATGGCGTGTACTTCCTCGTTCCATACAGGAACTATAATGATTGGCATGAGGAGTATGATCGATAATATCGTTCATTCATGGTTATGTCTTAGGGCTGTTGTACACGGGAAATCCGATTTCCAAAAGTGTCGAAAGGCGTTTCTTATTCGGTTCATATATGTAGGTTAATAGTTATATAACTTTCAGCACATGTATCTGAAACAAGTTTGTTTCATTCTTGAAACATATCTACAATCATTATTTTGTGCGAAAGAAGACAAGGCTTTGCAGATTATCTAACGTTTGATAGTATCTAAAATTGTATGCGAAACGTTCCATTCATTACTATAACAAATGAATATATCCTTTTTCAGTTCAGTTCAGTTCAGGTCAATACTAAATAAATAATAAGTAATCCCTTCAAAGTCAGAGTGAACAGGCTTCTTCTAGGTAAGCTCACTCCATCGTTGACTCTGTCTCTGTCACCTCTGATCTAGTCTAGAGTAAGAGCAAACCCATCACATATGAATAAAAAAAAAATAAGATATGTTTCTTCTAGGAGTGCATGCTCCATCGTCATCGCTTACCATCAGGTGCGATAGTGGTCAATCCCAAACCTGTCATTAATAATAATAAATCTTCAGAAGCGTTAGTCTATTAGGATTTCATGTATTGTATTGTAGGAACCCAGCCAAGGCCCCTTTAAACCTTTTTCTCTTTGACTGCCCACAAACATCGACAGAAATTCAAAAGCGTTTCTACCTAATCTACCAAACCAACTTGAAAGGTCTTAATCATGAACCCAAGCTTGCCTACCGGGTTCACGCGTGTTGCTATTCCGGCTCCCTTAGGGCAAATACTGGTACATGTCCAGGATATTTATCGATGACTCTAACAATAGCAGATGCCATTCATCATAGCTTCGTGCCTTATATAGCTCCTCGGTTTAAAGGACTAGACACGCGATACATAGTAATGAGTAACGAGAAATGGAATGAGGTTATCAGGTGGCTGAGTGTTGTTTGTTGGTGTTGCGTTGGTACCTATCAAGGTTTTTTGGGGTTCAAGGATTATTATTACATAACATAACATCACTCCTGTACTAACTGATGGGTTGGGGAGCTTTGTACTCATAATAGTGCAACCACATTCATAATAATCATTATTTGTTCAACACAACAAATTGTATGTAAGAGGTTAAAAAAAATACGCGTCATGTTTGCCTTAGATAGTGGCATGCAAATATTAAAATAGAATTTAAAACAAAATAATAAATTTCAAAACAAAATAATTAAATTCAAATTTTATAATGCCTGAATGTCACGTCATGTCACATAACTCAAGACCGTAAGGTCTTGAGTTAGTTCTTTATAGATTTTTTTTATAGTTCTTTGTAGGTAGCTCTGGCGACAAACTTTCCTGTAAACGTTTATAAACTAATGATTGATTGATGCTCTTATGCCAAAAGGAACTAAAGGCAAGATCAACAAAACGGCGGTGAGGCCGGCTATGATGTACGGTGCGGAATGTTGGCCCGTGATAAACATGCACGTACAAAAGCTTCACACTGCCGAGATGAAGATGCTGAGGTGGTCTGGTGGTGTAACTAGACTGGACAAAGTACGAAACGAGCATATCCGTGGTAGTTTCAAAGTCGCCCCTATATCAGAGAAACTAATCGAAAGCCGTCTCAGATGGTATGGTCACGTGATGCGAAGACACGAGAAACATAGTGATGAAACTACCTGAACACAAGAGAGGTAGAGAACGACCTCCGGCTACGTGGTGGACTAGCATGACGAAACTCCTATTAGAGGAAGAACTGCCCAACCCGACAACCCAGGACAGATTGTCCTGGCGCCATAAAATTAGGAGAGCCGACCCCACCTAAAGAGGGATAGAGCGAGGCAGAAGAATAAAATTAATGTTGAGCCAGCATCTTTCACAAACTTTCTCATAAAATTAAAGACTCGTGATTCCCAGTCAGAACGATGTGGTAACATTGAAATCTACCTCCAAACCGCATCTTTCCTTTCATTTCCTGAAGCCCATTCATTGATGTTGAACGATTAATATTCGACATCAATGGTAACCAGATTTAGTTTATTTTACATTTCCTTTGTCTCATATATCAAAGGGACTTCGATAGAACCAGAGCATAAATACTTTGTATCATCTTGAACTAGAAATTATCTACTGAAAAGTATAAATAATCGAATAATCGACCTATTAAAGACTGTATTTTTTTTTTTTTTTTTTTTTTTTTAAAACATTGCCCCACTCTAGGAATTTCTTCCTGTATCGTGGGTGCGTTTACAAACATATAAACTCACATACACAAACACCCAGAGCCGGAACAACTATATGTAGGACATACAAATATTTGTTCGAACCCGCGACACGCAGCGCAGCAGTCAATCGCTCAACCACTGCGCCAACCGTGCGCCCAATTATATAGTATTAAATAAAACTAAATTATTTCTTTTAATTTATTGACCAGCGTTTTAACATGTCAATCATTGTTACCATCATTCTCACTTAGGGTATGAGGATAAACAGTAGACAAAGCTTTCAGTCATGATACAGACCGTTTCTCTTTTTCATCTCCACTCAAAATACTGTTTACCGAAGTCTGCCCCTCACAATCAGTAACTACACCATTAAAATCACAAAAAACCACTTAAAACATCCCCTAAAAATAAAACCGCGAACGAAATAAGGCGTCAAGTATCAATGTCAAGCCAAAACTGATACTCACACCCACATACCTAACTCTGCTGCTCCGACACAAATAGCCAATGAAATCTCGATCTTATTGCTATTAAAATAGAAGTGGGTGGAGTATGTTTTTATGATAACATCCTTGGTCGTGTTTTGAGGTATATCGTGTGACACACGTCATATCGAGTGCGTTCGTGCGAGATTTAGAAATAGCTCGGTTTCCTGTGATTTTACGGTTACTTCATAATAATGTGACACGGGGTGGCCGGTTTGAGATTATGGAAATAATTTGTGTAGACAATCCCCAAGGGTAAATAGGAATAGGTTGTGTGCGCAATTAGATCTTTCAAGTCAAAATGAAAATTGTTTTTCAAAGACTGAAAAATGTTGACGAAACTATCTAATCAAAGCTTTTGAGGAAATCGGTGTTTCTTAAACCTGTTAGTCTTATACAAATACTAGAAAAAGGAAATTTACGCCGAAAGACTAGTCAAATAGGTTTCAATGCATTGAATTGATAAATAAAATAATTACTTCTAAAACGTAAACTATGTTCTAATGATTAGACTACCGAATTCAGTCTTTTGATATACTAACGAATTCAGTATTTTGAACGCTGACATATTCTTTAAATTCACACATTTGCTGAAGCGGTCTTTACAAAAGAAGAACACATGAGAACAAAAACTACCGACGCAACTCTTTGAAATCTTCACTTTTTAACACATTATTAAATTAATCACTTAACATCTTATTAGCCGTAGTACCCAATAGTTTGTTATGACAACTTCAAAGCCCTAGCCGAAATATAGGAAACTATTAACAAACGTAGATTCAAAAAGATGAAAAGGAATATTTTTAATTCCAACGACTTGTCGCGTCGGGAATATAAAAATATTAAAAAGACACACCGCTACATCCGTTTCCTGTTCGGATTTCGTAGTTTGCGCGTGCGCAAGCTTTTTCCCAATTAAGATGGCGGCTAAAGGCGGAAGCAGAACGTCGTTCATAGCAACCCGATACGTCATTTCCGTTTGTAATATGACAGTTGCGAAATTTGAATTCAACGGTTGTGTTGACGTTTAATTTGACAGGAATGTCAGTTTGTAACCAAATGTCAAGTATTTTGGCACGAAGCAGATGGTTTTATTTTAAGGTAGATGGTATAGTCTGTGGAAGTCAACCCCAACGTTGAAAAGGCCTGGCAGATGATGACTTTAATTTGTGTCGCGAAATGTGTCATTTTGCGGGCACAGAGATGCGGTCATATGACATAAAATTGAACCCAGTATTGCTAAAGTTATACTTATGTAAGAAATTAAAGTTTAGGACATACCTAATAGGCAATATTACAAAGTAAATACTTGGTGTTAGGTATTCGCGGATTTCCGCATAATAACTTATGTAAACAGTTTAAGTTGAACCAAACTAACAATGACCAACATTGCACATCGGCGTGAAACAAATGAGTGTACGACTAAGTAAGAAGTAAATATCTATAGTAAAAAGATCTCAAGTGCACATTAAAACCTAGTCGTTAAAGCATTGTCAAAATTTTTAAGTACATTAAATGTTAAGTTACATGATCGGCAATTCCAAAGACCAATGGCACATTCTGTTAGAGTCAACATAGTTGTCAACTGTCAGCTGCAAAACGTAAATTTCGAAGTCATCATTAGCAAGAATATTATCGCAAAAACTTCTCCATCATAAATTCTTATTACAAAAGGATAATTACTAGCATTTCTGCTAATAGGCACCGAATAGTGAAACCTTTTTTGCTACTGTTCGAACTTTTTCTATCGCTTCCAATTTTGGCGCGAAGGGTGGCCACCATCTTGAATTTATTTATAGAAGCACGCGCACGTTTCTTTTAGGTGCGTTCAATTAGTTTGATTTGTGAGAAATCGATTTCATGGAAGTTTAACTGGGGAAGTTCTTAAAATGCTATTTAAATATTTTTTAATAAGCAGAATACCAACATTCTGAAAATACTTACGTTAGGATCTAAGGGGAGGTTAGATAATTTAAGAAGAAAGAATGTCATGTTTGGCTCATATTCTAAGTCATTTTGAAGGAAACTTCCTCCGTTCTACAGTTCCACTCAACTTGCATGACTATGGAAACAAATCCTTGATTAATTGCAATAAAAAACTTGTCTAAACTATAGATACTGAACTATAACTGTCAAATAAGTTATTATTATTATTATTTTTTTCTTAACTCTAATCCCCACCAACAAAATTGGCGCCTATTAATTGCAAACACATCCGTAACATTCCTCTTTCATTCCTCTCGCACTTTTATCCTTCATACCAAGGTTCATCTTGCATTCATCCTCTTGTACGAGTATACTGTGTGGCTTCATTTCAATAACTACGGGCATGTTTTATTTATTTATCACAGTAAACTTAAAATACAAAAAAAATATACAAGAGTTCTGTTTATCTCAGAAATACAATCGTGCAAATATTGCTGATTAACAAAAATATAGAATACAAGGTATCACAAATTGTGCAAAAGTGCAGTTTATCACAGGAAATACAAAAGGTGCTTTCTATCACAAGAGTACATTATTGCTAAGGATATAAAAACACAAAAGTGCAGTTTATCATAACAAATCAGTCTTATACAATTTATAAACTTAGGTACTATCATGAAATACTGTCGGCTATACATGTCCTTATTATTATTTGTTGAACATAGGTAGGTTAGGTACAGATGTTGTAATTGGTTGAAATGGTTTCAGTGGTATCAAGGTAATATGAACAATAAATAATCTTAAAAAAAAAAAAACAATAATGATGATACGAGAACACAGTCTGTGTTAACTACCATGCTAACGTTAAACGATATTGTCGACCCACTTTATAAAACTAACGATGTAGACAATAAGATTAAAAGTGATAATAAAAGCACAAACGGAACAGCGGATACAATCCATATTTCTTTTATCCACAACCCACATACGAACAGTTTCAACAAAGATACTACGCTTCTTCAAAGTTCACCTAGCCAAAAGCGATAGAAACGGTTTCCTCTCTAAATTCTCACGTAAATCATCAAAGAGTCTATGAGCTTGGAGTATTTTATGTGGGTACGTCTGTAATTACTCCGGCGCGTGGGCAAGTGCTAACAAAGTTATTTATTGACCTTTTGCCAACGGAAGCTTGCACTCATAATAGTTAATTTGGTTTATTAACTGTGATATATTTTGTCTGGTTTGTCTTGGTTGCTGTACTTATGTCTTCTATTGTTTGTTTATCTTGTAAAGACAATGATGATTATTTATTGTAAATTTTCGTTTTTAATCGTTTTTTCATTATAATTCCGTCCATCGTTAATAAGGAATCTAAGGATTCTGTAAGACTATTGATAGCGTTTATTCCAGTCATATCCATAGGCTCCTTGAAAACAATATATATTTCTAACATTAACATTAGAAACGGGATATTTACCATGTTTACTGTTTGTTGTGAGTTCCCGATATTTCTGTGGTGGTGGTTTCGGTGGTAAAACGAACAAGAAAGAGGGTAGACCGATATGTCTCCTCATAAACACCCACCCGCAATGACTTTTCAGTTTATCCGTGATCATGGTGCTTGCAACAGCACCGAAATATCGGGAACTCACAACAAACAGTAAACATGGTAACAATCCCGTTTCTAATGTTAATGTTAGTGTTAGTGACCATGACAGTTTAAAAACTAATATATATTTCAGTTGTTATTCTGTCAAGATCTTTTCAACTTTAATAACGTTGGAGCCAGAAAGGGAAGAAGACTCTTGCTACCTTTAAGATTTGTCACCTAACACAATAGACAGCGAAATGAAAAGACGGATGGTACGCGTTTGCCCTGCAGAGAGGCACAACCGTTTCATAATGAATAATAATTTATCTAGTTACAAGAAATAATTATCTATTAAAATGTAACATTAATTGCTAAGTTCTCCAGGTCTATACCACCTCATATATCTCTCAAAGCAAGCTACAACGCTACTTTAATTAAACACACGTTTCCTAACATCTAATAAACTATCCCTAGTATAATTTCTGATGTTAGTTCGCATCAACATTACAGCTTACATTAACATCGCTTTCACGATCCACGTCTACAAAATCAAGAAAGCGAAATGTTCCCGCCAACATGCGTTTGCGCAGGAAGACTCTTCGAAGAGATATGGAATAGATAGTTGCAGAAGGTTCATCCCAAAACATGATGAAGCCTGGACAGGTGATGAAAGAAATGGAATCTGTACATTTATTAAAGTTGATCTTAAGGGGATAGATGGGTCCAACAAAGAGTCGAATACTGATTGAATAACAGTAAAATCACATGAGTAAACTTATTCCGACAGAATTTCGGTCATAGTGGCCAATCTCAAAAGAGATTATTATGTACTACTACTGTTCTTGTTCTTGTAATGTACTAATGTTTTTATGTCGTTTCGGGGCAATTCAATTATTTTCTTCTTCTTACTAAAGTACGCAAGATATACTATTATAGTGCATAAAAGTACGACCGATCGGACAGAGATCAGATGCAGTTCCAACAGCTATACATGCTTGCGAAGGTACTAAGAGTCACACTACCAACTTTCATACTCCGGGCTAAATCAACCTTTCGACCACGAGAATTACATTGGTGAATAAATCCAACTAAAATCATACCTAACCAAAACTAAACATATTTTAATTTAGCGAGTTTTAGAAGTTGGTCTTCTTAATTACCTCGTTTTGTGGCATATGCGCATGAGTTGATCTAATACGTCGCGCTCAATTTAGAAGACGAATTTACTCTAGAAACAGTCGTGTACTTTATTAGTTTATTAAAGAAAACGTTGGCTGCGCTGCCAAAATGCGACTTTAATGCCTAACGCTAGTAGTAATACTAGTTTGTTTACATGCTAAATAATCTCGACTTTGTAGAAAATAGACTTTCTATTTTGAATGTGACTAAAGTTATCTATCAAAACTTCTACTGCATATACTATTTTGTGAGTTATTTCCAGTCTGAACTGCTCAAATGCTGGATGGCTTCTTCATGTACAGGTAAGGCGTGCGCATACAGTTGCTTAAGCCCAGTTTTATGATCCCTAGTTAACTCAACTAATGGTGAAATATTCTAACCAATGTTTTCAAATTCTAAGTCTAATAAATGGTCAAATAATTAACTTTCCCACTTATTTGAGCATTTGTGAAGCGTTTGATCATGAAAAACGCATTTTAGTAAAATTTGAATACGTAAGTAACAGCAATCAGCAACCATCGCACGACCAAACGCTTTATATCATAAAAGTCGGAATTACCTACAGTGTCGGTATGATAGGTTCTACACAATCGTTTGCTAATCGCTCGCTGTTTGTCATTTATTTCTAAAAAAAAAACGCCGCCAAAAGCTCAAAAACTTCTGTATTGAAGAGCAATTATTGCGCAAAAATCGCTATCGTTTTGCTCTTGCAAGATTCGTAATAAGCCTGCCGGTTTTAATGATGTCCAAGATAAACTTGGAAAATACCAATGATTGTGCAATAAATGCAATAAAGAATCCTATAGCTAGGTTCTTCCACCTTTGCCACATTTATTTTAACTTCTAAGCTTTTTCATATCACATTTTAATTCTGATCATGATACATACGTTCACAGGTCCCACACAATACACTCTAAGGCAATGTGGCCATTCTTCATCGACCTAATAAAACATTATATCTATTTTTTTCCATTTTACCAAAATATTTTAAAAGGACATCTTCGCCCGTCCATAGACGACTTCCGGAATCTATTTGGATGTCGTCGGCTTCCAATACAATTCGGTAGGAAACCATTAGTCACGGATTACTTAGCCCCGGTAGTGACGTACTGATCCTGGCCACCGTTGTTGGTAAACCCCGGATTAAAAACGGTTTAAGAAAAAAGATTTTTGAAATTCGAATTTGTCGTTTGGGTGGTGGGAATGGATTGAATTATGACCGTTTTGTGTTTAATTTTATTTATCGTATGCTGTGACATGATCGAGCTAACGAAAACTCGCCCGAAGTCACTCATATCGTGAATTATGACGTCATGCAATACCTAGGAGACCTAATAGCAAACCACGGTGGTTGCGGAGACGAAATCAAGCGACGCATGGCTATCACCAGGTCAGCCATGGCTATGACTTGTATACATCTATCCCTTTTTCACAGTCGAACCATTATAGTTTTGACACGTCATGGTACAGGGAAAGAAAGAAAGAGAGAAACAGAAAAAGTTAAATAGACGCTCTGGAAATGTGGTGTGGAAACTGCTAAGAGTATCCTGGAGTGAATTTCGCACCAACGTATCTATTCTCCAAGAACTCGGTAACAAGCAAGCTCGAATTCTTTAGTTACTTCGTCACGTGTCCCGACGAGGCAAGGAATCTATTGGGCGGCTTGTAGTCCAGGGGAAAGTGGAAGGAACGAGAGCGCGTGGCAGGTCACCCATGCGATGGACCGACCAGATGAAGTCTGCAGTAGGTGGTCCACTGCATGAGTGCACACGTGTCACAGCCGACAGGAGGAATGGCGTCGCATCGTGTAGCGAATCATGGCGGCACGTTGTCTCTCTGCGACACGCTGACCACGACCACTCTGTCAAGAGTGTACCGACAAAGAAATAGAGAACATGACATTCCCCCGAATTTTGAATAAAGCAAAACTGTCAACATTTTCATTAAAATAGAGTTTGACACTTTCTTAACACCAAATACTCAATTCAAAAATCGGCCCTTTGTATTTTAACATCTCAAATTGAGAATTGGAAGTTAAGAATTTGTGAAAGTACTTTGTTTATCAAATTTTCAAACAATGAATTCGCAATTCAGGTCAAATCAGCAGAATAGGTTTTTTTTTATATTCCTATATTTCGGATTGGTATAGAAATCAAGAAACTATTGGCCATAGATTGTCAACGTAACTTTTATCAATATTTGTTTCCGAGAACATTTGATATACCAGAAAGGCCTAGTAATGGATAGTAATAATTTTAACCATTTAATGGTAAATCGTGTTTGGAATCCATTATGTTTTATTTTACGATTCAGTGTAGTCAGTAAATTTTAATAATAAAACACGCTCTTGACCGTTTATTCCGTAATAATAATCAGTTTTCAATAACTTTCTAGTTTCATGTTCCCCGATCTGATTTAGTGCACTTACCTAACAGCACCATACAATTAATACAGAAGTACAACTATAAAACACGAGAATTAGCTTATGCTAACTATAATAGCTACTGTAACTGTTGTGTATTATATCTTTTACTATTTGGTTTTTATAATCAAACCACCAGAGCCATGTCCTGTTCTGTCAGAGGCAAACAATAATTTTCCCATTTTCCTGCTAACCCTAACTTGCTTTTACGACTAACTCGATTTTACTGCCCAGAGTGTACCGACTAAGAAGAAAAAGTTTACTGGTACCTCCAACCGAAGATTCTGAGCCCTCATCTAATTATGGTTAGCTTTTTATTTGCAAAAGCCCGATGTAAGAAAAACCTTTCACCTTCCTTCACAGAGGCAATCATAAGAGTTTTGATACCACAAAAAGATATAGAGAAAATTCCTTCTTTATATTAAACTAGCTACCGCGGCCCCGCGGCTTCGCTCCCGTCAACTAGCTATCCATCTACTCTACCTATCACCTACCATACTTACCTACCCTACTTACCTATCCACCAACCTTGTGCAAACACCGCTACTACCAAATAATGAATTGTATAGGCAAAATGTTGCTACTTTGGGTTACATTATTCCAATTTTCATAAGGATCTCAATTTTTTTTGAAAATAATTTGTAGCCTTTGTTATTCGGGCATAATGTAGCTTTCCATAGGTGAAAGAATTTTTAAAATCGGTCCAGTAGTTTCAGAGCCTATTCGGTACAAACAAACAAACATAAAAATCTTTCCTCTTTATCATATTCGTAAAGATTTTGAAAACAAGTTCATAAAGGAATGGACTTTCTGCACTCTATCTTGTACAGACCCACCCAACACTTAATAGAAATGTACCGTCCTGTCTTGACCGCCTTTATTTATGCAAAGCCAAGTGCAAAAGCAAGGTGCTCTGTTGGTTTAAACACTTGGACTACACAAGGTGTTCATTTAAATAATAACAAGAGAAAAGTGATTGTAAATGAGGTAGTCAGTGTACCTGATTCAGGGTGTTTGAATAAATGGTGAGACTTAATGAAGTATAGAACGGATTTCGTGTAGAATAAGGGAGCTGGTTTCTTCTTGTAGAGGTCTCGGTTTGGGTTTGGTGCTTTTGTAAATTATAAGAGCATCGAATTTTGTATTTAGGATCATATACTCGTTAGTTTGACCAGTATTTGGAGTTAAAAACATGTTGACCAGATAGAAAAAGACATGGACCAAAGTTTGACCTGTTTTAGGATAAAAATTATTTTGAAAAAGATACTTCTTAAATTGGGAACTTAATCTATAAATGTATGGATTGTTGAGTAATAAACAAACCAAATCCAGACATACCTGTCTGGATTTAGTTTGTTTCTGACTTCTGGACGAAGAAGATTCGCTATATGGGGGTCAGCCCCATAAATTGGGACAAAAAAAAACAGTCGCACGGCTCGTTCTTCAAGGTTAAGCAACGCTTGCCGAGGTCGGTCCGTAGATGGGTGACCATATTATACATAGCGAGATATGACCATATTATCCACCGTGCCTCGAAATGCACACTAAGCCTTTTATCCCGGCTGTCATTTGAAGATCTTTGACAGTCGTTACGGGTAGTCAGAACCCTGAAATCTGAGATCAGTCTTGCCAAGGGGTGTCGTGTTAGCCAGTTTCTGGGTTGTGGCGGTCAGATAGGCAGTCGCTCCATGTAAATCACTGGTACTCAGCTGAATCCATCTAGACTGTAAGCAGAGCCCAACATAATTGGGAAAGGGCTAGGCAGATTGATTGATAAGAGAAGGATGACAATGAGTGAGAAAATTAGAACTGTTCGTTTCATCTTTAGATTTGTACCCAAATACAACATAATTTAATAGATAATAGTAGTTTTTGCAACGTGTAATAGGGGTTATTAAAACACGAATGTGGGTTTATCACACGAGGCGAAACCGAGCGTGATAATAGTATCACACGAGTATTTTAATACCTAATTATATGCTGTTGCATACACTATTTTATCTTCACTCATACAGTTGAAATAAAACAAAAGTGGTAACGGAAAACTTGGGTCTCTCTTAATCCTAAAATGTCTCAGAATTTATCTGAAAGTCTAAAGCCACTTAAGTGGCGAGCCTATCGGCTATTTACCAAATACCAATTGGCCTTAAATTCAAAATTTACCATAAAACGGGAATTTGTTTGAATACACAACTTTCTTATCCAATATCGAGGCGTTATAATCTAGGCTTAGGATACTCGATAGGGATTAGGTTTAGGCACAATAGAGCCTTAGGTAGGCAGTGTTAAGATAAGCTGACAATAAGTAGCTAAGGTTGCCAGCTCCTAAAATTGGAAAGCCGAATAGACCAGCCCTCCTAGCCAAGTTACAAACGCTTCGTATCGAATCTCTTTCTACAATCGTTAACGCCTCCTATTTGTATGGTCTGACCACGTGATTTAACGTTCAGATGATTAGTTTTCTACTAGCGTTATCGATTGTAGATTGTCAACTAGGCTACAGGTACTGCTAGTTTTGCCGGACACCATATTTTATTAACGCTTTTGTGCCTTTGTTTTAAATTAATTAACACTATATTGTATAGTTATGTTATACAGGTTGAGTTTTTCAAGTGGGCGTGGATGGCCAAACCCGAAATTATGAGGAATAGGGAAAAACACTCGAAAGAGTCACGGTGCCGATTTCGATGAAAACTAAAACTGCATTTTTGAAATTAAAAACAAAAACTCAGTCAGGAATCGAGGCAGTTGATTTTGAAAAAAATAAGCGGAAAAATATACAAAGTCAGACAGGGACTTTGTTTTCTACTATTTTGTTTACAATTTAATATAATTGCAATTTTATTTAATTTTCACTGAAATTTTAATATAATTTCAGTGAAATTAAAGTAAATGTAAAAACATAACAAAAGCAGGACAGGACGTCCACCGTCTATATCAAGAACTAGTAGTAGGACTAGACCAGCACTATCCGAAAGCCGCCGCGCGGGACAACCCTACGAGGCTGGATACTAAAGCGGAACAGAACATGGCGACCGATTAAAGACTATTGTTGATAAGCCTACATGGTGCACAGATCAGCTAAATGGAATAGCGGTTTTGCCAGCTTGGTAAAGGAGGATATTTGGAGATAAAGATCGCTTAATTAGATCCTTACATTCAAATATCTCGACACTGTGCACCAAATACTAGGCCTTTTGTTCGTTCAAGTGACTTTTTGAGCCTCTTAATATACAAGATGCATCGTGTACTGCATGGCAGATTCAATTTTAAAATATACTGCAGTCTTTTAAAAGAGTTTGAGTTCCTGAGTTTGTATCACCAATTATTTTCAAATAAAGCTAAAAATTAACTTCCAAACCAGAAGCCTAATTGCTAAGTGAATTCGGCAAAGAAAACTTATAGGTAAGGGTGACGACACCTTTAAAATAACGTTTTGTATAGCGTAATACACTCGAAAGGGGATAGGTCGTGGAAAGGATATGTGACATATGAATTGAATGTAAAGAGTGAACGGAAGCGGAATAATCAAATGAAAACGTCAGTATATTGAAATTTTGTAATGAAAAATGTCAAGTATTTGACAAGCTCGATTCGCTTTCATTGGTGAAGCTCTTTTCAAAAGAGTCCAATAATTTTAGGCATTACCGGAAAAAAATAAACGGAATGTTTTATACTCTCTTATGGTTTCTTGCAAAAAAATATTCATAACCAACTAAGACTCATCTCATTTCAGATTTCAGTCGTGATTAGTTGAATTAATAACTTTTAAGATTTGTGTGAACTAAAGAGACACTCTTCCTAGACGTTGCCAAGAACCAAAGTACACACGAGTTGGGATACTAGAGTACACTGGCTAGATTTAGACAGTAAACACATCATTTGCATCACAACACTTATACCATCTATTTCAGGCTTTTCAGCATTTCCCCGTACGAGGTCATTGACACATTTACGGTTTTCATGAAAATTGTTGTATCTACCTGCGTCATGTGTATGTTTGAGTTATGTGTCTATTAGTTTTGAGTTGTTGTACAAGCGCTTGCTCTCACCCTGAACTGCGTGAAACAGCTGCCAGGGATATTAGTAAAGTAGATAGGCGATAATTATTTTTGTGCTTAAAGCGATAGCTACGCCTAAGGTAATATATTTCTTATTTATATTATACCTTAATTATCTCGGTACATAAGAAAAATTCAACAGTCAATAATGATATTCAATGGAGAGTAGTGGTGGCCCAGTGGTATCGGCCGCGACTTACAAGTTGTAGGTCGTGGATTCGAACTCAGGCAGGCGCTTTAATAATAATATAATATTTTATTTCAACTATGGTTTAGTTAAAATAAAATATTTTGATTTTTTAAGATACTTTTGAATTGTCAGCAAAAAAAAACAAAAATGAAGGTAGTTGCACATTCGCAAACGTCAGTGGGTCTATGGAAAAGAATGTGCAAGAATCTCTCTGGACACTCTTTTAGTGCTATCAATAAGTTTTAATTACAAATATAAAATATATAAATATTTAGTATCTCGGTGAGCTTTTCCATTCAAAGCAATTTGATTGTAGATAACCAATTCGATACCATTATATTCTTCGCCATCAACGAGAGAATACTTTCTAAATTAATTTGTATAAATCATGATGTACCTAGCTGTTAATTTGGTAATCAAAATAAAAACAAACAAATACTCTACGATTTTGCTTTTTTTAGCACATTTAAATTAAAATTCCTTGATTTTTAGTCTTAAGGTTGCCCTAGACGATCATTCTTCCATATAAACGTAGTATGGCAATTACTTCACTGTTTGATTGTTGTACGTTTAAAAAAAAATAAAAAAAATATTTGTCTCATCCAGTATGGAAACAAAATGTAGAAAAATAATATTTGACAGTTACGATCGTCGCAAGTTCCATATTTTAACGCATCTTTGGGCGGAAATAAATACTGTAAGAAGAAGGAAAATAGCAAAACAGTCATCATAAAGGGTTAGATTAGTAGTTCAACAATGCAATTAATATGATTTTCAACAGATGCATTTAGTAGTTTTTTCATGATATCCATAATTATTCCCAAAGATCTGTTTATAAAATTTCCCGCGCTCATTTTCGTCCTAAATCATCTATTTCGCTTCAAATTTGCAACAGTGTGTATGCGTACGCAAACTAACTTCTTACTGCTCATCACAACATCTATCTCTTTCGCACGTGTTGTCGGATGAGGTAGCATGCGTTTTAACCCCGCGCATAAAATAGTTCATGCCGTCGACTGGGGCAACCTTAACAGCTGATTTAAATAAGACAGCTAAGTCAGGGTTATTAACAAGTCGCCTTACAACAGTAACGTACCTTGAACCTATATCCCATACTACCCACATCTATGGAACCAAAGACAATTTCCAATAAATCACCGTCATATAATTATGACACGCCAGTTGGCACCGGCAGAGGGCGCGGTATGCATTACAATGCGTTGCGTCACAGTACAGTTAGAACGTAACGCGTATTGTTACGTTTTTGGTACGTTAGCTGTGATTGTGTGGTGTGGTGGTGTTAATTAGGTGTTGATTTAATTGTACGTAGGTAAGTGTAGGTTTATATTGAACCGAATGTAAGGGCGACAATACATATGCCTGTCACTTGCATAAAAGTGTGCAAGTAGCTTGCATACCATTATCCTTAATAACTTCTAATTGGTAAACAAGAGCATTCAAGCTACCTACGACTGCACACTTTTGTGAATAAGTTACAGGCATGTAATTTCAAATTCAAATTAAACTATTGCATCCATAATATACGTACAAGTGATAAATATAATAAATAAGGCTACGATAGGGCTGACATAAACCTCTAGTTTAAAAGATTCTAAAAAAAAAAAAGTGATAAATATAAGTTTCAGAAACAATTATGGACCCTGTCGGGTACAGCAACATTCTAGATTCCTTTCTCCTAGACACTCACTGTCTAGGAGAAAGGAATACCTAACACTTAATATTTTTCGCACTGATGACAAGACAAGACAAAGAAAAAAAATATTTATTTCAACTTGGCCAACAAGCGTCACTTTTTGTTTCTTATGGAGTTTTTACGATACGGCACTTTTTTAAAGTTGTTTGTTAACGAGAAGAACGGATAAAAAACTCCACACTTACTCTTTTAACAATTGTTTTACAACATTTACACACATACGGGTAAAAGGCCGTGAATTTATGTATGTATTTAATAGTATGTATAAATAAAAACGTTCTGAACACCTTTTGTAAACTAAATAACACCTAAGTTCGCGACCATTTTCATCTCTCATTGTTATGCATATAACATAAACAAAAACAATATCAAACAAACAAAAACACATTAACATCTAATCAATCGTTTACAAACAAACTAACAATGTATGTACTCTACTGACCGTACTAACATTTTAATGATCAACGCTTGCGCACGCGTCGATTCTCGCTAACGATGACTGATACGCTGTTTATGATCTATAGTTCTGCTTTTCGATTTTCGCGCCTATTTTTAACGGTTTTTTTCAGGCGATGTAGGGCATAGGGTGATAAACTTTATGGTACTGCTTCACCGCTGGTACCATAGGAGAACAGTGGTGGCCCAGTGGTACCGGCCGCGACTTACAAGTTGTAGGTCGTAGGTTCGAACCCAGGCAGGCGCTATACTTTGTTTAAATTAATTCATCACCACTGCTCTCAGAACGGTGACAGAAAAAATCGTGAGGAAACCGGCATGTCCTAGAAACAAACATTCAAAGTCATGTGACAACCACCAATCCGCACTGGGCCTTCGTGGTGGATAACAGCCCATTTCCTCTCACAGAGAGGAGGCCTGTGTCCCAACAGTGGGAACATTAAAGGCTGGTGATGACTGCTTCACTGATTATTGTCAGCGATCAAGCCCGGAATAAAAATAGGTAAGTATGATATTATACACAATATTTTTTTTAATTATTATACCTTTTTATGGATTTACTGGCTTCTGCCACCGGCTTCGCACGCGCCTTTACCCATCCCAAGTGGTACATTATACCGGGATGAAACTAGCATATGTGCTATTCGAGACAATAATCTAAAGTCGTGCGAAATTTCATCCAGATCCGCTCAGTCGTTCTGGCGTGATTGAGTAACAAACATACATCCTTCCAAACCTTCGCATTTATGATATTAGAAAAATAGAAAGATTAATAAGATATCTGGTATCAGAAAAAACCTTTTTGATTGTCTCATGTAAAATTTTATATTAAACGTAAGTTAAGCTTATAACAAACAAAACCTAGCAAGTAGAGATTCAACAAAATAATTACAAATCAAACAATTGGCCAGTCCTACGAAAACAGGGTCATCGCATAGGCTTATCAGATAAAAATTCGTTAAAAGAAGATAACAACATCTCTCCCTTCATTCTATTATTTTTGTGCCAAAATCGGAGAATTCTATCATCGTGATTTTGAACAATTAAATCAGTGTATTTCAAACAGGTCAGTCAACTTGCGCTAACAAGCAACCTGACACATTTTGCTCAATTACTTCTAGACTTACAGCACAATGGCACCTAGCACATTCCAGTTTCTATTAACGCATCGTGGGATGTCTATTCCTATTCGCAATACTAAATGGCTTGAAGATCATTACACAGATTTTTTATTCAAAATGCTAGAAGTACTCACCTGGTCGCCTAGTCACTAACATTATTATTTTATCTTTGTTAGTGGATTTCATTGGTCGATTTTGTCAAATGATTGACAGTTTTGTATAACGGTGAAGGTAAACATCGTGAGGAATATCTAGAACCAAAAATTCAAAGACATGTGACATCCACCAACTACCCACTGGGGCCGCGTGGTGGATTGCGGGCCATTTTCTCTCTCACAGAGAGGAGGTCTGTGTCCCAACAGTGGGAACGTCATAAGATGATTATGCTGTCAAGTGAGTGACACTTGTTCACATCATTCCTGGGATAATCCTCTTTTTAGGGTTCCGTAACCGTAGGATCCAAACAGAGCCTTATTGCTGTCACTCATGTGTCCGTCTGTCTGTTTGTCTATCGTCTGATACAGGTTTTACAGCAAAACGGTTGGAGCTATGGTCTTCAAATTGCCACAGTATAAGCATCTTCATCTTTGCGTTGGAAGGCCGGGAGGCCATCATCCCTCCTCAGGCCCTCCTTCAGGTGAGATAGTGGTCAAGCGCAAGCCTATCAATAATAAAAAAAGGTGAACCGATGACCTGGTGAAGGTTGCGGCGATCCGCTGTTTACGAGACGCACGGGGGCGGTCAATGTGGCGACGCTTGGGGGAGGCCTATGTCCAGCAGTGGACGTCTTTCGACTGAAATGATGATGATGACGATGAAGCATCTTGTTGAGCCATACAAATTGTCAAAAAATATTTTTAAAAGTTTTAAGGGGGCTCTCATACAGCGAAAGGATGGCGCGAAAAAAAATACCCTGCCTCATCGAGTAGGGAATCGTTGTTCAGAGCTAGATCAAAAAAATTATTAAAAACAAAGGAATGAGAAGCCACCATAGTCAGCTTTTTTGACCAAATTTTCAGCCAAAGAATTTTTAATTTCCTATGAACTTCAAATTTGGTGATAATGTTTATTATTCACTTGAGTGCCTTTTGGGAACTTTGGTTCCCAGAAACAATTGTTCTCTACTGTGTCTGCTAATAAGCACTCAAGGGGATTATTACTTATATTTACTAACAAAATTCAACGTGATAAATCAGATTTTCTTTTGAAATTTCCTATTTTTTTTCCTGTAAAAACCAACTAGTTTTTGCGGTTTGGTACGGAACCCTAAATAAGCGACACGCACTTGGTTTTTTTAATATCTTTCAATCCATCTATCCATGTATAAAAAAAAACAATGTTACGTGTCTTTAGACTAAAGTCAACAAAACTAAAGTTGCACACATTACTCAGATCTAAAGGGCAGTCCAGACGGTAAAGTATTTTCGACCTCACGTCTTCAGCAATATCTCTATCCCACACCACCGGAACGAGATTATTTTCAAAAAACATTCCTGCCGATACCCACACGTGTTAAGTGCGAAACCGCGATAGACTAATGCAAAGATTAGGTATTTCCGTTGCGCACTCCTGCGCATCTGTGATGTTTAATCTGTGACTCATTTGACTTCTTGAGATGCTTTTTGAATAAAGAATGTTGAAGTTATGTGGGGGGTATGGAAAACAATGTGTTGACGTCATAAGCTTAATTTTGAAGTTTGTAAGCCAAAGGTTAATAAACTGTTGAAGTTATTGCCAGATTTTTCTTTCTGAAAATAAAACTGTGTTGTCCACCCACAATTTGCAAGCGTCCACATAGCAGCGTATTTTTTTACATATGAATACACAAAATCTCGATAATTCAGCGTTCTAAGTTTGAATTCCTAACCTACCTTCCTTAATAAATTATGAAAAAAAATGTTGTCATTTTAGTACAGACATTGGCATAATTAGATACCTAATTATGCCAATAAGCAGTTTTCAAGCTTCTTTTTAGAAATCCTCATTCGAGGCATTGCAACAAGAAGCTTGAAAAAATAAAACCCGATCGTAAAACCAAAAATTTATTTACATCAAAAGCATCGTTCTATTCGTCACTATAATCAATCAACTAGCCAATAATGTTGTGACAAATGTAACAGTACACAATTCTCAGTACTAGTATCCCATTTAAAAGCTATATAGTTCGAATTTGTGGTTTTCACACTTGCCTACGACAAAACGCCACTGTGGCAGCTCTTTGTCATTTAACATAAAATTAACATAAATGTAGTTACTCTTAAATGTGTCATAAAATAGGAAAGTTCAGAAAGTCAAATCATTTATTTCATCTAATCAATTTCCATGTAAATATTGTAAATGCGAAAAAAATCGGTTTATCTGTCTGCTTGATACCTGTTCACATCTTAACGGTTGAACGGATAAGGTATGTCCTGGAATACAAGGGATACTTTTTACCCCAGGTGTATGTTCCTTTAGATTAATTTTCGACTTTCACGCGGGCGAAAGCGTTTGCAGAAACTAGTGAAATGACAGCTGTTCACGCATCATACGTGTGTACCAGCAGCAGCGAGGGACGCGCGTGTGGAAGGGTCACAAAGCTGATTGGGCCAACGTGCGCGCCTCCGCCCTCCAACACTACTCGGACAGATGTGGTCATCAGTGGCCGTACCATACTGTGCGATCTATTCTTATAATTATAATTTGTAACCGAAATAATTGTATTAAATCAAGCAAAATCCAAGCGAGTTAGATTTATTCATATCCTCAACAACTGCCTACGGGTATATCATATCTCTTGGATATTCCCTATTCCCAATGTGCTTGATAATTCCCAATATTTATCAGCATACATTCTTGTTATGTCTGATCAGTACCTAACATTACTGCAAGGTTTACAGCTCTTTCAATTTAGACGTTTCGTGTCGGACTGCTGCGGCACCGCAGCGGTGTGGGTGTCTTACTGCGCTCGGCCAGTTGATTTTTTTATACACCAAGAGACCCAGAGCGCAGTGTGGCACCGGTGCCACGCACGCACGGCTGCAGATAATGAAATGAAAAGCAACAGTGAGTCAGTTTCAACTAACCATATTATGTTGCCAACTTAAACTTCTCACCAAATCTATGTAATGTCGTTGAAGAAGACTGAGTCACTTGACCTTGATGCAGACGCCAGCGAGACGATGCCCAGACGACGAAACAACAAAACGTCTCGTTACTCATGTGTCGTGAGATGAGGGACTCGTAGGGCTGCCACATGCCACTTAGCAGCTGTGGCTTTCTTTGTGTCTACGGACTACTGGGGAGTAGATAGGAATGACTCAGATATTGGTTTAAGAGAGAACGCCACTGATGCTGCTACAAATATATGTACTGGGCCCAACCCCAAACTATATAAGACTCAAAAAGAAAAAGAACAAACTGCTTTGCTTCTCCAGAATCGTGGCAGAGATTTGGAGAAAGAACCTCTGAAAAAGCTTTTATGGTTCATGATGGTACGATATAACAATAATAATAGGGTATATAATAATAATAATAATAGGGGAAATAGGGGAGAGGGGGTTAAAAGGGGATATATATTTAGTCCGTCAGTTAGATAACCTAAAAATATTGGACACGTATTTTTTCTTTTTCAACGTAAACAAAAAATTACGTTATCACAGTGTGCTGCACTTTATACAGACAAAGTGACGTCACAAGAAATTTGATGCGCTTTATCTTTGTCAATTTTTATTTATTGGATAAAGCAAAAAGTACGGGTCCAATATTATTTGATAATCTCACTGAAGGATTTAATAGAATTATCATTTTTCTACCCAGGAAACATCTTTATTGGTTTGATTGTATATTATCAAACCTCTCATGCTATGGAAAGTTAAACTTGAAATAATATTGGCGATGAGGCATTAACATCATTCATACAAAATATTTTCTAGATAAGCAAGGATATAGGTTGATTTCATAAGAGCACGTTCTCTAAAATCATTGTCCCTGTGGTTGTTGACAATTACAATGATTTTAGTTTTTATAAACAGTAATCCCAATTACGCAATATCGACGATCTTAAAACAAAGGAAAGCATGCAATCAATTTCCTGAGTAAATGTGATTAAGAGACATGCCAAGCCGTAGCAGAATTATTTATTCTACACAAATATTAATTCAGCTTTTAAATATGATATATTTGTCTTCCTTTCTTTCGCTTCGAAAGTGTCAAACACATATCATGGCATGCAAATCTAAAATCAATACCAGCCAATCGCAGAATTCTTGTACAAATATAATGCCGTTGATGATGCGTACATAAGTGCTCTTAGGAAGCTAGCCCTTAACACCGCATATATTACCGACTGCCACTTAACTGCACTTGGAGGAGAAATGCCTGCCGTTCGAATACTGATAAAAAATAATGCGCCACTTATAGTTGAAAAGGGGTTTTTTGTAAATGGTAGAAACTTAATACTTATTTAAAAAATAATCGTGTTTGTAGTCTATGAAAGCTAAGAAAATCATGTTCTGAAAATCATTTACCTATGTCAGATCGTTTCATTGTCTTATTATTTTGGTTATTTTTAAGGATGACTAACCTCGAACAGATGCAAGGCAGAACAACTTGGCACGGGGAAGTGAGGAGACCCGACCCCAAATAATGGGACCAGGTCAGAAAGAAGAAGAAGCCTCTATCAGATCCTACTAAAATTATAGTCTGTATGTTTTTGAATCAATCATGCATAGATAGACACTACATGGATTTTAAAAATATATTCAGACGGGTACAAGTTGAGAATATCATATTATATTCTCTAGCTAGAGGATAGATATATATCTATCTTTTTCTTTTTCTAAGTTTTAGGCAGTTCCCTGATCTTTTGAATTTCAATCCTAACAAGGACTGAAATTAAGTCAATAAGTCGGAAATGACTATAGTTTAGGAAACTCTTCTAAAAACATTGCTATTTTACCAACAACATTAAGTATCCATATTAAAGTAATAATATTCAAAGCTCTAAAAACAAACACTGCTTTCCCTGCATAATATATCCTATTAACATTATCGGAAATATGTAAAACCATGGGCTATACAATTATCTTGGCACTCCGGTCGTATTTACATTACAATTAGCCGTTCGGGTCCGCTCGGGTCGTGGGTCCTCTGTCGTAAAACAATTCTCGTTGTGAAGAGCTTTGCAAACATGCTGGCTTGGTGTTGGGTTGGTGTCACCTTGCTTCTAAGGCACGGAGCACATAACCAGGCTCGTTGTGTGCTTTGTGTTCTAAGGTCAGTTGGACGTTGTAAAGGTAAGAGGGGCAGTAGCCTAACAAGTTCACTAGAGTATGGAAACTTGGTAAGTGCATGCAATATCAAGCTATTTTTTTTTCGGTGGTTTCAGGCAATGCACAAGGGTAGCCATTTGATGAGGTATTGTAAAGTCTTACTGTTATGTTACTTTTCTTAGTGAGAAGGTTGATATTGATATACTTTGATTTGATATATATAACTAATAAATAATAATATATATAAAATAATCATTCAAAACATGTGGAATTGTAACAGCAACTATCGCAATTATGTATAAGTGCTGAAAGAAACTTATCCCACAGTTTCTAGAACGAACTTGATCGTAAAATTAATTTGACAAGATAATCAAGCGCTCATAAACTCTAGTGATATGTGAAAACTGGGCATAAGTCTAGCAATGGCCTGTTGATAACTGCTTATTTTTGAGATAATTTTTAAATAGAACTTTTTCAGTATTGCACAAACTTGAACTACGGTAAGACACCTTTACTACCTCGCTCTGTACTCGCATAAAATTACAATAAATATCAATGGATCGTTGTTTTCATATTAATTATGAAGCCATAAGCTTTGTAATGTGCGCTAAGAAGTGTTTGTATTTATCTCTCATATATCTCGCAGATACCCAGCCTATAAATGTTTTCATTAGCTTCATAAATTGATTCCTCGAAAGTTCCTATTAATGTTTTATTGATATATAACATTAAATTGCTTTGCGAGGTTTAGGGTTTGAACCTGGGAATTATTATTTGAGCAATTATTATAACATTGTTTATTGCTGAATCCGCTGGATGATCGATCGATGTGGCAACACTTGGGGGTGCCTATGTCCAGCAGTGGACGTCTTTCGGCTAAAATTATGATGATTAATTAGTGTTTTGTTTTTCTTTTTTGTTCTAACTTACAATGAAGGATAATTTTGAAAGAAAACCTGAACTCGCAGACGCAGTGCAGTCATTGTACTCAGTGATCTTTCCTTCTCTGCATGAGAAGAGACTTCTGCCTTACAGAAGGATTTTTTCAGACAAGTGTAAATAATGTTAGCGTGCTACAAGGAATTAGATGTTTTGCCTTATGTGGATGGATTTGAATCTGATATCTATAGAAAAATTGATATGGAGAAAAAAATGGCTGTGGGTAGGACAGCCTTTTGACCTTAGGTCACCAATGGTATTCAGTTTCACTTCTGTTTCCAAATGGGATACATTTTGTTTACCTACATTAGAGAGCAGTGGTGGCCCAGTGTTACCGGCCGCGAATTACAAGTTGTAAGTCTTGGGTTTGAACTCAGGCAGGCGCTTTACTTTGTGTAAATTATTTCATCACCATTGCTCTCAAAACGGTGAAGAAAAACATCGTAAGGAAACTAATGTCCTAGAACCAAAAATTCGAAGAATATGTGACATCCACCAACCCGCACTGGTCTCGCGTGGTGGATTACGGCCCATTCCCTCTCACAAAGAGGAGGCCTGTGTCCCAGCAGTGGGAACATTAATAGGCTGATGCTTATGATGATGATATGACATTTTGGGTAAAAATGCCAACAAGTCATGGTTTGAAAACAAAGTACCTATATATGTAGGTATGTAGGTATACCCTTAATATAAAAGACCGAACCGCATTTTATCTGGTTAAAGAAATATTTTTCATAAAGCAATTTACGTTTCACTTAAATGAGAACAATAAATAATTAAATTTTATACTAAAGTCGCGGGATTTTGTTTTTTTTAAATTATTTTTTAGCCAAGTTTCCGATGTTTCGTATCGAATCTCTTTCTACAATCGTTAACGCCTTCTATTTGTATGATCTGACCACGTGACTTTCAGATGTGTCATTCCCATACATTGATTCGTTTTCTACTGGCGTTATCGATTGTAGATTGTCAACTTGGCTACATGTGCTGATGGTAAGCGATTATGTGGTCGATGTGTGTTAAAGCACTTGCCTAGAAGTAACCTATTCCCTCTTGACTTAAAGACCCCCAGGGTCTAGCTACCACGAAATACACACGGGCTGGGAGGAAATCCACTCCTTAGCTGTACGTACAATAAATAGTGCGTATTGCACTGTTTGATAACCAACCTCAGCGGCAGAAAGACTTTCTACTTAAACATATGTTAATTAATTATTTAACTCCCATTCAACAAACAACATGAGATGGGTCAGAAATAAATCTCAGCATGCACCACAGATGTCCGTCGACCTTAGGCCCCGGCCAGACTAGCAAAAAATGCCAGACGCATAAAAAGAAACACTTTACAGCAATTATTACGCTTGCATTTATCTAGGTACTCGTACTGGCCAGTCTGGGGTTTTTTGTTGAATGCAGTCACCGTTGCGACTCAGACGAAAAATTAATTAGTTATACTATGCAGTTTTTTTTCTTTTTGGTGGGAATCTTCAAGTGGTCAGTATCTAGGCTAGATTTGGTCTTTTTTTGTAGGTCACTACCTACAAAAGTGTCTATGCCTGTAGTGTCTAGAGCTGTGGGCTAAGTCGGACTATGGATGAAGACAAAGAGTGTTAGTGTATAAGTACCTACGCGTACCTAGTAAAGTTTTTCACGATAGTGCGAGTGATTGGACTAAAACAAAGCTTATGAAATAAGAGGAAAACATTTTTTTCCAACTTTAAGAAAAACAATTCGGTAAATGTGCCTTTATGACAGAGTGATTGCAAAAGATTAAAATGAATTAATATTAAGTATATAATTATATTACCTTTTAACTAAACTAGTAGAAGATCGCAGTTAACACACACAATACACACACACACAATTAAACGCACATAATTAAATTATTATGTATGAAAGATAATAATACAAAAAACCGGCCAAGTGCGAGTCGGACTCGCGCACGAAGGGTTCCGTACCATTATCGCTAAAAACGGCAAAAAGATCACGTTTGTTGTATGGGAGCCCTCATTAAATATTTATTTTATTCTGATTTTAGTATTTGTTGTTATAGCGGCAACAGAAATACATCATCTGTGAAAATTTCAACTGTGTAGCTATCAAGGTTCATGAGATACAGCCTGGTGACAGACAGACAGACAGACAGACGGACAGCGAAGTCTCAGTAATAGGGTCCCGTTTTTACCTTTTGGGTACGGAACCCTAAAAAAATGATAGAAACCAAAAAAAAAATTACCACTTCCTACTAACCTACAGTGAATCACATAATAACAGGAAATACCACCGTAATTGAAAAAATCTCTACAAATGAAGGCTAATGTCATTTTAATGCAACACTAGCGACTAGTGATGTGCCACCGTATCATTACCATTAGAGCAAACTATACACCGGTAGCGAGTAGTGTTGTCAAGTTGTCAATTATGACGGTATATAATGACTTCATTTTGATATAGCGGTGTAATGAGATTGTTTACTTTAACATCAGAAAGAGAAGAAAGAAATGCCCCTTGGTAATGCGAAATTTAAATTATTAAACATTTATGATGAACAGAAAAATATCAACAAATTAATTGAGAAACTCCTACATTTTTTTAAGTCGGTTAGCAAAGTTGTTTTTTATTGGTCAAACGTAAAAAACGTTTACCTAAACTTAAAACGTTACTTTATAAGCTTGTTAAATGAAAATTTATACAACTATTTTTACCTATTTAATATTTTACTTAATGAATCAATTTTAATCATGTCTCAGTATTTTGTTTGGTAACGTTTACCTTTGCTTTATATTCTAACTAGCTAGCATTTAGTACTTTAACAGTTTTTTTTAATATCGCGCCATAATATTATAGGCGTGTGGGCCGAATTACTTGAGAAATTATTAGTTCACCATACAAACTTCTACCCCCCTGCCCACCCTCTATAGAATGATTTCCGGGATTAAAACTATCCTCTGTCCTTTCCAGGGTCTCAAACTATCCCCGTACCGAATTTTATCTAAATCGGTTCAGCAGTCTAAGCGTGAAAAGGTAACAGACAGACAGTGTTTCTTTCGCATTAATAATATTAGTAAGGATTATCCTACGTATTATGGGGAGATGAGATGGCGAAACTAAAAAATCCGTGTTAATAACAGCTACATAGAAATATAAACTGCTTGAAAATACTGACAGTCAACCAACCCAGTAAAATAAAATAAAACGCCTCTTTACAACAATAAGCTTGCCCATGAATAAATGTTCACTAACACACATTAGTCCAACAAAACCACAAGTCCACAAAACAATCAACCAGACTTAGTTTTACAGCTAACATGATTTACTTAACAGAAACACATTCACCTTTTGTTTCACAAATAGCTCTTGACTACAGCTCCCGTTTTAGCTAGCCTCTGCCTACCCCCGTTCCCTTCACGACGTCCCAAGGACAGCGATTCAGCACAAATATTTATTTAGTAGCTCGCTCATGGGAACTAATTTTAAGCTTTTATTTGAACGCATATATTCTCTGGAGGAGGAAAAAAGACCAAAAAAGAAACCAGTTGTGGTTGAAGTTAAAATTCTAATTCTGCCTATTATAGACCCTGCAACCATTTTAACACAACCTGAAACAGAGATAGATGTAGAAACAGTATCTGAAGATCCAAACGGAACTAGTGTATCGTCCATGGGTGCCCCAAAAGTGGATCAGATTAAGGAAATAACCCAAATTGAAGCTAAAATACAGGGCTTAAAGCAAAAATTGGCGGAGCAGCTAGATTCTATGTCAGAAGAGCAGGACTTTTTGAATATAAGGGCGTAAGCTGAAGAACTGATGAATGATTTTGCTGAGTATGTATTTTAGGTATGTGTATATTATTTTCTTATAACTACATTATGGGAGAGCAGTGGTAGTGGCCTCGACTTACGTATCGTAGTTCGTGGGTTCGAACCCAGGCAGGTGCTTGACTTTGTGTAAATTATTTAATCTCCGCTGCTCTAAAAACGGTGAAGGAAAACATCGTGAGGAAACTGGCATGCCCTAGAATCAAAATTCGATGACATATGTGACATCCACCAACACGCACTGGGCCCGCGTGGTGGCAGGCCCACTCTTACAGAGAAGAAGCCTGTGTCCCAGCAGTGGAATTATTTAAAGGCTGATGATGATGATGATGATGATTCTCCGGAGGTTTAGGCAGAGGTGCACCTTCAGATCACCCACATATCATCAGTAATGTTTGAGTCCCATGTAATACGGGGAGAGTCTATTGTCATCAAACAGGCACAAGTTCAGACTTCAGGCTGCTACTGAGAAATTCCAGATGGAAACCCAAAACACTTTGCTCGACCCGGGCATCGAACCCAGGACCTCATGCTTCAACAGTAGTGCATTGTGACCACTAAACTAACAAGGCAGTAGTAGAATTTTAGAGTCCGCTTAAACTCGACCCGCTTAATCTCGACCTGCTTAAACTCGACCCGAAGAATAATACCAGGATATTTCTGTTTTGATAGGCGTTAATACGTCGATGTATAGTCAGACCCAGAGGCCCTAAACAAGTGACCTTCTATCATCGAAAGCGTTGAGAAAACGGTAACGGTAACGGATTGTCAAAAAGGTAACATTGTATGGGACATCGAATGACACTTGTCTAGATCGTCAGGACTCATGCGCAGCTTGCGATCACTAGACCAACGTTTGAAAGCCATCTTGAATTTGGAAGTGATGGATGTCTATCAAGCGGTCGACCAATCAAATGTTTTGAATATTTGTTTTTAGAAATAGAACTTCAGAATTTTGTATTTAGAAGTTATCAATCAATCGGTCGACGAACCAAACAATTATTGAGCTTTATCAATCAATCAATCAATCTCATCGATTTGTAAAGCACGTTTTTACAGAAGTTTCTCACATTTGAGTGAAATCATCTTTTGTTTTTAGTTAACTCCAAACAATAATGCATTGGTCATTTGGGAAATGCCATGGCAACGAAGCGGCGAAAAACATTAATACCAGCCCTTTACTGACCCACTGTAGAGCAAAGGCCTCTTCTGATACAGAGAAGGCACATTAATCACCACGATTGCTCAAAGCGGGTTGACGATTTCCAACTTATATTAATTCACCGAAGGATGCCATTAATTTATGAAAAAAAAATCAACAGACCAAATGCCAAAATGAACAATAACATCCAATTGATCAAACCAGCATAATTTCAAAATCGAACTCATAATTAGGAAGTCCAATGATTTGCCTAATTCCTACCCACAGCCAATTCCGTAGGAACTCTGTTACAATTCCGATGTTGTGCTTGTAAGACGAAACTCCTAGTAACACGATACTAACATGTTTATTAGGAAAACAGGGCCCGGCATTCCTAGTAAACTGATAGATGGTGGAAACGAGAAAGATTCGGTTGATTTAAACTGTTTAGGTGTTCGACAAATAAAGGTTTTTGGGAATTTTGCAATTTTAGCTTTTGTGTTTTAGGACTGTTTTTAAGTTTTTACAGTTATAATTGCAGTGAACGCAATTCGAAAGTATGAAAAAATACTATTCAACTCAATACAATTCAATAAACGCAATATATTTCAATCAATATAATCTATTCAATTAATGTAATACGCAACACATCTGATCCGTATCCGTGAAATTTTGGTACTGAAGTAGCCGTAGTACTTATTGTAGGGAAGCTTATGCACTACATCCGAACACTATCCGACAGAATCTATTCATACATTTTGAACTCAGAACTCAAATCACGGACACGATTTTATAGGGCGGTACCACCGGGTAAATAATTGTGGTTTTATTATTGGCTTTCTGAATACGTATATTATTCTATTTCCAAATCGGAATGACAACAATGTGCAGGATAATTACAAATAATTACAATACAAATAATTAATTATTTTGATTGACGTCATTCTATTATTTCAACATAAATACGTGACCACAAACGACAAAATTTTAGGCACAATTTAACTAGGCAAGTATTATTTTTATTTATTTCAAGCACGTTGGTTTATATTATAGAAAACACAATATATAAAGATAAATCATACACGTACACATGTAGCTACCGAACATCACAAAAAAAATCGCAGTTAGTATGCAATAATTTACACCGCATGCTCTATAGTTTTTGTGCAACTTGACACGATGTCTTTTTTAAAATAAATAAACAAGCAAAAAACGGCTAGCAATAAATCTGCAGGTCGAAATGAGAACACAGAAAACTGTGGAGCTATTATGAAAGAATGTTTTGATATATTTTTGTCATAAGTAATTGTTAGGTATATATTGAAACTGCGATGCGATGGTAATATTGACGATATTAAGAAAAGAGTACAAATATACAATGGAGGGGAAACGAGCGAAGACATTGAGCAGTAATTTCACCTACTGTATTTTTTAAGCTCCATAAGGCACATTACACACTTCTTTTAATATGTTCTCAAGCAGATTATGATTAAAAGTCAACATTTCATGATATAAAGAAGCAGTAATAATAAGTAATAACTTAACCTAGGCACTTATAAATCTTCTCAGCTTATTTTCCGCCCAATTTGTAATGGTCAGTCGAGATGTCAACTTGGGTCAAACTGACGCGTGTAAGCAATGTATTAATCTATCACCATAACCATAACACTAACTTCTGAACTTTGAACTCACTTCAACAATTGAGGAAAGCCAATTACCTATTGTAGGCGTCACATACGATTTGTGGAAGATATTTTGACACACAAATTAAAACAGATTAATTAAGTCAATTAAATTTAATTTTTTATCAGACATTCTTTATATTATTTATCATTATTATTTTCTAACCAAAAATGGGTAAAAAATTTGTCCATACAAACAAAATATTATAGCGCACAGTGAGTAAACATGACAGTATGATCAGAACTCTATTATATTAAATATTTACTACAAAACCATGATATATAGCTTCTAGATAACCTCAATCAAGACATAAAAATCGAAACAAATGAACGTAAACAAAACAACACACGTAAACATGGCAACAATCCAAACATAGATTCACACAAGCAAACATCACATCCTTAACCTAATGAAGTTTCCCTCGCGAAACACGTTAAATTAAACATTAAACTTTCGCCTATAGATGCAACTGCGTGCCCTCGGAACCCATGTGTTCGTGAGAATTTTAATAATGTACACAACGAGGCATCTTTGAAGCCCGCTGTGCTAGCAGAAAGCCGCTAGGCTTTTTTTACAAAACAAATCTATGGCGCAAATGTTTTGAGTTGGTCTGGCTATATGCTGATTGGATATCCTTTTTGTTTTTGCTGCGAATTCCTAGAGTTATTTTACTGAAGCAATTTCTATAACCACCCGTGTTCAAATATCCGTTAATATAATTTAGCTTGCAATCGCACTTGGATTTCCCCGCCTACATGCCAAACAATTTGCCTGAAATACAGAGATATAATCCAAACGCGCTGATATCTAAACAGATATCAAAGACTATCATAAAGTATTCGCTCAATCTGAGATCAAACATACAACTTCAAATGCTCAAGCAACAAGACCAACAGAACATTCGAAAGCTCGAAACATTAATATAACAGATACCACCGAGGACGATACCAGATAAACTAATTCCAACAGATAACGAACAGACGGACAATTACTTATCGAAGATAATGTAGATTTTGAAATTATCGAATTGGCATTAGATCTTAGACCATTCTCTGATAGTGTTAGCCTCTGATTCCGCAGTCCAATAGAATAAACGGGCCTATATTTCTTATCAGATTTATAGCCTTAGATTGGATCGGCTATTAATTTTGTTATCTAGTGCTAGCTTGCAGGGTCAGAGGAAACAACTGGGCTTTCTCGAAAACAGGCCGTGTAGGCATGCAAACAATCATTTATTAACTGTTCGTGTTATGTAGGTTGCAAGTGTTACAATATCAGATTTTGATAACTCGAAAGGAACCGATAAGAAAATTGGAAGTGAAATGGGTGGAATTAACGAATTCTACTAGGTATCTTGTTAAGGCGAAGCAATAATTGAGTTAAAAAGATAATAATGAAGTAAAGGTATTCTCGTTTGGAAAGCCGAACACCCCAATACCGCAATACAGTGAGACATAGTCTAAACATAGAAACCATAACAAATATGAAAATGTCACGCTAACACAGTGACACAAAGAATCAAAACCAAGTTAATCAGCAATTAGTCAGTCCACAGTAATTGCGATCAAGTTCACTAACTCGAAGATACTAAAACTAAAAAAAGCAGAGCCTAATAAATCCAGACAGATGCAACCGAATAAGAAGACAAATTGCCTGGTACATAACTCCCCTACCGAAACTTCGGCAAAAGGAAAACTGAACACCACATCTGGGCACCTGTACCAAAATACGCGAATATATGGAGGAATATTATTCCTAGAATAGCAACAGACTGTAAAATGAATATGGAGACACCATGTGCATTCAAAAACTTGCACCGGCTTTCTGGTTTCGCTGTTGCACAAACATTTGACAAGGAAATATGAGCTTTAAGATTGAGGAGTATAGAGGTTTTTGGGATTCAAAATCACTGGTCATAAAAGCAAATCCTGGTAATGGGATGATTTGTCATTCAGTGGACAGCGTTGACGTGACGTTTCGCTCTTTTGCTAATGCTCATTTTGGGAGGTGGAGCTCCTCTGCAGGTCTTTAACACGAAAAAATCTGTTGGGCAGATTTGGAATCTTTGATGTTTTAATTTAAGCATCGATTCTTAATATTTCTAAATATTACTTCATCATCTTCATGGACTGAGAGTTTTAATGCTTTCATTAATTTTATTATCCCTCGTATGTTATTAAAAAAACTGTTGCTGGTGCAGTCAAACATACATACATCCATTCGGCAAAATTGGAAAGTACAATTTTATTCATTGAAACTGTCACAACCCAACTTCATCAAGGATATAATACTTCAAAATGAAGTCGAACTTTCCCGCTCTACATCTCCATTAATTAAGCCTTTCCATAACAAAATAGCTAGCCAACACCACATCTACATTACAGTGTCCAGTAATGCCCACTGGTCACAAATAGAAGCGTGGGCTCAATGAACTGAAACACATATCATACCGTGGCACAGCAAATATTTACAGTGCTGCAACTCACTGCGAATACATCAATGACAAACATTAAGCTTAGGACACGGACGAGGAAAATTTAATTCAGAAGGAACTTGCGACTAAAGTTACAGATTAGGATATAAATAGTCATAGTAATGTAAGGTACGGCAAATGATTTGAGATGGTTGAAGAAAAATGTATAGACATATAGACGAACTAATTAATGAAGATCTACACAATATAAAGGCTGATAATAATTTCATTGGTCCTGATATGTTTTTTAATCAGGGCAGCAATTTTAATATTCAGTAAGAATATGAAAACTGACCGCCAAACAGTAAAATTAAAATTGAACACGACATAAATATCGCTAATATTAATATAAGATGAGATAAAACTGAAATAGAAGAGAAGATACAGATCAAATAAGACGTAACGTCAAATATCCAAGATTTATAATGTGCCGCTGGAGTCGCATTTAATGAAGAGACATCGAATTTATCAGCCGGCGACGTGGTGACAAGGCAAACTGAGATGCAAAAGTGTAGGAAGGAAGCACAGTTTGTGTAGATATTTATCTATCGATGAAGGTAAACAAAGATGGCAAAAGAAAGATACGTTTGGATGCAAAAAATAGTGGGTCCTTTACAAAAAGATACTGTTTTTTAGGAACTGTTGACATGTGACTTAACGACATCGTTTCAAATATAAAATTTACAATGAATATGCGGATTAAAACTAGGCTATTACTTATTGAGCTAATTTTGATGTACATACGTAAAGACAAAAATAGAAATGCTACTTCAATTTATTACTCACATTAATTTCAAATGCATCGTGACAATAAATCCACAAGTGAATAAAGGTAAAAAAGTACTGCTTACACATTTATGACATGTTGATAAATTCATGATTTGTCTTTATTGCTTGTGCGCATGTTCTGTATTGACAGCTGAAAGAGCAGGTGCTCTTGTAGGACTGTAATAGATGACCTTTTTATCTTTATGGGCACTTAGTAGTTAAGTCCTAGTTTTGCAAATGGAAGAAGCAATTTGAATAGTACTTACAGATATAACATAGTGACTAAATGAGTATAAGTGACAATTTTGAATGATCGCAGTTAAGAATGAAATTATATAGCATGAAGATTACAGACAGACAAAATTAGTCACAATATGCAAACATTCAGTGGTCAATCGAGAGATTGCAACATCACGAGATCATTAAAATAAAATGCAAATTAAATAACCGATGTCAATTATATGAAAACAGCAATAATTGATAACCAGCAATTGACAGATGGCGTAATAAATTCAACAGGACAAACCATCTTAACTATAATTCTTGATACCTTGTCTGATTATAATCTTTACAACATACATCAAAGAGGTGATTTTCCTGCATAACACCAATTAATTCAGTCTCATTTGGAGAGAAAATAACCGTTATTTATGAGTTTGGAGTTACTCGCGAGATTATGCACGCTTCTGACAAATTTCCCGGAGACAAGCGCCGGTGCACGGTTTCACTTATTTGGTGCGAATATATCAAGTTGAATAATTGGTATTATTTACTGACCCAAGATGAGGAGGTCTTTAAAGTTAATTATTAGGGCTAGAAGCTAGGATGCAGTGAAATAATAAAGTAGAAAGGATTGTTTTTTTTTGTTTTTGTGATAAATTCGCGTTTCACTACAATTTCATCCTAAGAGATGATGTTGTAGACGATAAAACACGCTTTCGTAGAAGTATCCTATTCACTCTTGACTAAAATACCTCCATTATATAGCTTGTAACAGAAAACGCAGGCTCTGGCAAGAAATGCCGCAAATCCTACCTTCCTGCATACCTTAGGTATGCAGTTACGCACAAAGAAAGTATCGTCGAACCGTTTGCGATCCTCTAAACTCTGTACAAGAAGAAATATAGCAAAGATAATATGGAAAAAATAAAAACATTGCATCAGATCTAGATAGAATAACGGTAGAAGGTATTAAAACTTAGATCTCGTAAAACCAACACCACTCCGCAAAATAGTTATTTTTAGTCCGCATAGGTAACAAACAAATCTAACATTTAAGAACTGTTTAGTAATTCAGTACGGGGCTAAACAAGTAGCAAGGTTGAACTAATCAAACAAATCTAGATCAGAATGGAAGAAGCAGAGATTGACTCAGCTACTCAAGATACGAAATATGTAATAGCAGCTTTATTAACAGATTTTTATATACATATTGCTGCAATCAAAATGAGAAAAATGGTTTGTCTGTATGCTTATTTGTTTGTAGAAAGCTATGTCTGGAACTACAGATTCGATATAAAAAAAATCTTTCACTGAAAACTATCGCTGTAAATTAGTAAATTGTATTCCGGAAACCGCTAGTTTGACCACGGAAAAAGCTAGTTTGAGCTGAATTATTTATTACGCAATATGTACCAGAAGTCTATTTTCTTGCAGTTATAAAAACTATTTATGCCGAAAAAATGGCTGTATGATTGGGGAACAAAACCGCACGAAAAAGCTAGTTTTAGCAAAATTATTTATTACGCAATATGTTCCAGAAGTCTATTTTCTTTCAGTTATAAAAACTTTTATAGTGGACCATCCAAATGGAACACGGTGAAAAACTATTTATTTTCATTCGTACCATAAAATTTTTACGACTTTTTAAGTATCATCTCCACTTCGGAACTACATTTCGTGAGCTTCTTAGTTAAAGGTTTATTTGTCTTCTGGCTTAGCAAGGATTTTAGTACATGTCAAATCTATTATGTCTCATTTAATTGCCCGTGTTTCTCGGAAAGTATCAACTGCGGTAGAGAAATTGGCTGTGAAAGATACGAGCTGTAAAAATTGGACATTAATGTCTGACATCTGTTTATTGACATGAAAATTGCCTTGCCAGATTAGTGCTCTTTAGTGTTTGTCCACTGAATTAATGAATTTAATGTTTTGGATGCTGAAGAAATAAATACGACGGAAATATTACCAACAAACATTAAACTTTAGGAAATAAACTAACTAACTTTAGGAAACAGTGATTGCCAAACGAATGTCATGAAGGAAATATGTACTAAATTTAATGCTGTCAATCCCGAAAGAGACAACATATTTATCGTTCACATCAGACTATCCACTAGACTCACTGAAATCCACCATTTTGTCATTACAAATTATTGTCACAAATCCAAAAATAAAGCCATCATGCATGCCAAGATTAATAAATAAAACTAATATGAAGCGCAAAATGAGTGAAAATAATATGAAGAGAGCTTTCTTGGTTGTCATAATAACATTAGTTGAATACAAAATGGCGACGCAAGAGTCTCCAAGGTTGGGTAAGGACGTCACGCAGTCACTGATCACGATTTTCCCAATGTAATAGAAATGCAGAGGGCGTTCGATGACCATACAAGGGCTGGTAGGGCGGAAAAGTTTTGCACAGGACTTGAATGAAGAGTTAAAGTTTGTATTACATAAAATGGCAAGTACGTTGTTGTGTTTAAGGAAAACAAAGCAGGTAACAATTGTTTAACAATGGCGTTTGTTTTTAAAACGACTGTGTGATATGAAAGATGATTTTGACCAAATTGACAACCAAGCAAAACACAAGAAAAAACTACGTGCTTTTTTTAATAATGGTATTTCTTCAACTCTTCACTTGTCGAATGGATAGCAGCGTCTAGATAGACCTTTATTATACAGCATCATCACAATTTCATCAAAGAAAAATCATTAGCTTTCGACAGCATGTTACGATTTAAGTATCGATTGAATTTTTTAAGTTCATTTTATTTTTTACATTGTGCTGTGTCCATCTTTTTAGTTTGCTTGTTAATTTTATGCAATCAGGATTTTTTATTAAACCTTTTTCTTCTATACTTTCAAATTTTTATCATTATATTCCCACAGTATAATGAACAAATTCAATTAAAAAAATCCTACCCGGATTGACCAGCCCTACAGATCCAGAGGATGCACCGTCGCAGTTGTCATCCGTCGTGTTGGCAGCACTGTTGCAAAAGGCGCCGACATCCGTCGGCCGCGCATGCCATTTGTATGCAATACCAAACCATATTGATTTGCCATGGAATCGTTTACGTTGGATCAAAGGTTTTTTCGTCTTTAAAGGAAACCTGAGGCCTTTTGTTTGGATCTTTGTTATACATGGGATGGTTGTTAAGTTCGTGATTTACATGTTTTTGAGGCTGATATGCATGAACGAATCGATCACCAGGTAAATCAATATATCGCTAAACCCATAATTCAGAAGAAGGATCACTGGCGTCGAATCTGTTGTTCAAAACCTCAACCAAATTTTAAAAATTTGGTTGAGGTCATCAAGACAGCCATCACAGGCATATCTTCTTGACAAACAGATCGAAAGAGTAAAAACTTTGTCATGTTATTATTATATATATTCTGAAATGTCAACTATGTTTGTGTAGAAGGTTTAGTTTACCTCAAATTGAAAAATCTTATAATATTCCTGTCCCGTTCTTGTATTATAAGATAATGAAAGATAAATATAGCCTAAATAAAGTTTGCCTTATGAAGCAAGCTCATAATTATACAAAAGATACAATTAAGTACCTATACTTCATATAAGCAAAATAGTTTTATCTTACACCAATAAATTTATAAGATTTCGATAACATTTCGATGAAATAGACCGTTTGTTTAGGTCCACACGTGAAAAAAATATTCGCAGAATGCCATCACTGTACACAATTCTATTTGATTTTCGATAGTGACGGAGAAAATATTTGACTTCTTATAAAAAGATCGTTATAAGATACCTGCATATTTGTTTTGAGATAAAAGATGATAACAAAAAAATTTTGGAGTCGAAATTGTGTAGTTTGCAAAAGGCAAACTTAGCAAAATGTGCATATAGCCCAAAGTGATTTTCGTAAAATTTGGATACTGAGGATAAAAAAAGAAAACTGCCCGAACCTCTCTACAAGTGTCATTTTATCAACGAAAGCGTAGATATAGCGATTGGAAAAATAATAAAAAAATATGGGAATTTCTTTTTTTATTCTTATTCTTTATTGTACATATATTACAATACAAATACATACATTTATCAAATATAGTAGGATAGCTTATGTACAAAGGCGAGCTTAACCCATAATTGGGTTCCTAGTGCGATATTACGTCAAATGTCACGTGATCAATCCCTTACATTTTGGCATTTTGACCATCACTGTCGTTGACATCGAATGACACTTGTCTAGAGCCTCTGTTCCTCATAATCCAAATTAAAATATAGAAATGACTTGGTGACAGAAAATAATTCACGTCTCATTTACGCCCATAAAAATAATCCATAACATCCTCTCGGCTCTAAAAATCACGACAAATTAAACAAATTATCATCCCTCAATCAAATTGATGTACCAGGACATCATAACTACACAGGACGTTACATTAAATAGATCAGAACAACCAACATAAGACGACCCTCCACAGACGGACGCTGGACCGGCCAGACACAATGACGAAGATTCGATAAAGAGAGCAAAGGGCTCTGAATTAACTGGTTATTAGAGTAATTAGGCATCCGGTGCTTCTAATGAGAACCAAATGAGAGGGTTGCGGAGGGAACAATCGATTTGTGACCGTGAAGTAATAACCTTTTCCGTTGCTGTATTAATTTTTCGGTGGTAACTTGTAATACAAAGTTGACGAAGCACACGTGGATGTCGTTGGTTACAAATAATATGAACAGTTTTAAATAGCTAATGGCGGAAATGAATCAGAATTTAGTACAACCGAAATAACAGTTACAAATGCTGTACCTGCCAAAAAAATAACGATTATGAGACCATATTCAAATATCGTTGGCGCAGCAATAACGATTGTAGATACCGATCAAGCCCTACGCATTGAGTTTGACAATATAATTCTCGACATGGCGCCTTAAACCCACTTTGAATAATAAACGGACAAAAGAAATCATTTCCGATTGCCAAAAATAACGTAC
Organism: Anorthoa munda; assembly: GCA_945859665.1. Taxonomy (NCBI): domain Eukaryota; kingdom Metazoa; phylum Arthropoda; class Insecta; order Lepidoptera; family Noctuidae; genus Anorthoa; species Anorthoa munda. Next base: position 5,531,045 of record OX243916.1, on the reverse strand, counting down.
CATAGGCCCTACAATCGATTTCAGTATACTAATTCGTATTCACACTGTGAAGCTATTAGAATTTTAAATTCTTAGTATCCCATCCCAGATTTTTGTTAATACGAATGGATTTTGAATACCAAATTCATGGTTTTTGACTTTAAGAGGCCCATATACATTCAACACATGTTTTTTGTATCCTATTGTTGGTCTTTTGATATAGTTGACTTTTGTTACAACGGTATGGCATTCTTACTTCCTACGATTATTTGGCAATTGATGTTTAAATGATAAAGGCGCTTGAATAATAATTATAATTGCTGAAGTAAAATATGAAAAGGAAGTAGACGTACATCCTTTACTGGCATTTCTTATTAATCCTGCATTACTATTCAGCTTTAGAACCTGGACACAATGCCTCATGTTAGACATTTTTATATTCAACAGTTTATTCTTAATATTTTTTTTAATAATTGATTGACTCGTGTTTCCATGTCATAGACACGAAATAGTATATATAGCTAACGTTATAAAAAATTAAACCGCTTCTAGTTCTGCGCCTTTTTTCTTGTTTCTATTCCAAATGTAATATTAGAGTATAGAATATATTATTAGTATAAAAAAACTTACCTAAAACAATATCTCTGGCTGTAACAAGACACGCCGTTGCCAGGAGGACCGTGATGGCGATTGGCATTTCGCGCCAAAACGTAATGGTGGCGAACGTCATGTTTCACCGACAATCTCAACTCCTCTTATTGGGATCCATTAGTTTCTGAAACAAGGAAAGGAATATCGTTATTAATAATAATATATTCTTGACTATAAAACAAAAATAACTTATTTTCCTGTAAATCCTTATATAATGTATACTAACCAATGAAAAAATCATAATAATAGCAAAAGAACTGTCTAAAATAAGAGTTGATATAATTAGACAAGATAATTTTTCTTACAACTCAAGCGTAGAAAATAAACTGTTCATTAACTGTTTATTTATCCAACCTTAATGAGGATCGAAGCAATATCTTCCAAATTTTTATATTAGGAACTCCTTTTGGAGGATATTATGTTAACGTATAATAAACTAAAAACAGTTGGTAAAGGAGATTATAGGAAATTATTCAAAATATGTAATATTCTACCGATCAGTTACAAACATAAGTATCTTTTAGCAGTTAACCACCATGGTACCCAAGAGCAAACTTAACTCACTTAATCAACAACCATAACACACAATCTATGACTGCTGGTAGATTAAATGTACCCAGAGTCACTAATTACTTTAGTGACAGAACCCTAAAAATACGAATACCATATCTATTGAACAGTCTGCCGGTAGATATAAGGAGTGACACGAATAAAAACAGCTTTAGAAATAAATTAAAAAGATATTATTTAGAAACGTGTCTTTAATTAATAATTAGCTTTAAGTACAAATTTAAGAATGAGTGTATAGAGACTCACCGAGTCAAACTATTACTACGGTTCTGTGGGGCTTAGTTTATAAATTACTTACTTACCATTATATAATATAAATAAATAAAAAAGTTAAAATGCTTTGCATTTTGGTGAAGTGTCTTTCATTACCCATCAACTTTTAGTTCAAAGCATATGAGTAGCTTTATATTACGTACTGTAAAACGTTGAAGATGAGGAGACCAAAGCCCGAGGAAAGAATAACAATGGAGAGTTAGATAATACAGTAGTTTTTTTCAAACAATGCCAGATATCTCAAGCATGCTTGACAATACGCACAAACTCCCGGCCGAGCTAAAACAATAGCCAATTTCAAACCTAGTCATATTTGTCGAAATATTTGTCGGCTATACGCATATTGAGGGAACATCTGTAACCCTAAAAATAGCCTTTCTAACATTCATGAACACTAAAATGCAATACGTTGCCCACATTGGTTGCGAAGCTCTAACCACTAAAATACAGGGTGTGTAAAACTAATAAATGTCAAAAGATTTAGAAATGGAACGGTAAGAGTTGTGCTTACAGAAATAGTTGAAGTTTATGCAACTTAAAATATACGAGGTCATTTTCTTGCAACTGTTGTAAGGACTTTCGAGATATGTGTCTAGTAGAAGACTGGTTGGTGCCAGAGTGTCTTGGACGAGACAACAGTCGGTATGTTACATTGCCAAAGACATTTCACCTATGATTTCGTTTTATGATTTACAGTTTACAGAGCCAGGCATTCCAGAAAATTAATGCTCCTTGATACTTAAGAGTGTATGTCAGAGAATAAGAACATTACACTCTGGAATACCAAGAAACGTATTGAGTGCTTACAGTACTAAAACAAGCAACAGTATGTAAGTCAACAAAATATTTCATAAGGTTACCACATTTTCTTCGAATCCCGGAAAGAAAAACACTACAGATGATTTCAAGACAAAAATAGAACTAACCAGCAATATTGAGTCATTTAACTGCCCGCGATCCAATTTTATAAACATAGCATTAATCAATCAACATAGCCCAACAGTCTACTACTGATGATAATCCCTGCCAACCTATACCATACACAGTTTAACCAGCTATAAATTAAACAAAATGCCTTGAATAAAAACAAGCGAACATTCAGGAACATTTCTTACATCAATACATGAGGATGAGTCAAAAAACAAGCTGTTTAACACAATATTTACGAGGTCACAGTGTATTAATTAAGAAGCTGAAATATTAGGTTGTTGTCAATGACGCTCCGATCGAGGGCAGTGCAAACGTCTGGGCAATGTGTGTATTTGGACAGATTTCTGGGATCCAAGAAGGAAACAAACAAACTGAGGTTTACAAAGATAAATTAGATATTGATAAAGAAATAACAGTTATGTTTGAAATAGATCAGGACATGAATAACATAATAACAACGATGACACTGAATGTTGAAAGTAATCAACTTGATCTAGTTGATTACCATGAGTAAAGAAGGAGTAAAAAAATCATTCTTGAAATGTAAAAAATACTGACACTTTTCCAGAATTTTAAGGTTTACAAAGAAGATAGACATCAATAAACTCGAAATAAACATAATCAGCAGAAAAAAGCACAGATTTTCTCCATTCTAACCCATAATATCTTCCTACACGAAACCCAAACGAACGTTTAACAACATTTTTTTACATATAATTATAACTTTCCTTGCAGTACAGGCACCGGTCGTTGGCACGGTATAAATTTAAACATTAAATAAACAAGCATATAAAATAACTCAGGTTTGATTCACTGCTGCACCGCTTTTAAAGGGGGAAGTTTTTATTTTGTGTTAATATAACTTTATATTCAATCTTGATATCGCCTTTCGTTTTTATCTAGTGGGGTGAAAATTGTATCTTATTGAGATATGGTTTCAGATTAATCTACAAATATAATTATCTTCAATCTTAAAATTAGTTACAGGTTCATCATCTTTATTTTCTGTCTAAACTGTCATAGTTTTATTTTCATTTGGCATATCTTGTGTCTTATTAAGTTCCTATGTTCAGTCTATGTCACGTTTTGTGGTTAGTCTTTTAAATGTTTTGGCTGTAATATACCTGGAATATAGCCAATCCATTTCAATATTCAGTAGTTATGTTTGTAGTCATATGGAAAGCTATATTGAATTTTGTATTCGCAAAAATGGATGTGAGAAATATAGAACCGTTCGATAACAACTCTTGGGAAAGCCTATCTGCAATAGTGGGTATCTTTAGGCTGAAATGTTGATAATGATTCGCAAAACTGATCCAAAACAACAGATGCATACACAAATAAGGTACGAAGCCAAGTATGAAGTATATATTTTTGAGAAGTATTTAATATAGAGAAGAGTAGGTCAGGTCCAGCGAAGACTAAACAAAAATCAGAATGTCTGCTCTTTATGATGTTTAACAGCCCGTGGCTGAAATTATTTCAGCAACCGTTTGTGTTGAGATTTTTAAAGAAGTATTGTATAGCGTTTCTTGAATTTTTAAGATTATGGCACAGTAATAAGTTATTGAGTACCTAAGACATTTCTGGACTGTTAGAAATAGTAAATTATTTAAATCAAATTTTAGATTGACATAAGAAAATGATTCTTCTTCTGTCATATGTCATATGACGGATTTATATAAATCCGTCTGCTAACGTACGCTACAATGAAATTCATTACACAGAGAAAATAATGAATTATTTTAGTAAAATTACAGTTTTTAATTTACCCAAAATTAATTCCACGCATACGCACAAACATAAACTTTTAACGACCAATCATAAACAAAAATAGTAACGTATATTTTCCCTTCAATTTTCGACCATACACAGTTTTTTCGAAGCTCTGTTTTATGTCAGAATTCATAGCTTCGTATAGCACGTGCCTCCGTGGATCTTAGTACGGAGGGGTTAACCCGGCGATATATTTTAAATATGAATACGCCATCAGTTTTTAGTGTTAGATCTTTTTATAAACCCCTCGTTCTAAATCGGTTTTCAACAATCCTTTTTTGAATGATTTATTTATTTCGAAGGGTGAAAGGATTGAGGCGCGTAATTGTTTGGCTATTAATAACTTTGTAGACTAAATTGTTGAGATGCTTTTTTGTTTTTTTATCGTCACGGGTGAATGAACGGCTGTTTGGGATTGTCATAGAGCGTTGATTTATGGATTATTCTACAGTTGCTGCCGATATTTTGGCGATGTACGCTAAATCGCTAGTAAGTAATGTCTGTCTAAAATCAGAAAAAATCTCGTGGTTTGAACATTGGATCAGAAACTGTTAAAAAAGTTCATGAAATCGTCATGAAAATTAACAACAAACGGAGTGTAAAAGAGTGAGAGAGAGAAAAAGAAACAAAAATCACTAGAAATAAATATGGGATAGGCAAAATACCTTTAAAAAATGTACTTACTTACCTACTTCAAAGAAAAACATTGGACATCGTAACTTAAAAAAAAATGGTAAGGTAAAATGTGCAAAATAAATTAAATTAAATCCTTATCTCAATAGACAAAGATAACAAAACAGCAGTTAATAATTGTACAGAAGTTCATTTACAAGATTTTAGAGAGAAAAAACGTAACCGTTGAATGTGCGTTCATAAAATAAATAATTACATAACGCTAGCGCCAGATGTCGCGAGCGGCGGTTTTTTTTAAATTCGTGTTAGTAAACATAGCTTTATGAGTTTGTATAGGGTGATGCTTTATTGTTTGAGCTGTTAGAGATAATAATCATTATATGGATTCGTTATTATATTTTATTCCGACAGGCAAAATGTAACGTATAAAAAAATACTCAAGGTTAGATTTTTATGAAACAAAAATCTTTTTGGAAATTTAACAACAAGTTTCTATACCATGAAAGTTTAGGCATAGGCACGCCCACATTTCGTTTGTTATTTTAAGTCCTATATATAGCGGGGTTCCCCTACCCCCTTGGCCCCTTTTATAAAAGGGGACAAGCCAATTGCTTTCAACCGTGCAAAAAGCCAAACTTCGTGCTACTGAGGAATTCCAGACAGAAAACCAAATAACATATTGCCATGCCCGGGCACGAACCGAGGAAAGCTTTTTGGGTAGTTATCACACTTTCATACTAAAATTATAAAGGCGAAAGTTTGTGAGTGTGTTTGTATATTTGTTACTTCTTCACGCTCAAACGGCTGGATGGATCTAGATAAATTTTGGTACAGAGATAGATTGTAGCTTGGAACAGCACATAGGATACTTTTCATCCCAGGGATATGTTCCCGTGGGATAATTTCGACATTCACGCGTGCGAAGCCGCTAGCAGTAGCTAGTTATTACATAATTCGTATGGTCGTGAAAGACGGCGACACTTATCCTAGAGCTAAAGTTAAATACGAATAAAAATCTATGCAAATCAACTAGCTCTACACACCTCATTTCTATGCGCAATACACAGTTAATCTGCTTATACACAACCCCGCTAATTAACCCAGTCAATACCTACATAATTATTTAATTATGTATGTACAAACAATCACATTAAATCTTGCCACACAACACGTTAACTGGTTATAAACAAATAGTGCTAATTGTGTACGTTTGTGCGTGTGATACGCACGGAGTCGTAGGTTATTTGACAGGTTGGTGCTGACCGCAACCATAGAGTAGACAAGATCAGAAGCACTAGAAGGTAAATAATATTTCAGAAACTAATAGAAAAATATTCACTAAAACGTCCTATTCTCAAAATGACCTAGTAGTAAAATGTCCTATTAGCAGAACGTCCCATTTCAAAGTACGTTATACTGAAAAATTACTATCAAAATCAAAATATACACTTTGACAAAACAAGCGACGATGATATAATTATGAACTGTGTCACTGGCAGAAAAGTCGTCATCGGCTCAGTTGCCAAAAAAGAAATTACTCAAAATGTTGTTAAACCATCTAGAAATACTAAAAATAGCATTTCGCAATTACAGAAATGCGTTTTGAGATTGTATGATTGAAACTACCATTTTTTTCTAGATTTTAGAAAAGTCACTGAGCCCTACTTACATTTTATGGGTAACATACCTTTTTTAGTTTGTTTAAAACACACAATGTTTTTCGTAAACAAACTTTTGCACCTAAATACTTCGTGTCATAACTGACCACAAACCGCAAAACAGTGATAATTGTCAGAATGAACAATCGAATACCACCACAGATGAACAATGAGTATGTAACACGGTTAGTTACTAAAGACAATATAAATAAATAATACTATGTATTTCGTGTGAATTAAATCGTATAGGCATAACACTGTGGTCAAAATAGAATATGAATCAACACTGAATTATGTATTTGTATTTTAATGACAAATAAGTTCATTTTTGTGGACAAATTATTTGAATGTATACTCATTGTACAGTTCGTAAAGTAATAGAGAAAAGGATTGCAAACTACAAATTAGAAATATCACGATTTAAGACTGGTTCTCCAATTCTCAGATAACTTTTATCTGAGAAATAAATATGGCGGGCGGTTTGACAGACTTCGTATAAAAATATGTCAATATGTCAAACCGCCAATCCTACATATTTATTCTTTAGTTAAAAGTTATTTGACTATTGAAAACTCAGCCCTTGATAGATTATGAATCTCGAAAATCATTGTTATTTAAATTATTATTTTTATAGGTAAACAGGTTTGCAATATTATTTCTAAGATAGAAACCATTTTAGTCTCGCTATGGGTTCATTCTTTTATTTTTGTTTTTTCTGTCTGTCATATAAATACTTTTCTTTATCTCACAAATAATGATTAATTTACTACACTACCACCCACAACATTCCAAATCCAAATTCGCACGCCAGTAGCCCAGTACCAAACGCCATTGTTAATTCTAATTCGCGTCCGTATTTTAAAACATCCTGTGCTTGAAGCTCGCACGTGCTGCGTAAACTTCCTGCGTTCACCTTTGTGCGCCGTGACACGCCAAAGATGTACAGTATTCGATCGTACTTGACGGTTACAGGCATAGATATAGTCAGGGAAAAAAAATGTGGTTTTTGGCGACAGTGACAGGTCTTATAAAATACTGCCCGCGGCTTCACCAGCAATGGTAGTATGTGTGAAACAATGTTAAATGTAAGATCTCAATGTACCATCATCATCATCTGCCTAGCCTTATTCCCAATTATTGTTAGGGTCGGCTTCCAGTCATGTACCAATGTTTCAATGTACCATATACTGAGAAATAAATATTTACTTTACTTTTACTTTACTTTTCACCCGCGTGAAAAGCGTTTTATTATCCCGAGCGAACATTACACTTGGATAAAAAGTAGTTATATCTATCTGTCTCTATGCGAAATTTCATCCAGATCCGTTTAACTGTTTTAGCGTGATTGTGTAACAAACATCTGAACTATCTAAACTTTTACATTTATAATATTAATAAGAAAGTAAGATACGATAAAATTAACCAAAATTATGAAATTGAAACTATCCAACCGTGACATAGACAAATAGACCATGTCGTTTTATGGATAAAGATGTAGAATAATGGATCGCACTTGGCGATTTAAGTTTGGTTAGCAGTTGTTTAAACAGTTCGTAAATTGATAGTTGATGAAGATGATTATGTATATTGTACAGATGGTCAATTAGCAGTAATTGTGTTTGAGTAAATAGACAGTGAGCGTGAAGCTTTTTCACAAGGGACATTTTTGAGAAAAAAATACGTTATATCTAAAGCTCTATCGTTAGCACCCAGGCCGCAAACTGAAACTTTCAGGTAATGAAATGAACCATGAACCGACAGTTTCAGTTTAGATACTAATTCAGCAGAAATGTATGTATAATATCAATTACAACTTTTTAATTGCTCTGGTATCTTGAAAATTACGCTCCAAAAACATGTCAATTTAACTATCTTGAGGCTGTAGAAAAGCTCTCTGCAGGCAACCAACTTCCATTGCCCACCTGGATATATTTAAGCCGACTCCGAAGCCAAGTGGGTCGCTGCAGGCGCAACTTAGTTAGATGGGGGTACTCCAATGACCCGCAGTGAGATTGCAGAGCTACGTCCCAAATGCCTCACCTCCTATCGTGCTCTCTGTGCAACAACTCCTGCACCCTGAAGGACCTTTGTGAGGCAAGTGAAATCTCTGTTGTAATGATTGAATTCTGGTCAAACATATATAATTGAGCATCGATACAACGAAGAAGAAGCATAGTAAACAAACAACGATACAGACCAAAGTCCTGATGAAGATTTGAACAAAACTTATTTGAAAAATACTCTGATATAACTTTAAAAGGTTCAGTCAATAACTCCAGCATTCCAAGTTAAAAACTTAAAAGAACCATAAAAGCCGGTGGTCGTACAGTTAATATGCTCTGTACATTAACCATGGGCTATGGGCTGCATGGGGTGCGAGTGCGGGGTTATTTATAGCCCATGGCACCAGGTAACCCCTGCACGGCTACGGGTTTAAGGATTAACAAATGAAATTACATTTTTCGGTATAGACGTGTGAGATTTAGAATAATGGTTCATTTGTTTTCTTATTGATAAGCTTTTGTTTTCAGCCAATGTTTAACTTTTCAAAATTCTCGATTGTGATCATTTTAACTTGGGGACCTTCCATTTGCGCATGTATTTTTACCCGACTGCCGAAGGAGGGTAATGTGTTGATCAGTCTATGTATGTATGTATGTTTGTTCCTATGTGGCGATTTTGATATTTCTTACGTCAATCGATTCGTCTTAACCCCGCGAATGTCACTGGCTACATGACAATTGAAAAATAGGAAAATCGCGGTTCTTGGGCGCCATATTGTGGGGGACCAAATTTTTTTTTCTTCCGAACCTATCGTGTGGGATATCAAAATAAAGGATTTTTAGAGGTGATTTCAAAAATATATAACACTTATATGTTTAAATGTTCCTAATTCGAAAAAAAAGAACTAAAAAGTTATATATAAAAAAGTTAATTAAAAAAATCAAAAAACCCAACTGCTTGAAAAGCGAACTAATAAGACGTAAACAAGGAGAAAATCATGCTGTGCAGTCGGAGGATACGTCTGGTTTTGGTCAGCCAGCTCGCGAAGATGTATCCTCCGACTGCACAGCATGATTTTCTCCTTGTTTACGTCTTATTAGTTCGCTTTTCAAGCAGTCGGGTTTTTGATTTTTTTAATTAACTTTTTTTTAAGAAATTTCCAAGTGCCAATCGGTCTAATTGAATCGCATTGCGTCCATGTGATCGTACTTGTAATTTCGCTTATCAGTGCGATATAAATCAAGTCACTTAAACCCACCAGGTAGTTCGTTTATTCTACATTAATAAGTATTTAAAAGAGGTAAAAACTGTATCTGTGGCGATTTCTGCAAGTAACTACTACTGTCTGGATTACTAACAAAATTCATTCACTGATTTCCCTAAAGAAATGTTGGGATACGAAGCCGTGGACGACAGTGTCAGAGATAGGAGGAGCAAATCAAAAGGGTCCAAGGTGGAGACGAGAAGCTCAGGACATACCATAGTGGAAACTGTTAGAGGAGACATATGCCAAAAGGCACAAGGGTTTATGTATTTTTAAGTTGTATGCCTCTGATTTTAGAATGAAGGACTTTTTTATTTACTTATTTATGTTTAATCAATGGGAGGAGCTCGTGGCTAAATAATAACAGCCGCACGGGTCGATCTTCTAGGTTAAGCAACGCTTGACGAGGTCGGTCCGTGGATGGGTGACCATTTCAACATACCGAGTTTCCTACGTGCCTCGGAAAGCACGTTAAGCTGTTGGTCCCGGCTGTCATTTGAAGATCTTTGATAGTCGTTACGAGTAGTCAGAAACTTGAGATCTGACACCAGTCTAGCCAAAGGGTTCCGTGTTACCCAGTTACTGGGTTGTGGAGGTCAGATTGGCAGTCGCTCCATGTAAAACACCGGTACTAGCTGAATCCGGTAAGACTGGAAGCCGACCCCAATATAGTTGGGAAAAGGCTAGGCAGATTGATTGATTTATGTTTAATCAATCTGTTTGAAGTCAATAGGTTAATAAAAAATATGAAGAGTGATGTTTCAAAATACTTAATATCATGCATAGGCTTATAATAACAATTTAAATAATAGCTATAACTTGAGGGTATTTAAGTCAAGACTGAAAAGGTTTCTTCTAGGCAAGAATGCTTCATACTCATCCTCGTCATTACGTACCCCCAGGTGACATACCAACAAACCAACAATAAAAAAATAATTCAAATTAATTTCTCTTATATCGTTCGTAATACCATAAACTTCGACTTATATAGCTTCAAGTTCATAGATAACATTCCTATTACAAGTGTTTTATGAAGCAGTAACTAATCTCAAACTAGTAGACGATACAGATAGAGTAGTGCCACCATACCGCCACTTGGCTCTCAAGTGCAATCCTTTTATTTATTTTTAGATCTGTTCCAAGGTAGAAGGTTATGGACGAAAATAAAACAGAATTGGTTTTTCGAATGAATTTTAAGTCTGTGTTGGTCTGGTTTTGATAAATTATAAGGGCAACACTGCATCAATTTATTATACTATCAAGTACCATTCATGAAAAATTAAGTTTTGTCAAAAAACAAATAACCTGCAGATTTTTTCAGTGGGGTCTTAGGCTATAAAAAAAGGCATGAGCATTGATCACCAAGCTTGGTTTGGTGAATAACCAATCATCGTCATCATCATCATCATCAGTCTTATAAAGTTCCCACTGCTGGGACACAGGCCTCCTCTATGTGAGAGGGAATAACCAAAAACTGACTTATATTTTAAGGGTCTTCCACCGCTTTAGTACTTCATAAGCAAAATCCTTAGTAACGGCTAGGCTCCTTAGTAGCTAAATAACAGCTAGTTTAAAAGGGTTGATTTATTTTTTTATTGGTTCATATACATTATTTGTGGTATTTTCGTGTTACAAATTAGTATAGTTTGAAAAAAAAAAAACAAATCTCGATATTTTTTCGCTACTATTGGATACTCCTCCAAAACGACCTAGATGTTTAAAAATATTTTAACCCATGAAAAATATGGCTAGAATTTCTTCATTACTGAAATAGCATATGTACAGCAAACTGTCGAAAAGGAGGTTAATTTTGATATTCTGGCTACAAGCGAGCGCACGGCCAGTACTGCCTTAACATTGGGGAATATATAAATATACGCCTTAATTATAAATCGAGTTGTGATGTTAAATATAAACTATGCCTCAAGATTTGCAAAGCAAAGTATTCCATAATATTACTGATTTCAGATATAAAAATGAGATTTGGCGTATTTTAAAGACCTATTCAATCGGCAATTTAAACAAGCACTATTGTATAAAGATATTCACCAATGAAAAGAAGTATGAAGCTCAGAAATATAACTAATGGGTTATTTATTAAATAATTTGAAGACAAGACAAAGTGGAGGATTCATTCTTGAGATAGATAAGCCCGGATTTAAAACTTCAGATGAAAGACAAACTGTGCTAATCATATTTTGATGCTGGAAAATCGTAAAATAATAATAAGTTGCTCTTATGTTTATGAATGTGAAAGAAAACGTGAAAAATGACATGTCCTAAAACTAAAAAAGGCATGAGACGGCCCCCCCTCTTATGACAGAGAGTAGAAAGGTGTCCTATCAGTCCCGTGAGAAGTCAATACAATTACCGGTAGGTATAAAACAGCACTACTTGGGAAAAGTGTTTTCTGCATGGGCCCAATAATATTGAATAAACTACCGGGCAGCATAAATAGTGAAACCCTTCAATAATTCTAGAAAAACCCAAGGCTTTTTTGATACAGACATGTTATTATTCGATAGGTGATTTTATGAATGACACTATGTGTGACATCTCAACATTTTAATACTTGTGCTAGTCTTGTTAAAATAATTTATTGGTATCTTAATCAACACTATTTCATAATTTTACCCATAAGCTTATTGATGATGACATTATTGTTGAATTTAGCATACCAAAACTAAGGCAGAATGTACCCGGCTCACTATATTTTATTACAACTTTATTGTACAATAGATACGTACATTGAATGCGAATAAATTATTTGATATGATTTAGCAGTGAGAAGATATGTAGGCTGATCATATTTAGCAACATATAAGCCAATGCCAGAACAACAATTATTTATCCATTCTACCAAAATCACACTGCAATTATTCCTCGAATTAATTTCGTGAAAGCATCAGAACCCTTATAAAATGTACCTACTTTGAGCTGTGATATCACAACAGATCTGGTCGGTAATCAAACAGTACGTTCACACGGTAGGTCAAATTCGTACGATCAGCGTTATTTTGGGATTTTGTATACCTTATGCTGCGTTTAGTTGGTGTGCCAGTTGGTGGGAGAGTGGTGAAAGAGTTTGTGAAAGAATTGTATAAAATAATACAGTTATAATAACAGTTCCGTGTCAATGATATTTTTTTATATACAGCAAAACATTTTTAATATAATCTAGAGTTTTGGTTCTTTGCAAGACATATTCATCCAAAAAAAAAATATTTCAGGAAATGCACTTAAGAAAGCATACTTACTATATTAAAACATGCAAACTATAAGTATATGCTACTGGTTCTTATATATCAGTAACATATAAGTATAAAGATTGTTAATGACTGTAAAGCAATGTGAGTATTTTTCAGTTAAAGAAAACTGAAAAATTATGAGAACCGAATTTGATAAACCTACTTTCAACCGGAACAAACAAACCGAATTGCACCCATTACCTATAAACATCAAAACCAAAACACTCATAATCTAAACATCAAAATTTGCAGAAAACACTAATATCCGTTTCCGCAAAGTTCATCAAATCGACCCACTTTCTAAACCGTAAATCATAACTAACAATAGGAAGGCAGATCACTAATCGTTTGCCCAAAATCGACTGGCTTATAAACTCGACCGATAATCTAAACAGGTCATCGGGTGCTGTTTTCTGTCTGTCCGTGTGTTCTGCAAAATTGTTGGTGTTAGTAAGTTGTGCGCAAGAGTTATGGGCTGACAATGGGTTGTGTAGGTACTTTAAGGGCTTGAGTTATAAAGCAGGTGGTTTGCTGTATACTGGTAGTCAGATCATGATTGTTGTTTTAGGGAAATATATTTTACCATGTTGGTTAAAAGAGTGAAATGGGGGCCTAAATATTAAGGGAATTTGAATAATTGCTGATGATGATATAAATAGGTACTTCAAGGAAGATGTCATAAAGAATCTTTTGAGTATGAATCTAGTTGGATATTAGGGTAGAGGAAGGCCAAAGAATCAATGGATGGGTTTTGTGAAAGAGTGTAGGGCTTAAAAGAATATTACTTTTATATGACAGATTATAGAGTTGTTGGAAAAAGAAAACATGCTGCACCGAGTCAAAATAAATTGGGATAAATACAGAAGGAAGGTGATGCTTAACAAAACATCAATGGACAGTCATAAGTACTTAGATTAAATCTAGTAACACTATAATAATATTAGGAAAAAAGGATATCTAAGATTATTATACTGTAAATAAAATATACTACTATACTGGCTTTGACAAGGATGAAGAAACTCGACATGCTTTCACGAAGTCCATAATAAGCTCACGAGTAGTCAAAGAAAATCTATGTTCACTGTCAAGCGAACGTCAATAATAAATATAATGTACTATAACTTTTTAATAACGACACGACTTATAAATGCACCTTCATTTTAAACAATAACGACTTTTAATAACACATTCCCACTGAATCTACGCAGAACAAAAAAATACAATAAATAAAAAAAGAAACAATCCCTGGCCCTTGCCCACATAAATTCAATAGACAAAGAAATTCACCACGCCCTTATAATATATCGCCATTAAAAACCGAATATTCCCACATTACAGAAACTGCAACACAAAACACTCACTAAATGTTCCATTCAATAATCAATTGTATGAAAAAACTTCCGCATTACGTTAAATAAGTGTATCTCCCGGGTTCGAACTCCCGACCTTGGCGACCGGTCCTCCCCTATGGACATTGTCCGTCTGTACAATTTATAAATCATCGATAAGGAGTCTGAGATTTTGTAGGGAGGTGACGGTGTCGATTGTTTTTATTACGGATTAAAAGATAATATTTATTAAGATAATTTATTGTTAATGTATTTAGGGAGTGCAAGGAGCAGTGGTGGCCCAGTGGTATCGGCCGCGACTTACAAGTTGTAGGTCGTGGGTTCGAGCCCAGGCAGGCGCTTTACTTTGTGTAAATTATTTCATCACCACTGCTCTCAAAACGGTGAATGAAAACATCGTGAGGAAACCGGCATGTCCTAGAACCAAAAATTTCAAGACATGTGACATCCACCAACCCGCACTGGGCCCGCGTGGTGGATTACGGCCCATTCGCTCTCACAGAGAGGAGGCCTGTGTCCCAGCAGTGGGAACATTAATAGGCTGATGATGTGATGTGATGTATTTATATTTCTTGTTAAAAATATTCATCATCATCATCATATCAGCCGAAAGTCGTCCACTGGTGGACATAAGCCTGCCCCAAGCGTCGCCATACAGATCGGTTCGGTGCGTTTCGCATCCACCGGACGTCCGCAGCCTGGACCAGGTCATCGCTTCACCTAGAGCTTCGCTTCCATCGCTGCGTCTGCCGGTTCGCGGTCGCCACTCCAGAACTTTTCGGGCCCATCGGCCATCCGTTCTGCGAGTAATGTGCCCTGCCCACTGCCACTTAAATTTGACCATTCATCGAGCTATGTCGGTAACCTTGGTTAAAAACATTATAAGATAAATAATATTTTCAGTTTCCGTAAAAAGAAAATTCACTTTAAAAAACCGGCCAAGTGCGAGTCGGACTCGCGCACGAAGGGTTCCGTACCATTTTCGCAAAAAACGGCAAAATAATCACGTTTGTTGTATGGGAGCCCCTCTTAAATATTTATTTTATTCTGTTTTTAGTATTTGTTGTTATAGCAGCAACAGAAATATATCATCTGTGAAAATTTCAACTGTCTAACTATCACGGTTCATGCCTGGTGACAGACAGACGGACCGCGAAGTCTCAATAATAGGGTCCCGTTTTTACCCTTTGGGTACGGAACCCTAAAAATACATATTTCATAAGCGTATCTACAGTGCTGTATGATTGGTTTTAATGATGATTTACAGGTAAGTCAGTACATTTGTAATACAAAATCAATTAAATTTATTTAAATTACTAATCAACACTATAAAACCTTAATTAATTGTCATATCGTTAATTGCTACAAAACACTAAAATCATTATTTCAATCACGTATATAAAACTTAATCCGTTTATCGTTAACAACCATCGCGGTCGCAACACTACTTTGCGCCCGCGCAGAAAATCGTTATTCAATTGGGCGAGCAGCTACTACATGCCATAACTGTTGCTACTATCAGATACGTGGTTTGAATTTCTCGTTGGTCATCAAATCGACATTGATCACTGTTATACGCTTTAAAATGTTCGCTTTGCCCACACATTGTACTGAAAATGGTATGTTCGTTGGAGTGTGTTTAAGATTTACTCTTGCAAAAATTCATGCAAACTTGTAAAACTTATAAATTGTGCTTGTAATCCGTAATTTTCGAGCCCTTTGATCTCACGCGAAGTCTTTCTTTGCTAATCTCATCTTTTGTTGGTAGACCGTTGAATATAATTTATTAATAATGTTCCAAATAAACAGTTTCTTAGATTTTCAACTCCCATAACACATGGTTATCTTAAATCCTCGTCGCCTAGGAATATTCTAAAGTTTGTAATTCTAAATCCTCTTAACGATTTTCATACACATTCACATTCAGTTTGAAATGTTCTATCATATACGAGTAAGTACCTTCTTCTTCTTCTAGATTATTAGGATCACCCGCCCTTGTATCATTTTTAACACCTTGGATTGCCGTTATAAGCAGTTCCTATTATGACAGAAGTCATATAGGACACTGTTAGTGTCAAACTTATTGAGTCCGATTATAATATCCACACGTCTACCAAACCATCCTCGGATCATAATATGCAGATTATGACAGTTATAAGTAGACCTGTACTAAAATTTAAACTAGCGTTTGTAGTTCAAGTAACAGTTAGTTTTAACTTATGAGTAGTCAAGTCTTTTACAGTGAGGTGTTGTTATTATTCAATGGATTAGTAACCCGTAGCTTCTCAGTACTTTACGGCTTTGCTTTAGCAGTAACTGTGGGTGGTATGGTTCTCTGAATAACTTGTCGAAGTTCTTTCTGTTTTGTGCAATTTTGTATGTTTTTATAAACCTATCTATATTAAGATTAGTGTATTCACATTTTTGTGTATAGTGTTATTCTTTCTTTCTTTATAACATGTATCATCTTAAATGTTTGTCGTCTTGCTAAGATATGTATGTTTTATTTGAGTTTCACTGGTCAGTAGGAGGAGTTTGTTTTATATTAAATTAAAATAAAATCTTTATATATTTTTATTACCTACTTGTCTAAAAGATTCATAGTAAATTAAATTTGAATGGTCTTTATTTAATTATTATGCACTTAACAAGTCAGAATTAATACCTACTAATGTAATACAAACGCCATAAATGTCTAAGAAGTGATAAAATAATAGATTTTTAGTTTTGTTTTATAGTCTCAATGTTATTTTATTTAATCTGGTTAGCATGTTAATTATATTTTTTCATTAATTGCCAAGAAGATAGGCTACATATGAATTGATTTAAAAAATCTTGTTCTACGCATTCAAAGTATTATGGTCAGTAATACGTGTGGTCTTACATTAAAATGTAATAATCCATTAGTTCATACTATATTTACAATCATACGGGCGATTCACACTAAATAAGCACTTAGATTCATAATCTCAACTAATAGTATCATGAATAGATTTAAATTCAAGCCAAATACGACGAAATTTGCACTGATGCTGATGCAGTTAATATATTAATATAACAGACCATGACAGATACGAAAATAAATTTATTTGGTAAGCTAAAATAATGTTTTAGTTCATGTTCATGCATCTTCTTAGTATACCACCTTTTAACCTCATCAAAATTATTTATTAATATTCGCATCTATTTATACCTATACAAACTTTTGCCCGCGGTGGAATATACGAAGGTATATATATACGATGATAATGTTGAGATAGATGTGCGAAGTGACAAGACTGGATAAAGTGAGAAATGAGTAAATAAGAGGAAATTTTATAATTGGCAATGGCTGAAAAGTTGAAAGGAAACCGTTTGTCCTGGTATGGTCATGTTATGAAGAGGGATGAAAGCCATGAAACGCATGTTTCTAAAAGACTCACGGCCAAAGAAAAGATGGATGAACTGTGTGAAGAGTGATATGAAAGTAGTATGGAAGAGGTAAACGTGTCGTGCCGAACCCATGTAACACGGGAAAAGGGCAGGAAAATGATGATATCACACAGGAACCACGCATCTTTTTATTTACAAAAAGTAGTCTTTGGCGCTCCACATTACTGTAGCTTTCTATAGGTAAAAGAACGATCGGGTCATTTAAGAGATAAGCTTAAAAATAAAAAACATTGTTAGGATGTCTTCCAAAACTAAAGATTTGAATCTGCAAACTATGTGGATTTCAAATAGTAGTTCATCTTCTATCAAAGCAGCACTTGGTTAGAAAGCATTAAAAAAACAATCACAGATATAGTTCACATTGAGAAGCGAACCACTTTGCATCTTTCTCATAGAATCTGCAAACGCATCTACATTACAAAACAGTATAGTAAAATGTTTTGCATCTTTTCTTAGAAACCACACATCGATATGAGAGTTTGAAAGCTTTTATATCGATGAAAAATAACATCCCTATCAATTCGACTTAGTGCCATTGAAATCAAATGCAGCGAAACTCGGGTTAGGATAATTTTACCATATGAATTCAATTTTCGTTCCATAATTATCTATTTATCTTCATTATTATTTGATATTGAATTCAAGATGGGTCTCGAATTTAAATTCAAGTCTTATTTAAACCGTAAGTCAAGTGCAAATGGTATCTATTTAATTCGCATTGCCTGTGTATTCGTTATTTATGCTACGGCCCGCTGAAGTTTTCACGGCGCTTGATAATTTATATTGAGCGTTATTTCTGTACTCTTACAGCATTATATTTTAAATAAATTGCAGCATTTTATCTCATATTCTAACAGCTTAAAGTCGAAAATTGCATGCACGATTTAAAACAATAGAAGTGGACGTTTGAAGAGTTTATCGATAAGTTTTATCGACCTTTTGACAGCATTGCTTTTGAATGTTTTTACGCAAGTTACTTTGAATAATATGTGTGACGTAAATGTTTAAAACATAGTTGAGTTTTATACATTAGAATGTTATTTTAAGAGGATATTTTTGCATCATCATAAGCGTAGGAATCCCATTGCATGAACAGAGAGTTTATAACAGTACGAACTTTTAGTTAGCGACATGAAGCTTTCCTTACGATAAGTTTAATTCCACCGCAGAGCTTATATGATGTTCGTCATTATTTTCTTTAAAAACTTAACATAGACCCATTATATTCTAAGTAATTGCCCCATTCGACTCATTCAAATTGTCAGTAATAACTTGTTATTGACATTAATCGACAATTATATTATTATATATTATTGATAAGTTATATTATATTATTGACTGAACCAATTGAAGAGGAAGAAGTTTCCTTCAAAAAGACTTAGAATTTAGGCCATGGACATACTCATTATAGTACGCAAGAAATACCAAAGACTAACCTAAACTAACTAAATATCTAAGAAAACATTTCAGGATAATAATGTCCCTTCTTAGATCTAATTCGACCATAACTCTTTGCTAACACACTACTTCCTTAACATAAATGCGCTTCAAATACGTTCACACCTCAAGTACGTTCTCTGACATATTGCAACCGTCACAGTTATAGCGAATTAAATATATTTATTAACTTGTTCGTGTAATAAATATTAGACTACTTCTTTGAGAAATTATGAGCGTGGAATCAAAATCAGCCTATAACATTCCTGCTGCTGGGGCACGTGCCTCTACTCTGTGAGAGTTAGGCCCACTTGTATTATGTCACACAATACTGTCAATTTATCAGTTAGGCAGTCACTCCATGTAAAATACTGGTACTCAGCTGAATCTAGTAAGACTGGAAGCCGACCCCAATATAGTTGGGAAAAGGCTAGGCAGACAGTCAATACTGTCAATTTAACCCCGTGTTATTTATTTATTATATACTTTATTGTACACCATAAGTGTAGCCGTGTGCCCGTGTTAGCAACTAACTCTAAGCTAAGTTGTTCGTGCAATGGTCAAATGTGAGTGGTGGATATCACATGCCTTCAGATATATAGTAGCATCAGCGAAATAAAAGAGAGAAGGGGAGATAGCTTGTATCTACGACCAAAACCAATTATCCCCGAGAAAATTCACTCAGAAGTTCGTGAAAACAATAAGGAAAATAAGAAAGGTAACACTACTTGTAGTCATGTTTTGAAGATTGTATTTATCATAATATTTAAGAAGCACTAACATAACATTGAATTTGTTTCAGTTTGATACACGAAACCCCAGAAAATAACTGGATGAGTGACGCACAGAATCGGGATGTTTGTCATAAAGGGACATAGCAGAAGTGGGTTATTCCAGACAGATATGATATTACTGATGATGTCATGATGTTACCTACGGCACCTTCCTGATCAGGTCGATGCGTTTTCGTTTCTTTACAAACACCCGTGTGCTTGGTAAAGTATCTGTTTCCAAACTACTCGGGCAACTCACATTTAATAACAGCGTTTTTGCCATACCTATTATTGGAATCAAATGTAACAGCTCACAATGTTAGGACCCATTAATATTAATGCTAATTTTTTTTCCGTGGTGCTAGGCAACTGGGATTATATACTGGGCTATGGCCCAGTTGTATATGACCCTTTGTGCTTATTGGTCTTGTTTGTTTGTTCTGTCTCCTTCTTGATATGGAGGGAAGTGAATATTTATTTTTTTCCTACTCCTCCATTTTTCTTTTCTGATTAATATCTTTGCGGGATCCAAGACAGTTAAGTTCATTCTCCGGGACTTCGTCGAGCTTCATTGCCTCGGCGCTTTTCTGGTGGTTGCCACTGTTGATTCTGGCTTTCAGGAGTTGCAGTGGTTTGGGAATAGTGCGGTGAGTTTGTCGCAAAAAAAAAAAAAACTTGCGGTAAAGACTATCTATACAGATTCAGTACAGAAACTAAAACGCACCAATTACTACAAGGCTACAAAAATAATATTAATACTTCCACGGAAGAACTCTTTCACAAGAAGCTCAGTTACTCATTAATATTTACAACTACACTTCTACAGAACTCTACACAAACATGAAATACGCCGAAAAACGGATACATTATTCCCAATCAATAGACTTAAAACTTCCTAACTCCCAAGATAATTCTCTGAACCCGTAATTTCATCAAAAACAGACCACTATCTAATTTTTTACGAACGTTGAAGTCAATTAGAGCCATCAGAATTTATTCGTGGCGACTATAAAAGTGTATATCAAAGAGTTTTCCGCTTAATGTATGTGTTTTTCGATATTAAATCATTCGCAGTATCGTAGCAAGGTCAGGAAATCCGTATGGACTTAAAATAGACCGTAGTAGATTAGTGTGCTCTATTTAGTTCTACTATAAGTAGTAATGATGACGAAGATGTAGGATAGGAAACTATTGGGCTAGGTGGCGCGTCAATCTTTGCAGTGTGGCTGGTAGTAGCTGGCAGAAAGAGTAGCCAAGGATACCTATATCTTCAACTTATACTTATCTATCTCCAAGTGTCGATGATGACGTAGGATAGGATGTCCTTAGGTTAGATCGAATCGATCGATCGATCGAAGCTGGATGAGAGAGTAGCCAAGGATACGTATCTAAATACCTACCTACTTATATCTCCAAATGATGTCGATAACGTATGATAGGATGTCTTCAGGTCAAGTGGAGCATCCATCTTCGCAGGCTGCATGAGAGTAGCCGAGGATAGGGTAAAATGCCATGCGATAGAGTATTGCGAGATGATGCTGGCAGGTATCTCTAAATTTTCATATTATCACAATAGTACTGCATTATCTAGTAGTAGTAGTAGGTCTAGTGGTCAATAGCATCTGCAGATAATAGACTCCTGGGTTCAGTTCCTGTGTTAGGAAATGTGTTCAGTTATTTTCCAAAGGAAAATTTTCTGTTAGTTACAAGCCGGGGTCTCGATTGTGACAATAAGCTTGACATCTATTTTAGTTTTTAAGGTAACTGATGAAATGAGAGTGAATTGTACAACTCAACCTGAAATCGGCGATACAACCATGATGGTCGTTCAAATGGTGATACTTCAGTTTGCTATTTCACATTATTTTTATGATTTTGTTACGAATGTTAAAAACGTGTGCTGATTGATGGGCTGTAAAGAAGATGATTGATTGCGTTCGCTTTTACATAGTCGTAAAATTTGTAGGTATGTATAGGAATTGCTCAAAATGTTTGTGGGTATGGAAATTACTCAAAAAGTTTAAATTCAAATATTAACAGATCAACTTTTTATAAGGCGCAATGTATATTATGTTTTCTGATTTGTAAATGAAATTGGCCATTCCAAATACTTGAGAACAAAATAAACCTAAGCTTATTTAATCTGAAATCTTCTACCTTGCTCTATCCCACCTTATATGGAGTCGGCTCTTCTTATTTTATGGCACCAGGATAATTTGTCCTGGGCCGCTGGGCTGGGCTGTCGGGTCAGGCAGTTCGTCCTCCAATAGGAGTTCCGTCATGCTAGTCCACCACATAGCCGAAGGTCGTCGTCTACCTCTTTTATTTTATCTTATTTAATATGAAACTAACCATGCAATGGAAAGGAGTATGCTAAACTTTAAAAAGTCCGACAGAGTAAAAATATCGTCATTAGAATCAAAACAAAAACTACCGATGTAATAAGCAAAATCAAAAGACTCAAATAGCGATGGGCTGGTGACCTGGTAAGAGGACACGACAAATGGAGCAAAAGGGTGACATGGTGGTACCCAAGGGAAGGCAAAAGGAAAAGAGGCCGACCACAGAAAAGGTGGGACGATGACGTTAGACAAGTGGCAGGAGTCACATGGAACAGAGTGGCTCAAGAAAGAAAGGAATGGAAAAGGTTGGAGGAGGCCTTTGCCGAATGGCAAACAGATCTAGGAAAGATAACCAAGCAACAAATATTAGTTTAAATTTATTCATATCTATTAAGTTTAAGACTTTAATGCTAGTCCTTTACATAAGCTTAAAAATTCATTGTACTAAGAGATCTGAATAAAATGCTATATTATTATTATTATGAAACCGCTATTACTAAATAACTAAGCAAATTTGGAAATAAATTGATGTGTGGTTTGCAGTGGAAAACGGCAAACCGTGGTTTGGCAGGGACATTATATGAACACTTTTAGCTATAATCATTTAGCTATTCTGATGCATTGATTATGTAAAAACCTGCGTAAGTAAGAATAAATTGGGATTTTCTCTCTCGGATTCATAGTAACCATGGCTTGACCTAACGTTCCGCTAAAACGTTTTGCGTAAGATTTATATATAGAAATCTGGGAAGATCTTAACGCAAACTTGTTTGTTTACGTTTACGTTTCGATAAGTTTTCGTTTCGAATTCTATCTGAGCGTTTGGCTGTGAATGGACTTATTTTTAGGATTGAGTTTTCTTTGGTAAATTTTGTTGGTTTTACTGTTGACTTTTCGAATGACTTTAACAATGTCGATTACTAAGGAAACTAGCTCTTATAAAAGTATTTTTAAGACACTACACAGTCATTTAAATCTATACAAATATTATGAACAAGTAAAATTGTTTGTTGGTCTACAGGAGGTAATGAAACTAGTACCTACTAGTACCTGCAAGTAGGTACTTACTTGCAGGTACTAGTAGGTACTAGTTTACCTACAATATGAACCATTTTACATAATCATCTTCATTTTAGCCGAAAGACGTCCCCTACTGGACATAGGCCTCCCCCAAGCGTCGCCACACCCATCAGCAAACCAGCTATTTTACATCTAAATGGCAAACTACACTATAAAACCAACAGAATACATATGTATAAAAATAAACATCACACCACAGAACGGTTCAGTTCTCTCTTTAGTGGAGTGACACATTTCATGTGACCACAAAGGTCATACTAGTGACAGTTACGTATTCGATCGTCTATTTTTTTAATATGTTCTACGAACCGTAGATTGAGTGAACCTTTGGCTTTTATAAAGAGAAATAAGCTTGGTGGAGATGTAAAAGGAATATTTTCCGCCAGTGGCTTCACAAGGGTGAATTCTGAAAATTATCTTTAAGGTACGCGTTCATACTGAATATCAATATGTTCTAATAAAGATCACAGTCGTCCAATTTTCACAAAAACACCTGATATTCAAATACTTCTAAACACATCAACACAGATTTTGTCGTTTATAATTATTATTAGGAATAGGACATACAACTCGCTGATAAAATATATGCTTAGAAAAGATTACGAAATAAATAAAAATTTAAAACTGCTTTATAAGAAAGTTATTCGATAGCTGTCTGTACTCTTTTAAAATGCGTTTATAGTACCAGTGTAATACCTACCAGACAATCTGTTTTAATTCCGTTAATGATTCACTAACATCTGTGAGAGCTGCGGTTAATACCTCCCAGTTTAAAAGCATTTTGATCAACAGTATTTTTAAGGTATAATTCAACCTACGAAATGCTGACTTAAAACTACAAAATTAAACCCAACATTGGTGACCAATACAATCGACAGATTCATTAAAGCGGTGACCAATTCACCAATCAATTTGCCCAACCGTCCCACACAAAAAATTAAAGCCAATTTTTTGACAGCCAACTTTTGGACAAACACTCGTCCCTAGCTCCCGAACTAGGCCAATTCTACAGCAGCTATTAGTTCGAAAACAATAGTACCATTGTACAAGCGGGATTGGATTGGATAACAACACATGAGGGGGACCAGATTGATGCTGGTGTCTTTGCTCAAATTGCTTGTTTGTAGGTTAAGAGATTTGAAATGGTCGACCGTTTTGAGCTTGAGTACGTGAACTCGATTGATATAATTGAGTAAGTGGATTGTCTATCAGGGAGTTGATAGAAAAATCTTGACGAGGTTGTTGTGTTTGCAAAATTACAGCATTAATTTATTTTTTACTAGCTGTTCCCCGCGGCTTCGCTCCCGTGGACTTCCCCACAGGATGGATTTTCGGGATTCAAAAATAGCCTATGTCACTCAGGAATAATGTAGCTTTCTATTGGTGAAAGAATTTTTTAAATCGGTCCAGTAGTTTCGGAGCCTATTCTGTACAAACAAACAAAAAAAACTTTCCTCTTTATAATATTGGTATAGACTAGCTATTCCCCGCGGCTTCACTCCCGTGGGCCACCCCACAGGACCCGTTTTTGGGATAAAAAATAGCCTATGTCACTCAGGAATAATGTAGCTTTCTATTGGTGAAATAATATTTCAAATCGGTTCAGTAGTTTCGGAGCCTATTCGGTACAAACAAACAAACAAACAAAAAAATCTTTTCTCTTTATAATATTACGAGCTGTTCCCCGCGGCTTCGCTCCTGTGGGCCACCCCACAGGATCCGTTTTCAGGATTAAAAAATAGCCTATGTCACTCAGGAATAATGTAGCTTTCTATTGGCGAAAGAATTTTTTAAATCGGTCCAGTAGTTTCGGAGCCTATTCGGTACAAACAAACAAAAAAATCTTTCCTCTTTATAATATTATATAGTATAGATTAAGTATAGATTCATAAATAGTTCCCAAAGCCAAGTAAACAATTCAGTTGAAAACAAGCTACCCATTCACAGAACCGCGAAAACAAAGACATAATAACCCATTTTCTTCCCATACCTGTCCTCCAAACCGACTGCTTCACTCCACAAATCCATATATTTCATCGACACCAGCTATGAATGCTCATCACACATTCCGAATGCATCCTTATAACGTGTCGGAATACTTTACGCGTATCGACACATTTTTCGAACAACATTTCTGAGAATCGACACGCCTATTCTGGATTCGTCTCACTACTCGACATGCCGGGACGAATGTCAAGTTCGAGATGATAATCTTTGGGACAATAGGGTGGTATTAACACCTCTGAACAGGATGAAGATAGAGATATGGTAATTTTGTTTGTTGTTCGAATTAATTGTTGTTAATTAAGTTGGATTATTCCTGCCTTTATTAGGGTTCCGTACCCAAAGGGTAAAAACGGGACCCTATTACTGAGACTCCGCGGTCCGTCTGTCTGTCTGTCTGTCACCAGGCTTTATCTCATGAACCGTGATAGCTAGACAGTTGAAATTTTCACAGATGATGTATTTCTGTTGCCGCTATAACAACACATACTAAAAACAGAATAAAATAAATATTTAAGTGGGGCTCCCATACAACAAACGTGATTTTTTTGCCATTTTTGCGAATAATGGTACGGAACCCTTCGTGCGCGAGTCCGACTCGCACTTGGCCAGTTTTTTATATTTATGTATCTTCAATTACCTAACCTTCACTGCAGGGCAAAGGCCTCTTCTCATACAGAGAAGACACGAGCATTGATCTCCAAGCACGCTCAAGACAGTTTGGCGATTTCAATCTTATATTGCCTACTAGCATCTGCCTGCGAAAAGTGTTTTGGCATCCCAAGGGAACATTATAACGGGATAAAATTCCAGATCTGTTCAGCCGTTCTGTCGTGGTTGAGTAACAAACATACATCAAAACTATCGCAATCATAATTATTAAGAGGATTTCCTCACGATGTTTTCCTTCACAGATGTCAGCGATGTCCAAAATAAACTTGGTCATCACAATTATCGAATTTTAATAATAACAGTACTTTTTGCTGACCTACTAGACTTACACTATCAAAATGGGCCAACACTGACCTGCATATTATACAACCACTAAAGAAATCCTTCAAATCAAACACACCGACGGTTATCATAAATGGTAACACTGCCATTAACTTTCATTGCAGCAACATTTAATAAAAACCATTACTAATGTAATCAAAGGAGTAGTCGATGATCACGAATGCATGTATATGGGTCGGCCCAATTCTTACAAACGTCTGTACCAACGTAACGTGAGCCAAGTCGGGGCGAAATTATGTGCTTTCGTTAGGGCTGACGATTTAGAGGACTTTCGAGAATTCGCAATCGCGATGCGGTCTTTGATCTTTGCGTGAGATTCATAATAAACTACGTATAATTTTTATTTATGATGTTTGGAAAGATTCTTTCATTAGAAGTAGTACACAACTCAGAATCAGAATAATAACTACCATGTATTTGAAAGGTAGACTAAACAAAATTAGGTTTATTCTCATCTGCCACCTTCGAGCTTGCCACCCTGGTGGTCAATGGCACTTATTTAGTGTCATCTGCCACCTTTCTTTACTCCCATCTGCCACATTCGAGAAAAAGCTTTGTTATTGAGTTATTTTCTATTTTATTATATTATTTTTTTATTATTATATTTGTTGGTAAATCACAATTGAAATCAGATTCCACAATTTCTGTGTGTGTCGGTTCTGTTCCCTCTTGGGAGATCTTGTGAAATTCTGAGTAAAATATACTGTAGTTAAGCTCGAAGGTGGCAGATGGGATAAACCGAACATCAGTTGTTTGTGAGTTAAATTGTAAATAAAAAGAAGTAATAAGCTGCTGAATAGTTGCTGTTTTGCTTTGTACATGACGAATAAATGCAGGGATGCAAGTTGATAACTACCACACCACGAAACTTTTCTCTTTTTATGTTTGCAAATAATTCCTACCATTGATTTTGAGCCATTTTCTAAACTGTATAATCACGGGTCGTCTTCCAGTCTAACCAGAACCCCAACACAATTTCGCTACTTCCACACAATTAACTTATTCAAGAGACCACCAACGATTCCTTAACACATCCACTCGCTCACTTGCTTTCACAGCCCTAATTCAAGCAGCAAAGACATCAGCATTCTCTGCATCGCATACAAATTCCTGTTACTTGTCGAGCGCCGAGATTCTTGTAAATACACTGATTTACGGAATACGGATGCGCTATGACAACTACTTAGGTGACTAGGTGAGTTATTCTATGTTAGCGACTATTGTCCATGGTACGGATTATGTGTAAATTACATACAGAGACTATGACAGCTAGACAGTTTATCACTGAATGCAGGGAATAGAATTATGGGGCAGTAATTATAGACTGAGTGCGACCTAGTCAAGGGCGCGGAAAGTTGGATGAATGCAGTGCAAGCTCGGTCGGTGGGGCGAGGCGAGGCTTTGGGGAAGGCCTACTCTTAATGTTTATTTGTAATAGTTATGATGATCTATAAAACCGTGTGTGTAAAAGGTGAGGGGTAGATGATATTATAGACTTAGGTTTATTAAAACACTGACCAAGTGCGAGTCGGACTCGCGCACGAAGGGTTCCATACCATTATCACAACAAAAACGGCAAAATAATCACGTTTGTTGTATGGGAGTCCCACTTAAATATTTATTGTTTTTAGTGTTTTTAGTATTTGTTGTTATAGCGGCAACAGAGATACATCATCTGTTAAAATTTCAACTGTCTTGCTTTTACGGTTCATGAGATACAGCCTGGTGACAGACGGACAGACAGACAGACGGATCGCGGAGTCTTAGTAATAGGGTCCCGTTTTTACCCTTTGCGTACGGAACCCTAAAAACGGACTTCGCACATATAGGATTCCGCACCAAAGAAAATATCTGATTTTTCAATATATTGGTATTTTTTAGTAAAATATACGTAATAAAAAACATTATCACCAAACTTCAAGTTCATAGGTCAATGGGAAGTTAAAAAATTCTTTTGAACATAATTGTGTGACAGACGACGGACAGACAGACACGTGAGTGACAGCAATAGGGCTCCGTTTGGACCCTAACAACGACTCTCGGTTATATAAATACATAAATAGAATATACTTTATTGAACACCAAAATTGTCTAAACTTTGATATTATATTGAATTGAAATGTCAAATTAAACCAATATTCAATCAAAGTTGCTTAAGAAGACTCTGCCTTTCATACAGAAGCCTAAACTTCTCCAAATAATAAGATGCTGGTTTTTGACGGCTTCTGGACCGTCAAAAACAACTGGTTTTTGACGGTCCAGAAGCCGTCAAAAACCAGTTTCTGGTTAAAACTAGTCAGTCACATTCATTTGTTTCTTGTTCGATACCAAGGCCTACTCCAAGCTTACTGCCGACTTGTCAAGGCTGACTTACTACGTGCTTAATTAATTTAATTCTTGAAGATTCTTTAATGCTCTAAAAATAGCCAATATCATCACCTAGTCAATGTTCTTCACAACAATGATACTCCAAAGTACCTTTACACGTGTTCTCCGACGTTGTTACATACCTGCGTATACGCAGCTTGAATACCGTTGATTTTCATTACAATTGCATTCTATAATTAATTAGTGGTGTTTCCATCTCCTTTGTTGTGCGTAATTAGTAGTAGGAACTGTGAGGTATTTAGGTGATGTCTTCTTGAGTGCTAATAGAACATTATGTTGGTGAAAGTAAAAAACCCAGAGAGTATCAGTAAATAAAGCATATGTGTACTGCAAAGCAAGTCATGTAGATAAATATTACTTAATATAATAAATGTGAAAATTTGTGTGGAAGTGTGGATGTATGTTTGTTACTCAATCGCGCCAGAACGGCTGAACGGATCTGGATGAAATTTTATACAGAGATAAATTATAGTCTGGAAT
This sequence comes from Anorthoa munda, assembly GCA_945859665.1. NCBI lineage: Eukaryota > Metazoa > Arthropoda > Insecta > Lepidoptera > Noctuidae > Anorthoa > Anorthoa munda. The sequence goes on along the minus strand of OX243916.1, from coordinate 5,501,760 downwards.
AGCACATAGGCTTCTTTTAATCCCGGTATAATTTTCCCCTGGGATGAGAAATTTTTACGTGACCGAAGTCGCTGGCAGAAGCTAGTATTGAATAAAGGAACCTATAATAGCTCTAGAAAGATTATTTATCTATGAACTTGATGTTTTCTTTTACGTAATATTGCACAAAACAGTCAAAGCCTATTTTTCTAAATTACAACCTTTTTAAATTGTCAAGCTAGTTGCAAAACATACAAATGCAATGAACTCTATGGACAGGAGATTAAAAATATGTCTCGTATATTACTATTTTCAGCAGTAAGCAGAACCAACACTTACATGATCTAAGACTTTTCACAAGATTTTCAAAACATTGTATCGGGCGTGCAACAGGTCAAATTTTAAAATATAATTATATTTTTAGACATTTTTAATTGCTTACAATTTTATTATATATTTCATAAATTTGTATAACTCTTTGACAATTTTTTATACTTTTTGAAATTTTTGCTGACATGTTTAATATTATTGTTACAGTGTTGCTGACAATTAAATTTAAACTTGGATGGATTCAATTTTAATGATGTCAGTTTTTTTTTCTCTAGTCTAATGAGTGACATTTTATTTTAATTTCGAATGAATCAATTTTTATGTAACGCTTATAAATGTCATATTATGGACTACTGTGTCTGAAAATAAATAAATTATTATTTAGATGCCAAAAGATATGATAAATAAGCAAGTTTATTTAAATATTCTCTGAAATTCTTTACACTTTCACCACCTTAAGGTAGGTTACTTCTGACAATAAAATTATAAATTCTCCCAGTGACCCTTAAAAGGAAAAGGGCCATAAGTTAAGCATCATATAACTACTTGGTATACACGCGACAAACCACTCGTCAGCGTCTGGACTGTTTGATTAGGGGGAGTTTACGGACTGTCTTACGATTGGTAGAGAAACAATGGAGTCGCTTAGTCGAGAGACTTACTAAAAAATTTAAGCACACAAGAATGGAACTTGGTAAACCGTATTGAAAATTTGGTGTTGGTATTATTTTAAGCGTGGTGATTATTGCTCGTGCCTTCTCTTTATAAGAACTGGACTTTGCCCTGTAGTGGGTGAACACGGTACACGGGTCATTGTATGGGACGTAGCTCCGCAATCGCACTGCTGGTTATTGGAGTACCCCCACCTAACTAAGTCGTGCCTGCAGCGACCCACTTGGCTTCGGAGTCGGTTTAAAGATTTCCAGGTGGGTCATGGAAGTGGCCATGCTCATTCCAGACTATAATCTATGTATGTGCCTTTGAGTTACAAACATCCATTCATACCAACTTTCGTATTTATAATATTTGTAGGAGGTAGGATAGGATTAGTATTATTAAGAATAATTTAAGATTTGTTTCATTTTAAAAGCACTTTTACATGTATCCATTAAACTGTTGACTTGTAGTGTGCTATAAGTGTCATGTGATGATGAATTAGTTGCTCGTTTGAGTCATAAAAATTCAAAACAAGAAAGAAAAATATGGTAATGCTTGCAAGACCTCGGGTCGGAAGGCAAAATACAGAAAATTCTAACTAACTTATAGAAAGTTATAAAAAAATAACAAGGATAACAGACTAAATATCGAAAGTCTTTTCCACGGCTTCTTTTATTCCAAGCCGCACCAATAAGTCTTCAGAGCAGCAGTGCTTCAAAACGTTAAGATATCGCAGTATACTGACCATATTGTACCAGTACTTGAGACCCTCCTTAAGTGCGATCTCTTTTGTTTTTGTGCCATATCTACAGAAATATAGAGTAAAGGAACTAAGAGTTATCTCCATCTATACCCAGAACAAACATTGTATATTGTTTTGAAACGCCGAGAAGATAAAATATACGATTCAGAGTACTTGTTTTTTTTATCACTGGAAGATAGAAAGACAATGCAATTTTATGTATATCTGGATTATCTTGTGATAAGATAAATTCATCAAAACAGATAAGTATTATTTGCAACTCTATTTTCTTTGGTTGATTTATGTTTAGTATCTGGGCGACCGAGCTCTGCTCTGGAGAAAAAAGAAAAAAAAAAAATAGAAAAGCAAAATTTTGTTGATATGAGACCTAGCTAGATCGATTTTTCGCTTCTCCAAACCCCGATATTGCAAATTTTATCGAAATCATTAGAGTCGGTATCGAGAACTTGATTACAAATATAGTATAGGATAGGCGTTAAATAGTATAGGATATAGCAATTTACTAACTGTTTTTTCCCAAGACCTGTGACATAGGTCTAGGAACCATGCAAATTGCCCGGGATAAAAGTAGTAAATGACACGCAGCGATAGTTGTAAACACACATGAAACAGACAAGAAGAAGAAGGAACAGAAAATAGGTACCAAGGTAAACTTATTTCTAAAGAAATCTCTTCCAGCATACCTGCGACAGGAGAGTTAAAAAAAGATGTGTAGGCAAACCTTTCAGAATTTTCAAACTCAGATTACTTAGTTCCAGCGATCACCGACAAAAACACAAAATATACTCTTACAATTAATATAGTTTAGAAAAGGGACCATGGTGAAAAGACCAAGAAATAACTATAAATATGCTGATTCACTAATCGGTCTGTTTTCCACACCAGACAATGAAATGATTCAAAAGCAAATCGGACTATATATAAACCTGTTCTGGTAATACATTAACTTTACAAATCTGGATAATTTCCTGTATAAACTGAACTTCCCAGAATATTTGGCACTTGATTATAAACAGTTGAAAACACTCGTAAACATCGATTATCCAAAATCTATATAATTATAATGCATTAGGACAGTCCCATTAAGCTCTAAAAGTAACAATCTGTGCCAAAGCAGCTTGTCAGAACTACAGTTGGCACAGAAGTTGGGCTTCGAAGAAATTAAGTGACAATCTTCATTTGACTCTAAAGATTGTCAACGAAGATAGTTCGAGTATTTCTATCAACCTCAATGATAACTCGATTTTTGGGACTTCAATTCTAATTGGCAGTAAATGTATCCCTTCTGGAATGATTTCCATTGTGGCCAAAGATACATATGAAAGAAACAAAAAAACTTTTGGAAGTCGGTGTCTTTGGTAGGTACCAAATTTTTAAGTTATGGACACCGACTTCCAAAAATAAAGTTATTTTTCACTTTCTAGTTTTCTTACTTGGAAGTCGGTAGTATTTTTTTCAAAAAAGGTTTTTTTTTCACTTTTTAGTTGTACCTACCTAATAGGGAAGTACCTATAACGACAGAATAGATTACCTGAATAACATGAAACTTGAATATAACCGGCGAAATGAGAGACCTGCCCCCCCTTTCGAGCGTACTGGCGTGATGTTATGTTATGAAATGGTATAAGCAATAAACATACATGCGATTGCAGCAATGCCGAGAGATTTGCCGTTATGTATTGAAGAGTTCTGTTGTATATCTCCGAAGTTCTTCATCAGATCTTCACCAAATTAAAATGGGACCAATTTCGAAATATATTCTTTCAAACAAAAAAAGAATTTTTAAAATCGGTCTACAATTGACGGAGATATCGGTGAACATACATAAAAAAAGTAAAAAAAAAAAAACATAATGTCGAACATAGAACCTCCTCCTTTTTTGGTAAGTCGGTTAAAAAGTAATAACTACGACAGATTTAGTATAGCATAGCAACCATCTTTTTGATTTTTGCCAGAAGCATCTAGATATAATTGGTGCTTCTGAAAAAAAGAAAGTGTCTGCTTAAGAAAAGAAAAAAAAACGAGAGCACGTAAGATCTACGCTCAACAAATTCTCTAATCCTAAAATAACTTTAGAGAAACTCCACAATTTCGCAATTACCATATCAGACAGACAGATTGATAGACTCAAAGATCCAGTCAATTCATCAATAAAATTGATAGTCGAAACTACAAGCGAACCTTTCATCAAGTCAACGACTCCACCGGAAGTGACGATAATATTCCACTAGCTACCACGAATATAGATGATTGACTGCAATAAGACGTTGCCCGAGGAATTCTCCATCTCATTCTAACATACACTGTTGAAGGTATGGAGAAAAGGGACGGAACAATACCAATAAAATGCACTTCACGTACAAGGAAGTGGGAATGATTCCTGATGCCATAGAAATATTAATCGGGTGCGTTGTGAATGCAAATGGTGAATTTTGTATGTTCTTATGTAAGAGTACATATATTATGTCGGTGGTGTGAACTTTACTACTGTTCTACAGGAGTATACTGAAAAATAAACATGCTTGTTTTGTTGCTACTTTGTTCGAATAATACTTTTGTGGGTTAGATATACTTTGGTGGTAAAAGTTTAAATGATTTCTTATTAGATATCAACTCGCCATTACAGGTACTTACATCTTTCCAGTTTTTTTTACATCTCCAAAAATGGTGCAAAAATTGATATTACCTATATATCTTTCACAATCTTAAATTGTTGTATACGCAGCACGGAATGGATTTCTAAGAGCTTCAGTTTAACAGGTTTTAAATAGTGCGTTTCAAGTCAAAATACAAGATAGATATTTTCTGCAATTTTATTGTCTTGACCTACATTTTTTAAATTCGTGCATTTAAAATATTTTTACGACACTGCTCTACATTTAGAATTAGCTGCACTTAAAAAATACAAATTTTGAAAATGTTTTTAGGTTTTTTTACGATTCTATAACGTAGCTTTCAAATAAATATTTCTCGGTTACTGATTCTTAAAAACCTTTGGCGGCAAATGAAAAGATCATTTTTTTAACGAATAAATAGCGAATACATCAACAACCAAGCGGACAAAGTCTGTATATATAAGAAATTCTTGAACATCATATTATTACAACACAACTATTAACAAAAACATATTTAAATAAAGCAATATACTCGCACCCTGTACCAAAGTTAATAAATTAACTTCTCAACAAACAATAGTACATAATAATAAAGATGCAGGAGTCGTTGCAATAAATAACTGCAAACAATCCATACAATTTTTATTTACATATAAATTGTTTGAAAATGGCCCCTGACCGTCATTTGACATCACTTAAGGGTTTATTTGAGAATAATACGCGTATTACTTTGTACATACATAATTAATTACTTTTATGGGTGTAATGACTTATATGGAAGGTAGGACATGAGTAATGGGACGTCCTGTAGCGTTAATACCTATACATGTCCGTGAAACTACACTGGAATACATGGTTCAGTCAATAAATGTCACAGTAAATAGTCATCATACATCGTCGGCAGAAAGTAGGAAACTAATAGAAGTACATATGGAAGAAGTAGAAATGATTGCCTAGCAAGATTGGTTTAACAAAATAATATTAATCGACCGCATCATCGCTTACCATCAGGTGAGATAATGGTCAAACACGAGACAATCGTTTATAAAAGAAACAGTGATGACATTGGAGCAGATGATATAAATAGCATGAATACATGTTAAGTCAAGTATATAGACAGTATAAAAAGCCAAGACCTTCAAGCTTCAAGGTAGGAGTTCAGAAAACGAAATCCAGAACACACAAGAAATACAATACAGGATATCCATATTGCAAAGGCAAAAAAAAAACTACTAAGAAACTTCAACAGTAAATAAAAACAAGCACAAACTTTTTGGTAGATCGAATTTCATCACCAGACATCATTTTCTGCGAACCCAATATGTCTCCTTTATTTCCTTCATAGCAACTGCCACAGCTAGCCAAATCTCAACAGTAAGACAATGTCATATACATTGCTGACAACATTAATTGAAATTTATTACATCTCACGTATAATTCAGTCCATAAAATGACACTTACTACCGTCAACTGTCCAATAAAATTTGAACTTTAGCTTCCAGGTCGTAAAGTTCAGATTGGTGGGTTTTATCTTGATGTAAGTGTGTCGTTTTGTTGTTGGGTTTCAATATTTTATTGTAGACGTTCAATCGAAGATAATGCTTGCACTCATGTGATTTGAGACAATCGCCGGGCGCTTTTGTTTTATTGAATTATGTTGGTGTATCTTGATAGTCGGGATTAAGTCGTTTAGCTCTTGTTGTTGTTAATAGATAATGGCTGAACTGGCTAGACCACTAGACTTTGTTATTATTAGCCTGACAATAGCAGATGTTTTCGGGCCACTTAGATATATCAAGGAAGATATAGATTAGTGTGGAGAAAAGCAAATAATTTCTACTAAAATAATTTATTAACCATATTGCCGGTACAGCTCGATTCAAACTAAACTTAATGGTGGCTGTGAAGTTCACCCTCACGTTGACCACTGCCCTGAGAAGAGCCTAAGATAGAATGAGTTGGAAGCAGCTCGTCACTCGTCAGTGACTCCGTCAAAGCTTTCCAAGACGGGAACGACCCCCAGCCATGAAGACAACGAAGTATGACAGTGAAGTACGCTACTCGCCACGGTGAAGTACTGCCCAACTCTTTACCCCCGCTGTCTCCTGAAATTGCTACTGCACTGTGACTCGCGTTTTGTTCCGAGCCACAATTAAATTTGAATCGAACTATAAAATATTATTCAGTCCCAGCTCAGATAAATATAACAGCTTCATTCAAAATGATAAAACATACAATAAACTAGCACTGACCACATAGAAAATAAAAATGACAATAAAAAAGTATTACTGGACTTTACTTCATAATTCGAATTTTAAAATTCTGATGACGTAACCGCCTCCCATAAAAAAGCACTTCCTCTCGAAGTTTACAGTTTTCACACAACCAGGTCATCATAATATTTTCAGTAGTCAAAAGAGTATGAATCATTTTGATTGGTACCGGATATTAGTACATTATAATGATTAATGTTTCCATGGTCTGTGGGAATGTGCGAAAATATTCTACCACGTGTAACGAATACCAATAGACCACCGCCTCTCTTTAACTGGGGTAAAACACAGAGCACGAAGACACCAATGCATTCTTTCTTTTTTTCGAGTCCATGAAAAACCCTTTAAATATTTTGGGCGCAGTATTGTCAGTGGCGTTCTTCAGGTCCTAAGCCTGTAACAGCTGGAACTTGATCGCCACCAATTATTTTATCTCTACTATCATCATGACCACTTTGCAGGTCTTTTGTTAAGCTAGCAATTTAATGTAAGGGATTCTGTCATTAGGATAGGTCAGTATTGTCCTACTGGCTATGGCAGCTAATATCGAAATATTGCGGTCACCTATGGCTATGGAGATTTCGTGGAATTTTCCTCTATGAAAGATATATAACAGCAAAATGATTAATGATTTCATATCACCCGTGTAGACGTCACGCCACGACAGTTAGAATGAAAAATTGGAAACTTTACAAGTTGGCGGTTTTGCGTCATATTTACACGAAAAATCATAAAAAAGCTCATAGATTTTTTTATGATCGTTGCCAATTATGTAATTTCAGGAAGTCGTTGACGTGTAAATTGATTATACCACAAATTATACGATGTCGCGTGTATGACATGAATGATGAATGAACGTGACCGAAGCATTCATGTGCTTCGGTCACGTTCATTCATCAGTTCATGTCAGAGACTGTATGTAGCGTAGCGATCTGCAAATTCAGAGTATACCGTAAGCAAGCGTGGTGGATGGAGATCATTACTTGTTTTTTTTGTATCTTCTTTCAACGTTTCTCCTCCACATTTACTATCCGAACAGGCAAACCGTGGAACTCTTTGCCAACATCATCAGCTTTCAAAATAGGAGTGAACAGGCATATTCTTGGACACGCTCGCTTCATTGGATCCTTTGATTCCAGAAAAGCTTTTCATAATCTTGTATAACTTTATATATACATTACTAATTCCCCTAGTAATAAAATCCGAATCTCAAACATTCCTAATAATACAGTCACATTTTGTCCTTTCAAACCCAACGTAGACCCGGACATATCCTATGACGCCTTAGACAAACAACAGTAACTCAAAATGACATAAAAGTAGACAACAAAGAATGTTGTAACTGTTGTCCGTTTATGTCCTTTTTACGAGACCGTGATGTGACCACACATTAGTGCGTTGATAGTCGTGACTTGGTCGTCACCCTATCGGTCATACAGGCATATAAAATTCAATGTCTCTCTGTCTGTCTTTCTATATGGCTCCTTATTATTATCGTACTTATCATCCATCATTTTTTTTATTTTTTTAAATGCCTTCAAATATATTTTTCTGGCACACTACTAGTTTCGGATCTGATTTCAAGAGTCGTCAGATTTTTGCTTTTTGCCTTCGTTATCTGTAGTGCTTAAATAACACTAAATTGATGGACAATTACCAGTCTTGAACTCGAAGTATGCTATAATCAGTAAGTATGTTATGGTTTGATTGATTTGATCAGTAATGTTCGCACTGCTGGGACACAGGTTTCTTCTCTGTGGGATGGACTCCACCACACGGGCCCAATGCGGGTTGGTGGATGTCTTTGATTTTTGTTTCTTGGACATGCCAGTTTATTCACGATGTTTTCCTTCAACGTTTTGAGAGCAGTGGTGCTGATATAATGTACAAAGCGTCTGCCTTCGTCTGTATTTGAACACACGACTTACAACTTATAAGTCGCGAACGATATCACTAGGCCACCACATATACTATATATAACCTATAGAACCTATATATACAGGTTATTCTAAAATTCTTCAAAATTCTTACTACCCTTGGTATACTAACACGCTTATTTATAAAAAAAATCGACGCAATTGAGCAATTCACTAAAAGGTTCAATTTCATATTTTGTATAGAAACATCTCTTAAGCAAATGCTGAACACTGTCGAGATTTTTATAAAAAAGGCGCATAGTATCTTACTATACCATAAGTGTTACTATATACTGTCCACAATTGTTCAGCATTGACGTTACAAAAGTCGTAAAAAAATTACACAGCTACTTTCTTGGAATCCTATCACCAATCAAAAATCTTTATAGCCCTGAAACTATCAATATTCTAAGCTCATCTCAGATAAATCACTGCTATAGTTACTCGTTGGCCGAGGGGCTACTCGATTATGCATGTCTTATAAGTTGATACGTCAATCATAAGCTCCTCTGTTGGTTAGAGTGAGAGCTTGGTAGGAGCGATAGCGATAGTGCTGTTGGGAATATAATATTTTATGGCCACAATGGGTATAACTATATACTCAGACGGCCACTATGAAGGAGAATATGGAGTATCAGGTACAATATCACCGAAATTATGGACTCTATATTTATGAATACAAACATTGACATTTAAATTGTGTTTATGTGCAATGTTTTTTAACATATTTGCCTCCCTTTTCCTCGCTTTTCATGTGCTCTTTCCATCTTTGGGCATCTCAAAGCAGTGTGTTCTATTTATCTGCATCTTTAGGTGGAACGATTTCGGATTTAAGTATCGATCATACTTCCCAACCTTACAGGACTAGGACTTTTGTCTCATTCATCATGCTAGCGGCCTAATACCTTATATCGCCGTTTCCTCTGCCGCTAACACCTACAGCCTTACTAATTCTGTGTATAAAACAATGAGCGTAATCATTCAAACATCGTATCCACGAAGAAGCGTTTTTACTATACAGCACATGACTCCTGTCCCGCTACTGCCTACCCCAATACCATCCCCTAACTTGCTATGTCCAACAGCGTTATCATTCGCACATCGTATCCACGAGGAAGCGATGATGTATCGCCGGATATCGCGATTCGCTTGACCCATTACGTTCAAGTTATCTATAGAACGCGACAGATGAGTGAAGATTACGGCAGAATGACTGAGTGAATGAAGTAATTTGTGTTTTGACCCATTACGTTCAAGTTATCTGTGCGTCTATGACAGAGAGTGAAGATACGGAAGAATGAGTGAGTGAATGAGGTAATTATTATGTTAAGGGAGAAAAGGAGACCTTAATATTTGTAAGTATATTATAAATGAAAGACTATTGAGATTGATTATGAATAGTTTTGTGAGTTTAAAATTATAAATACTTCAGGATATAATGATAAGATTAGTTCAGTCAGCAAGCCTGGATGAGAGAGAGAAGCTGAGTTCAAGAAGTTTCATATGACTTTCAATCAATTAATGAATCCACAAGACATTCACGTAAGAAACGTGAATGTTTAATTGTCAATGTCATTTTGGTAACCTTTATCTCCGACATAATAGATCCTTATGACACATTATGTAGACAACTTTATTCTGGCCCTAATGGCTTCTTAAGAAAGCTAAGTCAAATTTGGTCAATCAATGAAAACAGCTAACAGGATTTGGCAATTGGGGTGCTAAGGCCTGCCAAACTGTTCAAGAGCCAAGTCAAACCTGAATGTCCAGATCAGGATATAGCAATTGGCATTGACTTTAAATCAATAAAAGTTACCAAAGACATAGGAACCGTGCCAAAAAGATCCAAACCAGATCTAGAATAAGATGTAGACCAATAGCAATAAACCGGAATATATCCTAAGTTTATTTTGATCTCAATGCATACATTGTGCTACCGTAAATCTTTGTATAAACTGATTATGTTTGTTGAACGTAATGCCTATATTTAACTAAATGATGCAACATGTTTACTAAATACCTAATAATATAATTGGATCTGTTATGTGCTGAACTAGAGTTAGCATAAGGCTTGCAGATTAAGACTAAATCGGTATATCCGCTGGTTAAGATTGAAATTACAATTATTCTAGATGCATGTAAGAATAGTCAAGTCGATACAATGTAATACAACATAAATTACTAAAATGGTGATAGTGACTTAAAATAGACCACTCTTTCTTGTTATTAATATTGAAAATTGGTTTGTATATAATTCTCTTAAGATTATATTTATGAAAATAGATCGCATGCTAAAGAGGCCTGTAGTGGTTTTTAAGAGTAATACGCGTTTATAATAGCGAAAATATATCCTTTTTATGCTGCGTGGTTATTATCCCTTGATCATCCACAATCTACTTATTTATAATCTCGAATTCTCGATCAAAATAAGATATAACATCTTTTTCTTTATTTATATATTCCTAAAAGTAGATTTGAAATATCAAAAAGCCTCCAAACAGGATATTACCTTCTGGAGATAATAACCATAGTCGGAGTTCAATGAATTTCCTTGAATTTTAATTGATATAATATGGGAATATACTAATTTGTATGTACAGTGGTGGGCCCTAATAGTTTTTATGCCGTCTGTAAGGCTACGGGACACGCGTTGCATATGCTATGGTCATTTTGTATGTTACATACTCGTATGCAGATGACATATTAAATATAAAGGCTTCCTGGATAGTGAGGGGCCTGACTACTTGACCGGTAGTCGACTTTTTGTAATTATTACCGAAAGGAATAATTTTCTTCTACGTTATAAATGGAAACGGAAATTGAAAGAGCCCACTCCCACTTATATATAGCGACAAAATCTTCCTTTGGATGTGTCCCAGCCAAAAGTTTAAGGCACAGATACCCTTCAGTAGCTGCTTTTAAAATGAAAATCACGTCTAAACGGCTAGTCGTAATTTTTTGGAAAAAATATATGTTACATGAGACCATTTTCTTAATAATTTTATCTAAGAAAATTTTGATTTTTATTCGTATAACATAGCGCAATTAATTTGTAAAGTTATATCTAACAAGAAAAAAAAAACGACAAACGCACAATTTAAAACTACAAAATTTTGGGTCGCGCGGGTGTGAAATGAGTTCGCGTATAGTTGCCTCAAGGTTGTTGGCGACAGTCGTTGTCTTAAGTAGTGGGAAATTATAGGCCGATGATACGTGCATTTGTAGATTTTCGGCCATTAGACCATTATACATGATAATCACAAATTTTGTCGAGTCCTATAAACCTCATCCCACCTCTATCAGGACACTACCGGGTTCACGGCCAGAGGTTTACGTCACCATAACACAGTGATGACAACCATAGGGAATGCCGATTATGGCCGATCTTATGCCGATCGCGTCCAATAGCAAACATAGACTGTTCAACTATTCACGTTCAAATTCAAGATACGTCTTGTTGTAAGAAAGACGCAATATTTGTCTAAGCTTTCCTGGTACAAGAACAACAAGGCATAAACGGCGTCTTCACAACTGTGGTCAATTCAACAAGAACTGCATATTTTACAGAAGATAATGAAGCTTATGATACCGTCAAAGTATAGTCAAAGTCAAAGCTATTTGTTGCATTAAATGCGGTACAAAATTTAAATTAATTAACCGATGAAGTTTTGTTGAAGTTTACAGGTTTACGGCACAATGAGGCATTTTTAAGACTCTACGGAAAAAGAGGGGTGTGTATCCGTCTGTGGGTCCTAAACGAATGAACCGATTTTTATTTAGTTCTTTTTTGAAAGATATCTTTGTCGAATATTCTTAGTTATGATTGATTTAAATCACTTCTGCCGTTCAAAAACTATGCGCATTTTACTCTTTGAATCGGGATATTTTCTCAAGGTATCGCATTATAATTACATGCTTTGATGGAATGTCAATCGAAGCGTGTGTGCTACTATGCACATCTTGTAAAAATCTAAAAAATAAATACAAAAAAACCTTTCATTCCCACTGCCTTCCAAATCACATAAACAGACAAACATACATATACCTACACATACTCACACATTCACTCACGCTCATACACATACACACTACACTTACACTCACGCTCATATACACACACACACATGCAAAAGTAATATAATTATAGTGCTTAAGATTATTTTATTTTTACTTTTTGTATATTTTGTTGGTATATCCTAAGTAGTTTGCATATTATTCATATTGTACAAAATCTTACATACATATATATTTTGTTGTTATTTTTTCTTGTTAAAATGTATACCTGGAACGCTGTCGTCTCCCTTCTTGGAGGTGGGCGCTAATGGCCGCGACACAGTACTCCATACTATTGCGGCTATTAACGAACTCCAACTTATGTAAACTGTTTCTTGTTCCAATAATTACATTTGATTTGATAAATGCATAAAAAGCATGGGTAAACAATCCTTGAAGGTTATTTTTTTATTTTTAGTTTAATTTATTCTAGCTCTTCAAAGGGACCATTGCTCTGCTTTTTGACACGCGAAGTACATAAGTAGTAATACATTCACGACATTTAATTAGATTTATATCTTCTATATCTATAACCATTTACTTATTTGTATCTACATGAAGCAAACTAATGATTATAATTTGTCTTACTAGTCTACGATCGTAATAGTCACATAAAATATCGTCGATTGATTCATTTGCATTATAATGTTTTACTATGACAAATATTACTTTGAATACAAAGAAAATGTATGTATAATTGCATTATAAAGCTTTACATTTCAACTATAAGCCGACCTCGCATTGCTCAGGCTTGCCAGACAATGAGATGTCAGGTTATACTGGAAATATATCGTAGTGTATGTGTGGTGTACAAGGTGCATATGTCCTGGCTATAAATGGAATGGCATATCTCTTCCTGTCTCCTGGCAGACCAGGATGTGACGTAGGAGCATCTGCAGTGATAGTAGAGAAAGTCAATTACTCTAAGGTTTCAAGGAATCTGTCGTCCGGTTCCTATATGATGTTGATCGTTACTAGTAAAATGATTTGCTTATTTAAAACTAGGAAAGATTAGGATTAGTTTATATAATAGAGTATATCATTGTTTATCATTTATATAATAAGAATTTCATGAAAAGCTCAAGTGGTTGCCAATTTGCCTTCGCCGGAATGCTCATATTCTTTCTCTTTTGTTTAAAGTGCTCTTTACTCCTTCCACCCCTCTTTACCTCAAGGATTGTTTTCAGTTTATCTGCGATCCTCACACGAACTCTCTAAGGTCATCAGATAACTTGCGACTTAAAATGCCAATGCATTCCACAACTTTCATGGATAAATCTTTTACTCTGTCTGTGGAATGCATTGCCTGACTCAATAAAACGTGCTCAGTCGTTGCCTGTATTTAAAAAACTTATCAAAGAACATTACCTATCGCTGTGATTGTGCTCTTGGTTTTTGACATAATGTGCTGATTGTCGTACATCATTTATTTTCATTGCTTATATATTAAGTATGTATGTATTTATGTATCTATTATTTAGCATATGTATGTATTTTTTGTTTCGAGTGAGTATTATCCATTCCAGGCTGCCTGGAAGAGATCGCGAAATGCGATGAGGCCGCCCATTGTATGTTTTTAGTATTAAGTTTATTTTTTCTTGTTTATTATGGTGTACAATAAAGTGTATATAAATAAATAAATAATAATATCGACATATACTAAAGGAAAATAAGCTTTTATAAGACAAATTACTTGAAGAATACGTAAGGAACCTTCTTGGTGGTGCGACGCAAATCGCGGCTATGGGTGTCTTGTGTCAACAACATCAACAGCCTTTTTTAATGTTCCCACTGCTGGGACTCAGGCCTGTGCTCAGGCCTCCTCTTATAGAGGGAGTGGGCTATAATCCACCACGCGGGCCCAATGCGGATTGGTAGATGTCACATGTCTTCGAATTTTTGGTTCTATTACATGCCGGTTTCCTCACGATATTTTCCTTCACCATTTTGATGAAATAAATAACACAAAGTAATGCGCCTGCTCGGGTTCGAACCCACGACTTACAACTCGTAAGTCGGGGCCGCAACCACTGCGCCACCATTGCTCTCAAAAGCAGCCTAAGCCTCAAAAGCCTTGGTGTCTTGTATATGTGAGTTTAAATGTTTGTAAACGCATCCACGATACAGGAAGAAATTCCTAGAGTGGGGAACGTCTTTTTTTAAAGAAAGAAAATAATGCTGCTGGGGTTGCTAGTGGTGCTACAAACTCCAATGAAAATATGAAATGTGGTATTTAGTTAAGCCAGTACAATGCTGGCTATTGTCCAAAAAAATTTGGTGTTTCTTCTGTATTCGAAGCCATAGTAATGTTAATATACAAATTCTGTTTAATATTATGTATGGTTGTAACAGTCATGTCGGTATGAGCAATGACCCCATTTCTTTGGATGACTTACAGCTTGCGGTTTATTAACAAACTCAATAATGTACGTATAGTCTATTATAGCAGTCTTCTTATAAATTATCTATATGAATCAATGGTTTCAGAAAGATTTTCGGCTATTTTCTGATTTACCTAAGCTCTAAAGCCAACATTTAAAGCCTATATTTTTAAATACGGGTGATTATAAATAAACTATTTTCAAGTAAGTAGGCAATGTTTGGAGCTGGGCAGGACACCTAGCAAGGCGCGGTGATGATAGGTGGAATAAGGTGGTGACTGAATGGCGTCCAAGGACTGGAAGAAGAAGTATTGGTCGTCCAGCGAGATTGCGGGTAGAACCTGGATGAGGTTGGCACGGGAACGTGGTGATTGGTACGAGAAGAGAGAGGCCTATGCTCAGCAGTGGGCGAGGTCGGGCTGTGGATGATGATGATGAGGCAAAGTTTGTAGTGGCAGCCAGGGTGAGACTTTTCATAAACATAATAATTCATTTGTAAGTAACAAATAGGATATTTGACAAAATATATCTATTTCCGTCAATTAGATAACCTAAAAATATTGGGCACGTATTTTTTCTTTTGCCACGTAAACAAAAAATTACGACGACACATTGCGTTGAAATATCGTGTGACGTCACGGTGTCACACTTTAAACTGACAAAATGACGTCACAAGCCCCCACTCCTGAACTTTGATGCGCTTTATCTTTGTAATGGAATGATGAATGGTCCAATATTATTTTATAATCTCACTAACGGAAAAATATTATTATCATTTTTCTACCCAGGAAACATCCCTATAGTCAGAGATTTTTTTCGTGTGCAGTGTTCGATTATTGGATGAGGGACTGGCCGCCTATCAGCCTAATGAAATTTATATTAAAATCAATCAACTAAAAATAATTGCATAAAAATACTCGTGCATTGCAATATGAGCCCAAAAATCGGTGCAATACGAGCCAGTTTTCAAGTGTGTTGAAAAATCAATTTTGACGTAGGTAGGTACCAATAATAATACAGGGTGGTCCTACATTTAGAAAGTCAAACCGCTAAAAAGTACAGACAGTAAAAAAAACGCGCTCGGAATTCCTAATTTGAATTTGTATTTAGTTCTTTTCATTGTCACACGCATTCTATTTTCAATCTGTATTCTATACGGCCAATGTTCTGATTCCGTCGCCCTTTGCGTACTCGACAAACCTTATTTTACCGTTAGTTTATTGGAAATTATTCTAATTTACACCTTGTTGCATGGATTTAAAGTGACATAGTTGTTTTGGTAGCGATAAGTGTAAGTTTGTTATCATCAGTATGTAGTTCTCGGACGGATATTGAAAACTATTTTAGTCTGAAATACTTTTTTTCGTCTGGAATGGCATTTACTTTTTATTAATCTTAAAAACTTTGTCGGAACTTGATTTACGATAGAAAATTGTCTATAAAACAGTTCTGCACATTTTATTATTTAAAGTATACTGCATCATTTTAACTTCGTCTCAATCATGTGTTCTTTTCCAAGCTTTAAACTTATGCAACATCTAAATTTAGCACAAGCGGAACCTCGGATAAAACCTACTCCATTTCGCATCTAGGAACTAAATCCCGATCACAGACACATCATTCAAAAATAGACTCTATTGATATCAAGCTAAGGTATAATTCGCCAAAATCTGCGGTTTGGCAGCATCATTTATTGTTAGTTTCCTTGAACACAAGGGAGATTTATCCGGGAATGTTTAGATCTGCAGAAATCAAATATTTTCTAGATTTTATTTTTAGCTACTACGTATTCTGCTGGCTGAATATTGGTCTAGATATTTACGTTAGCCTAAAATAAAATAAAAGTGTTGTCAGTACCAAAGCAGAACTAAGTTCACAGTACTTAAAAATGAAAAAGGCCTTGAAATTTCTTGTTGATTATACAATTATCTTTCTATTACATAACTCTATGTAATGTCTTAAAATTTTTATATATTCTAATTCTGCTCATAATACAGTCATAGCAAATGTATGCCGAGAACAATGCTGAATAAAACGGACAATGTGGTAACCCTATTATTTTATTTTGTAGACTGTACTATTTACGACTATTTATTTTTAATATGTTATTTTAAAGAACGCAATTTTCGCCACATTGACCAGCCCTGTAAAACCACAGCCCTTATTTTTTATTTGAAATTCGAATACCTCAGTATTCGAATTTCAAACAGTCATATTGATTGATACACTGACAGATGTTGTTTACTTATAGTCTGTGGAACCACTCGCACTTGACCTATTTACTCTGACCTTAATGCAGCAGATTGTTTATCGAATACCTAAGGATACTCAATGTATGTAGGTATGTCAGTACGTGTGAGCGAATATTGGAAATTATTGGAGTGGTTATGATGCAGTTCTTGATGAGAGAGCAGGGTTAATAACTTCGGGCCTATAAGTATTAAAAGGGTAAGCAGAGCAAAGTATCCCCACATTTCATTTTGTATTGTTTTAATTTTGGTATGTATTGTGCGAGGCGTAAATTATTTGTATGTTGTTTGTCTAATGTAGTAATCATATAATTATTGACTCTTTGCATGTGTTGGGTCACACTGTTTATTTATTTATTTATGTATTCTTTATTGTACACCAGAAAATACAGTAACAAAAGAAACTTAAAACTAAAAATATACAACGGGCGGCCTTATCGCAATCCGCGATCTTTTCCAGGCAACCTGGACTGTTAGTACAGAGTAATTGAAATAAATGAATAATAATAATAAATTTAGGCAATGTAACTCCACAGATATAAATCTAACTAGATGACGCGATTGTATTTACTTCGCGTGTCAAAAAACGGAGTAAAATTACGATCAATGATCGTAAATCCACTAAATCCAGAAAAATATGCCATATTGAGCTGTAAAGACTGTATGGAAAAAGTTGGCCGAAGCATTGGAAATATTTTCTTTCATTGGTAAGTAAATTTGTTTTTAAATTGTGTGTGAAAAAGTGGCACGCATGGTTTTCATACAGATGGAGGAACTTGCGATATCTAGTTAAGATTTATTTATTTATTTATTTATGTGTTTAAGTGCCCATATAAAAAGGGCAAGCTTTTTAATTAACTGGACGCAAAGCTAGTCTCTGGGTGCATAATGATCAATTAGTTCTATGTAATTAGAATCGACATTTTTATAGTTATTTCTACAAATAATGCAATAGAAAACAGCTAACTCTAAACTCGCTCTAAACTTCAAAAAATGCGTCTATAAACTTATTTTAAAGACTGTTCGAGACCCAGGTAGGCGCTTTACTTTGTGGAAATTATTTCATCACCACAGCTCTCTAAACGGTGAAGGAAAACATCGTGAGGAAACCGGCATGTCCTAGAACCAACAATTCGAAGACATGTGACCTCAACCAACCCGCACTGGGCCCGCGTGGTTGATTACGGGCCCATTCCCTCTCACAGAGAGGAGGCCTGTGTCCTAGCAGTGGGAACACTGATGATGGTTTTAAAAGCGGTTTTCTTATTAGCCGAATAAGCTTTTTAAGTTCTCTCACGGATTTCATAATGCTATGAGAGATTTGCTAAAATGCCTGCTAAAGATCATAAGACATTTAGTATGAGCAATATTTCAAAATCTTTATTACAATTCCAAAGAAACCATCATAATAACAGTGCAAAACGTGCCATTAATGGACGGTATCAAAGCTCTAATGTATCGAATATATCGATAGAACGTTAGTAGATTAAATTGGCATCGATCCTAATTCATTGCCGTCTTGTAGATAAATTGTAATTTGTTCTGAAGTACGTCTGAATGTGATGCGGGAGTCACATTCAAAATAGTTCACTCACTTCTGAATGTTTACTGGAGAATTTTCTTGGAATGTGTGGAATCTATCAGGATGAATCAAAGACTACGATGAGATTGGTACGTCCTTACAAAACTAAAGAGCATTATCTTTCCTCTCAAAACTGATATTTATAAAGCATATGTAATATTTAGTATCTATATATTTTAGAGTTATGTATTTATTTAAGTATGTATCACTTACACTATATGTGTATGTATTTATATCTTAGGTTAGTCGTTCACTTTTCTTCTCTTCCTGTTCTCACACACAATTTGTCTACATTTCTTCTTCATTTCTCCTTTTCGCGGGTCTGCTGGTAAAAATTTCTTAGGAAATAAGCAGTACTCCAATGTCATGATGTGTTTTCTGTATGTATTTTCTGTGTGTACATTAATAATAAAATAAATAAATAATAAATAAAGTCCATCAGAGATGGCATATTTCTACCAGTCTACAATTATCAATCACAGTCAAATTAAAGTCTATCAGGGATCTTGGGGTGACGGTGATTTGCCTGTATCTTGGGGGTCAAAGGGAGACTCTGACCCCCAAGATACAGGCAAATCACCGCCTATCCTAATTTGTTAATGTACAATTTGTTTAATTTGATTTGATGTACCTATCATGACATGACCCAAGAGTTTGTCAACCGTGGTTTTGGTGACATCACAGATTTGAAAAGGTTCTAGAAAATTTCATTTGGAGAATGATTCATGAGTGTAAGTACATTCTAGGCCCAACGGTTATGGTCAACGGGTCATATCCTTAACGGAACAGAACGAAAATAAGTTGAACATCGGCGCCGAGTTACCAGCCTGTCGGTATTTTACCGATTACATTTCGGGGAGTGTGCGGTGGAATTGCATGAACTCATTCCTCCTAGCCCGTTCCATCATCGGACTACAAGACGTACGGCGATGCGTCATCGGTACATGGTGGACATCCCACCCATACGCACCAAAGGTTTTGGG
This sequence comes from Anorthoa munda, assembly GCA_945859665.1. Classification (NCBI taxonomy): domain Eukaryota; kingdom Metazoa; phylum Arthropoda; class Insecta; order Lepidoptera; family Noctuidae; genus Anorthoa; species Anorthoa munda. The sequence goes on along the minus strand of OX243916.1, from coordinate 5,481,979 downwards.
AATACTTTTATTATAAACACACAGCAAAAGAGTGGAATTCCCTGCCGGAGTCTGTATTTCCCGATAGCTACAACCTGGGAGTCTTTATGTCAAGACTAGAGTGAATAGGTCTTCTAGGCAAGCGTGCTTCATCGTCGACCACTTCATCGCTTACCATCAGGTGAGAAAGTGGTCAAGCGCAAGCCTATTAGTAATAAAAAAAAATAAAAATAAAATAATTACGCAAAAATTTTTTTTGTTTATTTGTTAATTATTTCAAAAACACTTATTTTCATTTCTGCTCGCTTCCCACTACGTTATATCAATTAGCTAATTAAAATTAAAGAACAATAAAATGTTCCATTACTTGACTCACGACCTAGAATAGAGTTTTTCTCAATAATTCTGATGTCTAATCGGCTCCTGCGCATCGTGGGCGGAGCGGGTGATCTTAGGGATGTCGTATGTGTCAAAAAATATCGATATAATAAATTATATGGCTATATAAAACTGCTAATCAATATATTATATCGATAATATTAAGAAAAATATCGCTAATACAAGATAAATAAAAAAAAAACTATATATATTTTGGGAATCGGCCTGCCATTGGTTGCTGTATTTATTGCCTTTAAGTTGGGGGATTTTTTTCAATTGTTTAATTAAGCTTTTTTATCTGTATTTGTCTATTTTGATAGCAATATAAACGAAATAAAAAAATCGGCGAAATAAAAATCTGTTTAAGTATTGAATAAAAAATATCGATATATTTGCGACAACCCTAAGTGACCATACTTTACATTATTTATATTTCTGACAGATATGTGCCCTGAAATCTTCTGTATGCCCTCAGTTGGCGCCATTAGATATGTTTCGTTTGAAGAAAAAAGATTTGATGTGAAAAAGAAAATATGCTAGTAAATTATTTTAATTGAAAAAGAAGAGAACTGCGGCATTTTGGCGGCAAAAATTTCAAAAATGCTTAGATTTATTTTGTGTGTTTCTTTTTCATAATCTCTTTTCTACTACCGTAAAATAACAGTACCTGGGCGTCCTTATAAGGATCTTATTGTATCATCCGGGCGAGCACAGCCTACTGTGACAGGCTTGAGTCACATATTTTTATCACGTTTTTGCTCCCAAACTGTGATAAAATGCATAACTCATATCAAAGAGGCCGTGCTCGCCCGGCAGGTCTGCACACATCCTAACAATCGAAGCATGGTCTTCATGACAATTTCATCCTTTGAAATCATTTACGGTTGGTGTTAAACGGCTTATCTAAGGATAATAACTGGCCTTAATATGGTGTTCGACCTAAAGTTTGGCTTCGACCACATTCAGCCAAACCTTCGGCTTTGGTCATATGTCCCGAAGTTTTAAGCCGAAAGTTGCCAGCAAGCGCCAAAATTTAACGAAATTGACATAATTTCAAAGTGTTATTATTTTTGGCAAGTTGCAAGGAAAATAAGGCAAGCGTGCTTCACCATCGACCACATCATCGCTCACCATCAGGTGAGATAGTTAGTGGTCAAAAGCGAGACTATTATTAATAAAAAAATGTTAATACCTCCGTAAGCTGTTTCATTGCAGTCTACTTTTAAAAATCATTATTTTATTCACTTTCTTTGTTTTATTAGACTTTCGGCCGAGAGTAGTGACGATAACCGACTAATCGGCTTCGGGAAGAAATCGATCTTCTGTCAGACACTAGCATGCTACATTAAGTCAGTGCTAGGCAATAAAAGATCTGTTTCAAACATGGGACCAGACAAAAAGATATTTTTACGAATCTATGAGTTCATATTGTTACGATCGAAATAAAAAATATGACTTCGTGGAAATGTCTGGCGTTGAAAGAATAAAGTTTATTTTAGATATAATATAAACTTTAGTTCTATGATCGGGTTTTATCGCTTAGATTTGTGATATTTTGCAGTGTGGTTTTTTTTTGAAAGCATTCTGGATTTCTAAACGATAAAACCATTGACGTTCTAAACAAGTGTCATGAGTTGTGCGATGGCGATTGTCAAATTGACATTACGATAGCGTTTGACATTTCCATGTTTTTTTTTTTTCAATTGCTGTCACCACGCTTACGATTATTGAAAGTAACTTGTCTAGGGCCTAACTTGAACATGTTATTAATAATAATATAGCCTATAATGCAGATCTCTTAACAAATTACAATGGATTTAAACTTGTAATATAATAACACTGGACTCTTAAACTAAATTAACTATTTAAGCTAATATTTGTTGTTTTGTTATCTTTCCTAGATCTGTTCGCCAATCGGCAAAGGTCTCCTCCAACCTTTTCCATTCTTTCCTTTCCTGTGTCACTCTGTTCCACATGGCTCCGGCCACTTGTCTAATGTCGTCGTCATATCTTTTTTGCGGTCTACCTCTCTTCCTCTAGCCCTCTCTGGGATACCACTGGGTCACCCTTTGGATCCATCTGTTGCATCCTCTTATCACGTGACCAGCTCATCTCCATTTCAGTCTTTATATGTTATTAATAGCGTCTAACTATTTCTCTCATCTTCGCTCAGGAGACCTATTCCACAGGAATCACACTAAAGGCACTCATCGATAGTATTGCCTTCTATCCGTGAAAAATTTGTTTTATTTGTCCCAGTATTTGAGGATAGTCCTACAACTATAAATTCGAAGACATGTGACACCCACCAATCCGTACTGGGCTTGCGTGGTTGAAAACTGTCCTCCGCGCAGCCGTGGGACACAATGTTACTTTTATATTGTTTTCTCTCTTTTATATTATTGTTGTTTAGTCTTCTTTCTTTCTTCCTATAGAGGAGATCTGAGTCCCAGCACTGGGTACAATATCAGCTGATTATGCTATGCTAGTTTGTTCTAGTTATTTACAATAGTAGTTTGATAATGAAATGATAAGAAGATTGTTTACTGCAAACGTTGTATCATCAATTTCTTTATAATGTCAATCGCAATCGGGTCTTTATCATTCAAGATTATAAATAAATTTATTTTATCACTTGACTATGAAGAGTTTCTTGAATATCGTTCTAGATTATTATTCCGTTTTACTACTTGACTTTCACGCTTCTTATCAATTACTGGTTAATAGACAGTACTTTAAAGTATATTTTTGTCTTGCTCACTTGATAGACATCGATACTACCAAGCCAGGGGAAACCCAAACACATTGTTAAAAAGCATTATACACTGTATACAGGGTGAGTTTTTCAAGTGGGCGTGGATGGCCAAATCCAAAACTATAAGGAATAGCGAAAAACGCTCAAATCTTGAATCTTGGTTCCGATTTTGATGAAATCTAAGGCGCTTTCAAAGTCAAAGTCAAAGTCAAATATATTTATTTCAACTAGGCCAATAAGCGGCACTTTTGAACGTCAAACATTAAATCTAAATTAAAAATGTACAAGTAATAATAATTGACTCTACCGTGCATTCGGAAAGTAGCTTGTTATGGAGAAGAACGCACAAGAAACTCCATACTTACTCTTTTTAAAATGTTTTACAATGTTTACTTATGTACATACATTAATAAATTCATATATGTGAGGACGATGCACCCAAAAATAGCACTACACACTATACTACGTACAGGTATAAAGTAATAAAAGCACTAACAGGTAAATTCATTAATTTGATAAATAGGAACATGGTTCTCACATACTTACAAATATTCCAAACATAGGTAAAATACCTAATTCAACAACAACGGAACCGTGTGTGAGTCAAATTCTGGAAAAATATAAAAAATAACATAAGAATACAATAACTACGAATAGGAATACAAATTAGCAAATTTGATTATGTCCACACCAAAGATTGCCCTACGGAGCGGGACTAACATGTTGCCAAGCATTCTTATCTTGAATATAATCATCTAATTTGTAATATGCTTGTTTACGAAGTGTGCTTTTAACTAAAGTTTTAAATTTACTTTCATTTAGTTTTAATATATCACAAGGTATTTTGTTATAGAATTTAACACAGTACCCCATGAAAGATGAGTGTACTTTTGCTAGTCTATAAGATGGTTGATCTAACTTTCTTCACCGGGTCGGTGCATTTTAGTTCCGTACCAAATCTGTTCAGATGTTCTATACGTGTACATCGTTGCCTTTCTGATTCGTTTCAGTAAAAAAACTAAAACGCACTGACCTGGCAAGGAAGGCACCTAAAACTGCATCATTTTGGAAGTACAAATTTTTTATTATTATTGTTTCGCTCGCGGTTGACCACTGTCTCACCTAAAGGAAAGCGATGATATGGTCGACGGTGAAGCACACTTGCCTAGAAGTAACCAACTCACTCTTGACTTCTCCAGATAAGCTCCTTCACAAAGAACAGAGCTATGTACTACAAAAATTCCTATTACTAATAACTAATACGTGTCCAAACTATTTAATGAAGGCACATGTCACGCCTGCAAAGTCCAAAGGGACCAGATTAAGGGTAACATCTTCATTGTGCCTGTCCGTTTTTTTGTCGCTACCTACAGAACCACGTGTTCCGCACACGTTAGCTTCACCGGAAAGAATAGAGATGGTTCCGAACTGTGGAGTCGCTGTTGGGTGTTAAACTTTTTTGAAGTAATTTTTTTTTCTTTGTAATTGCAACTAAGACAAATGAATGAATAATAATAATATGACACTGGTTTGTGATTTTATGCTCTGTTTTAGGCACATACATAATATTGAATTGATGAATTATTTTTATGGAATTGTTGAATTTATATTGAATATATTTTTATTGAATTATGATTTGTTTAATAATATTAGTTTAATTGATTTGCCTGTCTGTGTTTAATCTGTGTGAATTTTAAATTATTAATATTATCCGTTTTATTTAATTCTATAATTATTGACCCTCTGCACGTGTTGGGTAAAACTGTGAGTGCAGAGATTAATTGCAATAAATAAATAATACATGATAACATTGTTTTGAATATATTTAATTTTATCACAGTAAGATTCATGCAACCAAATTCTATTGTAACCTTCTATTGCATCATATAGTTCCTAAGAATAGCAACAATCATAAGATTTACAAGCATTTATTTCCATTATTCCTTCCAACAGAAACAAAATATAACATAGTTTTCATTATAACGTCGCGCTCGTAGTACCCAAAGGGATAGACAATAGTGTATTGATGCTAACGATTCGACATATACAACTCGAAACATTTTAGTCGAGCCTATGGCCATAATTTAGACTCAAATACCGACTCCTGGTTGTTACTGACAAATCCGCTAAATTAACAAAGTAACTCAAATAAATATTTTTTGTTTCTCGCAGTCTCCATTCATTCCTCTGTTCGTCAAGCAACAAAAACTCATTGTTTGCCACGTGTTACGCGTTAGGACGCCGGGTGAATGCTAAAAGAGACACTGGTTCGATTCCCGCCTGAACATCATCCCCAGGATCGAGTCTTTGACAAGATTTATTTTATTTATTGCTTCGATGTTTCCTTTTTTGTTTGAAACTTTTTTTAAGACAATGTCCGTTAATTGTTAAAGTTTATCTTTCAAGTTTTGGGATTATTTCTGGTTGGAGTAATAACTTTTTTTTTTGTTACTTATGGTTTTCCTTCTTTTCTCAATAAATTAACTTATAAGTAATACTAATAATAATATCAATAATTTTCTTTTTTTTTGTATTTTTACTTAATATTCAAAAATGGAGGTTTCTGGTATGTTTATATTTTTACAGTTGTTTTAAGTTCAGCTTTGTTTTCCACAACCTTTATAAAATGTAAAAAAACAAATATTTCGTCGTGAAAAATCAATGAAACTAAAATGACATAAATTTATAATTTGTGTCATTTTATGTTCAACTAATTCTAATTTTTAAACTAAAATGAAAATAAAATAAATTAAATTTATAATTTGTGTCATGTTATTTTCATTTTAGTTTTTATTTTCATTTTATTAGACAACATGCACCTATGATAAATAAATTTTACTACTTAGTAAAATTTTAAACGTATAAGAAACTTCTCTTCTCGATACATTACTAATAATCTGTTAATTAGGCATCTATCTACTATATATTTTTAAAGTAAACCAAACACTCAAAAGCTTGTAATATCATTATTACTAATGACATACAAATTCCCGCCAAATTTACATCTGTCTAATTATTGTTCAATTCTAAGAAAAATAGTACTTTATCTAATCACACCAAAAAAACAATACCAGGAATACTGACTCACTACGTATGAAACTAATTATATTTTCATATAAATGCCGCCAGTCTATATTTAATTATATCTTAAAATAACACAAATCGGCTTACCAACTTCTGGGAATGAACACAATTCCCGCCCGGAGTATACGCACGACACAGAATGTCACAACAGCCTCCGAATAATAAGTTTGTTTCAGAAAACGTCACTAAATGTCAAAAAACACAATCACTTAGACACAGTCACATGAAAAGTTTAGCACCGTACGTGAAAATTCGATTATTGTTCGACACTTACAAGACGACCGTACACGCCGAGCTTTGCAAGACGACTGAACTGAATACTCCGTGCATAAGCAAGCTTTCAGCGATGCGCACGCGCTGTAATTGGAACCGAGGGGAGCAATGCGTGCGTACAGCTATCTCTTTCTTACTCACCGTGAAAACTAGCGTTGTTTTATCTCTATCCTTGTTTAACTTAATGTCTCTGCGTGAAAATTGGAAAAAACGCGAGTAACACTACATTTGCGTCGCATTACGTAAGGAGTTGCATTAATGATATATTTTATTTTGTGATTGATGTATTTTCACTGTTTTTCTTACGTTTTGTTAATGTTGGCTCATATTCAATGATATGGGCGCCAGAGACAGGGTTTTTGTTGGAAGTGGGCCGTGTTTTGTTCATTGAGAAAAGCGGTCATCTAAATGTGTTCATATATCTAATAATGTCTAATATCTACAAAAATATTAGAGTTCGAGATCTTCGTAGACGATAATAAATAATATTAATGGCAGGATTAAATCCGTTTAATAAGTTGGATGTTTGGTTTCAGACTGCTTTTTGGCAAATGTTGTTTTGTTGTTTAGAAGTTGCAGCGCGGTGTTACAGGGTGTGTTTTAACCGATGAAAAGGATGGAGGAGCTTCTCAAATCGACCCGTAAGCAGGGTTGGTCTGACCCCAGTAAATACCGGGACTTTTCCCGTTGAGCCACTCCCTCTCCGCCTGCCTGCCGGCCCACGGAGGGACACGGAGCTAGACTACGGCTCCTTTTTCCATCATTTTCGTGAAGTAAAACGCAGAGAGCCAAAATTATATTGATTGGGTGGGTGTAGCTTTTCGGATCCCAGACCGACGCTGTCCGTAAGTGTCTGTCTCCTGTCTGGGTCGCGGATAAATTTAAAAGAGAGTGACCGCAGCCCTGGCACAAGCAACTGAAGGAGTGAAGGTACACGGCAGGGTTTTAGTCAGTAAAAGTCTGACACGACCTCCGCTTCACTCAGAGCGGGAGAAGATATTGGATAATTTACCAACCCAAAAAAAAGACCACTAAGTATAACTTTTCACGTTCTCCGCACATTTGGCTTAGCTCTCTGCTTATCGGCTGGCTAATTTGCCTGCCCAGTGTGGCACCGATCTGCTCATGCCCGAAAAGTAGATGCAGCTTTAAAAGAGACTTGCAGAATAATAACTGGTTGCTTAAAACCAACTCCACTTAACGCACTATACCCCCTAGCTGGAATAGCCCCTCCAGAAGTTCGAAGAGAAGTTGCCTGTTCCTCCGAGAAGCACAAACAGGAGACCGATAAACGACACCTAATGTACAACATGGAGCAACCAAGGAGACGGCGATTGAAGAGTCGGCAGAGCGTCCTTAACTCGACTAAAATAATTGAAGACAACAGCCCTAGCGAAGCTCGCAAAAAACTGTGGTTCCTTAAATACCCGCCTCCAACTATGTTGAGCTTGCAGAAAAGCTCCCAGCGGGCCATAAACAGCCATGGCCCATCTGAAAATCCCTAAACCGGTTACGAAGCCAAGTGGGCCGCTTTAGGCATAACTTAGTCAGAAGGGGGTACTCCAATCAACCACAGTGTGGCTGCGAAACCACCCCACAGATGATGCCCCATCTCAGGAGATGGGGCATCGTCTGTCACACACAGCGAGCTTGTGAGGACAGGTCCTGCTCCTTATGTAAAAACACCTGCACCATGCAAGACCTTTGTGAGGCCAGCGCTAAGGCTATCGACGTGGCTGAATACTGATCGAAGAAAATTGTGTGAAGGAATCATCAACACGAACACACACACTACACTGACATATTATTTGTTTGCGGGACAACAAAAATTTAATTTACCATAGGAAAAGAAACTGATGTCTTGAATATAGAAAATCCTTGTCTAAAACGTTAAGATTCAATATTATTACTTTCATAAGTAAACAAAGATTAACAGAACAAATAAAGATGCCAATAAACTAAGAAAACATACTACTTCCCTTTATTTGTCTATAAAATGAGCTTACCTGTGATAAGTTGCCAGCGAATAAATTTTAAAAGCAAGCAGGATATATGCTAAATTAACATTTATATTACATATTGGACATTTACGTAAGCTTTGAATGTAAAAGCTACTTTATCCGATCCTAGCTGTTTTATCTTTATACGAGTATTTCGTAATTTCTAGAATAGGTACCGTAAAGCTACAGACACATTACTGTGTCGTGCCGTGGCGCGGTATACACCAATCATACGAATCTGTTCAAGCCTACATCATATCAAAACAAGTTTGATATGACGAAGTTTTTCAAAGAAGATAAGCCAATCAAATGTGTCACAAGGCTCCACGACACGACACTACATGCGAAGGCTGCTTGACTCCACTGGATTTGAAAAACCTACTAAGTATATTCTGATTTTTAATTTCGTACACTAAACTGACATTTGGGGGATTGTTACTTTATCGTTACATAAAAATAGTGTCGTATCCTGACTATCCTGAGTGATTGAAACTTGATCGAAAATCGAAGTAGATCGAACATGGAATTATTTCACGTCAAAAAAATCATTTGTTAAGAAACGAGCGGCCCGGCCCTTATTTAGTTTCTACTCATTTATGTCAGACTTCATTTTATCGATCGCATTTATTTTATTGTGTATTATTTATCTAAATTTTTCCCGCGGCTTCGCTCCCGTGGGTCCTATTTTTATTTTTGTTTATTTTAGTAAACCATAATCAGTTTCCCTTTACAATGAATCATACATGATTCATTGTCAGCCTATTAATGTTCCTCTGTGAGAGGGAATGGGCCGTAATCCACCACGCGGGGCCAGTGTGCGTTGGTGGATGTCACATGTCTTCGAATTTTTGGTTCTAGGACATGCCGGTTTCCTCACCACCCTTCACCGTTTCTAGAGATTCTCCAAGTTCTGACTCCAAGCTATGGCCCATTTACGACTGTTGGCGCCAAAAAAAATAGCATATGACAATCAAAGATAATGTAGCTTTCTTTAGGTAAAACATTTTTGTAATTAGACCAGCACTTCTAGAGATTACCCCCGACAAACAAACAATAACTTTACCTCATTATAATATTCAGATAGTACAGATTGAAATAACATAACCGCTCAATATGGCTGCTGCGAAGCTGTCTGTTTATGCTAATATTATCACTATCTTCTATTATTCGTATTATATTGTCTGCATAATCTATTATCTAGGCTGCATTACGACTGTATTTGATTCTGCTAAGATATACGTGACTGTGAACTAGTTTTTACCGTGGTTGTGATCGAGTGAGACTACTTTTTTATTGTTAGTAAGTTCATGATTTGCCACTATCTCACCAGCGGGGCGAGCACGGCCTACTGTGACAGGCTAACATGCTTGAGTCACACATTGTTATCACAGTTTGGGAGCAAAAACCGTGATAAAATGCGTGACTCAAGTCTATCACAGAGGCCGTGCTCGCCCGGCTAATGGTAAGTGATATAATTGCTGGCACGTAAGTTGGCAAGAGTCGTTAGATGCATATGTCGTTTTTAGGTCTTTTTGGTTACCTACCAAGCGGGACGCGGGGAACGTTAAGCACCGTTCCGAGCGCACGATTGGTTGGTAAGTTGACATAAGGATCGACTGACCAATCGCGTCGCGTCCACGTTCCGTTCGCTCTAAATGGTGGTTGGTCAGTTCGCACACTATGCGCGGACTTGCCCCCACTACGCCAAAACCTAGCCAAGTTACATACCGGGGTAGTCGAAGGTGAAGCATGCTTGCCTAGAAGTAACCTATTCACTCTTGACTAAAATACCCCATATTGTATGTATATATATATATAATATAATATAATATAATATAAGGGCGAAAGTCTGTGAGTGTGTATGTTTGTTACTTTTTCACGCTCAAACGGCTGGACGGATCTGGATGAAATTTAGCACAGAAATAGATTATAGTCTGGAATAGGATACTTTTTAATCCTGGGAGTATGATCCCTTGGTATAATTTTCGACATTCACGCGGTCGAAGCCGCTCGCAGAAGCTAGTTTCTTCATAAAAACAAACAAACAAAACATACCACTTTTAATCTAATAAAATATAATGTAACATACATAATCACTTTCTACAAATAAACTTACTAAAGTAGCAATTTCTATTGCATGCCCCAATCGTAAACTAAAGAGTTTACACAGAGTTTAATCAAATGGAGTACTCATACTTATATTCTTTAAAATACAATGATGTGATGGCGTGGAGATTAAAGGCTTCAGAGGCTTTAGTGCGAGTTTTTAAACGTAGTCACCCGTGATAACGTAAACGATCTCTTATGTCAAAATGTATACAAAAAAGGGGTTTCTCCGTCACCAGACGGCGCTTATCCAGTTTCAATACAAATTGTCGTTTAAGTTAACGCGATTGAGCGTGAGTAAAAACTTGCACTAAGGCCTCAGAACCCGTTTAAAAAAATATTATTCTTACCGAGTGATGTTCTAAGTTTTTCTTGGTCACCGATCGAAATAATACATCGTAATTGATCGACACCGTCGATTAATTTACCGCCGTGGTATAATTTTCAAGACCTTAGTTTTGGAAAATATCCTATGGAAACCATATTTTTTTGTGGTGGGAAATCATCCAATGACTTCACCCACTCTGGGTGAATCGGGAGGGCGTGTCAGACATTTACTGACTAACTCTTTTTCATATTTATCCGCGACCTCAAATGATTGTAGCCTACCATCCTATGGTAACCTAATAGCCGAATAAAACGTCTTATGTGTTAATTCATACCATGGTCTACCCGTCCTCTAAATTTCATCCAAACATAGAGACTTTTACATTTTTGTAATATTAATAGAATTATGTCTGAAATTTCGTAATGAAAAAACGGAAACGGTAATCAATGTAAATATAGTAAATAAACTTTCTCTGTTTGACAAGAAACAATAACAGGCCAATTTAAAACTAATCAATATGATTCACCTACGTGCCAAGTAGATGACAATCCGGATTCTGTTGCAATCTGCACTCAGGTATATTCCTTTCATGATAACGTTATCTGAAGGATTGCAACGACATATGTGACACATCTTATATATTGTATATTTTTTATCTTTATTTTTCTTCATCATCTGCCTTGATATTCCAACTATATTAGGATAAGTTTCATGCCTAATTGGAAGTACTTCGACACCAGTATTTCAGTTGGACTGATCACCTGACTGATCATATGACCTTCCCATCTAATTGCACATGTAAGTATTATAAGTTGTTTTTTTTTTCATCTACAATCTGACCTACTCTCTAACCGAATGCTTCGGTATACCAGTAGTTTACAAGGAGTGCCTTTCCCTCTTCCGCACTTAGGCTCCCATTTGGTCCGTTGTGCGTGCAGGTCTCCTTTCTGTGAGAGGGAATGGGCCGTAATCCACCATGCTGGCCCAGTGTGGGTTGGTCGATGTCACATGTTTTTGAATTATTGCGTCTATGACATTTTTTGGTTTGGTTTTCTCACGATGTTTTCCTTTAACGTTTTGAGAGCAGTGGTGATGAAATAATTTACACAGTGTAAAGCGCCTACCTGGGTTCGAACCCGCGACCTACGACACCGTTACCAGTGCAAAAAAAAATATGTACAATCAAGTAATACGTCAGTAAAATACCACATTTTTTTTTGTTATCGTTGCGAAACCTTCAAAACGCGCCTGGACTTTTGGGGAAAATACCATGGAGTATGTGATTATTACCTTACTAAAACCACCCCGGTGATCACTATCAGTACGTAGAAGGAGCACCGTGACCTCTTAAAAGACCACCCTGGAACCACCTCTGTACAACGCCTGTTAGGGCACGACCCTGAGGAGATTGAAACAGTATCTCCCCTGAAACTCGCTGTGCACGGCAGCACGTGATCACTGTGTCACTGTCTTTTCTGGAGCTGGAGTCACTTGGTGGGTGGGCAGAATCCCCAATCTGAGCTCTCGTGACCCCAGAGTCCATGCTTATGATGCAGCCCCGTCTGCATCATTTTTCAGCATTTTAGGCATCGGGGCGGTTGCTTCTGATGCCTTCTTCTCCGAGTACAATACCACCTAGTACCCTAAAGCACTAGCCATTATTATTACAAGCCTGAATTGGCCCTCTGTTGAGTCAAGGCCTCCCTCCATTCCATTCATCATCGGTCATTATTCTGAACTACTTATGCCCAAATGTAAGCTAACTCAAAAATAATAACAATCAACAGAGCCAATTATACAGGGGGAACGTGCACATTGACATCTCAGTCGCTATCTGTTGAGAATTACTCAAAATTGCCTACAATTCGTCACGCTTTTAACCGACTTTCCAAAAAGCAGGAGGTTCTATGCTCGACTTTATGTATTTTCACCGATTTATCCGTCAATTGTGGATCGATTTTGAAAATTATTTTTTGTTTGAAATAACATGTTCCCAAATTGGTCACATTTAAATTTGGTGAAGATCTGATGAAGAACTTCGGATATATACAACAGAAATCTTCAATAAAGGACAGCAAATGTGTCAGAAATGCTGCAATAGCATGTCCGTTTATTGTTTATACCATTTCATAACATAACATCACGCCAGTACACTCTAAACGAGTAGCTACGCAGATACGTACCGTTCAGCTAGGTACACTCTTATTTAACCGGTTATGTTCAAATTTCAAGATATTCGGGTAATCTGTTCTGGTATTACTTTACAACAGAATTTGCCTTTTAGGTACCAAAACTAAAAAGTGAAAAAAGTTAATTAAAAAAATCAAAAAACCCGACTGCTTAAGAAGCGAACTAAAAAGACGTAAACAAGAAGAAAATCATGCTGTGCAGCCGGAGGATACATATTCGCGAGCTGGTTGACCAAAACCAGATGTATTAGACCATTTTTCTATCTTACAATTTTAATATAGCCAGTGACACGAATCATCGGACTGTTCAGACGAATCGATTGACGTAAGAATCACCAAAATCGGCCAACGCGTTTGGTCTCTGGAACGCCACATAGGAACAAACATACATACATACATACATAGACTGATAAACATATTACCCTCCTTCAGCACTCGGGCAAATAGTAAACTCTTGTTACTAAAAGATAAAACCGGCTTCCAAATGAAACAATACAAAGTGAAAAGTAACTTCTTTTTCGGAAGTCGGTGTTCCTGTTTTCTTTGACATTAAAAACGTTTTTTTTGACATTGCTGTTGGTTGTCGTTGAGATGGTATTGTGACTTGAATTTGATCGTTAATTGGTTTTAGGAGTTCTTCTTAATGCCATCAAGATTCCGTTGTGAAAAAGGTATCTTAGTAGGTATTGACGGCACATCAAACTCGCAAGGGAACACTCCATTCAAACACTACTTCATGTACAAACATGCAAATAGTAAGAATGGTAGTTTCACAAGGAAACGAATTTCCTCCATTACTTATTTTCTCGGAACATAATAATGTGTTTTAAGAACCGTGTATGTATGTCTGTCCCCTTCCGTGTTCTATTAAACGGATGGATTGTGTTCTAAATTGTAATTTTGTAAGTTTATGTGCTAATACGTCTGCTTGCCATCCGGTTAAGTTATGGACTTATTTAGTTAAGTAAGGTCTTGTTTCTGGAACCTTGGATGGGTTGAGTGAAAGTTGGTATGGCTAGGAAAGGACAACTGATACGATGACTAATTGAGAAGTATGGAAGAAGTCTGAAGAAGAAGACATGTTAAAAAACTCTTTTTACCATAAAAATTAAACTGACTTCCAAATCGAAACACTACAAAGTGAAACATTACTTTTTTTTCGGCAGTCAGAGTCTTTGGTACCTATATTTTTTTTCATTACTGACACCGACTTCCGAAATAAATAAATTTACTTCCAAATCAAAACACTAGTTTTGTTTTGGAAGTAATTTTTTTTTGTTAAAATATTTTTATATTTTTCTCTTTTTAGTTTGGGTACGAGTACCTTATATTACCATGAAAATACGCATTATTCAGAATAAATTAAAAACTACAATAATAATTTATTGTAATTAGATCTTTAGTGACAAGGGCGAACTTTGAAAAGGGGCCAATTTATTTTTCTGAACCATCATTATTTTTGCCACCTCAAATCTCTATTGTATCCACAATGTGCACTTACAAGTGATAATTAAAAATAAATAGAAAAAATTATAGATCAAATCGGGCCCAGTTTTAATATAAGTTTGAAATAAGAGAGAGTCAATGAGCACCCTTATACCACATAACCAAAAAATATCTATAACCTTTTTACTCAAAAAAAATCCCCATTTATTACAGAACAGTAATTATTTTTGTCAACCCAAAAATCAAATCTTTATTGCATTCACAATGTACACTTACAACACAATTGGTAATTAAATAAAAATAAATAAATAGAAACAATTATACATCAAATCGGGTCCAGTTTTAATATAAGTTTGAATTAAAAATGAAAGGAAGAGCATCTTTATCAATGTTATCTAAATCCCCACTTGTTGAAACAGAAAAAGCTCACCTAAAAAAAACTATCACCTTTTTACTCAGAATCACAAATCCTGTCCTATCTCCCAAAAATGTCTTTTGCACCCCAAAAAAAACAAATACATCTTCGAAATTCTTACCCAACGGCACGTGCCACCATTTTAAAACGGAAACGGATGCGGATACTCGTTGATTTAAGTTAAGAACAAATTCGTGGCGCGACCCAAGCTTGACGATTGATTCAGTACTGATTGATTGATTGATACACTGAGTTTGTTTAGAAAGAAAGATATTTTGAATTTGGAATTGAGAAAAGCGGATGTTGAATTTTTGAGGGTAGGAATTTTGGAGTTTGTACTGGAATTTTAAAGACTCTGGAGACATTTGGAACTGCAATACATACATAATTATGTAGGTATGTACTTTTTAAACAATCCAAAAAACGAACTGCATCTCGATTGATGATTATGATTTTTATTTTTTAATTATTTTATTTTATTGACTTAGTTTCTTGACTTTATGATTTTTGTCTTTTAATGATTTTGATTTTGTATTTTATTCCTTAATGACTTGAACTCGTGACTTTATAATTTTGATTGACATTATTATGATTTTGATATTTGATTTGATTTCTTTTTAAATGGCTTTATTTATTTTAATTTAATGTGTTCTATATTTTTTACCAATATTAATAATTTTAAACTATATTTGAGAAACTAACTTATACATTTACTTACAAATTTACTTGTATAATTTATCAAATAATTATACTGTAGAAATTATGTTAAATGAATACTAGATTTGTTATTACTGGGCGGCAATGTTATCACAAGTGCTATGTACGCCGTACTTCAGAATCAGAATCAGAATCATCATTTATTGCTAATAATGTAGGTATACATATAAGATGGTACTTGTCATTTGCATTGGTCCAAAAGTTGTCTATATTGTTCTGTCGATGTATATTGCATGTGATGTGGCTGTACTATTTTAAATAAATAAATAAATTCCATAAATAGATTGAAAATACATAACATGTAGTCACAACTATATGCAATCTACTATCACTTTTTACATAGGGGCAGAAACTACTGTAAACCATTTCAGAAAATAATAGAGTCATAAAGAGATATTTATTTGTACATGAAACTTATATGTTATCTCTCCATCACCCTTGGTTGACTGGTAGAGAATGCCTCAGGCATTAAGTCCGCCTATGTACTTGTATGTTGCATGAAGTTTTAATAAATAAATAAATAAATAAATTCAACCTAAATGCTACCCTGAAAGAAATTAATTATTTTAGTATATTCCATTGGTGCGCTTGAACATGAAGCCAGCTTTTTAGGGTTCCGTACCTAAAGGGGAAATTGGGACCCTATTACTAAGACTCCACTGTCCGTCTGTCTGTCACCAGGCTGTATCTCATGAACCGTGATAGCTAGACAGTTGAATTTTTTACAGATGATGTAATTCTGTTGCCGCTATATCAACAAATACTAAAAACAGAATAAAATAAATATTTACGTGGGGCCCCCCTAAAACAAAAGTGTTTTTTTTGCCGGTTTTTGCGATAATGTTACGGAACCTTTCGTGCGCGAGTCCGACTCGCACTTGGCCGGTTTTTTAATTAGCAATAGTGTACTTGGGTTATTAAAAAAAACTGGCCAAGTGCGAGTCAGACTCGCTCTCCAAGGATTCCGTACAAACAGCTACATTCACCAAAATATGTAATAAGGTAACATTTCTTGAAGTTCAGAAACAATTTAAGCAAATACCATTGTTCTAACAAAACGATAAACTGGATTTAGGGACAAAAATAACTTAGCCGTTGGAAAAGTGTTGTCCTCAACTACTCATACACCGACGTGGTCAGTTCACTTGATAAATTATTTTATACTAGCTATGCCCGCTGCTTCGCTGCAGTTAACTGACTGCCTACCCTTCCCTACGTTCCTTCCTGCCTACCCTAATTAACTACCTACCAATTTTTATTCTAAGGTCATCATGGCCCAGTGGCTAAGACCTCGCCTCTCGAGCTTGAGGTCGTGGGTTCGAATCCGGGCAAGTACCAATGTGTCTTTTTCAATTCATATGTACTTTCTAAGTTAATCTTGGACATTGTTGACAACGGTGAAGGAAAACATCGCGAGGAAACCTGGACTTATAGTGAGTTTAATATAAGATTGTGCTCCATTGGTGTAATTGCTGCAACGCGTTCCAGTGTGAGGATAAACTAATAAATAAACAAATAAATCATTCATCATTCTTTCGCGGAGAATCTTAACACTAGCATCAGTAAATGACATCAAATGCACAACGCCATCTAACGAATATCGTATTCAACTGTCCGAGTATCTGAATTGCGTGTGTTGTGATAATTTTACTTCTTGAACACTTAAAATTCATCTAACTTTGATAGAGTGAACCGATTGCGATAAAACAAAAACTAACTAATACTTCAAGTTACGCATAATTTTCATGTATAAAAGTTATCTACCTTGGTTTCGTACATTTTACGTGATGCGTGAACAAATAAACAGATAAAAAGCCAAAAATTCAAAAAATGCTGGAAATGGGTTCTGTTGAACGGCTTATTGCTTGCAACCTGGCTATTTTTTTTTTTATTTTTTTTTATGTACAAACGCGACCTTTCTACAGATTTATTACATGTATTGAGATTCAAAATCAAAATCAATTTTTTTTATTTTACATCGTCCTACATGGACACTTATAAAACGTCGACAAAAGGCGCACGGTTCGGGTTGGTCGTTTCCTATGGAGAAGAACCGGCAAGAAACTCCATGGTTACTCTTTTAAAAATATGGTTTGTTTTTACAATATTCCAATGTTACAGCATTACTTAAATATGGGAGGACAACGTAGGCCCGACAATAAAACGTTAGAAACTAAAAAAAAAAAGTAAAACGAGATATAAAGTTATCAAATGTTATCAAGCATCTAGGAATCTAGAAGGCCTACAATGTTCACACATTCACAAAACAATCGGTAAAAGCATCTAAGATACAAAGGTAAAAAATAATAATAATAAATGTATAACAAGACTAAATTAAACATGTGGCACAAATGTAGTTATCAGTGCTGTAACTATTCTTAGCAAAGGGTTATTAAGATGATTGAAAACCAAATGAGATTGAGAATAGTTAGAGACATCCACATATTTGTACCGTTTATGAGTTACCAGGGAAGCTTATTGATGATGATGATGAAGATTAAGGATAATACTGATGCACCTGCCATAAGATAATCTCTTCACCACCCTTGGTTGAATGTCTAAGGCATTTAGTCCGCCTTTGTACCTTTTGTGCATGATGTCTAAATAAATAAATAATGATTGATTGATGATTATTGAAAATAAAGATTTGCGAAAAATGCAAATATAATTTCCATCATGTCAATAATTGTTATACCGAGGCCAGTACAGCTGCTTCAGATACCAATTGTGTACCAACTGCTATCAGATTATTTTATCCTAAAAAAAGTTAATTAAAAAATTCATAAAACCCGACTGCTTAAAAAGCGAACTAAAAAGATGTAAACAAGAAGAAAATCATGCTGTGCAGTCGGAGGATACATGTTCGCGAGCTGGCTGACCAAAACCAGATGTATCCTCCGACTGCACAGCATGATTTTCTTCTTGTTTACATCTTTTTAGTTCGCTTTTTAAGCAGTCGGATTTTATGAATTTTTGAATTAACTTTTTTTATTTATAACTTTTTAGTTAATTTTTTTTGGAATTAGGTACATTTTAACATATAAGTGTTATATATTTTTGAAATCAGCTCTTATAGCCCTTTATTTTGATACCCCACATGATAGGACAGGAAGAAAAAAAAATTTTGGGCCCCCACAATATGGCGCCCAAAATCCGCCATTTTTCTATTTTCCAATTTTAATGTAGCCAGTGACACTCGCAGGGTTCAGACGAATCGATTGACGTAAGAACCATCAAAATCGGCCAACGCGTTTGGTCTCTAGAACGCCACATAGGAACAAACATACATACATACATACATACATACATGCATACATACATACATACATACATAGACTGATAAACACATTACCCTCCTTCGGCAGTCGGGTAAAAAAGCCATTGTGATCAGGAACCGGACATTCACTCATCCCAATTAACCTACAAACGAAACAAGACAGTACTTAAAATAAACGTTCACACATCATCTTAACACCGAGGCATTATTTCAGCAGACTGAAACACTAGACCGTTATGTTTTCATAGCACGAACTAGCAACAATGGCTAGCTGGAATAGAGCCATATTGTGCTCGGGTTTAGTGTGTTTTGCTTTTCTTGGACATGTTGGCGTTGGCGCGTAGGTATAGAGCGGTCAAAGACAGAATTTAAATTTATTTATTTCAAAAACAAGGATGTTTCCTAAGTTAAAAAACCGGTCAAGTGCGAGTCGGACTCGCACACGAAGGGTTCCGTACCATTATCGCAAAACACTGTAAAAAAATCACGTTTGTTGTATGGGAGCCCCCCTTAATTTATTTTATTTTAATTTAATCATTATTATTTTTTGAAGAGAATATACAACTAAATATTCTGTGAATATTTCAAGCGTCTACCTGTTGCCGTTATTAATATCGAGCAAAAAACGGCAAAAATATCACGTTTGTTGTATGGGAGCCCCCCTTAAATATTAATTTTATACTGTTTTTAGTATTTTAGTTATAGCGGCAACAGAAATACATCATCTGTGAAAATTTCAACTGTCTAACTATCACGGTTCATGAGATACAGCCTGGTGACAGACAGACAGACAGACAGACGGACAGCGAAGTCTCAGTAATAGGGTCCCGTTTTTACCCTTTGGGTACGGAACCCTTAAAATGATAATTATATTTAGTCCATCACTGACCCCGAGTTTCTCAGGTCAAAATAATAATTTTGCACTTTGAAAATCGGGGTGAGATTATCAAATAATATTGGACACGTATTTTTTGCTTTACCAAATCAAAAAAAAATGACAAAGATAAAGCGCATCAAAGTTCAGGAGTGGGGGCTTGTGACGTCACTATGTCAGTATTAAGTGTACTAACGGCGTGACTTCACACGATATTTTAACGCATTATATCGTCATTACTTTATGATTACGTGCCAAAAAAAATACGTGTCCAATTTTTAAATCAATCTTCCTGACGGACAAATACAAATTTTCAGTTAACATCCCTAATAAAAGACGTCTACAAACATGTTGTATTTTTAACCGACTTAAAAAAAGGAGGAGGTTCTCAATTCGTCGGAATCTTTTTTTTTTTTTTTATGTATGTTCCCCGATTACTCAAAGACACCTGGACCGATTTGGAAAATTCTTCTTTTGTTTGAAAGGGTATACTTCCCAGTTGGTTCCATAGTCATCAGGTCAGGATCTGATAATGGAATCTTGGAGAAATCGAGGGAACTCCTCAAATATTATAGGCATACATATAGCGATTTTGGTATTTTTATCAACAATGCAATCATCTGCACTCAGAAAGTAACATTTGGTGAAGTGGAACTGGTGAAGAAGACCACAGATGGCCAATAGAATTCCTTAATGCTAAGTATGTCATGGGTTATAAGATATCTCAAATAGTTTGACTACTATGAAGCAAATACTTATAAATACATAGTGCGGATGACAATGGTACCATCGAACTGATCTGATGATGAAGCCGGCAGGTAGGCACTGGTACTCCGAAATAAAACAATGTATCCTAGTCGTGTATGGGCTTCATGAGATGTACTTTGGCTATAAATGAATTTTATGGCAATTGGAAGTACCTATCAAAACTAAAAAGAGATAAATAAAAAACTTTTTAACAAAAAAGCAAACCGACTTCCAAAAAATCACTGCAAAACGAAAAATAATTTTCTTTTCCGAAGTCGTTGTCGAAACACGGAAAACATTAGGTACCAAAGACACCGACTTCGGAAAAGAAAGTTATTTTTCGTTTTGCAGTGGTTTTTTGGAAGTCGGTTTGCTTTTTTGTTAAAAAGTTTTTTAATATTGCTACGATAAATATGATAGAGATGGATATGATATCATCATCATCATCATCATCATTGCAGCCGAAAGACGTCCACTGCTGGACATAGGCCTCCCCCAAGCGTCGCCACATTGACCGGTCCCGTGCATCTCGCAACCAGCGGATTCCCGCAACCTTCACCAGGTCATCGGATATGATATGAACACGTGGATTTAAAAAGTCATTTCCTCCATTCTGACTCAACCTCGACCCAGCTTCTTAACAGTCAAGTTGTATGTAGCTTGTTATAAAGTATATTTTATTATATTCTTGTTGTTTATTGTCATAAACGTCCTGGTTCAGAGAGTACATTTAACTTAATGGTTCAGAGAGTTTTTTTCCATTGTCATGGCGACTCAGCGACTGAGTCAAGTGGAGCAAACTAAGATTATGGGTTAGTAGACGTGGTACTATATCAAAACTGTATAAAAATAATGCCTTGCTTGCCAGAAGGCAAATTTTAGCTCATGCCATAGAAAAATATTTGCCAGTTAGTAAGTTGAAAGAATTTTATTTAGGTATCTCTCTCGTTTTTCACAGATCATGAAAATAAAAAAGTTCATTATAAAAATCAAAAAGCCCGACTGCTTGAAAAGCGAACTAAAAAGACGTAAACAAGGAGAATTTTGTGTAATCATGCTGTGCAGTCGGAGGATACGTCTTGTTTTGGTCAGCCAGCTCGCGAAGATGTATCCTCCGACAGCACAGCATGATTTTCTCCTTGAATACGTCTTTTTAGCTCGCTTTTTAAGCAGTCGGGTTTTTTGATTTTTTTAATGAACTTTTTTTATTTATAACTTTTTAGATATATTTTTTTTCAAATTAGTTACATTTAAACATATAAGAGGTATATATTTTTGAAATCACCTCTTAAAATCCTTTATTTTGATACCCCACACGATAGGTTTGGTTAAGAAAAAAAAATTTGGGCCCCCACAATATGGCGCCCAGGAACCGCCATTTTCCTATTTTCCAATTTTCATATAGCCAGTGACACTCGCGGGGTTAAGACGAATCGATTGACGTA
Source organism: Anorthoa munda (assembly GCA_945859665.1). NCBI lineage: Eukaryota > Metazoa > Arthropoda > Insecta > Lepidoptera > Noctuidae > Anorthoa > Anorthoa munda. The sequence goes on along the minus strand of OX243916.1, from coordinate 5,459,966 downwards.
AGAACTATCAAAATCGCCTTACGCGTTTGGTCTCTAGAACGCCACATAGGAACAAACATACATACATACTTATATACATACATACATAGACTGATAAACACATTACCCTCCTTCGGCACTCGGGTAAAAACATGCAAATGAAGGAGATTCTCGTACAAGCTTTTTATTAAATTGCAATGTATGAATGTACTCATATGTTCGAAACTGAATTTTAAAGCAGTTATCCTCTACCGATTAAGATGAAATTTTGCATACACGTTTGGTTTGGACGACAATGCACGACGTAAGCTAAAAAGCTTATTTGGAAAAAGTTTTTTTTATTGGCAAGAATTAGAATTTATAATTGGTTTAGGTTGGTTAATTTCATTCATAAAACATTTTCATCTGATCCTAGGCATCTCTTGATCTTGCATATATACAAGGATAATGGTTTAAAATTTCCTAGAATTTAGTTCAGCTCTTAGCGACGACCTACATAATTATTTTTGTCCTAATGTAATAACTACTTACATTTCCATTCTGATTTTCCTCCGACCTCTCTTTCTGTCATCCTGGTACATATACTTTCACCATTCCTATAACAATATGTGCGTAAAGGCGGCAACATACTTACATGTCGTGACGTGCTCGGCGCCTATAACTTTATTGGAACATTGAAAAAAAAACCGGCCAGGTGCGAGTCGCACTCGCGCACGAAGGGTTCCGTACCATTATCGCAAAAAAAACGGCAAAAATATCACGTTTGTTGTATGGGAGCCCCATTCAAATATTAATTTTATTCTGTTTTTAATATTTTTTGTTATAGCAGCAACAGAAATACATCATCTGTGAAAATTTCAACTGTCTAGCTATCACGGTTCATGAGATACAGCCTGGTGACAGACGGACAGACAGACAGACAGACAGACGGATCGCGGAGTCTTAGTTATAGGGTCCCGTTTTTACCCTTTGGTTACGGAACCCTAAAAACATTCCATAATTTAGATCATCATCATCAGCCTATTAATGTTCCCACTGCTGGGACACAGGCCTCCTATCTGAGAGAGGGAATGGGCCGTAATCCACCACGCGGGCCCAGTGCGCGTTGGTGGATGTCACATGTCTTCGAATTTTTGGTTCTAGGACATGCCGGTTTCCTCACGATGTTTCACTTCACCGTTTTGAGAGCAGTGGTGATGAAATAATTTACAGTGCCCCCAGAGATCTTTTTTACAAACTTTGTTTTCTGAATAAACAAATAATTGTACCTATTTACAAGATTTCATCATTATTACGTGACACAAATATCTACATGTATTAAAATATCAATATCATTTACAAAATAAACAACTAAGATTAAAGATTATCTACCAAAAAATCACACAAAAAAAAATTAAACAATAAATGTTACATCCAGCCAGAATTTTCTTCATCGCCAGTATTTTTAGTTACTGTCGTCCTGCACTTACACTCTTACATCACTGCTTCCAATTTCAAATATAGAACAAGCAAAGCAAATATGAAAGCGACTGCATTTCCCGATTCATTCACTCCATCATTCACTTCCAAGTCGTTCTTTTAATAGCTTTCATTCATACCGATTCTCAATCGATTATGCTGCGATCGGAAGCCAAAATGTGGTAACTCAAACTAAAAGAGTGTTGAGAAAAAAGGATTTTATTTAAAAATATTTTCTACGCGTTAAATACTGAAAATTCGAGTAATAAAAGTTTAATCTTCGATAGTAAATATTGTATGTTGTCATTATCTTTGTTCCCTTTTATATCTATACTTCTATACTAATAAAAGATGTAAAGTTTGTGAATTATGAGTTTGTGACGTTGTAGGGTGTAATCTCTGGATCTACTGAACCGATTTTGAAAATTCTTTCACCAGTAGAAAGCTACATTGTTCCTGACTGTAACTATTTTCAAAAAAATTAGAGATCATTATGAAAATTGCAATAATGTAACCCAAAGTAGCAAAATGTTGCATATACAATTCATTCTTTGGCATGCGCTGAGAAAACTATTGATGATACATAACAAATATGTACTACATGATTAGGTAGGGCAGGGTAGGTAGGTTAGGGTAGGTAGAGTTGGGAAGGTAGGGTAGGTAGGGTAGGGTAGGTTTAGGTAGCCAATTGACGGGAGCGAAGCCCCGGGGGTCAGCTAGTATCCTATATTTAGTTATGTTCGGGTAAGTTACGTTACTTTTGTAATATACTAGGTAGTTAAGGGTATATATTTTAAAACTTGTTTCTGCCCCGGCTTCATCCGCGTTGTATTTTGATAAATAGTATTTTATTAAAATTTTTTGGTCCTAGGGTAAGGACATAGTTAGATTTAATAGCGGATTAGATGTGAAAACATAATAAACAAACTTATCTTTTGCATGTTTAACCCCTGACGGAAAAAAAGGGCTGTTATAAGTTTGACGTGTGTTGCTGATCTGTGTATATGTGTGTCTGTCTGTGGCATCGTAGTGTCCAAACGGATGAACCGATTTTGATTTAGTTTTTTTTGTTTTTTGTCGAGAGTGTTCTTAGCTATGTTTGAATAAAATCGGTTTAGCCGTTCAAAAGCTATTCGCATTTTACTCTTTGACTCTGGATGTTTTCGCAAGATATCGTGTCATTATTAGGTACGTGTTTCGATAGATTGTCGATTGAAGCATGTCTGCTACAAGGTATATTATATGTAGTTTAAAAAGCATGAAATAAAAATAAAAATAGGGGTATTTTTAAATTTGTAATTTTATCCATACTAATATTATAAATGCGAAAGTAACTCTGTCTGTCTGTCTGTCTGTCTGTCTGTTACCTTTTCACGCTTAAACCGCCCAACCGATTTAGATGAAATTTGGTAAGAAGATAGTTTGAGACCTTGGAACGGACATAGGCTACTTTTTTTTGCAAAAAATGCGAAGGGGGAGAAATGGGAGGAGGTTTAAATTTGAATGAAACTTCTTATTATGGCTTAAGCCTTTGAACCGATTAAGATGAAATTTGGTGTGAAGATAGTTTGAGACCCAGGGCAGGACTTAGGCTACTTTTTTTTTTGCATAAAACACAAAGGGGTAGAAATAGGGGGGTGGGTTACATTTGTATGAAACTTCTTATTATGGCTTAAACCACTGAACCGATTTAGATGAAATTTAGTATGCAGATAGTATGAGATCCTGGGATGGACATGGGCTACTTTTTTGTATAAAACAAGGTGCGGGAGAAATGGGGTGGAGTAGTTATAAAATATGAAAATAATATGAAACTTTTTATGGCGTCCTTCTTATTCGGCTGTAGGCTTGATATAATTGTTTATGAAAGATTTGAGTGTCAATTTGAAAAAGTCAACTTAATGTCAGTGTCCGTGAAAGTGGAAATTTTATGCAAAACTTTAAAATATTCTACTGCTTATTTTTATTAGGGGGATATTTTTATGCTGTGGATATGCCTCGCAAGCGTAAATAAATAATAAATAAAAATAAAAAAATAAAATGTTTTATTCGTTAACAAAAAGTTGGTTTAACAATATTGAGGTTGACTTCTCCTTTTAAGTGTAAAAACACCTGTGCCAGGAGAGGCCGCTCTCCCATAACTTGATTACATTTATGACTCATAATTACTTATATTAAATCTATTTGATTGTGTTAATAGAACAATTTACCGATGTATGTGAGTACGCATGCAATGGTGCGCACGTGTGTGTGGAAGTGTGAGTGCGAGTTAAAGTGTGTGTGTGTGTGCAAGTGTTAGTGCGAGCTAGGGTGTGCGTATGTGTGCAGGTGTGAGTGTGAGTTAGGGTGTACGTGTGTGTGCAAGTGTGAGTAAGGATATGCGCGTGTGAGCAAATATATAACGAGATATATATTTATTTATTTAATGTTTTATAAATACATTCATTGTTTACATATATATATATAGGGTAGAGTCCCTCTGAGGTAGAATCTCCTCTGAGCCGTAGCTCTAGCAGAGCTCGAACAGCAAGAGTAGCTAGAAGCTAAGAAACAGAGGAGCAGACTCAATCCGTCTAATTTTAGATGCTGAGCGTCACGCAACCCAAAGAGCTGCTGAGACTTTCGATCAGATTCAGGCTCGCCAACTCGCAGATGCTGAACGTCACGCAACTGAAAGAGCTGCTGAGACATTAGACCAGATTCAGGTTCGTCAACACGCAGATGCTGAGCGTCACGCAACTCAAAGAGCTCTGAGACTTTAGACCAGACTCAGGTTCGCTAAATCGCAGATGCTGAGCGTCACGCAACCGAAAGGGCTGCTGCGACTTTCAACCAGACTCAAGCTCGCCAACTCACAGATGCTGAGCGTCACGCAACTCAAAGGGCTGGTGAGACTTTAGACCAGATTCAGGTTCATCAACACGCAGATGCTGAGCGTCACGCAACTCAAAGAGCTGCTGAGACTTTAGACCAGACTCAGGCTCGCTAACTCGCAGATGCTGAGCGTCACGCAACTGAAAGGGCTGTTGCGACTTTCAACCAGATTCTAGCTCGCCAACTCACAAATGCTGAGCGTCACGCAACTCAAAGGGCTGGTGAGACCTTCGAGCGAACACAGGCCCTTCCGATTTAAGATGCCGAACGTCACGCGTCATCGATAGCTGCTGAGACGCCTGAACAATCCCAAATACGGCGTGTTTTACGAGCTCAACGGCAGTCTGAAAGGAGACGTACGTTTGCAAGAAATACATGGAAGTCGTTCCACAACGCTGCGTCTGATTATGACCCATTGATTGATTACACTAACCATCGATTAGTTCTCATAGGGAACATGAATAAAAAATGTAGATATTGTGAAGCACTCAAGTGGAATGATGAGACACCGGGTATGTGTTGCTCTGGTGGAAAAGTTTCAGTTCCAACGCTTGGTGAGCCAGAAGAACCACTCAAGTCTTTGGTTTTGTATGACAGTGATGAATCGCGCCGTTTTTTAAGCAGAATAAGAAAATATAATATATCCTTCCAAGCAAGCTTGAAGCAAGTGGCAGCAGAGTGACTAACCCTGAAACTCTACAGAGTGAGAAACTCTACCCTGTAGAATTTCTTAACTCTTTAGAATTATCAGGGGTGTCGTCCCATACGTTGAGGCTGAAAGTTGGTGTCCCAGTCCTGTTAATGAGAAATCTGAACGCACCAAAATTATGTAATGGCACCCGACTACAAATAACACACCTAGGACGCAATATAGTAAGGGCAACAATTATGACAGGAATAGCAAAGGGAGAAGATGTAATGATTTCACGTATTCCGATAATCCCAACCAATATGCCATTCCAATTTAAAAGGTTGCAAGCGACATTCGCGATTACCATAAATAAAGCTCAAGGGCAAACACTGAAAGTTGCAGGATTGAATTTAGAAAAAAACTGATTTTCCCATGGGCAACTGTATGTAGCGTGTTCACGAGTATCAAGTCCACATAACCAATATGTTTTAGCAAAAGATGGTAAAACTAAAATATTGTTTACACGACTGTGTTAACGTAAATTATTAAAAATTACAACTCTGTGCTCACAACCTATTTCCACACTTTTGACGACAAAAACAATATTTATAAGAATCAAAAATCAAATTAGTACCTACTGCATTTATGTTACGCACAATACACTATTTTTGTACTACTACTCTGTGTTTCCTTTTCTACGTTTTACGCGAGCGAAGCCGCGGGTAAAAGCTAGTCTTGTTAATAAAGTATCGAAAATATGGAATGATTTTTTTCATTGTTTCAATAAAATTACTGGTTTTACGGCTAGCCTATCTTATGCGTAATGTTTTAAACCTATCCATAGCAAAAAAACCGAAGTATCGAAAATTTCGAGATACCGCTTCTTGGTTTCCGAGTGAATTATAATTCCGATACATCAATTCACATTAACACTTCCGATTAGTTTCGTTCTATTTCACAATCTTTTGAAAAGGATACCAGTGTGAGGCGGAATTGCGATTCAGCGATGTTGACTCAATTTTACGTTTGGTCTCGCTGTGTAGTCGTGGACCACCCACATTTCCCGTATCGTTGGAAATGGGTTGGAGAAGATGGCTGACAGAATTAAAGTTTGTTAATAATCTGTGGTGATATCAAAGAGATTTGAAATTGGAGTTTCGACTTGCACCTCTTCATATTGACAGGCAACGACATGTATCTTTGTGATATAGTTACAAAGTACGTAAGCGGCGGGGTTTTATGTTGTGGATACAGTTAACACTAGTTTAGGAGTTAAGGGATTGACATTTCATGTGAAATTTTCATGTCAATAAATCTTAGCTTTCTTTACGATTACCTTCGTTTGGAAGATATTCTTTGGAGCTGGGAAAAATATCAAAATGAACAAATATCTGTGTATGTAAATGTTTGTACGGACTCCACTTGCTTTGTCTTAAAACTTTTTTACCAGAGTAAAAATATTTGCGAATGGTATTTTTTAAGAACTCCTTGAGTGCTTGCGAAACCCAATGGCTTTTTAATGGATTCTGTAAGGGAGACTAGAGAGATTTGATCCTACGGAAGACTTGATTCATAAAAATAATAAAACTACTTAGTATCTCATCATCATCATCATATCAACCGAAAGACGTACACTGCTGGATATAGGCCTCCCCCAAGCGTCGCCACATTGACCGGTCCCGTGCGTCCCGCAACCAGCGGATCCCCGCAACCTTCACTAGGTCATCGGTCCAGCTGGTGGGAAACCTTCCAACGCATCGTCTTCCGGTTCGCGGTCGCTACTCTAGATCCTTACTGCCCCATCGGTCATCCGTTCTGCGAGCAATGTGCCCTGCCCACTGCCACTTAAGTTTGGCAATGGGCAGGGCACATTGCTCGCAGAACGGATGGGCGGTTTGTTTCTCAAATTGTATTAAAATGGTAATTCCAAGTCAACTAAAGTAATAAAGCCGGGGAAGTAGAACGAATAGTAGAGTTAGGTTTGATTTTTACGATTCGTCTTAACCCCGCGAGTGTCACTGGCTTCATGAAAATTGGAAAATAGGAAAATGGCGGTTTTTGGGCGCCATATTGGGGGGGCCTAATTTTTTTTTTTCTTCCCAACCTATCGTGTGGGGTATCAAAATAAAGGATTTTAAGAGGTGATTTCAAAAACATATTACACTTATATGTTTAAATGTACCTAATTCGAAAAAAAAATAACTAAAAAGTTAATTAAAAAAATCAAAAAGCCCGACTGCTTGAAAAGCGAACTTAAAAGACGTAAACAAGGAAAAAATCATGCTGTGCAGTCGGAGGATACCTCTGGTTTTGGTCAGCCAGCTCGCGAAGATTAGAGGACTTTTTTTTATATCAACAGAAGATGTTTAGGGTCTCTGTCTCTGTACCAAGTCTCCCGTAGAACCAAGTCACCCCAGTCTCCCTTGGTTAAGGTTGCCCTAGTCGACGGCACGAACTATCTTATGCGCGGAGTTAAAATGCATGCTATCTCATCCGACAACACGTGCGAAAGAGATAGATGCTGTGATGAGCAGTAAGAAGCTATCTCGCGTACGAATTAGCACTTTTGCAAATTTGTAGCGAAATGGATGATGATTTAGAACGAAAACTAGCGCGCGAAATTTAATAAACAGACCTTTGGGAGTCTGGGTATCATGAAAAATCTACTGAATGTATCATATCAAAATAATTTATTTGCATTGTTGAACTACTAATCTATCCCTGCATGGTGGCTGTTTTGCAATTTTTTCCTTCTTCTTATGGTATTTATTTTCGTCCAAAGATGCGATAAAATTACTGTTAAAATATGGAACTTTCGACACTCATAACTTTCAAATATTCTTTTTTTTATTTTATTGTTTCCATACAGGGCTAGATAATGATGAGACAAATTGATATATTTTTTTATTTTCAACGTACATCGTCAAACAGTGGAATAATCGCCAGACTACGTTTGTATGGAAGAACTATCGACTAGTGTAACCTTAAGTGTTGTAGTTTAATTGCACTATTTCACTATGTTTCTTACTTCATCGTACTCTGAGCATAACTTTCTTATGAGAATAGACAGATCCTATACATTCTCACACTCATCAAAAATGCTAATTTTGCACTGGCCGTTGTACCACATTCATCCTTTCGAACCACTACTAAAGTCTACCAAATAAATCCTTTAAGGCCAAACGGCCTCCGATTTATCATCTCGCATCGCAGTAACATGTAAACGTTCCCAGCGAGTTAGTAAACAATCGTGTAAACGTCATACTGATAATAAAGTGCTTGACCGTGTAATTGAATGGTGGTAGAGGTCACGAACATAAATCCATAAGGCTTCCCGCCCACTGAGACATTGTGGAGGGAAAGACAGAAGGTGAGTTCGAAAAACTTTAAAAATTTACTAATATATGTACATAGTTACGCGAGTATCATATCATATCATATTTCCATCATCTAGCAGAAACTGGAAAGTTAAACAGCCAATGGTGCCTTTATTCAATGCTCAGATCTACAATAAGCATCAAACACAATATTAAAATCAATACATACAGCAGCTTTTCACCCGACTGCCGAAGGAGGGTAATGTGTTTATCAGTCTATGTATGTATGTATGTATGTTTGTTCCTATGTGGCGTTCTAGAGACCAAACGCGTTGGCCGATTTTGATGATTCTTACGTCAATCGATTTGTCTTAATCCTGCGAGTGTCATAGGCTACATTAAAATTGGAATATAGAAAAATGGCGGCTTTTGGCGCCATATTGTGGGGCGCCAATTTTCTTTTTTCTTCCAAACCCATCGTGTGGGGTATCAAAATAAAGGATTTTAAGAGTCGGTTTCAAAAATATATAACACTTATATGTTTAAATGTACCTAATTCTAAAAAAAAATAACTAAAAAGTTGTAAATAAAAAAAGTTAATTAAAAAAATCAAAAACCCGACTGCTTAAAAAGCAAACTAAAAAGACGTAAACAAGAAGAAAATCATGCTGTGCAGTCGGAGGATACATCTGGTTTTGGTCCGCCAGCTCGCGAATATGTATTCTCTGACTGCACAGCATGATTTTCTTCTTGTTTACGTCTTTTTTTAGTTTGCTTTTTAAGCAGTCGGGTTTTTGATTTTTCAATTAACTTTTTATTGTTTATTTTTTTGGTGACCTGTAATACAGGTTCTCATTACCTACCACGGGCGTTTGTTTTTTATGCCAAATAAATTATAATTATTAAAAAAAAAAACTCGCAGGTGTGAAAAGTAGAGTATGCTCCTATGGGATAAAGCCTGCCTTCGTCTTGGGCAGCTTGAACCTGAAGCTTCACTCAGGACTCTACATAACTCCCTCGCTTCTCTCAGTAGCTGACTCTAGGGTCCCTCGTTACGCTCAGGGGTCAATATGCCGCCTGTGACGTAAGACACTACTCTATCCCCTTGGTGAATAATCTACTATTAAAACATGCGTGACTCTGTGTGAAAAATAACACTAGCTTTTCAGCAACTTAGCCCCCATAGCCTTTTTTATAAGAACTCTGCATTCTTTGGGGATAAAAAGTAGTCGTAGCTTCAGATCAGTACTTCTTGTGTTGTGGTGGCTCAGTGGCTAAGACCTCGCCTCTTGTGCTTGATGTCGTGGGTTAAATCCGGGCAAGTACCAATGTAACTTTTTCAAATTCATATGTACTTTCTAAGTTTATCTTGGACATCACAGGCAACGGTGAAGGAAAACATCGTGAGGCAACCTGGACTTATATAGTTAGTGTAAGTCTGAAATAGCCAAGTCAGAGGCCTGTGGGGTTCCCAGAGGCGGCTTAATTAATTCTGACATCAGAAGTGGCCACATCCTCACACGAAAAAAAGAAGAAGAAGTACTTCAGAGATTACCTACGTCTTATAACAATTTTCCCTCTTATTATAGATATTTTCCTTTAATACAATGTAATGAAGCCCAGCCAATGTAATGGCCCAGTGGCCACCACTCCTCCTTGCACTGGGTAACGGCCCCGAATAGGCACCTTTTGAAAGTTTCCCCCCGTAAACAAAAAAAAAGGTCGTGGTTTCAAACCCAGGCATGCACTTTACTTTGTTTAAATTATTTTATCACCACTGATCTAAAAACGGTGAAGGAAACTGGCATGTCCTAGAACCAAAAAATTGAAGACATGTGACATTCACCAACCCGCACTAGGCCCGCAGAGTGGATTAAGGCCCATCCCTTCATTCTCCGAGAGGAGACCTGTGTCCCAGCAGTGGAAACATTAAAAAGGTTCATGATGATGATTATGATGATGAAAGGCCTCAATGGGTTAAAAACCTCTAATACCATTAGAGGTTATCATTTTATTGATCAATAATCCTGATTTCACTAAACCTCGAACGAGGAAACTCCTGAAACTAAAGACACATTTCAGCAGCTCATACAACATCTAATGCAATAAAGCAAGAAAGTACGCAACTGTTTGTGGTGTAGATTCGTCTTTAAATGGAGCGCATCGTGTGGCAACGTACTAGATCAACTCGTGCCCAGCTGCCAAAGAATAAGAACCACACGAGAGTGAAATTCAACAACTTTAGCTTAGTCTATCGACTATGTTTAGAGTGATGAAGTGGAATAGTTGTGCATGACAGCATTCACAGCTCTGTTATAACTGTGATCCGTAACTATATTATATATCTAAAGAAGATAGATGAAGGTATGAGGAACTGGCTCATGGAAGAAGTATGGTTGTCGGCACGTAACTTGGCAAGGTTTTAGCGTTGTGGGGGTAAGTTCGCGCATAGTACAACTGACCACTGACCAAATGAGCAAATGACTGAACAAACAATCGCGCGCTCGGACCGGTGCTAAACGTTCCGCGTCCCGCTTGGTAACAAAAAAGACCTAATAAAAAACCGGCCAATTGCGACTCGGACTTGCGCACGAAGGGTTCCGTACCAGTATCGCAAAAATCGAATAAAAAAATGTATGGGAGCCCCACTTCAATATTTATTTTATTCTGTTTTTAGTATTTGTTGTTATAGAGGCAACAGAAATACATCATCTAAGAACATTTCAACTATCTAGCTATCACGGTTCATGAGATACAGCCTGGTGACAGACGGACAGACAGACAGACAGACGGACCGCGGAATCTTAGTAATAGGATCCCGTTTTGTGTACGGCACCCTAAAAAACGACTTGTACGTCTAACAACTCAGGTATTTTCTAAAAACTTACCTTCAATTTACTTAGCCTAGAATGCATCGTGAAATCGGAGTTCATAACACTATTGTCACGATGCATTCTAGGTAAAAAGTTCCTCTACTGGCTGCAATAAACATATTTTCGATATAGATAATTATCGAAAAAAAAATATGCCGATCACGCTCTTGCCGTGCATAGTGTAAGCTGAAGTTTTTATATTAACTACATGTTGTTACCCTAATTACTTATACGGCAATATTCTAAGAATCGCAGCTGGTGCAAATTTTTTACGTTTGTACTAATCCTTTGAACCTTCCATACTTATTTGGTGCACTTTTAGAACTAATTGGATAAAGGTACAAGTTCGTAGCCGACTTCAGACAGCAGCACGACACGTCGCGTCGTGGCGTCATGTCGCTGCAGTCATGATTCTAAACCCGTCTGCAGACGGCAGCGCCGTATTCCTATTGGTTCTGAGTGTTCCGTGAGGCAAGATGTCTGACTACACTCATTAACTTCTGGTCACTGCTGATCTGCGGTCGGCGACACGTCATCTGCCATCGGGCGACGATGTGTCGCTAGCTGCAGAAGGTATATCATAGAAATACTTAGAAACCAGTAGTGTCGCAGTGACATTTCGTCTGCTGTTGCTGTCTGCAGTCGGCTACGAACTCATACCTTAACTGTGCCCCCATGTCTTGATCCAATTGGACTTTCTGCTTCAATTCTGTATCACAAATCCCCGTTTAAACTATAAGTAGTTCCGTACCGCGAGTTTGGATGCACTTAAACGATAGATGCGTCTTATTGTAATTGATTGTAAATGCTGTAGCATGTAGTGTAATTCCTTAATAATAATACCTTCTCTTCATTCATCCTTCATAATTAATATTTAGTATGGCTGTTGTTAAAGATGACCATGACATCGTCTGAGATGAGAAAAACTCAAGATTTTTTTTTTAATTTATAGAACCCCCGACACGTTTTTATTTCATACTACATAATGTATCTAGTAGTAGACACGCATCGTTCGACAATCTATTGAACACGTAATTATGACACGATGTCTTGCGAAAATGCCCCGATTCAAACAGTAAAACGCCCATAACTTTAGAACGGCTGAACCTACTTTCATCAAACAAAGCTAAGAGAGATTATAATTATCCCCTTGAGTGCAATTAGGGATATGGCCAACCCCGTACTCAGCTGTAGTTACTTGAAATTAAACATATAGATTTTTTTTATATTAAGGGCCTACAACCGCTTTAGTGCCGTAAAACGGTAACTTTCTAAAGCATACTCCTTAGTAACGGCTAGGTTAAAAGGTTTGAAAAATATATACATTTATTATTGATTCATGTACACAATTTTGAACACAAGGCTTCTTCTTTAAAAAAAATATAAGTAACAACACGATTTTTTCACAACTTTTGGAAACTCCTCGAAAACGACTTGGATTTTTAAAAATATTTTTACACAGAAAAATTTATGGCTGGAATTGCTTCATAACTAACATAGCATATGTAAATAATATGCATATGTGCATACGTATGTAATATTTTGTCAATAATCAAACAAAACTGTTCAAAAGGAGGTTCAATATTGATATTTTAGCATCGAGTGGGCGCACGGCCAGTACTGCGTTAACATTGGGGCGTACATAGCGCCTTAACTGTACCAATCCTCGTCTGCGGGGTTTCAGTAAATAATTTATTAAGACTTGATATTTTATTTCCTCCAACAAAACAAAGTCCCAACAAATTGTCAACTACAATAACTCTTATACAGGCTGACCAACGGATCACACTGACGATTATCCAAACAGACACACAGCTCATTATAAGTCATATTGAGCGGTTCTTACTTTATGAGCCGAGTCCATCATTACTAACCATGATAATTTTCCAACTCAATACTTTTTGAAATGAGGTCAAATGTAGACTTGCTTTACATAACTTAGACTTATATAAAGCTGCTTTAGATCTTAAACCTATAACTCATTTCCCCACTGCTGGGATGCAGGTTTCCTATCTTTGAGTAATCCACCATGCGCGTCTTTGATTTTTGGTTTAAGGCAGTGATGGGCAAAGTACGGCCCGCGGGCCAGCTCCGGCCCGCGAAAGCATTTAATACGGCCCACCGACAGTCCTTCGACATGAATATTATATGACCCGCGATAACTATATTTTGACGGTCCAGAAGTATAAAGTACATTCTACTTAGTAGAATAATAGACGCATCGGTAAAGGTAGCGCAGAGTACAACGGTAAGCCAGTATGTCTTATATGTAATCAAGAAGCAGTGGCGGTATTTAAAGGTTTTAACCTAGCACGCCATTTTAACACCAAGCATGCTAAAACCAAATATGCCTTGATGAATGACACAGAAAAAAAAAACCTAACAAAAAAATATCTGGTCAAAGAAATATGTTTAAAAAGCAAATTCTGGCCCTCCTCTGAAATTTCTTAAACTTTCTGGCCCCCCATTAAGAAAGTTTGCCCACCACTGGTTTAAGGAGATGCCGAATTCTTTACGATATTCTTCCTCCCCTGTTAACTTAGTATTATTATTATTTAAAATTTGACTAGCTAGGTATTTTTTTAGATCACGAATATGATGGTGGTATGACTTGGAGACTTCCTAAAGAATTTAAAAGAAGTAGCGCAGAATCGTAACCACAATGAGGACTGTATGACCGTCTTTGCCTTGCAGTGTGAGACAATTGGTTTGTTGAACCAACTTTTTTTTTGTAATAAATGGAAAGATCATATATAAGTTTTCATACAAAACTATTTTTAGTTTTTGTTTTTTTCATTGTAATTACAAAGTAAAATCCAACCGAAAATATTTTTTTGAATCCAGTACCGAAAACACCCCGACAGTTTTCCGAACAAAGCCGAGCCCGTGTGACGTCACAACGTTCATTTCTACTCATTGTGGCACATAGCTTATACAGTGTTTTGACTTATAACCAATTCCATCTTGTTATTATCGATGAATATATTGATGAATATCGAATACATTGATCATAAATATCGAACCTTAAAAGTTATCGTGCTTGCTTCGCATCATTATGTACGAATATTACAAATAACTCCCCATTATTATGTGATTCGCGCAATACCCAACCTAGCAAACTGTACTAAAGTTTTGAAAAATGTTCTATGTCTAACTAGATTCCAATTAGAATATGTTAATTATGTTGTTATCTTGTTCTAATTTAGTATTAGATTCTGATTAATTTCTTAATTTGATCATTAAAGATTGAGAAAAGTAAATTTTTAAGGGAACTTTCGAGCAAAGTTGACATTTTTGTATAATTACGTAACTTGAAAACATGATTTTTTGTTTATGGTGATATATTCATTATTTTAATTTTAAATAACGGATATAGGCGTAAAACTAATATTTCTGTTTGAATTGTGAAAATCGGTCGACGCATTTAAGAGATATTTGAAAATGTACCGAATTAATATTTTCACGTTTTTGTTCTACAAAGTTTTTTAGTGTTTGTAATTATATTATATAGATATTTGTGTTTAATATTATAAAGGGATATGCAAATAATTAAAAATACCGAAAATTTTAAGGATGTTATGCAAAAAATAAATAAAAATAAAGGCTCCACAGATTTCTGGTTGTATAATATTTAGTGGTACCTATGAAGTTTTTTGATATCTAAAGTCGAAGTTGCGCGCCAATCGTGTTTGTTAGCTTTTTATTTTACACGAATATCACCTACCCATATGTAACAACAATTACATTATGACAATTATGTTTCTAAATGTAATGTGTACAATGAAAAACAATGACAAACACCGGTCGCGGTCCACTATCATAATATTCATTACGACTACTTTACATATGCTCAATTTTTCCAAATCGTCCATCAGATGGATATCTTTTCGAAATTTTCCTTTATGAATCCTTTATCACACATGTCTAAATAAAATTTTCTGTTATAAATAATATTTTTGCACTAATTTTCGGATATTTTTAGTCAATTTACGTGACACTGTACTATGGTGAAATTCCTTGAACGTTATGACGTCACCAACATGGCGACCAATCATGGCCCGTTCGTAGACAGGTGGTTCTTTTTAAAATTTTATCGATTTTCAATTGCTTATAATAAATTTAAAAAAAATATTTAAGAGATTTTTGCAACGAGAATATAATTTATGATATGTAAAGTTTCAAAATAAATTTTAAAAATCGTATTTTTTTTTAAATTCAACAACCCAATTTCGGCTTGAAACCATAATGTCGAAATTGTATCAACCACACACATTTAATTGTTATAAATGACCCATTTCTAAAAAATCTTCAGTTTCAATTTAATAATTACGCTTGTTTTTTAGTGGGTGGCTTATAAACAAATCCAGAGTGATCTACCAAATCATATTTCGCCTTCACGATTAGTCCCATTTCGTGTAAAACCACCTTAATACTCATTGTCGATTAAACACCGTCACGTTATTCTACCGCCCACGGGCTTTACTTTAATAATAAATCAACGAACTGTCCATTTCAATAACCTAGAGCATTATTATTCCACAACTTTATATTTATGTTCTACACAATAGTTCAGTTGGAGAAAGTTATATTATGACAATGGGCCTTTAGGCTTTATTCATACTAGAATTAATATTTGTTCTGAAACAATATTAACACTATAAGTTCTTAAATTGTCATGTTCACTAACACTAACATATAAGAAAATAAGAAATACATATAAGAATTTCAACCGGGAGGATGGGTTTCAACTGTCGAGAGCTTGGAATCCAGTGGTTCAGCTGTGTAAAACCCGAAAAAGTGGCGAAAAAAGTTTGCGAGCGGACACGGTGAGTTTCGATTGTCGGGAAGAGAATCGAGTTGTGATTGAAAGTGGTAGTGGTACTGAGTGCAAAAAACCGGCCAAGTGCGAGTCGGACTCGCGCACGAAGGGTTCCGTACCATTATCGCAAAAAACGGCAAAAATATCACGTTTGTTGTATGGGAGCCCCACTTAAATATTTATTTTATTCTATTTTTAGTATTTGTTGTTATAGCAACAACAGAAATACATCATCTGTGAAAATTTCAACTGTCTAACTATCACGGTTCATGAGATACAGCCTGGTGACAGACAGACAGACAGACAGACGGACCGCGAAGTCTCAGTAATAGGGTCCCGTTTTTACCCTTTGGGTACGGAACCCTAAAAACGAACAAAAAAGAGGGTAGACCGATTTGTTTCCTCATAAACACCCACCCGCAATGACTTTTCAGTTTAACCGTGATCATGGTGCTTGCAACAGCACCGAAATATCGGAAACTCGCAACAAACAGTAAACATGGTAAATATCCCGTTTCTAATGTTAAGGGTACACTAGTCGAAAATTCTTCCATACAAACGTAGTCTGGCTTTTACTCCACTGTTTGACGATGTACGTTCAAAATAAAAAATGATATCAATTTGTCTCATTATTATCTAGCCCTGTATGGAAGCAAAAAAGTAAAAACAAAATTTACTTGAAAGTTATGAGCTTCGAAAGTTCCATATTTTAAAACTCATTTTAACGCATCTTTGGGCGCAAATAAGTACGAAGAAGAAGGAAAATTGAAAAACCGCCTCCATACAGGGACATAGATAGGGGGATAGATTAGTAGTTCAACAATGCAAATAATTTTATTTTGAACAGATACATTCAGTAGTTTTTTCATGATATCCAGATTCCCAAAGGTCTGTTTATAAAATTTCGCGCGCTCGTTTTCTTTCTAAATCATCATCCATTTCGCTACAAATTTGCAAAAGTGTGTATTCATACGCGTACTAGGTTCTAACTGCTCATAACAGCATCTATCTGTTCCGCACGTGTTGTCGGTTGATATAGCACGCATTTTAACCCCGCGCACAATAGTTCGTGCCGTCGACTAGTGTACCCTTAATGTTAATATTAACACTATCACAGATAATATAATACTAGCATACAGATGCCTCATCCCATACAAAGCAACCGTGCCGACGTAACTAGCGTTTTTCGTCTGATTAAATTGATTATTTTTTGTACATCGATCGTGTTTGGTTCAGTTCCACGGCGATAGACAGATGGTGTTAGCAGTGACTTGCAACCTTGCAAGTAAAGGGGTTTACTCGGTTCGTGAATATTATTTTGTTTAAATACAGTGACGATTTGTTTTATAGTATTTTTTTGCACGTTTTTACAGTTTTATTTGTACAATACAAAATTAAACAATCGAGTGGAATGCCTAAGAAATTAAAAATTGCGCAAATATATGTATTGGCATCAGTTTTCTTTTCCCAATTCTATAGGCTCGCGTTTGACCACTATCAAGTTAAAATAATTTATTAATTAATTTATCTACCAATTTTAAATGATCTGTTCAAATAATCTTTGAAATGTGAATTAAGAGCCCAATATGCCATAATTATGTGCTTAGGGGAGTTGATTAAACAATAACATACAATATTATGTTCAATTCCAGAAAATGTTAATTTTACACACTATTCAATAACAAATCAGTGCATATTGCGCCATCTAGTGAGATTTATTTGAACCAAATTTTCTTTCTTCGCTGGGACCCCGTGACACTATGTAGTATGAATATAAATAAAGAATATAAACAAAGTGTCTTACTATCCGCGATGACAATGATTGAAATGCCAAAATGTAAGGAATTGATCATGTGACATTTCGATAGCGCTAATGTACAAGCGCTGTCAAATCACTCAAAATCAAAATGTTTTTATTTCAACTAAACCATTATGGTACTTTTAAAATGCCAGCAAAAACGAAAATGAAGCTAGTTGCACATTCGCAAGCGTCAGTAAGTCTCTATGGAAAAGAACGTGCAAGAAACTCCACGGACACTCTTTACCATCAATAAGTTTTAATTACAATTATTTAGTTACAACATTCTTGTTTGAAAATTACATATATGTGAAAACGATGTAAAAAGACGTGCACGTAGAAACTTCTAGAGTAAAATAAATAACCTCAAAATACAATAATTAATTATGCAAACAAGTTATACCCATCCCAACTAATAGCGCCCGTTCACGAACATGGCGCATGGATTGGCACCACTCAGCTAAATATCACAACACTTTCGTTGATAGAATGTAACGTTCTCTGATCTTCTTTTTTGGCCTCTGATTAAAAGTAATCTAAGAATAAATTAATCTGAAAATCTTTAAATGGTTATAGAAACAGCGTTTTCCCACCCAGACAATAGTTCACAATCATGACATACAGCAATGTCGGTTAAACTGAAGGTCGACCAAAGCTTATCACGATTACAGGACCAAGGTATTATAGTGGCATTATTTCAGCGGTAACGATTGCGATTGATTTAGATAAAATCCAAAATGTTTAAGATCTACACATGATAAATTATATTTATTTTGTAAGTTGGTTAAAAAAAAAACTCTTGTACACATCAATCTTTTGTGACAATTTGAACTGAGTGGATGAAGCCGGTTTTTCCACAAGTTTCCTGTTAGTCGTACTCTGAGAAGAAACACCAAAATCAATTCAGAGCTCAGTCTAAAATACCACGTAATATTTCAATCATATAAATTTCCTACCCCACTTTCCAGAGTTTTCCAAGTATTCACACCACTTTTGATGGCCTAAAGTACACCACTGTTGCTGTGATTATATATCTAACGTCCATCTACTGGGCAACAAGAGTTGAAGCTTCATGAGGAAAACCCTTTACCCAAACGCATTGCTCTCGATTACCTTAGAAAGTACCTTCAAAACGTCACATTTCGCCAAACCAATACTACATTCAAGCCTTAATATTTATATCACAAACAATACTTCGATAGAAACTAAGGTTATGTCAGTATTGTTTATAGATCTGTGTTCTTGAAATATTTATGGCTAGTCTATGGTAGATCTAGTTCTCTATGTCTAAACTGGAATGATAGACTGTCTGGTCGTTTGTTTTGATTATGAAAATATTATAGCCTAAGATCCCATTGCTATTATCTGCAGGTATATTTGTAACTGACTGATGTTGCATAAGTACTACGTAGGGTAAATTAAAACAAAAAAAACCGCGCACCGAGGATTCCGTACAAGCCTCAGCTTAAAGGTATTATAGACCTGAGTATTTGATATGAATTTCAATTTAATACCTTTACTCTACGCGTTCTTGAGGAAAGGGGTAGTAAGTTTAAAATTATTAAAAATATTTTTATTATAATATGATGTAACTAAAAATTTACGATTTTTCAATTATTCCTTTATCTGTGCTACAAGACGTTGCTTCATACCAAATTTCAAGATCACTTCACGGGAAGTACCCTGTAGGTTTTGCGTGTCGTAAATTTTCGGAAATTTGCGGCATAAACGGCTGTATCTTTTGATTGCGATGGCTTAGAAGTTTGAATTTTTCGCAGCTTGAAGGGACAGTAGACTTGCGTATTAGATATAAATTTCTTGATACCTCCACGTGTTCCTTAGAAAAAGGGTCTTGACAGACAGACGGACGAACGGACGGAAACAAAGTGATCCTATAAGGGATCCGTTTTTTCATTTCGGGGTACGGAACCTTATAAATACTAATTGCTAGATAACCCTGCTGTAATATATTCTTCTATCAAGTTAAAATTAAGTTTTATAAAATACAAAATGACTGCAGATTTTTACGGCGTGATCTCGTACTATTATAATAGTAGAAATTAACATTAATCATTTTGATAACAGTGTTGTTTTGCAGATAGTAAACTTGGAATTATGATGTCTGGCGTTTGTAATTCTTGTAATCTTGTTTAGTACTAAAGTGCACTAAAAAGACCTTCAGGATTGAGGATAGTTCAGTTTTATAAGGATTCTGGGCAATTAGCCAACCTACCTAATAACCTTGATGAATTGCTGCATGTGTGTAACTTATTTAATTTCCTATATACCTGTGGCGGAGTAACCGCAGTCTCCATTGGGCTCCAGACGACGTTTTTTAAGTCTTTTTAACAGGATTTTAATTGAAAATACAACATGGAAGAATAAATAATAAACCGTTTTTAATACTTAGATTCTGTATTCAATAAAGTTTTAGACAAAAAAAAAGATTTTAACAAAAACCGTGCGCGTTGAATCTCCAGCTACCCTCACTATATTATTTATATCGACTAAAAAATACATTAGTGATACATACCATAAATATGTTACTGCATACGTAATAAGCATTTAATTTCTCTAACTTCCATTAGATTTTGCGTAATATTTAAATAAATAATACGCAATCTCAAAACGACTTTTTAAGGCTCGATTGCCGGTCCGGGAATTCTAGAAATTTTGTATGGGCCACCATCTTGAAATTAGGTACGAGAGAGTTGACGTTTTGAGTGCAGTGGTAATGAAATAAATGACGCAAATTAAAGAGCATGGCTGTGCCTTTCTATGGCTATAAAAAGAGGGGGAAGGTTAGGCTAGAAATTGCCTGGATGATGCAGCGCAATGAATTGCACCGATGACGCATCGCCGTACGTCTGGTAGTCCGATGCGAACGGGCTGGGCGGAATTAAATCATGCAGTTCTATCGCACACTCCCCGAAATGTAACCGATAAAAAACCGACAAGCTGGCAACTCAGCGACGATGTTCAAGGCTCTGGCTTGACCAGTGCCTCATTGCCGATGAGTTTCTTGGCCCGCTTTTCGATCGACTCTAGTGCATCAAGCTGGTATTTGGCAGATCCGTCCCAGAGATGAGAACAGTACTCCATGCATGATCGAACTTCCGCTTGATACAAGTTGAGCACCTTCGCAAGGATCCCCAACTTTTTGGCAGCCAGCTGAGCCTTTGCCTCAATGTATAGCCCAAAATTGAGAGTCGATATGAATTGCGTCTTAATATTAAGATACCCTACCGGATGAAGGCGCGAACAAAAAACCGCAGACACTGGTCTAGGGTTGAA
Source organism: Anorthoa munda (assembly GCA_945859665.1). NCBI lineage: Eukaryota > Metazoa > Arthropoda > Insecta > Lepidoptera > Noctuidae > Anorthoa > Anorthoa munda. The sequence goes on along the minus strand of OX243916.1, from coordinate 5,438,923 downwards.
ACCATAACTTACAACTTGAAAAGGAGGACACGCACTACACGTCCGTGTCCTTGATCCGTGGCCGTGATTTGAGTTCCGAGTTAAAAATGTTCTGAATTATGACAGATTGTGACGCATAGAGTTTGGATTTAGTGCGTAAGCTTCCCTACAAGAATATTACCGCTACTTCCGAACCGAAATTTTACGGAGATGGATCGGATGTAGCGCGTTGGTGACGTTACCGGGCCACCACAGCCAACTGACAAACATTTTTAGGGTTCCGTACAAAAGGGTAAAAACGGGACCCTATTACTAAGACTTCGCGATCCGTCTGTCTGTCTGTCTGTCCGTCTGTCACCAGGCTGTATCTCATGAACCGTGATAGCTAGACATTTGAAATTTTCACAGATGATGTATTTCTGTTGCCGCTATAACAACAAATACTAAAAACAGTATAAAATAAATATTTAAGGGGGGCTCCCATACAACAAATGTGATATTTTTGACGTTTTTTGCTCGATATTAACAACGGCAACAGGTAGACGCTTGAAATATTCACAGAGTGTTTAGTTGTATATTTACTTCAAAAAAACATAATAAATAAATTAAAATAAAATTAATTAAGGGGGGCTCCCATACAACAAACGTGATTATTTTGCAGTGTTTTGCGATAATGGTACGGAACCCTTCGTAAGCGAGTCCGACTCGCCGGTTTTTTATATTTCTTAGGTCCCTGAAATGTAAGAACGATGAACCACTGCATGAAGTTACACTGTTATAGTATCTCTATCTAAAATCTAAAACAAATAGCTGCCAAATAGAAAACAGATCCACTACATAAGTCCTCATAAATCTTTCTTCTATCAAATGAAACCTAACTCTGGCCGTCTGAACTATGGTCCTACGACATTTCACCTCCTCCCTACCTGATATGGGATCATGGCCTCAAATACCACACGATTAAGAGTAATATTCCTATTTACCATACAAATTACTTGACATACTGCTGGCAAAACACGCAATGGACATTAGGATTTCCATATACAGGAAGAAATGGTGTTTGGCCTACATGTAATAGGTTTCTGATTTCTTGTTTTGACAGTCTGATGGCCTGAGTTACCTACAAACCACAACGAATTATAATTTACTTTATCTACACTCACAACGTAATGTTCCAAATATGAATTCAAAAAATATTGTATAAACACGTACTTTATATTCGTGGATAGGTAAAATTAAATAAAAAACCATTACAGTGCAACTTTTTCCATCGTTTTTTAAACAACTGCATCATAAAATAACTTTTTATTTTTTATAGCGCTTAAGGTGAACGCGCACCTAGCCGCACCGCAGGAGCCGCACGCGCCGCAGTCATCGCATTTTATAAATCTTTATATGAAATCGTATGCAGCCTCGCGCACCTATCCGCGCCGCACGAGCCGCATTTCAGCAAAATGCTGTAGGTATACGGATTCCACCAGCGCGTGCTGATGACGTCATCAGATTCGGCGCGTTCGATGCTTGCGGCGAGTGCGGTGCGGCCGGCGCGGAGTCATCATGCGTACAGTGATGCCAACTTAGCTACTTTATAGCTAAATCAAGCTATTTTTCAGCTACTATTTGATATAACTGGTAGCTAATTTTTTAACTATAATTTCTAGCATTTTTTATAAGACATGAATGCTTTCGAGAGTGTAGTGGGACACCGGATCTTAATTTAAATTATCTCAAATCAGGCAATAATGTGCGATACTCTCCAACTGTACCCATTTTAAGTTAATGTCATGAACCCATATTTTTTTCTTTCATTCCACCTCTTCTACCGCAAAACCGACAATAACAGGATCAAGTGCCATAGTACACTACGTACGTTCGTTCTATACAGAAAATATATCTTCACCCCTAAGACGGCCCACTGACCGAAAATATTCATATAATAAGATATACAGAAGTGAATATCATTCTGACAACACTGTGCGTGCGGCACTTTCGACCATTCGGCGATAGCGCAGGGCCTTGAGAAAATGCGATGACTGCGGCGCGTGCGGCTCCTGCGGCGCGGATAGGTGCGCGTTCACCTTTATGGGCTCATTGAAGTACTGTCATTGTCTAAGGAGGCGCGCGCTGCGCAGTCATGCACAATGAGAATCTAAATTACCCGCCATACCAAATATTTTATCCGTTTTCAGTTTTGTTTTATTACAACTGTATGAGTGAAGATAAAGTAGGTATTAGTAAATTAATAGTATTATAAAATTAGGTATTAAAATTTTAGTACAAAATTCGGCTTCGCCTCATGTGATAAACCTAAGCTCGTGTTTTAATAACCCCTATTATATGACCATTGCATAAACTACTATTATTGCAAAATGAAAAAATAACATAATGTGTATCTACAAAAGTTCATAATACATAATTCAGTTAATAATAATTAAACTTGATGCTTATGATTGATACTCGTTGTTATAGTGTATGGGTAACATAGTAATTAATAAGGATTATGAATTATATTTTTCAATTTTTTAAGTACAAAGTTATCGCGGCATGTAAAATGAGGAACGTCATCGGACTTCTTAGATTGTCACGATTATAGATAGAACTTTTTTTTTTGTTTTAGGGGAAACGTTCAAAAGGCGCCTGGACTGTTTGAGGAAAAGACTTCAAAGAACCTACACTCACAATAAAACTCATCCCGAAACCCCATCTGTGCAACGCCTATTAGGGCACATCCCTGGGGAGACTGAGACAGCTTCTTCCCCGAACACTGCACAGACGGAATCATCCCATAGCCTATACTAATAATCTATATAAAGAGGAAATTTTTTTTTTGTTTGTTTGTTTGTATCGAAAAGGCTCCGAAAATACTGGACCGATTTAAAAAATTCTTTCACCAATAGAAAGCTACGTTATTCCTGAGTAATATAGGCTATTTTTTTATCCCGAGAACGGGTCCTGTGGGGTGGTACACGGGAGCGAAGCCGCGGGCAACAGCTAGTCTATACTAATATTATAAAGAGGAAAGATTTGTTTGTTTGTATCGAATAGGCTCTGAAACTACTGGACCGATTTGAAAAATTCTTTCACCAATAGAAAGCTACATTATTCCTGAGTAACATAGGCTATTTTTTTATCCAGAAAATGGGTCCTGTAGGGTGGTCCACCATAAATATGTATATATGGTCAGACTAAATATTCAGATTCATCGATATTAAATTCGACGCCCTCAAATTATGAGTAGGCAGAAACAGCAGAACGGCCGCTGTACTAAACAAATAAAAAACGAAAATAAAGAACATCTCAAAGAACATTTAACATACATACAGTTTTAATACAACCCATTAGTAAAACAGGAATCAAAGGGCCATTACCAACCTACGTCGCTAACGCCTTATACCTACAGTGTCACTATCTGACAAAATCATATTTTGAGTTATCAAAAACCCACGAAATAATAAAAATCGATGCTGTTTATCAACTACTAGCTTATCATCACAAAGGGAATACAAACTATCCTATGTCCTTCCCAAGGTCTCAAACTATCTCCATGCCAAATTTCATCTAAATCGGTTAAGTAGATCCAGAGATTACCCCCTACAACCTCAGAAACTCACAAACTTTACCGCTTTATAATATTAGTATAGACCACAGATAATATAATACTAGCATACAGATACCTCATCCCATCCATACAAAGAAACCGTGCCGACGTAACTAGCATTTTTCGTCTGCTTAATCTGGTAATTTTTTGTACATCGAACGCTTTCGGTTCTGTTTCACGGTGATAGATAGATGGTGTTAGCAGCGACTTGCAAGTAAAAGGGTTTACTAGGTTCGTGAATTTATTTTTCTTTAAATACAGTGAAGGTTTGTTTTCTAGTATTTATTTGCACGTTTTTACAGATTTTTTTGCACCAAAATGTGTTAAAATGCACACTTTAACAATCGAGTGGCATGCCACAGAAATTTAAAAATGCGCCATCTATTGGCATCAATTTTAAATGATCCATCCGATAAATCACATGCGAGAGTCAGAAACTCTCTGCGAGTGTCAAAATTGCGCACTTTCTAATAAGCTAAAGTCTAAAGACGTCGTAACTCTTTCTAAGGGAGTTTTGCAGGGAACGTGATGGCGTCTATATTGCTTCTCTGTTTTATTTTCCTAAAATTGTGTTAAATTGAATATTAATAGTGTAAAAATGGTGGATTTTTATTCTAATAATATTAGAATATGTGCACGTGTGTGGGTAAGTAAAACACAGTGGTAGAACATGAGTTTGTACATGTTGTCGACAAAACTCCGTAGAAGCTTCCAATCAGAGAGTTTGTATAGTAACCTAGAGGTAACATATTTAAGACGCAATTTCAACATCGGTATTCACTTTCGCACTAACAAATAACGTCATAAGCAAAAAGAGATAGATATACTTTTGTCTATGCCATCTTTTGTGGCAGTGTGACCGAGGATGCTATAGATACTTATCTATAGACATATATCAGTACTAGATCAGTGCCACTGTCATATCGATATTATCGAGTTCAGTGTAGGAGCAATCTACAAATTTGGTCAAATATCTGTAAGAATTGTCCCTGACTGCGGCTAATTTTTTCTACGATTTTTTAGGGTATCTTTATAATTATTTCAAAAGTGAATATGTACTCGTACAAAGAGTGAAATTATCAGTCATTGTAAGAGTACAATCCCACTCTTACGTAATATTTCTGCGCATTATACGCGTTGTATAATAATCTTTATTCATACCTTGCGCAAACACGAGGTACATCATGAGATCAAAGTACCAGTTTTTATTACACTCGTACGACTGTACAAACAGGTACTGATCAATATACTGATATATAGGTAGTATGCTAGTTCTTGTGCAAGACTGAAAATAAAGTTTACAGACGAGTATGTATAAGTATAAAAGTAGGTAACAAAATAAATAATAACAAAATGGTTTAAATATAATAATTTAATTTAAAAAAGTAAAACGTTAAAATAAACATGATTCATCAACCTGTATCTATAGATGGGTCGAGGGATAGCGATAGCATGATTCAATAAAAGTGAGCGAGTATATGGTGAAGGTGTCCAGTTAGCTCGTTTTATATTCTTGATTCACTTATTTCTTAAATAAGTACTTTTAGGAAACCTGTGCACAATCAATATTAGATTAATAATAACAAATAGCAAATACACTTTAAGAAATAAATGAAAGTGAGTAAAATAAAAATTCAGTATCGATAAATCTTTCTTGTGACTTTTGTCACATCTCTAACATCAGAACGTAAGTACATAAACTGTCATAGCTCTATTAGCGAACGCATAAAAGTTAATTATTTCACTAAATAGAATGGTTTAAATGATACTATACGTCCTCGACTTATTTAGAACTAAGATTCATTTATTCTGGACAGCCTATGAAATGTATTCCCTGCACAATAACTTCAGTATGCTAGTCGATAATTCAGCTGTGGAAAGATATCCTTTGATTATGTTCTGTTAATACACTCATTCTATTCTTGCAACCGATAGCCACACACGACATGGTTCATGCAGATAATTAAACAACAGAATTCTTCCTGATATAAACGAAACAAAGGTGTGAAAACAGCGAAAAACTTTAATTAGAGCTGGTAACCGATGGGTTACAACAGTGACTAAAAAGTGATCTCTTTGACGTTCAGGATGGTAGCAATTGTCTATGTTTGTCTCTTTCTTTTTCATAGAGTTTTGCTATAAGCAAGAACGAAAGAAATTACAGTTTCTTTTTCGTCGTAAATATGTTATCTCTAGTAATTACAAACTCTCTGCTTCCAATTAAGTTACCGCCATTTAATGGGGACATTAGACTAAAATCTAAAGAAACTAGAACTTCTATTCTAAACGTGACGCTGGCTAAATGCACAGCGTGCGAAGACAAAACATAAAAAAAAAAATCTAAAGTTTAAATCATAAACTTAATCTTATCAAGAACAGGTTTATAAACAATTTAGTGTCAATCAAGTTTGGGGTATTTTTATTTTATATCCGAAATCTATGTAGAAAAATAGTGCTTAGAGAGATTGATACAGATTTTTTTTCTAATTACGGAGGTATTCAAAACTCAAAATCTTCCAAATGTCATATAATGGCACTCTTGATTTAGGACGGCAGAGCGTGACATGCACTATTGATTCTGTAACTCATTGGAATTGATTGATGAACTTACTTCCACACCGGCTTTCACCGTGTATACTAATCTGTTTGTACGTCTGCTTGTTGCTTTCGCAGAAACTGATGGATAGGTCTTGATGGGTGCCGGAATTGTGTTACATACACATAGGCTGGTGTTGTGGCTATTTGGTGAATGTGCTGATTGGTTGGTTGATTTGTTGTTCCTTGGTCTAGTAGATATCTCAGAGGCCATACTAAACGTGACAATTTAACACCATCATGATGCCGATGTCAAAAATGTTAATTAAAAAAATCAATTAACCCAACTGCTTAAGAAGCGAACTAAAATACGTAAACAAGAAGAAAATCATACTGTGCAGTCGGAGGATACATATTCGCGAGCTGGCTGCCCAAAACCAGATGTATCCTCCGACTGCACAGCATGATTTATAACATTTTAGTTATAAATAAATATTTTTTTTCGAATTAGGTACATTTAAACATATAAGTCTTATAGATTTTTTAAATCACCTCTTGAAACCCTTTATTTTGAAACTTCACACTGTTTCCCCACAATATGGCGCCCAAAATCCGCCATTTTTCTATTTTCCAATTTTAATGTAGAGTGACACTCGCAAGGTTATGACGAATCGATTGACGTAAGAATCATCATCATCACATATACTGATAAAAACATTACACTCCTTCGGCAGTCGGGTAAAAAGATATAGTACTTTTCGTTCTGTAAAACCAAGTAAATCTCGCTAGATTTACTGGTTTTACTAGATCAGGAGACATTGCATTATCCTATAGTGTGGAAGTCTTATATGTAGATAATGCAATATCCCATTCACAAGGCTAAAAAAAGCTGAAAAATATTAACAGGTAATTGTTATAGATGGATTGGTGGATAAGACAACACATTGACGAGAGTGAAGGGCTAGATAAGATCTTTGCTCAGGATTGGGAGAACATAGGTAGATTAAAACAAAATCTTACGCATAAAAAAATTAAAATCCTATATTACTATTTAATTGTTTCCTTGATAAGTACCGCAAGCAAAGCCGAAGGCTACAACTGATTACCAATATCGTGTCAAACAAAAAAATTGTTTAACTCATCTTTTAATAGTTACACCTACACCATTTGTGTTGCATTGTACTGCTTTGAGCTTCATATACATGCTGTGCCGTTGCATGAATACCAATTAAAGCTACCTAATTTGATATTTGGATATGTGCACATTGTGCATCGTAGTTTGTAGTTAATAATATAGGTACCTACCTACCTCAACACGTTGTCATTAAATATTTCCCATGTGACTTAAATATTGGCAGACACTGTGCTAATATCTGTCCCTTTCTGTGCTAATTCAATCAGGTTTCAGGCTGGCTAAAGTAGCATCATCTTTTATGGGGTACTGTATAAAATGTTACAATTCCTCCCCACATTCTACAACTAAATGAGATGAAATTTAAGACTTGTATAAAACGCACACTATGTAGGCAAGCATATTATAAGTTGGGGGATTACATCGCTGATAAAAATGCTTGGCTCAATGCTGGTCCTGCTCCGCAGCCACTATTGCGCAAGAACAATTAGTGATGGGCAGAAAAGTATCGAAGTATTGTTGGACCTGCTGAAGACTGTATGAAAATTTTTGTATTGTATAAACTCAATTTCTTTTAGTATTATATAATTGCACAGCACATGTGTGAGTACTATGTTCCGACTGTAGATAAATCTACCATTCACTGTACCTATGTGTCGTTCGTTGACTTCTGTGTGCCCTGGCAGTTGAGTGTGTCATGCTCTCTCTAATTTCTCTCTGATGGTGGCACATGTGTTGGATCATTCGGTTCCCTTCATGATGGTTGAGCTGAGTGGTGCCGATCCATGCGTCATGTTCGTGAACGGGCGCCATCAGTTGGGATTGGTCATAACTTAGCTGTCTCGGCCTGTTGACGTGCTTTTTTTTTATATTTTTTATTACTCTGGACGCTTTTACGTACACGTCTTTTTACATCGTTCTCACATATATGTATTTTTTCAACAAGAATGATGTAACCAAAAACTTGTAATTAAAACTAATGGAAAAGAGTGTCCGGGGAGTTTCTTGCAAATTCTTCTCCATTGAGACCTACAGACGCTTGCGAATTTGCAACTAGAGTCATCTTTTTATTAATTTTTTGTTTGACAATTCAAAAGTACTTTTTTTTTATTTTTTTATTTGATATACGCTCGCTTTTGACCACTATCTCGCCTGATGGTAAGCGATGATGTGGTGTACGGTGAAGCACGCTTGCCTATATATGTAACCTAATTACTCTTGACTTAGACCCCAAGTTTGTAGCTATCAGGGAACAAAGACTCCGTAGGGAATTCCACTCCTTAGCTGTGCGCACAATGAAAGTATTAGCAAAACACTTTGTGCGTATGGATGGGATGTCCACCATGTACCGATGGCGCATGGTCGTACGTCTTGTAGTCTGATTATGGAACGGGCTAGGCGGAATTATATTGTGCAGTTCCGTCACACACTCCCCGAAATTTAACCAACAAAAAACCGACAAACTTTAAGTATATCGTTCTTCACAATATTTTTCGAAATTGTCGAGATCAGTTACCTACACACCCTGTATCAAAGTTGTAAGTTTACCAAAATGGAAACTCAACGGTACATTGTTATTGATCTTCCATTCATAAATAATATACTTTTTGCTCAACTGTGCAGTCAACCCGAAGAGAGCACTTCAATGAGCGTGTATTATTTTGCCGCCTACAGTGTAAATGAGTACACACATTGTAAAATAAATGAATGATTTGCCGATAGGTCTAAGGATAACAAACTAATAGTGGAAATAAAAAACTTTTTTGCAAAAAAATACTACTGACCATATATCCAAATAACTACAAAGTGAAAAATAACTTTACTTTTGGAAGTCGATGCCCATAACGCAAAAAATTGACTCTCGAAAGACAGTTGTACCTACCTAATAGGCAAGTTGTTTAGTAAGGTACTATAACACCAGAATAGGTTACCCGAATATCATGAAACTTGAACATAACCAGTGAAATGATAGATCTGCATACCCCTTAAGAGCGTACTGGCGTGAAGTTATGTTATAAAATGGTATAAACAATAAACAGACATGCGATTGCAGCAATCCCGAGAGATTTGCCGTTATTTATTGAAGAGTTCTGATGTAGATCTCCGAAGTTCTTCATCAGATCTTCACCAAATTAAAATGGAACCAATTTCGGAACATACTCTATAAAACAAAAAAAAAAAATCTAAATCGGTCCACAATAGACGGAGATATCGGTGAACATACATAAAAAAAAACATACATAAAGTCGAACATAGACCCTTCTCCCTTTTGGTAAGTCGGTTAAAAATGGAGAACTGGCGATCATACTCTCATAAAATTGAATAGAGAACTTGTTTTATTTATTTTGTGGAAACACCCTGCTATGATATTAATTAGGAAATACTTATTATGTTTTTGATCTGTGTCTATCAGGTTAATCTGCACCTTCGTCAAGTGCACCTGCGCTTACCACGTCTGAAATGTCGAGAACCAATCAAAGTTTAGGTTACCAGTATATATTGAGACCACTTCCCACAGTTTGCTAGCAATGCTTAACGCCAACGACCTTGAGGGAACAAAACGTGCACTCGTTTCACACGCGCGCGTCCGTAATTCAGTAGTTTCTTGTACTTTCCTTATTATTCAATGACTGTAAAAGAAGGCCTTATATCAAAATGTAGATAATTAAATTTTCTTTGAGGTGGTGTCAATTTCATTAAAATATGGCCGGAGGTTTTTGTCGTTTTCTTTGTCCATGTTAGACATAACTTTACAAATTAATTACACTATGTTATACGAATAAAAAAATACAAAACAAAATGGTCTAATGTGATCTGTACTCTTACCATTCAATCGGAACCTTTACGAACATATCAAACCTTTTACTCGCGTCTACTTAACGGGCACCTTTCGAACTTCGAACCCTCAAACTAATTGGTCACTCAGTTACTCCGTAAGTCCATACATACGTACTAAATGTGTTGGGAATACTTTAATTGTGCGTACAACTAAGGAGTAGAATTGCCAGCCGGAATGTGTTCCTTGATAGCTACAACCTAGGGGTTTTTAAGTCAAGAGTGAATAGGTTACTTCTATGCAAGCATGCTTGTGCTATGGTAAAAACGCGACCCTATATTTTTTGAAAAAGATACCAAACTTTTTACTCACGCCTACTTGACGGACATTCGAACTTCAAACTTACTAATTGGTCACTCAGTATCTCCGTAAGTCCGTACAAAAACTAATTGGTCACTCAGTATCTCCGTAAGTCCGTACACTTCACAGCAATTTGTACCGGGGCCAGTTATCGGCGGTACATAATCAATTGTTATAAATAACACGCGGTAACTAATGACTTCCTACGCGTCTGTCTGTCTGTCACAACGTATCGACCACTGTGTAGTGTGTGAGTAGGGTACGAGAGTGGAGGCGGCTTTTATTAAAAAAGTTGACTCGCACACTGTTCCGTTGTTGTTGAATTAAGAAAATTACCTATGTTTGCAATATTTGTAAGTATGTGAGAACCATGTTCCTATTTATTAAGTAAAGGCATTTACCTGTTATTGCTTGTAAAACTTATAATTATATTTAGTATAGTAGTGCTGGATGCATCGTTCACACGTATATGAATTTATTAATGTATGTACCTATGTAAATATTGTAAAAAGCTTATATTTTTAAAAGAGTAATTATGGAGTTTCTTGTGCATTCTTCTCCATAACAAGCTACTTTTCCGAATGGGTAGAATCAACTTTTATTACTTGTCAATTTTAATTGTTAACGTTCAAAAGTGCCGCTTAATGGCCTAGTTGAAATAAATACATTTGACTTTGAAATGAATAAATATATAACATACATACATAAACTCACGCCTTTTTACCATGGCAGAAACTATATAACGCCACCTGTTACGATCCTTACATAAATCTATTGCTTCACTCACATTCGTATGAATGAACCGGTGTATACCTAGTCATACACACGCCCCGGTTATGAGTACTGCACACCTGGCCTTTCTGAAGAACATCACCAATAAGGTCTATGTATATCTTTCTTTTTTCTGTTTTCTTTCTTTCTTTTGCGTTCGGGAAGTTGCGCGGTATCTTCTCGTCCAACTTACCACAGTGTCTCAAGACGAAAGTCTATGACCAGTGTGTGTTGCCAGTGATGACATATGGCTCTGAGACGTGGTCGCTTACAATGGGCCTCAGCAGAAAACTTACAGTCACTCAAAGGGCAATGGAGAGGGCTATGCTCGGAATTTCCTTGCGTGATCGAATCAGAAATGTAGAGATCCGCAAGAGAACCAAGGTTACCGACATAGCCCGAAGAATTGCCAAACTTAAGTGGCAGTGGGCAGGGCACATTGCTCGCAGAACGGATGGCCGATGGGGCAGAAAGGTTCTGGAGTGGCGACCGCGAACCGGAAGACGTTGCGTTGGAAGGCCTCCTACCAGGTGGACCGATGACCTGGTTAAGGTTGCGGGAATCCGCTGGTTGCGGGACGCACGGGACCGGTCAATGTGGCGACGCTTGGGGGAGGCCTATGTCCAGCAGTGGACGTCTTTCGGCTCATATGATGATGATGATGATGATGATATCTTTCTAGGGCGACCCCTCTGGGCGTTTCCATTCACGTCTGCCTTTTAAATACCTTTCGTTAGTCGTATGTAATAAATAAATAATACCAGCCTGTATCTATCCCACTCCAGATCTAGAGCAAAGTCCTCTTCTCATACAGAGAAGGCACCAGCATTGATTACCACGCTTGCTCAAGATGGGTTGGCGATTTCAGAATTATATTAACTATAACTCCAGGTTTCCTCACGATGTTTTCCATCACCGTTGTCAACGATGTCCAAGTTAAATTTAGAAAGTACATATGAATTTGAAAATTTTACGTTGATACTTGCCCGCATAAATTCATTTATTGGCAACGACACTACCAGCCGCACTACCAGTAGTGTCGTTGCCAATTAACGACACTACCAAGCATATATTGGATTAAATTGTACAGTCAACACAGCAAAGCTCAGAAATATAATTCTTTATTTAATACGTTAATAATGAAATATCAGTAACCGCAAACTTAAGAAATGTAACTCTTAATTTATTACCAAATAAAAGCAAACTTATTTGAAAAAATCTCAATCATGTGAAAGTACAAAAATTACATAAATTTGAAAAAGATTTACCGCAGCCCCGGCACAAGCAACTGAAGGAACACGGGTGGGTTTTAGTCTGTAAAAGTCTGAAACGCCCTCCCACTTCACGCGCTCCCGCTTCCCCCAGAGCGGGAGAAGATGATAAAAAACATCAATTAACAATCATCGCGCGATCAAACGCTAAAGCGTGTTACTGCTGTAGGTAATGCCGACTTTTATGACATTTATGTCATAAAAGTCGGCATTACCGGCATTAGTCGGCAGTGTGGGTATGGTAGGTCCTACGCAATCGTTTGCTAATCGCTCGCTTGCTAATCGGTTTGTCAAATGCACTTATTTAAAAAAAAACCGCCAAGCACTCTAAAACTTCTGTATTGAAGAGCAATTATTGTGCAAAAATCAAACCGACTTCCAGAACAAAAAACTATTTACAAAGCAAAAAATAACTTTCTTTTCCGAAGTCGGTGTCTTTTGTACCAATTGTTTTCCGTTTTTAGAAAAAGTTTTTTATTTTTCTCTTTTTAGTATTGGTATGTATCTCCAATTAACATGATAATCATTTATAGCCAAAGTACATCTCATGACGATTACAATAAGCCCAAACACGACTAGTATAGATCGTTTTATTTCAGAGTTCCAGTGCCTACCTTCCGGCATCATCATCAGATCAATTCGATGATGCCATTTTCATCAGTACCATTTATTTATAAGCATTTGCTTCATGATAGTCGGTTAACTATTAGACATATTTTATACCCGTGACATACTAAGCATTTAGGAGTGCCAGTGGCCATCTGTGGTCTTCTTCATCAGTTCCACTTCACCAAATGTTACTTTCTGAGTGCAATTGCATTGTTGATAAAAACACCAAAATCGCTATATGTATGCCTATAATATTTGAGGAGTTCCCTCGATTTCTCTAGGATCCCATCATCAGATCCTGACCTGATGACTATGGGACCAACTAGAAAGAATACCCTTCAAAACAAAAGAAGAATTTTTGAAATCGGTCCAGGCGTCTTTGAGTAAACGGGGAACATACATTAAAAAAAATAGATTCCGATTTGAGAACCTCCTCCTTTTTTTGAAGTCGGTTTAAAATCGCTATAGTTTTGCTCTTGCTAGATTCGAAGTGGTCTATAGTGGTCTATGTTATTACATGCGAAATATCCTTCCACACGTCATTGTTCCTCATACCGAGCATGACTAATATTTCCACAGAGTACTGACCTAGAAGAAGATAGAACAGCTAGTCTGGATCCTTTATTTGTTGAAAGTGTAATTATAAGTACTTTACGCGAAAATTAAAAAAAAAAAGTACAGAGTCAAGTTACCTAAAATAAAAATGTAACACCGAAAGACGAGTACGAAACAGCGAAAATAACTGATTCACACATTTCAAACGAGTAATAAGAGAACTGTAGTTTTTACACTTCTGTATCGCTCAGCTGTCAATAGAGAATAAAGAAGCATTGTGAAGCCTTTGATTATAATTATTTACCGACACGATATACGTCGTTGATATGAAATTCACTAAGAAAGAAAAACAATCAATTTAAAGTGCAGTTAGCGCTAAAACTTATGGAAAAGACAAACATGTACTACAAGTGCATCTTAAAAACATTTCACGACGATATCAAAACGAAATTCTGTTGACTTAACCACATAAATAAATTCTGTTGACTTAACCCTCTCCATACCAACCCAGCCAAGCAGGACATCATTAAGCATCTCCGAAAAAAAAAGCCAACCACGACCACAAATTCTAAATGTGGACACTTTTGAAAAAACGTCGCCATGTAACGGTTAAGGATGCGCACGCGCCTCTAACTCAAACCATCGCTTTTTAACAATTAATCGTTTCCTCTGCCCACTTCCTTGGAGGAGAGAAATATTTAAAAATAGAATAGATGTAAAGGAAATGTCTGATTTCTTCTGGATGTATAAAAATGTTCGCACGTCACATCTCCTTGTTCGATTATGTTTTATTTTTTTTCAAATTTGGAACGCTGTCTTTGGTTTAGGTTTTTTTGGCGGGATTTTTTCGGGTGAAGTTCAGCGGCTGCTAATTTTATTTGCAGATTGATTCCTAGTGGTTATTGTGATATAAAATTGGTGTAGTTTTGTGTCTCAACTGTCTACGCAAATGGACAATATGTGGAAATCATTGACAGAAGTGATCTCGGGATAGTGGAGCAGAGAATTTTATTGTAGTATTGACTACCTCCGCAAAGCTTACTGGGAAGCCTGACTCGATACAATTTGCTGCCAAATACTCAAAAAAACATTAGAATATGTTACATCCGCATTCTAATGCATACTAAAGTATAAAAATACTAACTGATGACTAGGCAGCATGGTCTCAGACCTTAGCCTGTTCCACCAGGAACAAAAAAAAAAAAAAAATGTCTTTGGTTTATCTGGTTATGATTGAAATTGGAGGTGACTCCATTTGTTTAATATTGCGTTCTTATTCCAGATGATGTCATTAGTTGGTGATGTCTTATCGTTATCAAAGCTTTCTCCAATATATGTTTTTTCGCCTAGCTACATTGCAATCGGCTTATCAGTAAATCAAAACTGGCTGAACACACAAGAAGTGCGTTTTTTTTTAAATGAGGACTGCATAGGGAGTCGTCTGTCCCATTCCTTTGTGATGATCATTATTCTAGAAAGAACTTTGCAATTTGGCTCCTGAATGGAGACCGTAAAACTTATAAAAATAAAAAATAAAATAAAAATATTTTATTGCAGACTCAAAGGTCCATAGTTTTGTTAGTATTACAAATTACTTAAAAACTATGTTAGTAAGACAATTAGACACGACATTTTATTTATATTGTAATAATTAATACTTACAAACTATGTTAGTAACAAACTTGTTTATGTTGTTAGTACATCCTACTTATAAGCTATGTTAGTAACAATACAGAGTTATAGAGGACCTCATCAGGCTTGGTAGAAAAACGATATTCGCTAGGTAATTGGATTTTAGTAACCAACTGTAAAGATAAATGACGTAACGATTAGAGAATCTTATGTCCAGCGGTGGACTGTTTTAGACTAATGATACTAAAGAGACAGTATATTTGCAGATTTGCTAAGAACCTGTCAACTACTAATATCTCTAACAAAACAAGCTGCATAATGCTGTTACTACGGAGAGTTAGTGTCCACTATCTCACTGATAATTTTTTTGAGACTTGCGGAGTTTTTGGTTTCTAGCAACAAAACAGAGTTTTGCTACTTGCTAATTAGTTTTGTTGCTAGTAAGAAAAAATTCCATTTTTTTTTCAGTACCGCGTAAGTCTTTCCCACTGATTGGGCAGGTGGAATCTGTGAGAGGGTGTTGGCCTTAGTAACAAGTGGGGTCCATGATGATTAGTGATTACAATTTAATACATGGCCAATAAACAAGTTACTGGGATTTGAAGGTCCTCACGTAGAAAGGTACAAGATATTATGGATAGGGTCTGTTGATAGGCTAAGCATGATAATGATGCTTAAGGCCCTTACTCCGCTTTGGAGTCGTAATACAGTTACTACGTTCTGAAGCATACTCCTTAGTAACGGCTAGGTTAAAAGGTTTAAAAAAAAAATATGATTGATTCATGTACATTATTCGTGAAACATGGTTTTTTCGTATGACTAATACTTTTGCTTTGTATATATAATTAACAACACGATATTTTTTCTCTTCTTTTGCATATACCTCCAAAACGACGTGGAAGTAAAAAAAAAATATTACTCCTAAATTTGATGACATAGGATATGTAAATAAAAAAAAAAATTGCAGGCAAAGCTGTCCAAAAGGAGGTCCAATCCAATATTGATATTCTGGCACCGAGCGGGCACACGGCCAGTACCACGTTAACATTGAGGAATATGCATTGAACAGTTTTGTTTGCAAAAAATTCTTTGATTTACATACGCTATTTCAGTTATGAAGAAATTTTAGCCATAATTTTTTCGTTGTAAAAATATTTTTTAACATCCAAGTCGTTTTGGAGGAGTAAGCAAAAGAAGCGAAAAAATATCGTGTTCTTAATATTTTTTTTAAAGAAAAACTGTTAGTTACACGAAAAAAACATTTTTCACAAATAATGTACATGAATCACACTAATATTTCAAGGTGAAAGTTTGTGAGTGTGTGTTTGTTTGAATGTTTGTTACTTCTTCACGTTCAAACGGCTGGACAAATCTGGATGAAATTTGGCACAGAGATAGATTATAGTCAGCCATAGCACATAGAATGATGATTTTTATCTCGGGCATATGTTCCCTCGGAATAATTTTCGACTCACGCGGGAGAAGCCACTGGCAAAGGCGAGTCAATAATAAATAATTATTTTTTCAAATCTTTTAACCTAGCCATTACTAAGGAGTATGTTTTAGAAACTAACAGTTTTACGGCACTAAAGTTGTGGAAGGCCCTAGACAATCTATTAGTAAACAACCTGTCAAGTACTCATATCTCAAACAAAACAAGTTGCATAACGTTACTACTAAGAGAGTTAGTATTCGCCGCGTGAGTCCACTGTCAATCACTATCAGTATATGGCGCGACCTTGATGAGGATGTCGGTCGATGCATTGTTTGAACAACAATTGCAATTTAATATATTGATAAATAATATGATTATATGATAGATGTATTGACAGGTGTTGAAAGAAATTTTTGATACCTGATTTTGTACTTAGAACTCTAGATGGGTAGGTATATTACCGGTGTACCTCAGCTGTTCTGCTGTTGTTATTTTGTAGACAGAGCAAGGCATACAGTAAAATGGAATAGATGTTTTCTATGAAGGAAAACTGGAAAGATCAAACTAGTATCTTCACCTGTATAAGTTGGCTCCACTGAAAGTATTCGATTTTTTTAGCTTTAATTTCGGAGTTTTGGTACTGTGGTAGTTCACAGATATACCTAAGATAAATTTTGTAACAGCTACTAAACCCATGTATAAATAAACCATGCAGAATAGTCGACATTGGATTAGTTGCCAAAGAGGAAAAAAAACGTATACTTCATAAAAGATAGCTTGATGTATACGACAGCTGTCAGTATCAATAGCGCTTGACAGGCTAACAATAACGTATACGTCAGTTTGACATATGTCGCAGAGATCAAGCTATCTTTTATGCAGTATAGGTATCTATTTGATTTGATAGTTCTAAAAGTCTATTTGATGAATAGACTAACTAATCGTCTGTTTTCAACGAATTCTGATTACAACATATTATTTATTGTGGGAACATCACCGAACTTTCCAACGAAAAATCAGTAATTTTTAGAGAGGTACCACAATCAGGGAAAACAATGGAAAACAATATATCACGGGAATTTAACGCGATGATTTAGATTATTTATTTACCTATTTAACCCGACGTTTCGACCGTGTTGCAACGATCGTGGTCCCGGGTAGACTGGTGTCTCGGTGTACTGGCTCCGTTGGGGCAGAAAATTCTTCCTCTACCCTCACATTTCTACACAGAACATTGACCGTGTCCTTATTCTGTAAGTTCACCGATTGCACAAAGCGAGGTAATGTTATTTGAATCACTGGATTCCACGCCGCGGATAATTTGTAACCGTCATCCCGATTGAATGTTTCATCGTCCACAAATCCTCTCCACGGAACTCGTAAAGCGATTGAAATTAAAAATCACAAAATATTCAATCGGGATTATAGTCGGGTTAAATAGGTAAATAAATAATCTAAATCATCGCGTTAAATTCCCGTGATATATTGTTTTCCATTATGAAACGCCAAAGTTTTAAAGTTAATATCACAATCAGGGATTCAAAACTGGAGCCGTTTCCCATCGATCTTTTCAAGTAATAAATATATTTAACTAAAACCATTAATTAGAAAAGCACGCTTCACAGCTCGTTAGAAACGGTGTCCAAATAAATTAAATTAAAGAAATAAAGCAATTACAAAGAAAAACAAACATGAAATTCTTTGCTGCCAAAATCAATCACTCGTATTCGTGTATATTATTGCTCTGTATTTTATTTATTTCAATGTATTTGTGTGTGAGCAGTGAGTGATAGCCCAGTGGTTGTGGGTTTTGACCATTGATATATATTTTAATATATCAATGGTATTAACCCAGGCTTGTATCATCACTTCTCTCTAAACGATAAAGGAAAACTTTGTGACCAAAAATTCGAAAACATGTGTCATCGTGGCCGCGCGTATGATTATTAATATTATGGTCTAATCACTCCCAACGATAGAGAGGCGGCTTGTATCCCAGCACTGGGATCGCTATTAGTAGGCTGATTAAGTTATGTCAAGTATTTGCGATGTGACTGGAGATTGCTTTCAGACTAAACCATTATATTTTTTATTTAACTTGATTCAAAATTTACGCCCTGTATTATAAAATTATAACTCTCTCAGTATTATCTCAAAATTATTAAACTCAAAATTAAACGAAAAAAAGGAGTTAATTCCAAGAAAAACAAAACACGATATGATTATTATTGCATCAAAATAAGAACTCGAAAACAAAATACGATCGAGGACGAAAGTTGTGACAGATTCTTAATAACTGTCATTAGTTAGACCGATTTAAGAGCGGGCACAAACAAACTGTCGTTACTACCGTTTTTGGGCGATGGCAATGGCGTTCGGCTTGATAGATGCTTGCCGTTAGTCATAGCCAGCTTTTTACCCGACTGCCGAAGGAGGGTAATGTGTTTATCAGTCAATGTATGTATGTTTGTTCCTATGTGGCGTTCCACAGACCAAACGCGTTGACCGATTTTGATGATTCGTACGCCAATCGATATCCGTCTTAACATTGCGAGTGTCACTGGCAACATTAAAATAACAAAATAGAAAAATGGCTGATTTTGGGAGCCATATTGTGGGGGCCCAATTTTTTTTCTTCCAGTCCCATCGTGTGGGGTATCAAATTAAAGGGTTTTAAGAGTTGATTTCAAAAATACAGATCACTTTTATATTTTGAATGTACCTAATTCGAATAAAAAAATGTTAACTAAAAAGTAAAAAAAAAAAAAAAACTAAAACCCGACTGCTTAAAAAGCGAACTAAAAAGACGTAAACAAGAAGAAAATCATGCTGTGCAGTCAGAGGATATATATTCGCGAGCTGGCTGACCAAAACCAGATGTATCCTAGTCGGGTTATTTAATTTTTTTATTATGAACTTTGCATCAGGACAAAAAAGTGGCATACGACTATGCGAATGTGTAAATAACTCACCAAAAAGACTTGAGAGTACAAAGTAGAAGGGAAATACTAAGGTAGGATGAATAGAGAAGGTCTAAGCTTAGAACTCAGACTCTTCGACCCAACTGTAAACTAAGTTCATACAAAATTTCGATCAAAGCTTCTTACAGACTCTAACTAAGAAAGATTGTCATCAACAGTCGTCTTATCGTCTAGCGTGCAGCCGAACTAATTGTTGTCTTATAAAGCCGTCAACAATGAGGTAAACAGCCCAAATATCGGCCGGGCTTATTTTAGTTCAGTATGAGGAAGGAAGACTTACGGACGTGCATTGGGGTCAGAATCAGGGCTGGCGATATTATGGTTTTTAATGACAGGAAGCTGTTGACTTGTAGATATAGGCTTTTAAAAGCCGATCTTAACTTATACGAATTTTCTTTTAAAGGTTTCGTAAATAGAAATTTTATGTTGATAGCAGAATCGATATTTAATATCCAAATAACAATTTAGTGAAATACTGTTATTATGTCCTCTAAAATATGTGTAATTTTTCTGTGTTAGGAAACCCTTATTATGATTTTTTTGCATAATATCTGCGTGCGTGTTCTAGGTACTAAATTCGATATTTTTTTAACCATTCAACTTCAAGGATCAATATCATACGATGCAAATATTGCGTATGAGTTTGTCCTGCACCCTAATTGTGTAACTGTTTGAACAGCACGTTCGCTTTAATTTTGACAACTCATTGCGTGTTCTACGCTATCGAGTAGACGGATTTTTTAACATATGAAGCAATTAATGCAAGCATAGCATGCGTGCGCCGTCCTTTGAAATTACTCAATAAGGGTGCTGATCTTACCGAACAGAATGCAAACAGTGGGCATTTGTCAGCCCTGTAGAAACATAAGAATGTTACATTTAGCCGAGTTACGTCAAACCCTGGTGTGACAAAGTTTTTAACGAGCTTCTACCATTTTACTGCGCATTGTCGGTAGACAGTAGCACTAAACATGACGTTATAATATCTCAGGTGTGAATATTTTGTGGGTTACAGCAGAATAGTTGTCATTCTTCTTCAAAGTGTGTTGATGGCAAATACAATTCATAAATATGATGTTTGGCCCAATATTCATGTACGGCAACACCCTTTGCCGACGCAGCCATAAGGTCCTCACATGTACAGCTTGCAGGGCATGCGGTGCAGGATGAAAGGTAAGCCCTGCAGCCTTATTGCGTAAGTCATCATCACAGCCTATTAATGTTCCCACTGCTGGGACACAGGCCTCCTCTCTGCCAGAGGGGATGGGCCGTAGTCCACGACGTGGGCTCAGTGCGGGTTGGTGGATGACACATGTCTTCGAATTTTTGGTTCTAAGACATGCCGGTTTCCTCACGATGTTTTCCTTCACCGTTTTTGAGAGCAGTGGTGATGAAATAACGTACACAAAGTAAAGCGCCTGCCTGGGTTCGAATCCACGACCTACAACTTGTAAGTCGCGGCCGATACCACTGGGTTACTGCTCAATTGCGTAAGTGAATTTGGCAAAACCCCATCAATCGACTAATCAGACAGACCGAAATCCACATCGCGTCTTTCAACTCGCTGTGTGATTGGTCGATTGATGGGGTCAAAACTCTTTCCCTTGCCGAATTCACTTACGCAATTAGGCTGCGGGTCAGCAGAGAGACGCCACACAAACACTGGACATCGGTACCATCTGAGAAACTCCACCTATGAAGGTTGTCTTTGCTGCGGCCGACCTGATTGCGGCGTCTATTTAGCGTTTTCCAGGACCCAGGCAATGCGTGCCCAGGCGGAAGGCTGGGTAAGATGGATAAAGATGGGTACTCTTTAAGACAGAGTCAGGTTGCCATTCTTCTACAAAAGATCGCGGTAAAAATCATGCTGTTAATAGAAATTTGGAACTGTCAAGTACCTACCTGAATATAATTAGTGTGTTGGATCAATACATGGATAGGGATGAAGCATATACATAGCATATATTCTGTATGCGTTCTTTTGCTAAATATTCATATATGTTCCTCTTTCAAGGCTAGTGAAACGGCATATCATTACTGTTGAATAGGGTTGTAGAGCATCTTTTAATTAAATCCCCCAAAAAGAACTCAAAATAATAATTGCGGTACCCATTTACCCATTAACATTTCCGCACCATTTATCCCAGTATTTTATAAACACTGTACACACAATTTAATTTTACGTTCCATTCATTCAATACCTCAATAAATTCTTATAACAAGACGATTAAACAAAAAAACAAAAGACTACGACGTTTCCACAGAGCACAGAATCAACTCGGCGGACACTGCTAACGACGACTTTCCATACAAACCAAGCGTGTCAATGAGCTCACACCGGTCACTCATATAGGTAATATTTTATTAAATATCCATCGAGAATGAATGAATGAAAGAATGTCGTGGTGGCGCAGTGGCTAAGACCTCGCCTCTCGTGTTTGAGGTCGTGGGTTCGAATCCGGGCAAGTACCAATGTGACTTTTTCAATTCATATGTACTTTCCAAGTTTATCTTGGACATCGCTGACAACGGTGAAGGAAAACATCGTGAGGAAACCTGGACTTATAGTGAGTTTATTATAAGATTGTGCTCCATTGGTGTAATTGCTGCAAGGCGTTTCAGTGCGAGGATAAACGAATAAATAAATAAATGACTGGATTTTTTAAATGTTTTTGTTAAAATCCTTGTATTACCGCAAAGTTTTAAGCATAAAAAATCTATCTATGATAAAGAGAGACAATCATAGTGACTTGGCGCCATCCATTACAAATTCTGCGTCACAAGAAAAGTAGACGAACTTCAAAAGCATGTTCAATTTTCCACCGATGTTGTTAATGTTTTCACTAAATTATTTTAGACAAAGTATTTAAAATGGATATCCCGGCTCCTTCTATCCGGGGTGTGACCATTCCGAAAACGGACCATCTTGAGCTTCTTGGCATTACGTTGACATCGACCCTCAATTTTGGTCCATACATTGAGGCAAAGGCTCAGTTGGCCGATAAAAAGTTGGGTATCATGCATGGAATACTGCTCTCATCTCTGGGACGGATCTGCTAAATACCAACTTGAGTAGATAGAAAAACGGACCAAGAGGCTCATCGGCAATGAGAAACTGGTCGAGTCAAGGCTCCAGAGCCTTGAACATCGTCGCCGAGTTGCCAGCCTGTCGGTTTTTTATCTGTTATATTTCTGGGAGTGTGCGATGGAACTGCACAATTTCATTCCGCCTAGCCCGTTCCATCATCGGACTACAAGACAAACGGCGATGCGTCACCTGTATATGGTGGACATCCCACCCGTACGCACAAAGCGTTTTGGGAATACTTTTATTGGGCGTACAGCTAAGGAGGGAATTGCACTCTGAGTCTGTATTTCCTGATAGCTACAACCTGGGAGTCTTTAAGTCAAGAGTGAATAGGTTACTTCTAGGTAAGCGTGCCCCATTGCTGACCACATCATCGCTTACCATCAGGTGAGATGGTGGTCAAACGCGAACCTAACAATAACAAAAAAAAAAAAAAAAAAAAAAACAAAAAAAAAAACGGTATTCATTCATGTAAATTATTGATATAGTACCTAGTCGAATAGGGTTATTGGACGACTCGCCCGGATCGGGCGAATTGTCCACTATTAAAAATATTCATTTTTCTGTGTCGATTCGCCCGAAATTATTTTATCGGTGGGCGAATCGACCACTCCAATATTATTTAGTGGACGATTCGCCCGAATTTTATTTTAGGGAACAAACAATATAAAAGTACAGTCGTGCTCACCCATCTCAGTAATAATATGAAGAATTAATCGAAGTTAATAGATATTGTACTAGAAACTAGGAAAGCAATTCTAACTACCAGGAGGCCAGAATCATGAAGAAGTATTTGCAGAGCTAGAATCATTAGCGGTAGAGACTAATGGAGTACTAGGGTTTCAGAATCGAAAATCGCCTGGTATTCTTTTTAGCAAATTTATTTTTTGTAGCGAATATTGCTGTCTCCTTCTTAGTGTTTTGTCGTCAATGAATCAAAAGAATCATGAGCGGTAAGAAATGTACGAGAGTACATTGAGATTTGAACGTTAGATATCATATCAGGCGAAAAAACAATAATAGGGAGACAGCAATATTCGCTACAAAAAAAAATAAAGAGAAAGCTCAATACGCTATTAGGTCATTTCGGTAAAGACTAACTTAAGTACCAGGAGATTATAATCATGAGGAAGCTAGGCTGGAATCATGAGCGGTAAAAAGAGTACCGGGCGATTTTAGATTCTGAAACCCTAGTACTCCGTTAGTCTCTACCGCTAATGATTCTAGCTCTACAAATACTTCTTCATGATTCTGGCCTCCTGGTAGTTTGAATTGCTTTCCTAGTTTCTAGTACAATATCTATTAACTTCGATTAATTCTTCATATTATTACCGAGACGGGTGAGCACGACTGTACGTTTATATTGTTTGTTCTCTAAAATAAAATTCGGGCGAATTGTCCACTAAATAATATTGGAGTGGTCGATTCGCCCACCGATAAAATAACTTCGGGCGAATCGACACAGAAAAATGAATATTTTTAATAGTGGACAATTCGCCCGATTCGGGTGAGTTAAATTCGGGCGAGTCGTCCAATAACCCGTCGAATACCCTATACTGACTACGACAATGACAGCAGTAACTTGTGTTCAGCGCACATTGGGCGGGTACAAATACTGTCGGAGATGACATCTCTAGTCGCTTCTGTACTCTATGGAAGATTATTATAATGGCTTGTTGTAACTTGTCTTATATTTGGGTCAGCGATGTTCTCATCTTGAGGACGAGTTTTTTTCGATGCAGAAATGCAGCTTTAACGGTGTTGTATGCTATAATTGAATAATGTAAGGATGATAAAGTGTCCGTCTGTATTTTGGTAGATTCTGCTTCTTAAGATATTGTCTGAAGGTTCTAGAATAGATTAAGTTTAAGAAATACTGTAATATTCGTAGTATGAACACTTTGTTTCTTTTACTTCACCTATCATTATCAAAAGCAATTTGAAAGAATTGTTGAAACGTTCTTAAATATCTCAGTCTATATCATATCATACTCTATATCATAAATCTATATAATATTCACATATCTTTGAAAATTCGTGTCTGCGTATTTTGTTATTTCTCTCTACTTGATGAGGAAATAAAAATATTCATATTCAGTTCAGGTCAATATTTAGTTGAAGTGACAAAATTATTACCATTGATTTTGAGTTACGCAATTACCTACACCGCATTGGCCATCATTTTATTTTTTTAATATATTATTTCTTATGGAAAATTCAAGCAGTCAAAGTCGCAACTCGCCGGCAATCACTAAATGGAAAAAATAAGCAATTCCATACTGCGGATACCAGCATTCAATTATTAAAAAAAATAAAATGTTTATTTCATCAACTTATTATTAAATGGTGCAATTTCCTGTTGTGATAATATTTTAGTGTACTATAAATACATTATGATGCAAACAAATCATGAATTATTTGGAAGTATTTAAGCATCGCTATCACAGGATATCCGCTAGTTTGTTATTTTCGGCAATAATTATCATATTTAATACCTTCAAATTATATAAATACTACTTTTAAATAATTGAATATATACTTTATTTAAGTCTAGGCTGATGATTTCTTACAATATGCAAAGATTAATGGTAAATAATATCTTTGCCCAATTTGAGTGTCAGAAAAATATAAAAAAAATTCTTTTTCTTTTTTTTACGTTTTTCAGGGTGAGATTTTTTAGAGAGTTTTATCGTGAACAATTATCCTATCGATTAGTAGAATAAAATAGCGAGTGTTTATATTTTGAATTTTTTGCTAGTTCGTTGCCCGGTTTAGGTAAGCTGGTCGAGAAATCTGTGAATGCACATTTGTTTCTTTATCTATATCTATACTAACAAGAAGAGCTCGTGGCTAAATAATAACAGCCGCACTGGTCGATCATCAAGGTTAAGCAACGCTTGATGAGGTCGGTCCGTGGATGGGTGACCATTTCAACATACCGAGTTTCCTCCGTGCCTCGGAAAGCACGTTAAGCCGTTGGTCCCGGCTGTCATTTGAAAATCTTCGACAGTCGTTACGAGTAGTCAGAAGCTTGAGATCTGACCCAGTCTTGCCAAGGGGTACCGTGTTACCCAGTTACTGGGTTGTGGAGGTCAGATAGGCAGCCGCTCCATGTAAAATACTGGTACCCAGCTGAATCTGGTAAGACTGGAAGCCGACCCCTATATAGTTGGGAAAAGGCTAGGCAGATTGATTTGATCTATATCTATACTAATATTATAAAGCTGAAGAGTTTGTTTGAACGCGCTAATCTCAGGAACTACTGGTTGGAATTGAAACAATCTTTTTCTGTTGGATAGTCCATTTATCGAGGAAGGTTATAGGCTCTATAACATCACGCTACGACCAATAGAAGCAGAGCATAAATAAAAAATGTTGCAAAATCCGGAAAAAAATATTGCTTTTTACCCGACTGCCGAAGGAGGGTAATGTGTTTATCAGTCTATTATTATTATTAATACATTTATTGCAGATGTCAAATCCATATACAACAAAATAAAACATTGAATACCAAACACACAAATTAAAACATGTCATGAACATGTCTATGTATGTATGTATGTATGTTTGTTCCTATGTGGCGTTCCAGAGACCTAACGCGTTGGCCGATTTTGATGATTCATACGTCAATCGATTCGTCTTAACCTTGCGAGTGTCATAGGCATACATCTGGTTTTGGTCAGCCAGCTCGCGAATATGTATCCTCCGACTGCACAGCATGATTTTCTTCTTGTTTACGTCTTTTTAGTTCGCTTTTTAAGCAGTCGGATACTTTGATTTTTTTTTGAGAGTTTCATTTGCGTGCGCTGCGTAACCGGTTTAAGTTACGCAACAATAATGTATGTAGGGTAGGTAGGGTAGATGGGTAGGTAAGTAGCCAGTTGACGGGAGCGAAGCCGCGTGGGACAGCTAGTAAAAAATAAAGGAATGTTTCCTTTAAGTAAAATAATCTATCTTAAGGATTTAAAGTGATTTCCCTTCAGGGTACATGGATTTTTTTCGCTCTGTATACATCCCATCGTAAATAGGTAGCTGGCATCATATAAATGGAAAGTTGAGAACTTACTTATTATTAAACCTTCCGTGTGCCCGTGATTAGTGAAGCAATAGAAAAGCCCTTGTGTCTCACGAGGAGTCACGTCTTAAACACACGAAAGCTTAAATCAACAGTTTCAAGAATCCCACAACATAGCATTTCATGTTTTAATTCCTATGTACGTAAAAAGGGGTTAGTCTATGACTGCCTATTCCACACATTACACACGGAGTTTTCTTGTGTGATCGAATCAGAAATGAACACATCCGAGGTTAACGACATAGCCCGAAGAATTGCCAAACTTAAGTGGCAGTGGGCAGGGCACAATGCACGCAGAACGGATGGCCGTTGGGGCTGAAAAGTTCTGGCAAGGCGACCGCGTACTAGAAGACGCAGCGTTGGAAGGTCGCCCTGTAGGTGGAGCGACGATCTGATCAAGACCGTGGGTGTCCGGTGGATGCGAAACGCACAACCAGTGTGGCGACGCTTGGAGGAGGCCTATATCCAGCAGTGGACGTCTGTTGGCTGAAATGATGATGACACACAATAGAAAATCTCTCTGTAAATATACTAAAGATAACATGCATAGCGAACTGTATTAACTGAGAGAAGAGCTGTTCAATTCTGGGAAGCAAGGACAAGACAATTGCAATCCATTAAGACGGTTAGATGCCAATTGATTGCTAAGTTCAATCATTATAGCTATTTTAGTTTGTTTGTATGTATGGATGTGTGTCGGTTCAGTGGATTTACATAACATACCATCGCGTCTGTACTGAACTCTCCGGAAGGGTAGGCAGATCACACTTTTCTCCAGCTATCTTTAAGAATAGCACAAATCTGAGCGGGGTTCTGGGTGGTCTTTTAAGAGCTTACGGGACCTCATTCCATGTGCTAATAGTGATCTCCGGGGTAGGATTTTATCCCAAAAGTCCAGGTGCCTTTTGAAGGTTTCTCCTCGATATCATCATCATCTTCCTGCCTGAAGGATCATCATCTGCCTAGCCTTTTTCCCAATTATTGTTGGGGTCGGCTTCCAGTCTTACCGGATTCAGTTGAGTATCAGTGTTTTACATGGAGCGACTGCCTATCTGACCTCCACAACCCAGTAACTGGGTAACACGGTACCCCTTGGCAAGACTGGTGTCAGATCTCAGGCTTCTGACTACCCGTAACGACTGTCAAAGATCTTCAAATGACAGCCGGGACCAACGGCTTAACGTGCTTTCCGAGGCACGGAGGAAACTCGGTATGTTGTAATGGTCACCCATCCACGGACCGACCTCGTCAAGCGTTGCTTAACCTTGAAGATCGACCCGTGCGGCTGTTATTATTTAGGCACGAGCTCCTCCTGCCTGAAGGATATTGGATGTAATAAAACCTTGTAATTAAAATTATCCCATGTTATTTGGGGTTGGTGCCACTCGTTTTCTTCTTCCATACCGTCCTGTCCATATCCATCACTTCTTTGGCCTTCCTCTCCCTATCCACATTTATATTCATAACTCTTTTAGTAACATGTGTTTCATCCCTCCTCGTCACATGACCAAACCACGACAAACGGTTACCTTTCAAGTTTTCTGTCATTGGCGCCACTTTCGAACTTCCTCTTGCCGCTTCTCTGTCCCCCTGATAACAAAATAAAATAAAAAGGCTACAGTAGCCTTAGTCAGAGAGTAGGAAATTTCTGACTGGTGGCCTTTTTACCCGACTGCCGAAGGAGGGTATTGTGTTTATCAGTCTATATATGTATGCATATTCCTATGTGGCGATCTAGAGACCAAACGCGATGGCCGATTTTGATGGTTCTTACCTCAATCGATTCAATAACACTTATATGTTTAAATGTACCTGATTCTAAAAAAAATAACTTAAAAGTTATAAATAAAAAAAAGTTTATTAAAAAGATCAAAAATCCCGACTGCTTAAAAAGCGAATTAAAAAGAAATAAACAAGAAGAAAATCATGCTGTACAGTATGAGGATACCTACATCTGGTTTTGGTCAGCCAGCTCGCGAATATGTATCACCATCACCACACACCACCACCATCACCATACCATTACGCAAAAAACGGCAAAACAATCACGGTTGTTGTATGGGAGCCTCACTTAAATATTTATTTTATTCTGTTTTTAGTATTTTTTGTTATAGCGGCAACAGAAATACATCATCTGTGAACATTTCAACTGTCTAGCTATCACGGTTCATGAGATACAGCCTGTGAAAAGAGAGACAGATAGACAGACAGACAGATGGACCGCGGAGTCTTAGTAATAGGGTCCCGTTTTTACATTTTGGGTACGGAACCCCGATTTTTAAGGCGATGATAGCTCAGTGGTAGTGATGTCGGATACCGAGACGAAGGTCGCGGGTTCGAATCCTACAATGAGCTTGAGCTTTCGGTGAAGGAAAACATCGTGAGGAAACCATAGCACGGTGGTAGGGTACTTTGCAGTACCCGCCTGGCTGGCAACCACCCTCAAGTAGAAAATCTGTCGCCAAGCACTTTCCGGTGTGTTCCGACAGCAGCACTTGAGAGCCAGTTCCCTTCTAGGCTTTGTGTGCTTACCACCATCGGCCACATCATCACTGACCACGGTGAGATTGTGGTCAAACACAGGCCTATACATAGTAAAAAAAAAAAAAACCCTAACAAAATTTCGTCTGAAATTCGACCTTTCAACAAATAAAATACATGGATTTTATTGAGTTTTCAAATCCTCCTGCTCCTGATGTCGATTCACCCAATGCTGGGGGTCGTGACCATATTATCATGGTTTCAAAACTTTCTCTTTATTGATGTTTCTAGACTTGTTCCTATTGAGTTTTCGAATAAAGACTAATGAATGATTGGCAATCCAAAAGAATTGGCAATCATGCAAGATCTTTATTCTTGAACTTTAAGTTGTACAAAAATAATAAAACAATTCCAAAAATAAAACAAAAGATTACCAATCTATGGTCTAACACGATGTCCTGAAACACAATCCATTCGGAAACTCAATCCAGTTCGATCGAACGATCGTTTGAAACTCAATAGACGAAGGTATAAACAATGTTCTGCCTTGTCCAGCATCACGAAGATCACGCGAACATGTCCGTTTTGAATAGACTAGTTGTAGCCTGTAACTTTGTTCACATAATTAATTAGGATACAGAAAAGATAATTCAGAATTATTTTTCTGTTGTACCTTCTGGCACCAAACCGATCAAGGGGCGTTTTTGCAATTTTACTGACACACCATAACGGATAGATTGTTATATAACGGATATATAACCGATATATGTTAGTACTTATTATAACCATCATGCAAAAACTATTGTTTTTCAATTAAATCAAATTCAGAATTAAGCGCTCTATGGACTAAAAGGTTCCTTCGCCACATTTTAGAACGTGAGCTTTCGGTAGGTACGAGGGGAGGTCCAATAGTACGTGGAATTTTCTCCTTAAATGATATTCTTCTAAAAGAAGATGTATTATGGACCTCCCTATGTAAGTCCTTACAGAACTGCTTATAAATAACGTAAAAAGATAAATAGTAAATTCATGTTTGTTTCCGAAATGTTTTCAGTAAAATGTCGTAGTAAGTTATGATTACATTCTTAGATACTGAATAGATAATTCAAACTGTGACATTGAATATCATTTTGGAATAACACGTGATAACCATCTATTACAAATATAGCTAAGACACGTGCGAATGACAAAAAAATATGCACAACATATAAACAGTTATTCTGATAACATTATATTTAAAAAACACAATCTTTTTTTACAAGGACACTTGACGGTTGCTGCACTACATCCATCGACGAATAACTTCTAAAATTCGAAGCCATGTTCCATATAGAAATCGCAATGCACGACTAAGTACGTGAAACGTTGTCCTTTCATCCTTTGGCTACATGACCGATATCATTGACATATTCAATCATCCCGTCATCAGATGACAATGACACCAATCATAAATCACAAACAGACAACAATGCACTATAAATGTGATTTTATTAAAATGTCCGGTTGTAAAAACGGTTCCCGTGTCCAAAAATGTAAAAACATTACTCGCCATTGTCATAGAATTTTAGTATTCAAACGATATATCCTTACTACCGGCTGGTAAGATTTTTATCCCGATAAAAAAAAAATTCTGGCCGCAAGAATAAAAAAAAATCAATGAGAATGTGTTTTTTTCCGCGCAAAAGTTTTCGGCGGATATGCAAATTTGAATTCGGACGTTCGAAATTGAAAAAATCTTACGTCAGTATTTTTTTTATTTCCTTTTAAGCATCCTGACGATGGAGATTGCCATTGTTAGTAAAAATATTTTATTTAAAAAGAATACTCTCGTGGGAGAGTTGAAATCAGAGATACGAATTCTATAATTTATCACGATATTGTCATTGGATTGCTATATATTTCTAGGCACGACTATAGACTAGGGGCTCTAATCAAAAAGTCATTCTACCTAATTGTCAAACATGTATTGGATTAATATGAGGTACTAAATTGTCACGGTCAATCCCAAATATTTTGGTGTACACATATATAATCGCTGTTCCCTATAGAATTCATGTCACTTTTTTAAGAGCCCTAAGAACCATGGTATAATAATATACTCCGCCTGGTATTCTCTTCCCACGATGGCCTAAGATTACGTCACGGTAAGTGTTACCATTGATTGTACTTTTCAGTTAATGTTGGTACTTTCTTATTTAGTTAATAAAAATAAAATAAATTACTAACTAGCTTAACTATTTAATATTTCGTGTGATTCATCTATTTATTTTATTTATATATATTGAATTATTAGCGCATCGCAACTGATGACGTATTCTTTGGCCATTCACGTAACCCAACTGTCACGGGAAGAGAATACCAGGCGTAATATATTTATTATACCATGCTAGGAACCATATTTGAATGAGTAAGTAGATAAATTAGGTACGCAATAGTTTGCAGCGATCGTTATAGGACAACTCAACATTTTCGAAAACACGGCTCGATTAAATATCAACAGCAATAATTTAAAGTGACATTGTTACCAATAAACCATGATAGTTTTGATTACATGTCAAAACAACACAATTAATTCTAAAATTTCTCCCTATTTCGCTTCTGGCAACACCAATATTTTTGCAAGATCAACACGCAACCAATATTTTATTACAAGATAAATAAATAAATTCAAGCCATCTTTTATAACAAGTTCTATTCTACATAGAACTTCTCACAGGTTTATCTTAAATAGAAAATGCGTATAAAATCGTCGAGTTGACACTAACGACTTTGAGGAAAAATATTATTTGTCAGCTTGCAACACTGGACATAAAAACTAATGGGGCGTTATATCCGAACGAGACCACTATCGACGCATAAAACTACAAGTAGTGTTACCACGCTTAGCTTGTTTGTGGATATTCCCGATTTAAGAGGATTTTTTTTTTTGGATGTTATTTATTTGATTCAGATTTCCTTCGGGTTGTGCTTCATGTGTTGCATAGTTTGGTAATGTATGTATTGCCATGTCAGTTTCTGTGACAATAAATACATTTTCTTTCTTTTGAATTACCGCAGCACAGGTGGTCTAAGGAAAAACACATCTTCCGTGATCTTCCTACATCAAATACGACGGAGATAATCAGCGTCGACATAGGATATACAATCAGTGATTGATTTATCATCAAGTCTGCCCTTTGGTGCGAGATAACCTTGAGTCATCTAGCACCCAAGGGCACCACACACACACATCCTTGTAATATATCTGCATTTATATCCTTAACTAAATCAAACAATGAACACAACACTCACAGTTTGAACGTGGCTTACGTTCTATTTTTTTTCCGACCCAGTCCGATCTTCGATCGTAACTGTTGGCTCCCCTACCAATCCTCAGCGGAACCAAACTGGGTGATAGCTAATTCAAGACACTTTATTACTGAACATTTTTTCTCTTTCAGAATACACGCGGCGCCAAAGATTTTATTTAGTATTTCACTTAATTTAAAACATTAAGAAACTCTTCTGTTCAAGAAAATGTTCGGAAAAGTAATGTGGTCGTTTTTCTTTACGATATTCATAACTCTATTGTTTGTAGTACTGGTTGTAGGTCGTGGGTTCGAATCCAGGCAGGCGCTTGACTTTGTGTATATTAAATCATCACCACTGCTCTCAAAACTGGCATGTCTTAGAACCAAAAATTCAAAGACATATGGCAGCTCGTGGCTAAATAATAACAACCGCACGGGCCGATCTTCAAGGTTAAGCAACGCTTGCCGAGGTCGGTCCGCGGATGGGTGACCATCTTTACATAGCGAGCTTCTTCTGTGCCTCGGAAGGCACATTAAGCCGTTGGTCCCGGCTGTCAAATGAAGATCAAAATCAAAATTTCTTTATTCATTTAGGGCAGGACGTCAAAAATTTAAATATAAATGTAATTGATTTTCCGTTCATTCGGAAAAGAAGCTAGTTATAGAGGAGAACGGACAAGAAACTCCATACTTACTCTTTAAAAAAAAGTGTTTTACAAGTATTTGATTACCTACATCATTCTTGTTGAAAAAATACATATTATTATATATGAGAACGATGTAAAAAGACGTGCACGTAAAAGCGTCTAGAGAAACAATTAAAAATATAATAAATAGGTAATTAAAAACAGACCAAGGCAGTCCTATATCCTTCCCAGGGTCTCAAACTATACCAAATTTCATTTAATTGGTTCAGCGGTTTAAGCGTGAAAAAGGAACAGACAAACAGAGTTACTTTCGCATTTGTAATATAAGTATGGGTAATATTAGTTAACTTCATCATAGTCGGTTAACTATTCGAAATATCTTATACACGTGAAATACTTATTATTAAGGAGTTCCAGCGGTCTTCTATATCAGTTCCACTTCACAAAATGATATATTTTGAGAGCAAAAGATTGCATTTTTAATGAAAATACCAATATCGCTGTATGTATCGCTGTAATATTTGAGGAGTTCCCTGGATTTCGAACTGATCCCATCATCAGATTCTGATTTGATGACAATAGGACCACCTCGGGAGTATACCCTTTCAAACACAAACAGAATTTTAACAAAATCGGTCCAAAATTGGCGGAGTAATCACGTTACAAACATACAAAAAAACATAATTATAGTAGTTGGTGTGGCACATATTCACCCCCTTTTAGCTTATAGCATAATAATTATTAGTAATAGTCTATGTGATGGCTTGGGAGACATTGATATCAGCCTTGCGAGCGATTTTGTTATCGTAAATCGAAAACTCACAGAAGACGCCACACTAGCTGAATAGAATGTGTGCATGAGACGCCATCTTCCCACTAGTTGACATATTCACCTCGCCGCGCCAGCACACTCAATTTTGAGTGTCGAATTTGGTTTAGTTCCTATTTTGAAAATCATCTCCATTTCTGGAACGCATCATAATCCCGCAACAGCCTAGATACTGGACACTGGTGGCCACCAAGAAGATAAGAATAACGGGAATCTTCTAGCAGCGACTGACCCTGAAGCAGCCTCGGTAAGTCATTTGCAATTTTCTCGTTGTTTTCGATGTTAAATGGTCCTCCATGTCTTTCCCATAGGCTATCTATACAATCCCACCGCACTATTCCCAAGCCACTGCAACTCCTGAAACCCAGAATCAACAGTAGCGACCACCAGAAAAGCGCCGAGGCAATGAAGCTCGACGAAGTCCCGGAGAATGAATTTAACTGTCTTGGATCCCGCAACGAAATTAATCAGAAAAGAATGCAGGAGACAGAACATAAAATGCCAAAAGGCACAAAGGGTCGTTTACAATTGGGATAAGCCCAGTTGCCTAGCACCACTGATAAAAATTTGCATTAATATAAATGGGTCCTAACATTGTGAGCTGCTATATTTGTTTTCAATAATAGGTATGGCAAAAACGCTTGAACGCACGGATATTTGTTCTAGTTTCCACAAGGTCCGTATAGACAACAACTCCTGATGCAGCCTGTACATTATTCAACATAATATTGCGTTCATTCTGCCAAAGAATACACTCCCATAAGATATGATGTGCAGTTTGTACATATTCGCAGTCAGATGTAAGGCTATCTATTGACGAAGTTGGACTTACACGCATCCACGTGTCAAGTAGTAAAAGTTTCTCATCCCGCCACAGGAGTACGGCTATTTACACGCCTACCCCTCCAGTCGTATTGAGAAAACGCTACCTTTTTAGAAGTCAAATGAACATATTCAAGATTGAACGTCGAGCGGACTATCGAAGTTTGATTTATAAAGACTGATGCACTCATCAGCCAGATGCAAGCCTTTGGTATTGACTGCCTACTCTAGTGCATTTTTTTGAGAAAATACCATAATACTTAACTACACTGGGTTAATGTTTTGGCACAGTTGACGAAGCCAAAATAGCGAGACATTAGATCAAACGACTCCCGTATACACTCCAGCGTTGACGAGCTGTGTCTCGGATAAGTGCACTACAGTTTAGTGATGTTTGATCTTACTGTGACGTTTGGTGTCGATATTGATGTATAATCCAATGGGGACAATCCTAATCCAATTCTAAACTAATATAATAAATGCGATTACGAGTTGGTTAGTTTTTGTAAGCAAGATAAACAGATAAGGCTGAGTTTACTGCCCAAATCAGATTTATGAATACTATCATTGTATCAAGTTCCATCATCGAACTTGATTCTCCCTCAAGCCCTTAACATTGACTGCTTAGTCTTCATTCTTCTTACTTCTTTATGTACTAAACTTGCACTGGGTAAATGTTTTGGCACAGTTGACGAAGCCAAAATAGCGAGACATTAGATCAAACGACTCCCGTATACACTCCAGCGTTGACGAGCTGTGTCTCGGATAAGTGCACTACAGTTTAGTGATGTTTGATCGTATTGTGATGTTTGGGGTGGTATCGATATCGATAATAAGTAGAAGGTCAAAATTTTCTTTTTAAAACAAACTTTTATAACTGAAAGATACTAAATGTATATATAGATAAAATATATACTTGTGAAAAACATACAATGAGCTCAAACACGATATGCTATATTATCTGGTTGAGAATTTGCTATGGCCAACTTCCGGCTCCATCATGAGACCAGCTCTATAGCACCATTATTTCAATGTTACCAATTTTACATAAATGAGCTAAGTTCAGCATAATCGGAAATCAGGAAGAGCTTGAAAAATGGATTAATTGTTGCATTACACATAAGAAAGCAAGATAATATTATATTTTATAGCATATAATAAAACAAAAATTTATCGGAAAAAAAAATTACTTGAAAAACAAAACTCGAAAAATTTAAATTTTTTTGGAGTCGGTTCATTTTTTTTCTTAAATGCTGTTATTTCTCTCTTTTGATATATTAAAACTAAATGAAAATCTTTAATAAAAGCACACTTTTTAAACAAGCTTAATTACGAGTATTACAAACTATATGATTATATTCAAGATAAGAATGCTTGGAAACATGCTAGTCCTGCTCCATAGGGCAATCTTTCTCACCTCAACAATAGTACATACATACAAGTCGAATTGATTATCTCCTTTTTTTAAAGTTTTTTTTTTTTTTTTTTTAAATAACTTTGCCCCACACTAGGAATTTCTTCCTGTATCGTGGGTGCGTTTACAAACATATAAACTCACATACACAACACCCAGAGCCGGAACAACTATCTGTAGTCAAAAAAAAAAAAAAAAAAAAGTCGGTAAAGTCGGTAAAATGGACTTGCCATGGTAATTAAAATTATACTGATTTATAGACTGAAGATGTATGTGAATTAAAGTAGTATATAAGGATCGTAGCAGGTGGCGTTCTGTAGTTTCTACCTACCCTCATGGGAAAAAGGCGTAAGTTTATGTATGTCTGGCATTGTTGCTGAACTGGGCATTTTTGGCGCAGCCGTGAAGCACACTTGCCTGCTAATTTCTTACGTCAGACTTTACTTTTTATTTTATTTTATCTGATGTATAATATTACGTTGTGTGTCTTTCAGTCTGTGCTAAATAAATGTATTTTCTTTCTTTCTTTCAAAAAATAAAGGGAGGTATATGTCCTGCCGTAGGACTAGTGAGGCCAAAAATAAATTAAATAACGAAGCAAGAAATGGAGAAGAAATCAATACGAAACAGCATTATCATCGCCCTAATCTTGTCCCATGTACTAGTCTAAGTTCATCTTGGACAACGCTGACAACCGTCAAGGAAAACATCATGAGGAAACCTGCAGCCTAAATTGCGTAAGGATCCACTGAATGCGTCACGC
This sequence comes from Anorthoa munda, assembly GCA_945859665.1. Taxonomy (NCBI): domain Eukaryota; kingdom Metazoa; phylum Arthropoda; class Insecta; order Lepidoptera; family Noctuidae; genus Anorthoa; species Anorthoa munda. The sequence continues at coordinate 5,401,880 of OX243916.1, read as the reverse complement.
ACGGGACCGGTTAATGTGGCGACGCGACGCTTGGGGGACGCCTGTGTACTAGCAGTGGACGTCTTTCGGCTTGTATAATGAATTGCGTAAGTGAATTCGGCGAGGCAAAAGGTTTCACCCCATGAAAGAGTATGACAAATCCTCTTTAAATAATTAGGTATTGCCAAAAAATATTGGAGGCTTTCATTGGTGAAGATAATCTTTTCAAAAGAGTCTTTATTTGTGCAATAATGCCCATGACTCGTGGCGCAGGGCGCAGGCGCGAATCAGCCCCCTTCGGAATGTCGCCGCACGTCAGTTAGGTTCGCCCAGATTGGGCTAAGCGGACGTGCTCCAAAGCACAGTCTGTGTGAACCTCTATAACAATTAGCGATTTCAACTTTTTCAAAAATAAAGTTTATGTTTATATTATAATCAAATCTTCATTGTTAGAGGTATCACTGCTTAGATTTTAACTCATCTCGATCTCTTGAAGGTGACAGTGAACAAACGCGCTTACTTCACGATGCTCGTTTTCTCATTCACGTCATGCAGGACCTGAACAGTGCTTAATAATGGATATAAAATAAAGGACGTATTAAGACGTATTAAGGTAGGTCAGTAAGTATAGCTTGCCTTTAATGCCTGTGGGGCACAGGCCGCAGGCGCGAATCAGATCCATATGGAAAGTCGCCGCGCGTCAGTTAGGTTCGCCAACAGCCAGCTAAGCGGACGTGCTCCAAAGCTGACAGTTTGTGAATCCAGCAGCCTTATTACGTAATGAATTCGACAAGACAAAAGGCAAAGAGTATGATAAATCGACTAATCAAATGCGGAAATCCACATCGCGTCTTTCATCTCGCACTTTTGCCGAGAATTATCCCACAAAAAGTAGTCTAAATGCTATTCCAGACTATACTGTGTGTATGTGCCACGTTACATGCACATCAGTTCTAGCGTGCTTGACTTACAAAAATCCACCCATCCAAACATTCACATGTATAGAAGGATAGGATTTTCAAATCCATCGATAAACGCCACTCTGATTCATCCCAACACTATAGTTTCGGACCCCTGTTCGCCGTGTGCGCACTAGAATCGTTACTCAATTGTAGCACTCGTATTGTGGACCAATGACGGCACTTTAGCAGCTCTATTTGCTAAACTACAATGTCAACGAGTGATTTGTCACTTTTCGATACCTAGCCGCGAATTTGGAGCTGTCAAGGCTGGGAATATATTTCATCACAATTGTTGTTGACTCTGGTGAATGATCTTTATTAAATGGCAGGTTATAGATGAATTAATATAGCTGATGCTGAGGAGTTTCTTGCGCCATCGCCATTCTTATTCGTAACTAAAACACACAATTCAGTGTTTTGGGGAATGTTGTCGTTCGAAAAATGCTGATTCTCAACCTAATTTAAATCATCCATCATCATCATCAGACTTTTTTAATGTTCCCACTGCTGGGACACTGGCCTTCCCTCTTTGAGAGAGGGAATGGGCAGTAATCCAGTGCGAGTTGGTAAATATTTTAGTTCTAGGACATGCCGGTTTCCTCACGATGTTTTCCTTCACCGTTTTGAGAGCAGTGGTGATGTAATAATTTACAGTAAGTAAGGCGCCAGCCTGGGTTTGAACCCATGAGACCAACTTATAAGTCGCGACCGATACCACTAAGCTACCACTGCACTCCACAATTCAGCACAATTCTGTGTTTTGGCGAATTTAGTCGTACGAAAAATGCTGTCTCCCAGCCTAAACTGGGGGGAGCAGATATTAGGGTATGGGGAATTCCTATATCCAGCAGTGACCCTGGATAAGCCAAATTGATTGCAATTCATCGATGATAAATCTAAGAATCCACTTATTTAACGAATCACCGGGCGAAATCCCGTGTAGAAAACTTTTTCAAAACCTCAAATTATAGAATGCATTATATTCAATATTTTCTATTACAAAACAATTCTATCGATATCGATAGAATATGCAACAAAACCATCCGAAAACTCACGAAAATTGAAGACGTAATAACCAGAATAAGAAAACTAAAGTGGAAATGGACTGGCCATTTTATAAGAGGCATAGAAAAGTGGAACAAACAATTAGTATTTTGGTACCCAAGAAATAGGAAAAGAAAACGAGGTGGACAGTTTCGAAGGTGGGAAGACGAAATAAAGACCATAGCAGGGAAAATATGGACCAGGAAAGCGCTAAACAGAACAGAGTGGAAAGAAATGGAGGAGGCCTTTGCCAAAGTTGGGCAAACAGACAGAGTTGACGGTGTCAACGACTCGCTAGAGTCGTTAAGATAAGTTTTAATTATTGTATAAAAAAACTAGTGTCTGAATAAAGGCTTATATAGGCTTAGGCCTATTATTATTATTATTACAAAACAATGAAACCGTAACCAAGAAAAAATAGTGAAGAACCACCCATAAAAAAATAATTACCCGTCAATAAAACTCCACCCAATTAGAACAAGACGGGGCGTCTATTCATAAACTAATAAACAAACAAAACTAACGAACCGCAAATATTAACGTGGTAAATGGTAAATAATTCACAGAAGAATGCACACACACTGTGCCGACCGTTTAGCGGTCATTAGCAGTTAATACAATTAGTATTGTTTTAAAGAGAAAGGTGTGAACGTTGAATGGTGTTTTTAGAGTTCCGTACCTCAAAAGATAAAAAGAGGAACCCTTATAAGATGACTCTCTTGTCCGTATGTCCGTCTGTCTGTCCGTGTGTCACGACCGATTTTCTCAGGAACGGGAGGACCTAACAAGTTGAAATTTATACCAGATACTGAGGTCTAGGTATAGTGCCTATTAGGTGTAAAATCAAGTTCTGACTCAGGATAGGATACACGATAAAAAGATACAGATTTTAAGATTAGATTTCTATTTTTTTAGTTTCTTTTTCGCAAATTTTGATTTTTGCGAAAACTTGTAAGTACCAAAATTCACCTTAATTTTCAACATTTTTAATTTTTCGGAATTTTCTCTTTACTTGTGCTGTAAAACCTTGCTTTTAACCAAAATTGACAATTCTAGTCTAGGTCAATTGGAAGTCCCCTACAGGTTTTGGGTCGGAAACCTATATGGTAGTTATGGTAGTTGACCTAGAATCACGAAATTTGGCAAAAAGTAAAGGTTTACAGCACAAATAAAGGTAGAATTCCAAAATAATAAAAATAAAAATGAAAGGGTATCCCGATAGACCCCATACATACATAGTTGACGCTACCCTGGGTACGGAACACTTTGTGCGCGAGTCCGACTCGCACTTGGACGGTTTTATTTTTCCTCTTGTGTTTGGCTATGATTGGAATACTTAAGAGCTTAATTTATTATTGAATGCAAGTAATCCCATTTTTCTAGGTTTAGGGTAGGTGTAGGGTTTTGTCAGACACCGAATAAAATCCCACAGTATTAGGTTGATATTGTTGCAATCTTAGTCAAGGTTACGCTCTCGCATGATCTGCATCTTCGGATAAAAACACGATACCATCATCCAATTGGCTGATTGAGGATGTATAAACAAACCCGCCAAGTGCGTGACGGACATCGCAAATTTAGGGTGCGTGCCAATTTATCAATATGTTTTGTTAGTATAATATTCGTAATAATAAACATTATCACCAAGTTTCAAGTTCATAGGTGAGGAAGTTAAAATTTCTTCGGTACAAAATGTGTGCCAGACGACGGACAGACAGACAGACACGTGAGTGACAGCAATAAGTAAGTTAAGCACCTGTATGACACACACGAGTAGAACTAGTTTTTCTCGTAGTTTTGCCTCCGTTTTCTATTCCACAAGCACCGTGCATTTTAGGAAATGCAACCTTATAGCGTAGAATTATATCAGAGAAATAATTTGCGAATTCAGATTATAGAGATTACATTTTACAAACAGCAACGTTACTTACATTTTATTTTATTTATTTATTTATTTATCGATAGGCTCGCGTTTGACCACTGTCTCGCCTGATGGTAAGCGATGATGTGGTCGACGGTGAAGCACGCTTGCCTAGAAGTAACCTTTTCACTCTTGACTTAAATACCCCAAGGTTATAGCTATCAGGGAACAAAGACTCCGGCAGGGAATTACACTCCTTAGCTGTGCGTACAATGAAAGTATTCGCAAAACGCTTTGTACGTATGGGTGGGATGTCCACCATGTACCGGTGGCGCATTGCCGTACGTCTAGTTGTCCGGTGATGGAAAGGGCTAGGCGGAATCAAATTGTGCAGTTCCATCGCACACTCCCCGAAATGTAACCGATAAAAAACCGACAGACTGGCCACTTGGCGTCGATGCTCAAGGCTCTGGAGCTTTGAGGCGACCAGTGCATCGTTGCCGATAAGCCTCTTGGCCCGTTTGTCAATCGACTCAACTGCATCAAGTTGATATTTGGCAGATCCATCCCAGAGGTGAGAGCAGTACTCCATGCAAGACCGAACTTGCACTTTATACAATTTGAGCAGCTGTTCATACATAATAGTTCAAATAAGAAAACAATATTTTATAATAATATCGTATCATAATATTTATGAAGTCAGCCCGGCGAGCACGGCCTACTGTGACATGGCCTAAGTCACACTTTTTATCACAGTTTGGGCGATAAAGCCATTTTGTCTTAAATGCTAGCACGGCGGCGTGAGATATTTTTTTGACTTGTGGCATAACTTCTTGACATTTATTTGTTTTCTTTTTCGGAAATTTGCCAATTTTATGGCAGTTTCGTTTTAACATTGGCCATAAAAACCATTTAGGTTCAGAGAAGCATAGTCCTACGACGCACTATTTCCGAATTATGGGCCTTTCAATTTTATTTTATTTTACATAAAACGCTCTATATCTCGAAAACGGTATGTCCTAGGCAAAAAATAACCACCCTTTGATGCCCCCATGCTAGCAGCATCCCAATATGAATTGACGAAAAAAAAAATTTTTTTTTTCTTTGCTTGGTTTTCGATTTGAACTACAAATTCTTAAAAGAAAATATTTTGGGTCATGACAAGTTATGATAAAATATGTCATGTCACAATTTGTCTTAAATACTAGCACGGGACAACCATGTGACATAGTTTCAAGACGCGACATGCCTTTCTTGTAGCTGACTTCATAGTGCGACTGTAATCTGAATAGACGACCAAATAAAATAATACTTATAATAGTGTGCGTTCATACAGATAAAATACTTTTTAATTTTGTTGGGAACAAATTAATATTTGATCCACGACCATAGACTTATGCACACTTTATTTTTCTTTGTTTGTTTGATAACATATTAAGTGTTTGTTAGAAAGATATAATTATTTTGAAAATTTTAATAATTACTTAAAAAATATAATAGTTTGGACCCAGTTCCCCATACCGGTGAGCCCCTATTTTTTTTTTATTTTGTTGTTTTTTGGGGGTCTTATTTAAGAAATAATTTAAAATGTAGAAAGTAAGAAGAATATGGAATAAAAGAAAATAATTATAAAAAAGTCATAATCAAAATCAAAATAAAAATAATAATTAAAAATAGGAATAACAATAAAAAATAACAATTATAAAAAAGTAATAAAATAGAATTAATTAATAATCCTGTAACATTTCAATTAATTAATAAGCATTGATCACCACACACACAAAATAAATTTATTGCCATTTGGAAGGAAAATATTTTATTTTTCAACTATAAAATTTTATCACCACCTCCGAACGAAAGTGATACATTTTTCTTAATCATCTGTCAAAATGTGAAATTTGTGACAAAATGGGTGCGCCCGTATTAGCATCTAAGACCCGATGAGTCCCAAATAAACGTCAGGAAATTTTCTCACTCCGCCGGTACTAATAATTAAGACAAAATGGCTTTATCGTCCAAACTGCGATGAAATGTGTGACTCAAGCCATGTCACAGTAGGCCGTGCTCGCCGGGAAGCAACAAGAAAGGCATGTCGCGCCTTTAAAATAAGTCACATGTTTGATCCGGCTAGCATTTAAGACAAATTGTAAGACATGACATAATTTATCATGTCTTGTCACAAATGTCTTGGGTACGCCCATGCTCGCTCCGCAGGCCGTGGTTGCTGCCCACCATCTTGAAGTAACCGTATTTATTACGTAACTCATACGCAAGCGCATCAAAGATGCACCGGAACTCAAAATACTTGCACAAAAACTTTCAGTACTTACGTAACACCAACAAAACACGGGAACAAATCCGTTTAATTGCTGCACTACCGTTTGATGGTACACCCTTCAGCAAGCTTCAGCATTTCAGCAGTCAACGCACCATGGTATTATAAACCCTAACACAAGTACAAAGGAGGTTTTATTCTGTGAAAGTGTTGGTTGTTCCTGGGGGAATATGTGTGGTGTGATGTACAAAATCCTTTTGTTCTCAGCTCCTTTGATTCGGTTCATGTTCAGACTTTGATTTGACGTATGTGTTCTCTTCTATAAACAAAATGTTTGTTTGGATTTCGATCTCTTTTGTGTGTATAATTTATAGGTTTCGAAATGGCAATAAAATTCTTCTTGTTGGTGAATGGGGTTAAATTATAGGTGGATTACATTGAAGAGAAAATTTTGGGTTTTTAATTAGCAGTTATAAATTTTTTGGGTGGAAAAAACTCTTCATGTACTTGTACTTAGGTACCAGTAATACTCGTATCATACGCATAGAACCCATATCCCATGAACTAAAGAAGAATTATATGCTATTGAAACTTTTATTATCAAACATATTAGCATACTAACTTCTGCCAGCGGCTTCGCCCGCGTGAATGCCGAAAATTATTCTGAGAAAATATATACCCATGATAAAAAGTATCATATGTGCTGCTGCCTGACTATAATCTCTCTCTGTGTCAAATATGATCCAGATCTGTTCAGCCGTTCTGGCGTGATTGAGTAAGAAACTTACACACATCCAAACATCCCCCAATCGTCCCTCAGAGAAAAAATTAAAGAGATCGATACACTGACTGTACCTTCACTTCATCGAGGGCTTTTCAAAACTAGAAGCGACTTCCATAATTTAAATACACGCAGTAAGCACGAAATTGTAATAGCCAAATTCAGATTAACGAAAACTAGCAAGTCTTTTCTTATAAACAGTATACGCTTTTATAACAAGTTGCCAAAGTCAGTTATAGAACTGACCGATGGAAAGTTCAAAAACTACATCAAACGTGTCCTTATTAAAAAAGCATATTATAAAATCAAGGACTACGTTGAAGATAAAAAAAAATGGCTTTAGCTCCTTCTGCGGCTTCCCTGGTAACTCATAAACGGCACAAATATGTGGATGTCTCTAACTATTCTCAATCTCATTTTTTCTTTTTTTTTCCTTCTTTTAATTAGACTTTTTACAATGGTTTTCAATCATCTTTATAGCCCTTTGCTATGAATAGTTACAGCACTGATAACAACATTTGTGCCACATGTAAAATTTTGTCTTGTTATACTTTTTTTTTTACCTTTGTATAATTTTTTTTACCGATTTTTTTTGTGAATGTATGAACATTCCTTCTAGATTTCTAGATGCTTGTTAACATTTGTTAACTTTTTATCTCGTTTATATAAACTCTTTTTTTAGTTTCCTTACGACTTATTGTCGGGCCTACGTCTACTGTCCCCCCATATCTAAGCACTAATGCTGTAATATGAAAACATTGTAAAAACAAACCATTTTTTAAAAGAGTAACCATGGAGTTTCTTGCCGGTTCTTCTCCACAGGAAACGATCAACCCGAACCGTGCACCTTTTGTCGACGTTTATAAGTGCCCATGTAGACGTATGTGAAATAAAAATGATTTTTATTTTTTTTGTGACATCCAAACTTTCGCATTTATAATATAAGTAAGATAGGACAGTTTTTATTTTATCATACCAAATATAATATTATGGATCGGTTACCTACGCAGTTCTTAAGCCACGAACGAGAGGTCCGAAAATCCCAGAATATTTTACTAAAAATACATCCTCTTTCGATGGAAAATATTTTGTGAACTTTTGAACCTATTGCACACAAACGTACACAGAGTGGTTGCATTTTAAAATTTTGTGAGGTAGACCTTATCAGTAATAAATTCTTACCATTAATCGTGGAGTCAAAGACCAAATTATCACCGCAACACCGTGTCATAGACCAGATGCAAAATAGACACTCCGGATAGCGTGATGACAACCTTGCAAATTTCCTAGCCTTGCCTTGTGTCCAGAGTGCACGCGCAGTGACTAAAGCGGGTTCGGGCGCGGTGGCGATTTGGTGGTTACAGTATGCGTCGCCAATCAGAAATGAAGATTTCTGCAGGATAACTAAGGTTTTTATATTATAGTGGTAATGCGCAGTGAACTTTACCCGCAGAACGGATCGTCGGCGGGGCTAAAAATTACTAGTGGTGACCAAGTACCGGCAGGCTGCGAGAGTCTGCAGGATTTGGGACGCACAAGAGCGGTCGATATGGCAAAACTTGTGGAAGGCATATGTTCAGGAGTGGATGACTTTCGGCTGAAATGATGATGATGATGATGGGTGCGTCGTGAGCTGTTGTAGTGGGCTTTACTTAGGATAAAACAATAGACGATCGCGAGCGAGGCCGCATTGTCCTCATCGACCTAGACACGTGTGAGTCAAAATGGCGGATGTACCATAGCGGATTAAATTATACGAATTACCAAAAAAAATACCTAAAATATACTATTTTGTACCTAGATCATACCAAGATAAGCATTTGAAGTTGAGTTTTTGTCAAACTATACTTTAGCCTGAAAACCTGTCAAAAGTTGGTACTAAAGTAGGCCTTGACACGTTCTTAACCTCAAATACTCAATTCAGAAATCAGCCCATAGTCAGCGGTTTCATATTTTTGATACCTCGCGCCTTCCTTAGCACCCGCTGTGGCACCCGTTTGCAGAATACTTGCCTGCACTTTAGGGGACCTGATCAACGCCACGAACACTTCAATTAACTTAGCCACCTTCTGTGTCCTAAAAAATTATACGACTCAATAAAAAAAGTTAATTAAAAAAATCAAAACACCCGACTGCTTAAAAAGGAAACTAAAAAGACGTAAACAAGAAGAAAATCATGCTGTGCAGTCGGAGGATACATATTCGCGAGCTGGCGGACCAAAACCAGATGTTTCCTTTTTAAGCAGTCGGGTGTTTTGATTTTTTTAATTAACTTTTTTTATTAATAAATAAAACACTGCAAAAAAAGATCACGTTTGTTGTATGGGAGCCCCCATTAATTTATTTTATTTTAATTTAATAATTATTATTATTTGAAGTAAATATACAACTAAACATTCTGTGAATATTTCAAGCGTCTACCTGTTGCCGTTATTAATATCGAGCAAAAAACGGCAAAAACGTAACGTTTGTTGTATGGGAGCCCCCCTTAAATATTTATTTTATACTGTTTTTAGTATTTGTTGTTATAGCGGCAACAGAAATACATCATCTGTGAAAATTTCAACTATCTAGCTATCACGGTTCATGAGATACAGCCTGGTGACTGACGGACAGACAGACAGACAGACGGATCGCGAAGTCTTAGTAATAGGGTCCCGTTTTTATCCTTTGGGTACGGAACCCTAAAAAGCACCCGCGCAAACGCTTTACGCTACCCATGGCCTTAGCATTTTACAACTAATCCAACAGTCAACTATTTCTCTTTCAAACGGGTACTACTGGTTACAAGTCATAACTTGTTGACAGTTGCTGTCAATATGTTACCGGCAATTAAACGTTATCTAACAATTTTACTATTCAAACCATGTCTGCCTGTCTATGCGAAGTCAGATAGTAGTAAATTATTTATGTTATGCATATTTTGATATTGATATTGAGGATCGTAACTTACATAGTTATTCATTCATATCTTATTATTTGTAACCCCCTATGGAAAAAGAGGGGTATCTGTTTGTCTGTGTATCTGTCTGTGGCATCATAGCTCCTAAACGGACGAACCGATTTTAATTTGAATTGTTTTTGTTTGAAATTTAACTTTTTCGAAAGTGTTTTTAGCTATGTTTAATTAAAATCGGTTGAACCGTTGAAAAGATATCCCGCAAGATTTCGTTTTATAATTACGATTTTTCGATTGAAATGCGTCTATTACTAAGTATATTATAACTATGTAGTTGAAAAAAAATGAAATAAAAATTAAATCATAAATTAAATATCCCCCGACACAAAAACCTCTAAAAATCAAAAAATAAGCCTCATACTCGCCTCGGGGACGGCGCCACGAACATTTACAGCAGTTTATTTTATTTACTAAGCGGTTCGCGGACTTGAGTACGAGGCTTATTTTTTGCTTTTTAGAGGTTTATGTGTCGGGGTTTTTTTTATGTATAATTAGTTTAATTTTCTGTGTCTGTTCTTACATCAGTTTCTGATTTCAAATAAATCTTAATCAAGGTATTCTACAGTAATCGTGGCTTGTTATCTGAAACGATGTTCAAACAAATTAAGGTGACACAGGGAAAAGATTTTTTATTAAGTTGAGATTTTGATATCATTCGCTACTTTAAGTATACTCTATCGATAACCATGCACAAGCATTATTCTAAAATTAGATGTTTGTAGGACTGGCAACCGGAGGACATCGGAGACAGTCGGGAGCGGTCGATTTGGTGACGACGACGCTTGGAAGAGGGCTTTGTCCAGCAGAGGACATCTTTTGGCTGAAATGATGAGAATCATGAAGGCTGGTTAGAAGATTTAGCTTTTAAGGTTACACTAGTCGGCGGCACGAACTATTTTGTGCGCGGCGGGGTTAAAATGCGTGCTATATCAACCAACAACACGTGCGGAACAGATAGATGCTGTTATGAGCAGTAAGAAGCTAGTACGCGTACGAATACACACTTTTGCAAATTTGCAGCGAAATGGATGATGATTTAGAACGAAAACGAGCGCGCGAAATTTTATAAACAGACCTTTGGGAGTCTGGATATCATGAAAAACGACTGAATGTATCTGTTCAAAATAAAATTATTTGCATTGTTGAACTACTAATCTATCCCTGTATGGATGCCGTTTTTCAATTTTCCTTCTTCTTATGGTACTTATTTGCGCCCAAAGATTTTTTTTACTTTTTTGCTTCTATACAGGGCTAGATAATGATGAGACAAATTGATATAATTTTTTATTTTGAAAGTACATCGTCAAACAGTGGAGTAAAAGCCAGACTACGTTTGTATGGAAGAATTTTCGACTAGTGTACCCTTAAAGTCATCTGTTGGCAAGTTCCGTGTCCTAGGTATCTTTTCTTTAATGTTGGTACCTATCCTTTGTAAGGAATAAAAACGTCATGTTTAGAAGCTGTTAACGAACCAAAACACATGTCTACAAGTTCACAATTCAAGGGCCAGACTGTCAACAAGGAGTGCGATAGTCTTAGATTGTAAAATAATTAGTAATATCACTACAGCCAATTAATTTCCTCCCACGCGGCAATAATCAATATCAAACATCTCAATTTCAATACGTGTGGGTAGGTAGGGATGGACGCTGGGGTACGGAAACTGGGAAAGGTGAGAAATAACAGTTTAAATTTGCAATTATGTCAGTGAGTGCTTGCAAATGATTCTTTTCAGGACTGAATTATGCATGCAAATTAAATTAATTAAAAAAAATTATAAAACCCGACTGCTTAAAAAGCGAACTAAAAAGACGTAAACAAGAAGAAAATCATGCTGTGCAGTCGGGGGATACATATTCGCGAGCTGGCTGACCAAAACCAGATGTATCCTCTGACTGCACAGCATGATTTTCTTCTTGTTTACGTCTTTTTAGTTCGCTTTTTAAGCAGTCGGGTTTTTTGATTTTTTTGAAACTTACTTTTTTATGTATAATTTTTTAGTTAACATTTTTTTCGAATTAGGTACATTTAAATATATAAGTGTTATATATTTTTGAAATCGCCTCTAAAAACCCTTTATTTTGATACCCCACACGATGGGTTTGGAACGAAAAATAAAATTGGCCCCCCACAATATGGCGCCCAAAAGCCGCCATTTTTCTATTTTCCAATTTTAATGTAACCTATGACACTCGCAAGGTTAAGACGAATCGATTGACGTATGAATCATCAAAATCGGTCAACGCTTTTGGTCTCTGGAACGCCACATAGGAACATACATACATACATACATACATAGACTGATAAACACATTACCCTCCTTCGGCAGTCGGGTAAAAACTTTATGGCATATCCATATATCGGGATCATAAATTAAAATATGGCTCTACCTTACAAAAGTCACGAGCAACTTTATATTTTGCGAGTATAATTCGTTAAATTAGACATTTTCAACGATAAACAATCGCGAAATCTAAATCTCACAATACTTTCAATGTAATGACTATCACTATTTTGCTTTGCCAATTACATACTTTATTACAATAAAATAATTAATCTTACGCCCTGCCAAAGCTTTACAAATGACAGCCGGGACCAACAGTTCAACGTTATTTGCAAGGCACGAAGGAGATAGATACGAATAAAGCGACAACTAACCTAACTGTAATACAAAAATTTAAGCAAATAAATTATTAAGCAATAATTATTCATAATTTAACATTAACATAGAAAGGCACACACATATTAGTAGATTTAACCAAATGAACGCAGATAGATAGGAAACTAATAACTGAAATTTTAATTATAAAGGAAAATATTAAGCGCTATTCCTCTCTCCTAGACACTTAACTGTATCTAGAATGTTGCTGTGCCCGACAGGTTCCATAATTGTTTCTGTAACTACTAATATTTACCATCTGTATGTACATTATGGATGCAATAAATTTAATTTGAATTTGAAAGAAACTAAAAGATTTACTTTAATACACAAGACAAAATTCCCGTAGTACCCCGCGAAAATCAGACTGGTCCAACACTAGTAGTTCCATTGGCTGCAAAACTAGAATACAGGCGATATTATCAAAGTTGAATTTATTCGCTGCATATTGGAGTGCAGAGTTAATTGCTATGTATCGCTCTGTGAAAGCCTGCTCGGTTCTTATTACGACTTGGCTTTTAGGACCAATTTTAACCAAATGTTAAGTTATGGGAATTATAAAGAGGCAAAGTTGTTTGTATGTTTAAGTTAGTTTTAGGTAGTCTCTGTTACTAATCCGATTACGAACACACTATAAATAAAATACAAGCTTCCTGCCGGATAGGCCCAGAATGAAAATAAAAACTGCCAACGTGCGAGTCGGACTCGCGCACGAAGGGTTCCGTACCACTATCGCAAAAAACGGCAAAAAAATCACGTTTGTTGTATGGGAGCCCCCTTAAATATTTATGTTATTCTATTTTTTTTATTTGTTGTTATAGCGGCAACAGAAATACATCATCTGTGAAAATTTCATCGGTCTAGCTATCATGGTTCATGAGATATAGCCTGGTGACAGACGGACAGACAGACAGACGGACCACGGAGTCTTTAGTAATAGGGTCCCGTTTTTACCCTTTGAGTACGGAACCCTAAAAACTGGCCAGGTGTGAGTCGGACTCGCGCACGAAGGGTTCCGTACCACTATCGCAAAAAACTGCAAAAATTCACGTTTGTTGTATGGGAGCCCCACTTAAATATTTAGTTTTATTGTGTTTTTAGTATTTGTTATTATAGCGGCAACAGAAATACATCATCTGTGAAAATTTCAACTGTCTAGCTATCACGGTTCATGAGATACAGCCTGGTGACAGACAGACAGACGGACAGTGGAATCTTAGTAATAGGGTCCCGTTTTTACCCTTTGAGTACGGAACCATAAAAAGTAAGTCACTATTTTAAATCCTGCAATGATCCAGTCCCAATTCAGAAAAATATTGATTCTGGAGACATCGAATGTTTTAAAAGAAATGCAAAAACTTTTGTGTTGAATAAATTCTAAATATGTGAATTATTTTATAAAATACCTACCTATATAAAAAGTAAGAAGACATTCTTTCTCAGTTACGCTTCAAACACAAAATGCCAAAACAAAAAGAAACTCGCAACTTCACCAAATATTTAACACCACACAAACTCAAAACAGAACTAAAATAAATCAACCAAAAACGAACACTACTCGTAAAAATAAAAATAACACCAAAATACCAAAATCCTACTAATGACTAGGCACCTAATTAGCTGTCCAGGCTCCAACAAGGAATTCGCTGGCACGAACCCGTGACAATCTCACCACGTTTCTTGCTACCTTGCCAATTAGTTCCAAAAGCAAGGATAAAAAGACCAGAGAGATGGTATCGATGGACGGCGCCTGCGTCGAAGATGTCGCGTTAAAAACTCTGGGAGAATGTGTATTTGTGTAAGCTTTGGAAGAATTCGATTTTGGAATTAACATTGGGGTTTTAAATGTATGGAACTCAAATCATTTATTTTAATTAAACAATTAAAGGGTACTTTTAAATTGTCAAGCAAAAGATGAAGCTACACTTCATAAAATACAGCTTGATCTCTGCGACAGCTGTCAGTATCAATACAGTAACAATAACATTATGGTATTAACAATAACGTATACGTCAGTTTGACAGCTGTCGCAGAGATCAAGCTATCTTTTATGAAGTACAGTTGTACATTCGCAAGCGTCAGTAGGTCTCTAGGAAGAAGAACGTGCAAGAAACTCCACGGACGCTCTTATGGGATTCGATAGTATATTGCAAGTCTATTGGATCCTAATCTACAGGGTGACAGAGTGCATGACTTAAACTATGTGATCAACTGTATAATCTTGAAAAGAAGTCAGCAATTCACTACTAATACTTGCTACATTAAGTTTTCTTTTAATGATAAGCGTTCAAATTGAGTAGGGCTTTTGTTGTTTTTTTTTTATGGAAGCTCTATTTTCAAATTTCAGGTACCAGACACCCTAAAAGATTTCCAATGAGTTAACAATCACTCTATAGATGAAGAACTTCCGACTTGAAGGCTATCCGTCAGTTAACCAGCAATACATTCAGTAATATCAAATTATCGATACCTGAAAATGATGCTGGCAAGCTGTCTCAACACTTGCCTCATAGAACCATCAAGTTACGTAATCAACAAACCGTTTTCATTCACGTGCCTATCCAGGCAGTTTCAAATTTTCATTTACTTCAGTTTCGGAATGGAATCGAATTAAATTTTTATGGGCTATAAGCGCGAGTCAATCGTCGTAAATGTTTGACACTTTATGCGCCTGCGCAGCGCTAGTAAATTATGTCCAACGAAGCTACAATTTTTAGGCATGTTTTTAGATTTTATGATGATATTAAAGTTTTCTTTGCTGAAAATAACCTTAATGAAGATGTCCTCTTTAACTTTTATTTTACTTAATTAGTTTGGAAACTAACTACCGAAACCAGAAGAAGGTAATGAAGATCTGCATACAAAAATAGACCAGGTAATCATATCACAGTAAGAAGTTGACCTCACACTTAGCAATCAAGAAGGAGAAGTAGAAGAGAGTAGAGAAAGTTAAGGTTGTTATAATGCCACCTAAGAAAATATAGATGCCAATAGATGGGGTACGGGATCAATCAATATGGCGCCACTTGGGGGAGGCATATGATCAGCTGTGGAAGTCTTTCGGCTAAAATTATGATGATGACGAAATGGAGTAATGAAATGGCAAGAAAGCTAGTGGAGATGAAAGATGATAAAGATGGGAGCCGTAGACACAAATAAATGTGAAATGTGAAAGGAGTACTGGGACGACGTTTGATAGAGAAATTTGTGACAAAAAGATATAGATAAGGTTGGTACCCAAAAAAAATGGGTCCGTCCCCCCTCAACCAAATTAGACTCAACCCGAAGAATAATACCTTCATATTTATATTTTGATAGGCGTCAAAACGTCGATGTGTCAGGCAGAAAAGTGTTGATTTAACGGTTGCATTACAGAGAGTGTAAAATTTAAATAATTTTTGGATATATTAATACATAATTTAACAAGTAAGTACTTATCCTTTTCAATATAGTATACGCTTTTTACTTTGTAGTAAAAATCACAGATTATTGTTAATTATCATTACAATCTTATAGCTTGTGGCACGGTGGTATTTATTGGATCAGTCTATAAACTTGATTATAACCATTAGGTTAACAAGTAGGTACTAACTTCCAAAGTTAAGTTATTTAGAATTAAATATCGCTTTACCTGACTGTACAAATGGCACTGAATTGGTAGTAAAACTTCTGGTATTATTCTTCGGGTCGAGTCTAATCGGGTTGAGTGGGCACAGAACAAAAAAAAATCGCTAAAATATAGAACGATACAATAAAGTGCACACAGTGCAGCACAGCACAGAGCAGTGCAGTACAGTAGTGTGTTGTGGTGCACAATAAAGTATATAATAAACAATAATAATAATAAAGATTACTATGTAGAATGAGATTATATCATACCAGACCCAAGTAGAAAGGAGCAAGAGGCTGATAAAAGGATTCATTTAATTGCCATACACGATTGTGCGGCGAAGATTTATTGAGAATACATTATGTTAATATTTATTATTGTATCGCTATTTCAATCAACTTTACATCTGGATTGTTTAGTTATTTACAAGTCTATTTCGAGACTTGCTTGTACTTGCGAGTTAATTTTGTAGACATTATTTTGTTTTGCTCTATTATCAGCAGATTTTGTACAAATTTAAGAAATAGATGATTTAGATGGAGAAATATATATGACTGGATGTCATTAAAAGTTATATTGTAGCAAATTGTGTCTTTTTACTGCTAAAAGGAGCCAATTTCATCCGGCACATTCTTTCCGAGGTGTGAACCTGTCGATAACGGAACAACTTGAGCTTCTTGGCGTTACGTTGACATCGACACTCAGTTTTAATCCATCCATTGAAAAAAAGGGATCCCCGCGAAGTTAAGACGGCACATCACACCAGAACAGTTGCTCAAATTGTATCAAGCGCAAGTTTGATCATGAATGGAATACTGCTTTCATCTCTGGGACGAATCTGCCAAGTACCAGCTGGATGCACTTAAGTGTCAATCAATCGAAAAACGGGCCGAGAGGCTCTTCGGCAATTAGTTACTGTAGGTCTAGTCTAGGCTCCAGAGCCTTGGCGCCAAGTTGCCAACCTGTCGGTTTTTTATCGGTTACATTTCGGGGAGTGTGCGTTAGAATTGTATGAACTAATTCCTCCTAGCCCATTCCGTCATCAGTCTACAAGACGTACGGCGATGCGTCATCGGTACATGGTGGACATCCCACCCATACGCACCATACTTTTTGGGAATACTTTTATTATGCGTACAGCAAAGGAGTGGAATTCCCTGCCGGAGTCTGTATTTCCTGATAGCTACAACCTAGGAGTCTTTAAGTCAAAAGTGAACAGGTTTCTTCTAGACAAGCGTGCTTCATCGTCGACCACATCATCCCTTACCATCAGACGAGATAGTGGTCAAGCGCAAGCCTATCAATAATCTATATCTATTCTTCTATACTATAATATCTATACTAATATTATAAAGAGAAAAGATTTTTTTGTTTGTTTGTACCGAATAGGCCCCAAAACTACTTGACCGATTTAAAAAATTCTTTCACCAATAGAAAGCTTCATTATTCCTGAGTGACATATGCTATTTTTTTAACCCGGAAACGGGCCCTGTGGTGTGGTCCACGGGAGCGAAGCCGCGGGGAACAGCTAGTAAAAAATAAAAAAAAGGCAGGAGGATCAGTTAAAAAAATCTTCAGTCTTCAAAATTTCGGTTACCATTTAATATCCAAAGTTTTATCATCATCTTCCAGCTCTTATCCAATGTGACTTGGGATTGGTGCAAAGTTTTCTTCTTCTATTCCGTCCTATAGTCCTTTCAACTGTCACGCTGTCAAAACTATCTTTTCTGTCATCATCATCTTCCTGCCCTTGTCCCATGTTACTTGGGGTCGGCGCAACTCATTCTCATCTTCCATACTGTTCTGTCCACCGTCATGCTGTCATTTTCAAATCATTCCTAATTCATCCTTTACTTACTTACATTTACCAACATTCATAATCATAACTATTTCAATCGTGCCCAGGTCGTGTTTATGATCTTCAGCCGCCTCTTATTCAAGAATGTATACCTCATTTAATATAACCATCATTAGTTTTATGTGCGAATATTTTCGATAATAACAATAAATTGTATGAGTATTTCTCTTAATTCCAAGACCTCTATACAAATCATCAGCATCATCACCGTCATTTCAGCCGAAAGACGTCCACTGCTGGACATAGGCTTCCCACAGGCGTCGCGTCGCCACATTGACCGATCCCGTGCGTCTCGCATCCGTCAGATCCCCACAACCTTGACCAGGTCATCGGTCCACCTAGTGGGAGGCCTTCCAACGCATCGTCTTCCGGTTTGCGACCCCATTTTCCCCAGTTTCGCAATTCTTGGAGCTATGTCGGTAACTTTGGTTCTCCTGCGGATATCCTCATTTCTGATGCGACCACGCAAGGGAACGCCGAGCATAGCCCTCTTCATTGCCGTTTGGGTGTCTTTAAGCTTTCTGTTGAGGCAATGTGAGCGACCACGTGTCGGTCCCTCATAGGTAATGAACAAACCACAAATCTATACAAATATCTAATAATAATAATAATAAATATTAAATTACTGAGTTACATTGATTTACAAGATGGTCGTGTGCAAATAGGTTAATTACAGACGTGCATATCGTTCACAGTCTGTTTATTTTTGTGTTTACAAAATTTATTGAGAATTATTTCAAAACTCCCTATCTTTATAAATTATTAATTCTGATGTATAAGCCGCACTGGTCGGTCATCATCATCATCAGGTTAAGCAACGCTTGACGAGGTCGGTCCGTGAATGGGTGACCATTTCAACATACCGAGTTTCTCCGTGCCTCGGAAAGCACGTTAAAGTCGTTGGCCCCGGCTGTCATTCGAAGATCTTTGACAGTCGTTACGGGTAGTCAGAAGCTTGAGATCTGACACCAGTCCTGCCAAGGGGTATCGTGTTACCCAGTTACTGGGTTGTGGAGGTCAGATAGGCAGGCGCTCCATGTAAAACACTGGTACTCAGCTGTATCCGGTTAGACTGGAAGCCGACCCCCAGATAGTTAAGAAAAAAGATAATTAAAAAAATCAAAATACCCGACTGCTTAAAAAGCAAACTAAAAAGACATAAACAAGAAGAAAATCATGGTGTGCAGTCGGAGGATACATATTCGGGAGCTGGCGAACCAAAACCAGATGTATCCTCCGACTGCACAGCATGATTTTCTTCTTGTTTACGTCTTTTTAGTTTGCTTTTTA
The DNA here is from genome assembly GCA_945859665.1 of Anorthoa munda. NCBI lineage: Eukaryota > Metazoa > Arthropoda > Insecta > Lepidoptera > Noctuidae > Anorthoa > Anorthoa munda. The sequence continues at coordinate 5,382,602 of OX243916.1, read as the reverse complement.
AGCAGTCGGGTATTTAGATTTTTTTAATAAAAAAAAATTATTTACAACTTTTTAGTATTTTTTTTAGAATTTGGTACATTTAAACATATAAGTGTTATATATTTTTGAAATTGCCTCTTAAAACCCTTTATTTTGACAACCCACACGATGGGATTGGAAGAAAAATAAAATTTTTGTTCCCCACAAAATGGAGCCCAAAATCCGCCATTTTTGTTTTTTCCAATTTTAATGTAGCCAGTGACACTCGCAAGATTAAGACGAATCGATTGACGTAAGAATCATCAAAATCGGCCAACGCGTTTGGTCTCTAGAACGCCACATAGGAACAAACATACATACATACATAGACTGATAAACACATTACCCTCCTTCGGCAGTCGGGTAAAAAGGCTAGGCTGATTGACTTGTATAAGCTATATTTCTGTAGTTTCATCAAACGTTCAGAAGTTTTTGCGTGAAAGAGTAACAAACATCTATCCATCCTAACAAACATTCACGTTTATAATGGTAGTATTCGTAGGATTGTTACAACTAACGTTAGGCTTACTGTACCTGTATTTTATGTAGCGGTTATTCTAATAAATATGCAGTGGATCTTTATGTTTGTTTGTCTTTCTGTCAAAATGCAACTGCATGTACAAAGCCAAAGAATGAGAGGCTAAAGTTCAGATCCGTCTAAATAATTCATGTTAGTTGGTACTCATTGTTCTAAAACTTATTGTTAACTGTTATGTAAGAGTAACTGTAAATATTGTTTAGACCAAGTTTACTAGTAAAAATTGTCTTGAAGAACTTTTTCAAAATCAAAAAGTTTTTAATTCAACTAAACCACACATAGGTACTTTTGAATTTTCATACACAATATGAATCTAGTTGCACTTTCGCAAGCGTCAGTAGGTCTCTATGGAGAAGAACGTGCAATAAATTCCACGGACACTCTTTTCCATCAGTTATAATTACAATTATTTGGTTACATCATTCTTTTATTGTTGGAAAAATACATATGTATAATAATAGGAAAAATACATAGGCTTCTTCTGGGTAAGCTCACTCCATCGTCGACTCTGTCTCTGTCACCTCTGGCCTAGACTCGAGTCAAGAGCAAACCCATCACAAATAAAAAAAATAAAAATATGTGAGAACGACGTAAAAAGACGTGCACGTGTTTAAATTAAACGTATAACTTTTATGATAGATAGCATATTTTCAGCATTCAAAACAATGCGATGTAAAATGTTAATTATTTACTATCACTCTTTCAAAAACTTAAAATTATTGAGATACAAAAGTTTTATTATCTACTCAAGTCAAAAACATATATTAGAAAGATAGAAAATATTTATTGCCAATTGTAACAGAACATGAACAAACACAAATTAGCTTATGGAGTTTCTTGTCCTTTCTTCTCCATAACAAGGTACTGTTCCGAATGGACGGTAGAATCAGTTATTATTACTTCTAAATTAAAATGGTGTTCAAAAGTGCCGCATAATGACCTAATTGAAATAAAGAAATTGCTGACTTTTGAGCTCTGAAGCACAATATTCTTCATTATGGCAAAAGGCTGATGCTGAGCAGTGTATTTATTTATCATATGCTTTATTGAACACCTTAAAATACAATAGTGTAAAGCATGGCTACTACGCTGGTCTACGCTGATATACAGCCTGCCCTCTACTCACAGCACTTTCATAATAATCATTTAAGACGACGACTAACGCCAACGACCTTGAGGGAACAAAACGCGCACTCGTTTCACACCCGCGCGACCCAAAATATTTTTTTTTGTACTTTCCTTATTATTCTATGACTTTAAAAAAAAAGCCTCAGATCAAAATGTAGATAGTTAAATTGTCTTTGGGATGTTGTTGATTTCTTTTGAATACGCCCAACGGTTTTGGTGCGATTGTCGTGTTTTTGTCCGTTTTAGACATAACTTTACAAATTAATTTCACTATGTTATACGAATAAAACTCAAAATTTGCTCAGATCAAATTATTAAGAAAATGGTCTCATATAACATATATTTTTTTCAAAAAATTACGACTAGCCATTTAGACGTGATTCCCATTTTAAATCAGCTACTCAAGGGAATCGGCGCCTTAATGAAAAAAAAACCAGCCAGGTGCGAGTCGGACTCGCGCACGAAGAGTTCCGTATCGTTATCGCAAAAAAAAAGCGGCAAAAGAATCACGTTTGTTGTTTATGAGACCCACTTAAATATTTATTTTATTATGTTTTTAGTATTTGTTGTTATACCGGCAATAGGAATACATCATCTGTGAAAAATTCAACGTCTAGCTATCACGGTTCATGAGATACAGCTGACACACAGACAGACAGATGGACAGAGAGACAGACAGAAGGACCGCGGAGTCTCAGTAATACAGTCCCGTTTCTACCCTTTGGGTACGGAACCCTAAAATACCTTACCCACCCTAAATATCAAATTATATCTACATCATTATCATCATCAGCCTAATGTTTCCACTGCTGGGACACAGGTCACACAGTCCTTCTCTTTGTGAGAAGGAATGGGAAGTAATCCAATCGGGCCCAGTGCGGGTTGGTAATTTCTCGGTTCTAGGACTTGCCGGTTTCCTCACGATGTTTTCCTTGACCATTTTGAGAGCAGTGGTGATGAAATAATTTACACAAAGTAAAGCGCCTGCCTGGGCTCGAACCCACGACCTACAACATGTAAGTCGCGGCCGTTACCACGGGGCCACTATTGCTCACCTACATACCTACACAAAATAACAACAAATATACATACAACCAACTTATATACTCCAATGTTTCGATAACCAACGTTCATGTTACTCTTATTTGCCGATCATTAACGAAGCGGATGTGAAACAATTGTCCCATTAAGCCATGGGGATGTTCATTTAACTAATCAATATCAATAAGTAAAAATCAAACTGACTGACCGTTTGTAATGCTGTTGAGTTTTGAGTTCAAACGATAAAGGGAACAAAAAAGGGACTTAGTTCACTTGAAAAATGCTTAGAACCTTGCTGGTATGCCTGAAAAATGTGAACGTTGTAAGCTGCAATCCCAAGTTATTAAACGAGCATAAATTCTGAATTAAGAGCTTAATTAAATGTACAGTGATATGAGAATAATTTAACAAATAGGTATATCCAACTCTGTGATGGAATCCAGGATCTTGCTGCAATCCCTCTTGCAACTATTAGGATGGACGGTAACCTCCATATAGGCAAATGACCACCAGCCTAAAAAAATAGTACATTACTGCAGCGGCCAGCAAAAGAGGCATTGATGTCGTCCATCAATGCCTCTTTTGCTGGCCGCTGTGTGTAAATGTGGGCCGAGGAGAAGCCGATAGGAGCTATAACAACAAATACTAAAAACCGGCCAAGTGCGAGTCGGACTCGCACACGAAGGGTTCCGTACCATTATCGCAAAACACTGCAAAAAAATCACGTTTGTTGTATGGGAGCCCCCCTTAAATATTAATTTTATACTGTTTTTAGTATTTTTTGTTATAGCGGCAACAGGAATACATCATCTGTGAAAATTTCAACTGTCTAACTATCACGGTTCATTAGATACAGCCTGGTGACAGACAGACAGACAGACAGACAGACAGACAGACGGACAGCGAAGTCTCAGTAATAGGGTCCCGTTTTTACCCTTTGGGTACGGAACCCTAAAAACAGTATACAATAAATATTTAAGGGGAGCTCCCATACAACAAACGTGATTCTTTGCCGTTTTTTGCTCGATATTAATAATGGCAACAGGTAGACGCTTAAAATATTCACAAAATATTTAGTTGTATATTCACTTCAAAAAATAATAATTATTAAATTAAAATAAAATAAATTAAGGTGTGCTCCCATACAAGAAACGTGATTTTTTGGCCGTTTTTTGCGTAATAATGGTACGTGCGCGAGTCCGACTCGCACTTGGCTGGTTTTATTTCTATAAACAGCTTTCTATATGCAAGCCATTCCAAAATTTAAATAAAACCTTTGATAAGTTACTTCCTTGGTTGCCATATTTCGGAGTAAAAATCCTTCCATTTTTAAATTATACTTCAGATATGAGTTTACTATGTAATTTATTTGGCCGCTAGACACGACAGATATGGACTTTCATACTACTTTTGCCGGCCGCTGCTCGCATGTATTTGGCCAGTACAGCAATTGCGATTTATCTCGAAGAAGCTTGTCAAAATAATGCTCAAAGGAGACGGGCATTTCTGGGCCCAGCAGTTAACTAGATGAAATGTGTATTAAAAAATCCGTTATATTTTTCTAAAGGAAATCACAAAATACAGTAGCATGTTTCTATCTAGGAAGCGAGAAAAGTTAATTTAAGTTATGAAACTAAATAATCGATTAAAAAAATCGGTAAAATCTCAGACTAATGTATGAAAATCGAGTGACAAGTGCTTATCAATCGTTTAGAGGAAACGATTCATAGCGAATCGAGTTCTGTTAATTTTTCTTCAGTTCGCAATACTGGTCACTGACTGCTGACAGACAGATGACAGGCAGAAAAAAATAAACTGACACTCGTTCGTTTTCTTTCGTTCTGAGTGCGCACCACGTGCGCACATATTTTCCATCGTAGTATCTTGTGTTTTCCATGTTTCATTGTAAAACCCCACCACCTAGGCTTTGCATACTTTAAAGGACTATTCGACGGATCTTACTATTTTGAATTATCTGGCTCTCTATTTACCCGACTGCCGAAGGAGGGTAATGTGTTTATCAGTCTATGTATGTATGTATGTATGTATGTTTGTTCCTATGTGGCGTTCCAGAGACCAAACGCGTTGACCGATTTTGATGATTCATACGTCAATCGATTCGTCTTAACCTTGCGAGTGTCATAGGCTACATTAAAATTGGAAAATAGAATAATGGCGGCTTTTGGGCGCCATATTGTGTGGGGGCAATTTTATTTTTTCTTCCAAACCCATCAACTTGATTCCTGGATAGCCAAATTTCACCAAATTTTCAGCGAGGCCTTGTTAATATATCCTCTTACAAATAAGGCTAGTTTGATTGAGTTAACACCTGGGCCCAGAATACTACAGAGTCTTGCCCTTCTCCTTTCCAAGCATGTTTGAGAAAAACAATTTCTTTGTAAAATTTGATTTGATTTGAACTACTAGATTTACGAGGCAGTCGAAATCCACTGCAAAATGAAAACTTTTAAAAATTAACTTAGGCAGTAGTTAGTAGAAAGATTTTGTATGCAATAGATAGTGATCGCGCGAAAATTAAGAGGAATGTGGTCGCAGACATCCGACTGAATATCGTAAGTAAAAAGTCGTAATTTGAGGTTTGACTCTCGCCTGTGGAAATAGGACCTTCCTCCTTATTTTTTTTTTTATATATTACATAATTTTTATAAGCACTACTAGAACCCTCAAAAGATGCTCAAAATTGCGCTGTCAACAGAGGCCAAGTGTATAAATTTTATAACTATAAATGTAATAAAAAGCTTTTTTACAAAAACACTTTTTTACAAAAAAATACTACCGACTTTTTATTTTTCACTTTTTAGTTGTACCTACCTAACAGGGAAGTAGTTAAGTAAGTACCTATAACGACAGAATAGATTACCCGAATAACATAAAACTTGAATATAACCGGTGAAATGAGAGATCCGCATACCCCTTTCGAGCGTACTGGCGTGATTTTATGTTATGAAATGGTATAAACAATAAACAGACATGCGATTGCAGCAATCCCGAGAGATTTGCTGTTTTTATTGAAGAGTTCTGTTTTATATCTCCGAAGATCTTCATCAGACCTTCACCAAATTAGAATGGGACCAATTTCGGCATATACACTTTCAAAAAAAAATAGTAGTTTATGCAATGGCCATATAATAAGGGTTATTAAAACACGAGCGTAGGTTTATCAAATGAGGCGAAGCCGAATTTGATAATAATATTACGCGAGTGTTTTAATACCTAATTATATGCTATTGCATACACTACTTTATCTTCACTCATACAGTTGAAATAAAACAAAAGTGGAAAGGGAAAAATATTTGGCATGGCGGGCAATTTAGATTCTCATTGCGCAGCGCGCGCATCCACAGACAATGAAACTTCTTTACTACAGCCCATACGCGCCAGAAAATTAAAAAGTAAAAGTGTGCTATAAAAATTAAAAAGTTGTTTTATGATGCAGTTGTTTGAAAATCGAAGGAAAATGTTGAACTGTAATGGTTTTTTTTTTTTAATTTTACCTATCCACGAATATAAAGTATGTGTTTATACACTATTTTTTGAATTCGTATTTGGAACATTACGTTGTGAGTGTAGATAAAATAATTTTCAAAATCGGTCCATAATTGACGGAGATATCGGTGAACGTAGATAAAAAAAAAAATACATACATAATGCCAAACATAGAACGTCCTCCTTTTTTGGTAAGTCGGTTAAAAAATAGGACATTCCTCCTTATTTTTTTTTTTGTTTTTTTACATATCTATATCTATATATATTGGTCACGACATCACGCGTGAACGGCTGGACCGATTTCGTTAATTCTTTTTTTGTTGTATTTGTTATTGATAGGAGAAGGTTCCTATGAAAAAAAAAAAACAAGAATAAAAAAATTGTACCTTACCTAATGTAGGGTAGGTAGGGTAGGGTATGGTAGGTAGGGTAGGGTAGGTAGGATAGGATAGGGTAGGTAGGGTAGGTAGGGAAGGTAGGGCAGGTAGGGTAGCGTAGCTACGGTAGGGTAGGTAGGGTAGATGAATGTTTGGTGTTTTTTTGGCAAAACAAAGTTTGCCGGGTCAGCTAGTATATGTATGTAGTGACGACTGTGTAATTGTCAGGAAAAGCCATTATTGCATGGGTTCTTTCGGGCTAGATGTTAAGCAAACCAACTTCTTTGCTTGTATGTAGGCTCACAATGTAACTGATCACGTTATGTATTGGCGAATAACTTAAACGACATTCCACTATGACACGTAGTTTGATCTACACGAACAATCGGTAACTCTCACTGTTTTTCTCCTCAGGTTTTTATCACGAATTCACAACTCAATCCAACCCGCCATATCTCCCTCGATCCTTGTGTCATCACCTGTTGTTCGCGCCATAAACTAATGTCAAGTGTTAACGTCAAGTTGCCATCTGTCAAAGTCATTTGAAACCATAGCGCTCTTCAGAACGATATCTTAGAAATGCCGACACGGCCTCCTGACATTTTGCGAGGCCTCGAGCATTTAACAATTCTTATAATGGCTCGTCAAATATCACACACCAAAGAAAGTAACATTCCATTTGGATCCGCTCGTCCATTCCTGACATGCATACTCTGCGATATCATACGGTGAAGACCAGGCGCACAAGATCCTTTATATCAACCAACAACTCATCATATCATGTGTGGAACGGGCGCACAAGGCCCTTTTCAATCATCCAACGACTCATCATACCACGCAAAGTATACCGGGCGCACTGGGCCCTTTCGACCAACCAACTATTCACAGCGTGGCATGGACCGGGCGTGCTGGGCCCCTTCGACCATCCACCTGCGCAACGCGTGGCGTGGACCGGGCGTACTGGGCCCCTTCGACCACCCACCTACTCACAGCGCGGCATGGACCGGGCGTACTGGGCCCCTTCGACCATCCACCTGGACAACGCGTGGCGTGGACCGGGCGTGCTAGGCCCCTTCGACCACCCACCTACACAGCGTGGCATGGACCGGGCGTGCTGGGCCCCTTCGACCATCCACCTGTACAACGCGTGGCGTGGACCGGGCGTACTGGGCCCCTTCGACCACCAACCTACTAACAGCGTGGCATGGACCGGGCGTGCTGGGCCCCTTCGACCATCCACCTGTACAACGCGTGGCGTGGACCGGGCGTACTGGGCCCCTTCGACCACCCACTTACTCACAGCGCGGCATGGACCGGGCGTACTGGGCCCCTTCGACCATCCACCTGGACAACGCGTGGCGTGGACCGGGCGTGCTGGGCCCCTTCGACCACCCACCTACTAACAGCGTGGCATGGACCGGGCGTGCTGGGCCCCTTCGACCATCCACCTGTAAAACGCGTGGCGTGGACCGGGCGTGCTGGGCCCCTTCGACCACCCACCTACTAACAGCGTGGCATGGACCGGGCGTGCTAGGCCCCTTCGACCATCCACCTGTAAAACGCGTGGCGTGGACCGGGCGTGCTGGGCCCCTTCGACCACCCACCAACCTACCTAACGAACCTGGCTTGCAACAAACGTCAGGTCGGTCTCGAAGCACCAAGGGTGCCATACCTTCCAGATGCTTAACACATCATACTATGTCACATACTCCAAACAACAGGTCACCAAAGCACCGGAGGCACCAGGCTCCCACCTTCCATCAGACATCAAATCAACAGGTATTATGGGTGCGTTCACAAACACTCCAAACTCACAAACAGTCAGATCCAGAACAACCACCTGCAGGCCACGCAAACATCTACTCCACATGAGAATGGAACCCGCAACACACAGAGCAGCATCCAGTGGCCCAGCCACAGCGCCATCACAATGGTAGTAAAAATTAATGAACGGCATAAATAACCCCATGAAGACACACTACCAATATGAAGAAATTACAAAATTTCTGTGATAAGTACTGTCACTAAAGCACTAACCACTATATTATGACATATTTGAATATCTTTACATAGAGACAATTTTATAACACAAAATAACATGTCTGCACTCACCAATCGATGTCTGCAAGCAAAGGTGTATAGCGCACCCTTAACTCACCAACCAAGTTCAAGCTTCAAGCAATAGGATACCACTACATGTTGTCCAGAGATTCAACCCTAGACCCCAAGTAATAATTGTGGACAAGGCAGTCAAACAATTAGGTAACAATCACACAGCAATTAAAAAAATCAATCATCACATAAATTGTAAAATGAATACACCGTCAATGAGTAACAGCAAAGATCATCATACTATGTTTCTAAGGCACAAAAGTTAGACTTTTGTGAAAACCATAATAATCTACAATTTGAAACAACCTTGAATCTGTAATGTGCAATCAATTGCTTTTTCTTTTTCTCCACTTATTTTCTTTTAACAGACAAAAACATTGTATATTGTAGTGTACAAGAAGTTCAACGGCTTTACAATGTAATTTTTGTTTAACCAATTGCATTGGAACCACAAAAGGGTGGTAAAGTTTCTTTTTTTTCCATGAACATAAAAATAAAGTGACCTTACCAGCTACTGTAGATACTTTCCATAACCAGATGTTTGTTAAATCTGAACTTTCTCATGCGCAGCAGATTCTTCAATTACCATTAACTTTAACACAACATACTACCAGGCAGGTAGCGTTGAGAATCCCATCACTTGAGGTAATTTTCAAACTTGTTAACCATGTTTCCAAAATAGTCATGATGTTCTCCGGGCCATGATTTGCAAAATCAAGTCTTGATTTTAGTTCCTGGTTTTTCTACCAATTAATTGGAATCTTTCCAGTATTCTTTCAATTAAACTGAACAGCTGAGCTCAAAAGCCTGAAGGATTAATTTAAAACAAACCATTTTCAGGCACTTTTCAACTAAACTAACATTTACCGGTCTTAGTGCAAATGATAATTATGTGACTTTAGTTATCTTCATTAGTTTAAACTAGTTACTATTATTGTAAACTCTCCAAATTTAATTGAGCAAGAAGTAGACCTTTCAATAAGCTTTCAAACCATCATGATCAAACTTTATGGTTGAGGAATGTTTTTCAGTCACTCCTTGTGCTGCAAATAAGATTATATTCTGACCGAATACCCGTCTCACAAGTCTTCATGTATTTGAAGTTTCCCGCTAGGTACCAACTTTCTTTCAGTAGGTAATTTCACTGATCACAAGTTGTTCGATTGTTATTTCACTAGTTTCCTAAATATCAAGCCCTTATATCCCACGATCTGATGTAGTGACGACTGTGTAATTGTCAGGAAAAGCCATTATTGCATGGGTTCTTTCGGGCTAGATGTTAAGCAAACCAACTTCTTTGCTTGTATGTAGGCTCACAATGTAACTGATCACGTTATGTATTGGCGAATAACTTAAACGACATTCCACTATGACACGTAGTTTGATCTACACGAACAATCGGTAACTCTCACTGTTTTTCTCCTCAGGTTTTTATCACGAATTCACAACTCAATCCAACCCGCCATATCTCCCTCGATCCTTGTGTCATCACCTGTTGTTCGCGCCATAAACTAATGTCAAGTGTTAACGTCAAGTTGCCATCTGTCAAAGTCATTTGAAACCATAGCGCTCTTCAGAACGATATCTTAGAAATGCCGACATGTATAAATTTTATAACTATAAATGTAAAAAGAAAAACATAGAAGCAGAACATATATCTTTTTTATCCAATTAAGACTGCCCGCATTCCCTCTTAAGACGACGACAGTCGCCAACGACCTTGAGGGAACAAAACGCACTCTCGTTTCACACCCGCGCTACACATAATTAAATTTTTATACTCTCTTTATTATTGACTTTTAAAAATATCCAAGGATGTAGAAAATTAAATTGTCTTTGAGATAGTGAAAATTTCATTAAAATATACCTGGCGGTTTTGGTGCGATTGACGCTTTTAGGGTTCCGTAGCCGAAGGGTGCAAACGGAACCCTATTGCTGTCACTCATGTGTCCGTCTGTCCGTCGTCTATCACACAGGTTTTACGGGCAATCGGTTGGAGCTACAGTCTTCAAATTTTCACAGTATAAGAATCTTGTTGACTGACGAGCTCTAAACAACGATATCTCACTCCATACCACATCGAATGGGGTATACGTTATAGGTAAATTTTTTGTAAATATTGTTTTACATACAGCAAAAGGCGGGGCGTTAAAAAAAAAATATCTACCCCATCGAGTGGGGTATACTCGATGGGGTAGATATTTTTTTAGAGCTCGTTGAGAAAATAAATACCTACTGTATTTTTTGTTTTAAAAAAAATATTTCGCTTATTAGCTTTTCTTTTACAAAATTTTGAATTGAAGAAATTTTTAACTTCCCATTGACCTATAAACTTAAAATTTAGAAATAATGTTTATTATTTCATATGTTTTACTAACACATACCAATATATTGATAAATCAGATTTTCTTTGAAATGCCCTCATTTTTCCTACTACAACCAACTTAATTTTGCGGTTTGGTACGGAACCCTAAATGTGCGAAGAACACGCACTTGGCCGGTATTTTTGTCCGTGTTAGACAAAACTTTGCAAAAAATTCAAAATTTTCAGAGATCAAATTATTAAGAAAATGGTCTAAATGTAACATATATTTCTTTCAATAAATTACGACTAGCCTTTTAGACGTGATTTTCATTTTAAAATCAGCTACTAAGGGGTGTCTGTACGGTTTGGCTACAAGCACCTTTTACGCCTATTAGTACAATACGTAAGGTACGTACGTATTGGACACAAATCTGTTTTTTCAAAGTCATCGCTTGTGATTGCATTCAAGTCAAACTTATAATTTTATTCATTTGTCCAGTATGTCAATTACGATGTATTTGTATCTTACAATACTTACAAATGTGTTCTTTGTGCGTTTTGTATTGAAAAGACATTTATTTACTACTAAGTCGATGCAATTTGATTATTTTCTATTCACAGTTTTAAGCGGCCACTGACCTTTTATTCTGGCTGGCCATAAGAATAAGAAATTTTATTTGCTGAATTTTTATTTGCCATATAATAGTAAACTACAACAATTTGTAAATATTTGAGCATCAACCCAGGTTGGTAGCCAGAAACTTCATCTTCGACGACGAACCCGTATGTTAAAAACCAGCCAAGTAAGTGTCTGACATTGCACATTTAGGGTTCCGTGCCAAACCGCAAAATTAAGTTGTAATAGGAAAATTTCGTCGGTGCTCCGTAGACCAATTGAAATCTGACCAATTGGTCTATGGGGAATATTACATGTATCCATCGTCCAATTTCCAACTGGTCTATGGAGAATTGAGAAATGTTCCGCTGTCCAGTTTAATGGTATAGTAAAGCCGTGTCCATAAGTATTAAAAATATATATCATAAACAATTTTTGAAACCGCTTAATAATCATTTATTGAATAATTACGGCATAACAATTTAAAAAAAAAACAGTCAAAAATACGCAGATAGGACACACTGTCTTTATAGTCCTTGCCAATTTTCTTGGCCGCCCTGAAGTTGGCTACAATGGCTGCGCAGTCGTTAATCTCACACAAAAACAGCACCGTTTCGTGCCTTGCGCATCGGAAAGTCAACTTCAAGGCGGCCCAGAAGTTTGGCGAAGACTATAACATTCTGCAACAAAATTGATAATCTTTAACAGCTCAAAAACGGCTTATTGACATGAAAAAAAAAAAAATCTTAAGATTCTTCAATTCTTCCCACTGGTAGGCTAACGAGAAATAAATTAATTGTCATTACATTGACACCATAATGACACATAAGTATTTTGTGAAGTGGCCATTTAAAAAAGTTTACATTCCTATCTTTTCTTTTCTTTTCATTGAAGATTCTATTATAATTAGCTATAAATGAAATAAATACAATATAAGGTTATTGTATTTATTCCTTTATAATATTTTTGAATTTAGTTTGATGTGAACCCAAAAATATAACAAAGGCTTCTTTGAACCCAAAGTAGAGGAAACTGGTGTGAACTCAGGGTTATAATGTGATAATGGAACATAGTTTTGGTTTACGTCGAGTATGCTCCATAGACCAGTTGGTAATTGGACGATGGAAACATGTAATTTTCCCCATAGACCAATTGGTCGAATTCCAATTGGTCTACGGAGCACCGACGGAAAATTTTAAAAAATTTAAAGAAAAAATCTGTTTTATCAATATATTGGTACCTATTTGTTAGTAAAATATGTTATGTTGCCATTCCACCAATTCGCACCAAGCGCTTCCAAACATCATTCATAATGCGCACAGCAAAAGAGTGGACTCACTGCCTGCGTCTGTTTCCGAACGCATACAACCCGAATCTCTTCAAAGTTATAGTGAACAGGCTTCTTCTGGGTAAGCTTACTCCATCGTCGACTTTGTCTCTGTCACTTCTGACCTAGAGTAGAGTCAAGAGAAAACCCATAATAAAGAAATAAAAAATATATATATGTATAAACATTATCACTAAATTTAAGTTCATAGCTCAATGGAAAGAAAAAATATTCTACAGAACAAAATTTTGTACAAAGAGGCTGGCTTTGGTGGCTTCTCATTTCTTTGTTTTCCAATATTTTTTAAACAAAGAAATACAGTATTTATTTACTCAACGAGCTCTAAAAAACGATACTCCACTCGATAGGGTAGGTCAAAAAATATTGTCACGCCCCCCTTTAGCTGTATGGGCCCCCCTTAAAAACATGTAAAATATTTTTTCACAATTTATTTGGCTTTGGGTTAACAAGGTGCTTATACCGCGAAAATTTGTAGGCGTAGCTCTAACGACGACTACGGACAGACGGACAGACAGCCAGACGGACAGATACGGACACGTGAGTGACAGCAATAGGGCTCCGTTTTGACTCTTCGGGTACGGAACCCTAAAAATTAGCCCTTTCCTCAAGTTTGCCATATGACATTACTTCCCAGAAATGTATCCTTATTAGCGACACTATCGAATGGTGTAATTAAAATACAGCATGTTTTTTTTTCAAAATCAACGGTTCGAATTTTCGATTCCTGGCTAGGAATATTGATTTATCAAAAATCCAAAGATGCAGTTAGTAGTAGTTAGTAGTATTAGTCAAAATCGGTCTCGTGACTCCTTTGTGTGTTTTTCGCTATTCTTACTAGTTTCGGATATGGTCATCCACGCCCACTTGAAAAACTCATTCTGTATAACAGGCTAGATAGGCTAACCTATCATTATAACACTCATCATCATCCTATTAATGTTCCCACTGCTGGGACACAGGCCTCCTCTCTGTGAGAGAGAATGGGCCGTAATCCACCACGCGGGCCCAGTGCGGTTTGGTGGATGTAACGTGTCTTAAAATTTTTGGCCCTAAGACATGCCGGTTTCCTCACAAAGTTTTCTTTCACCGTTTTGAGAGCAAATGGTGATGAAATAATTTACATTAAGTAAAGCGCCTGCCTGGGTTTGAACTCACGACCCACAACTTGTAAGTCGCGGCCGATACCACTGGTAACTGACCCACTACAGGGCAAAGGCTTCTTCTCATACAGAGAAGGCACGAGTATTGATCACCAGTTAACCACGCTTGGTCAATGTGGGTTGGCGATTTCAAACTCATATTAAATACTAGCTGTTCCCCGCGGCTTCGCTCCCGTGGGCCACCCCACAGGACCCGTTTTCGGGATAAAAAAATAGCCTACGTTACTCAGGAATAACGTAGCTTTCTATTGGTGAAAGAATTTTTTAAATCGGTCCAGTAGTTTCGGCGCCTATTCGGTACAAACAAACAAACAAAAAAATCTTTCCTCTTTATAATATTAGTATAGATAAATCCAGGTTTCCTCAAGATATTTTCCTTCATCATTGTCAGCGATTGTCATGATAAACTTAGAAAGTACTTATGAATTTTAAAAGACACATTAGGACTTGCCCGGATTTGACATCAAGCACGAGAGGCAAGGTCTTAGCCAATGGGCCACTACGATAAACCTGTCTTTAGCTTACTCCATTTTCACGGTACCTCAGAGAATTTCTCGGAAATGGGTAATATGTACTGCCATTTTACCCAGAAAAGCAACTTCGTGTGCACGCTCTGATTCTTCCATTCACATTGGGCCATTGACGTGACAGTTGAGTTATGGGCCCCGTACACAATGGCTGATGTGGGCCACACATCAAACATGATGGGCCACTGATTTATTGAGCAATTATCCGCACCTCTTCAATCATGATGTAATCCTGGTAACTCTTAAAAATATAAAATGCTTTTCGGGCTCTGTACCTGCCTTAATAATATTTTTTAATAATAAAATAAACTAAAAAACCGGCCAAGTGCGTGTCGGTCTTCTCACATTTAGGGTTCCGTACCAAACCGCAAAATTATGTTGTTTGTAATAGTATTAATGAGTATTTCAAATTTCAAAGGAATTTTCAAAGAAAAATCTGTTTCATCAATATTTTGGTATTTGTTAGTAAAATATACGTATTTAATAAACATTATCACCAAATTTCAAGGTCAATGGAAAGTAAAAGAAAATATTCAGATCAAAATTTTGTAAAAAAGCTGTTTTCTTATTCTCTTTTTTTATTTTTTTTTAAAACAAAAGGTACAGTATGTGTTTACTCAACGAGCCCTAAACAACGATATATTTTTTCACGCTCCCGTTTAGCTGTATTTTTTGACAATTTGTAAAAAGAAATATTGACAATGTATGTGGCTTTGGGTCACCAAAATACTTATACCTTGAAAAGTAGACTGTTGCTCCAACCGTTTGGCTGTAAACCCCGTGTGACAGACGACAGTCAGACAGACGGACACGTGAGTGACAGCAATAGGGCTCCGTTTGGACCCTTCGGGTACGAAACCCTAAAAAGCAGCAAACTAAAGAAAAACGCTTATCAGAAGGAGAAACGTCACTGCTTCGTTGGTTAAGTCGTAAGCGCTGCTGCTAAGCAAGAGGTCGTAAGTTCGATGCCCGAGTCAGGCAAAGTGATATTGAGTTTGTAGCCTGAAATCTGGACTGGTTTCCGATTGAAGGCAATAAGTTCGGCCACATTACATCCTTTAACTTCGGGGATAAACTTTTTTTTCCGTTTTTGAAAATTGGATGTTCTTCACCCTGGGGGGACGAAGGGGTCTGTCAGACACCTACTAACTTAAAACCACCCCTGTGTTCCGTCTCACACCTACGCCGGGGGTCGCAGGAACATACGGTACTTCCACAACCCCTGGCTAGTGCCGGCCCGCCTTTGCGGACCTCGACCTCGGCACAGATCATATAATACCCTCGGGTTGGGGGGGATTGAGGTGTTTGACTCCCCCAGCGACGTCTAAAAGGGGCGCGCGTGGTACACTACGCGGCGTCACCTCGGGTCCTGATGTATAGGAGGCGACGGACGTCCCCGAGTCCGTCGTCCTTGGACCTATTTAGGGGGGCTGCCAAGCCGGTATGCCAAGCAAAAAAGTAGAATAAGAACAAGTTTCCGCTGGGGATTGAAACCAGGACTCAATGCTCAATTCCATTTGCGACTGCAAGACAGGAGCAGACATTTACATATTATCTTAGCAGTTAAAACTCACACCAAAGTACATAACAATAAATAACAACGGTTTCTTAGCCCCCCTTATCACCCCCTGCGATCATAGTCTTACACCTCGACCCTTAGGCAAGGGGATTCGTTTATAACATTGAATAATTGACCTTGAAATGAACCACATAGAGTTCAAAATTGTACTCTACTCTGTGCCTGCGGGGAGCTTACCTTTGTACATTCTCAATAATCTTGCAAAGATAATCAGCTGCTAACTCCTATGTAGGTATTAATTTAGCTTAAAATTAGACTTTAATTAACTAACTTTGTTAGGAGATCTTAATAACGATACGATTAACAGTTAGGTTATAGCTTCATAAATAGTTACAGGTACGGTTGGCAAAAGAGATTACAATCAACTTTGCTAGATTTCTTGATGGCCAAGGGGTAACTTACTTTACAAGTATAATAAGATTGCCGAAGGAGTGTTGCGTCTTTAACCGTACTGTGTAGCCTTACTAAATACGTGCATTACAGCATGTCATCGAAAACATAGTGTGCGGAAACCCGAAATTTAACAGAACGAAGAAAAAGCTTTTATTTTTTTTTACTTTTTTAGTTGTACCTACCTAATAGGCAAGTTGTTTAGTAAGGTACCTATACCGCCAGAATAAATTACCCGAATATCATGAAACTTGAACATAACCGGTGAAATGAGAGATCTTCGTACACCTTTAGAGCGTACCGGCGTGATGTTATGTTATGAAATGGTGTAAACAATAAACAGACATGCGATTGCAGCAATCCCGAGAGATTTGCAGCAATCCCGAGAGATTTGCCGCGATTTATTGAAAAGTTCTATTGTAAATCTTCGAAGTTCTTCATCAGATCTTCACCAAATTAAAATGGGACCAATTTCGAAACATACTTTTTCAACCAAAAAAATTTTTTAATATGTACAACTGACTATTCCTAATCTTATGACTAATAACAAAACAAACTTACATACAAAAGGGAGAGGGAAAAGGACTCATAGCGCATCAAAAAATTCTTCCACATCGATGTCAATGGGAAACGTGCCCAGAACGCTGGCAGCATTGCCACGTTGAATGGCAACGCTGATTCTCTGGCTGAAGAAAAGGCCAGCCCTCTGGTCACGCGAACAGTCGACTAACCGTTTACTTATGTCTCGAAAAACTCGATGAGCACTCGGACCCCATGGACCTAATGTCTCAACCCCAAACGGCTCAAACATTATAACTGCCAATAAGGTTGTTATATTTGCGCCGTTTGAGGTTTTCTGCACCAGCAGCAGCTGCCCCAGCACAGCCCGCCGTGCTAAGAAGATGGGATGGCGCAAGGGTATCGACACATGTTGCATCCCACACCAAAGGCCTACCCAACTTCCAAGGCATTATGGTCATCCCATCCGGTCTCTTCCCATCGTCACGTGCCAAGCCATTGGGTTCTAAAACAGCTGGCACCCCGGCGGTGACAAGAGCTCGACATATGATGTCATTAATGCTGGCGTGCCGTGCTATCCGACCAGCGCTCCTACTGCAGGATAGGCCATGGTATCCGAGGCGGTCGACTGCTTCACCACATTGACAGCGATGTGGAGCTCCGCTGGGAGTACCTAGTCGCAGACATGTAGCGATCCGGAAGGTAGTGTCACTCAACATTGTGCCTATGTTGGGTGACGGTAAAGCCTGTAGCCAGAGGCCCGACTCCCACTCACCCACAGCCAGTAGGCGAGCACGCTCAGCAGTATTGGTGGACGTATTTATGAGTTTATTCCGTACCAATCCGCAGAGCGGCTCATCCCACTGTCTTTGGGAAGATGGGTTTTCGGGCAACGCCGTATTCGGGCAAGCCACTTTCCAGGCGCACACTGCGTCGGTCGAGCACGGCACTTCACAGTTAACCAGCGACAGGGATAAAATTTTCTTTTTCTTACCAAAAAAATAATTTTCAAAATCGGTCCAATATAAATGTGAAGATTGTGTCTTGGCTCCCAGTAATTAGAAAGTTATCACACACGCCAAAATTGCGCCAAATCACAAGGTACATGGTGGACACCATCTACCGATTTGGCGCAATTTTGGCGTGAGTTTATGGAATATCTATTAAATTGGTCCGATATTGAAGGAGGAAATAAGCGAGAGCCAAACCTCGAATTATGACTTTTTACCCGACTGCCGAAGGAGGGTAATGTGTTTATCAGTCTATGTATGTGTTCCTATGTGGCGTTCCAGGACCCAAACACGTAGGCAGATTTTGATGATTCTTACGTCAATCGATTTGTCTGAACCCTGCGAGTGTCACTGGCTATATTAAAATTGTAATATATAAAAATGGCGGGTTTTGGGTGCCATATTGTGCCGAATTTTATTTTTCTTCCTTTCCCATCGTGTGGGGTATCAAATAAAGGGTTATAGGAGGCGATTTCAAAAATATATAACATTTATATATTTCTATGTACCAAATTCGAAAAAAAGTAATTTTAGTTACTTTTTTAGTTTTGGTCAGCCAGCTCGCGAATATGTATCCTCCGACTGCACAGCATAATTTTCTTCTTGTTTACGTCTTTTTAGTTCGCTTCTTAAGCAGTCGGGTTTTTTGATTTTTTTAATTATTTTAGTTTTTTTTTACGTTTTTTGATTTTTTTTAATTCAGTTGGAGGAAACGCGAACAAGAGTAAATAGGTTACTTCTCCGCTTGGGCTTCTCGGTCGACCACATCATAGCGTACTCTCAGGTGAGATAGGATCAAACGTGAGTCCTTTAATAAAAAAAAGGATGCCTAATTACTGTTGTTTATTTTGTTAACAGTACCTAAGTCCTAGATAGGTATCGGCACTGAACATAGGTGTCTTGCTAGGCAATAACAATAAACGATTTGAATCACGTGATAATTAGCTCCCTGTATGTACAAACTGACGATTGTTAGGCTCGAACAGAGAACAATTTAAGTCCATTTCAACTGCCTCTATCATCAATAGGGCATTGACATGGCCTGTTTATACAAGACCATAAGTAAGAGGTAATAAAACCAGTATATGCTGACCTCTTAGTGAATTGAAACTTCGTACTACGCTAGGCCAGTTCAAGGTCAGTGTTACCGGTGTTGTGGGGACTATTTTACTATCAAAACAAAGGAAAGCTATAGTAAAACCCAGGT
Source organism: Anorthoa munda (assembly GCA_945859665.1). Taxonomy (NCBI): domain Eukaryota; kingdom Metazoa; phylum Arthropoda; class Insecta; order Lepidoptera; family Noctuidae; genus Anorthoa; species Anorthoa munda. The sequence goes on along the minus strand of OX243916.1, from coordinate 5,363,220 downwards.
CAATGCCGAGGTCTTGTAATGTATACCTTTTTTTTTTTATCCTGGAGAAATGCTCATGCATACTTCGCTACCACGGGGAGATAGCACAGTTATGTGGGACTCTAACCCACTGAAACTCCACGGTGTCCTCCTGTGCCGCCTATGACGGGAACGCGGGCACGCGTTAGCACTCGCCGCGTACCCGCCGCGACTGTCCTTCTCCGGGCCCTCCTCTGGGGTTTACCCCCCATCACCGGCGCACCAGAACACACTGTACCCACCTACCTACCTAACCTTTGACGCTTAAACAATGTCAGTTCTTTCATCAAAGTCGGTTAAAAAGTCTAATTTCGGATAGCCCATTTCATCATCGGACTACAAGATGTACGGCGATACATGTACATGGACATCCCACCCGTTTTGGAAATACTTTCATTATGCGTACACCTATGGAGTGAAATTGCCTGCCGGAGTCTGCGTTTCCCGATAGTTGCAAGGAGTATTTAAGTCAAGAGTGAATAGGTTACTTCTAGGCAAGCGAGCTACACCGTCGACCACATCATCGCTTACCATCAGGCGAGATAGTGGTCAACCGCGAGCCTAACAATAATAAAATTATAAATAAATAGCTGTTGCCCGCGGCTTCGCTCCCGTGGGCCAACCCACAGGACCCGTTTTCGGGATTAAAAAATAGCCTATGTCACTCAGGAATAATGTAACTTTCTATTGGTGAAAGAATTTTTCAAATCGGTCCAGTAGTTTCGTAGCCTATTCGGTACAAACAAACAAACAAACAAACAAAAAAATCTTTCCTCTTTATAATATTATTAGTATATTAGTATAGAGTATAGATATACAAAAAAAAAAATTGTATCAAAATATTTAGTTAGTAATTTAAATTGGGTAACCTATTTGACTCTGTGTAGAACCAATATTAAGATCCGCCTATCTCTTGTAAATTAAAATGGGTCCTACCTTAATTGAGTACTTCTTAATTAGGAGCTAAGTTGTGTACCTACATTTCCTTATAAAAACGTTTGATTGCATTTTCGCGTCGCACCTATAGGCATTTCGCCTTTAACACATTGTATTTTTTATTTTTTCGGAACTCAAAGTTACTGGACTTCATAAAATATTTTTCTAGAAAAATATATATATATTTTTTTTTTTTTTTTTTTTTTTTTTTTTTTTTTTTTTTTTTTTTTACTCTTCATATTGTTGTAGATATAAACAGAGATTGTTCTGTTGTTCAAGATGAAGGCACGTGGTATCTTTGTAGTCGGCACACGCCTTTTAAATAAACCCGTTACAAGTATGTATTATTATAATAACAACATCCTTTTGTAAAGCTCTGGTGCCGCGGTCGTTCTGGGGAAATTAAAAATAACAAAGTAGGTACTTACTTTTGTAGATATTGAGAGAAGAGAGAGAATTGTTTTTAGGGTACCGTAGCCGAAGGGACCAAACGTCGCCCTATTGCTGTCACTCACGTGTCCGTCTGTCCGTCGTCCGTCACACAGGTTTAACAGCCAAACGGTTGGAGCTACAGTCTTCAAATTTTCACAGTATAAGCACCTTGTTGATCCAAAGTTGTCAAAAAATATTTTTAAATGTTTTTAAGGGCTCTACAGCTAAGGCGGCCGTGAAATATTTTTTCGGCCTACCCCATCGAGTGGAGTATCGTTGTTTAGAACTCGATGAGTAGATAAATACTGTATTTTTGAGAATGCTCATACTGCACTACCACGGGGAGATAGTGCAGTTATGTGGGACTCCAACCCACTAAAACTCCACGTTGTCCTCCTGTGCCGCTTATTTCGGGAACACGGGCACGCGTTCTCACCGCGAACCCACCACGGCTGTCTGTCACCGGACCCTCCTCTAGGGAGTTCCCCCCTTTACCAGCGCACCAGAACACACTGTACGCCGTGACAACCCCAGGGATCAAACCAGCACGGGTTGCCAGACAACCCCGTGTATGGCACCCTTGGTTCACTTGTGACGGGTCAAGGTCAATAGCCACCTACCATTTTTGGGCCGCAGGGGATAGGGTGAGCGGCCAACGCTATACCGACACTCCTCCACCCCTGCGGCCCCACCGCGTCCGCCATCATACGGTGGCGACACCGCCGAAGCCGCGGAAGGTAGAGAGAGCGGCGCAATACCGGCACTCCTCTCCCACCGCGGCCTCCAACCCTTATCTGCGTTACCGTGTGGGTGTGGGAGGCCCCATAAGACATCGCAGCCCGCCTCAGTTGCGATGTCGCCTCGGTTACCAAGCGGCACCGCAACCTAATTGTTGGCCGCTACATTGTCGGCTTATCGGCAAAAGCCCTGACGAGTGGCCCCACCTCGGGTTCCTTTTCGCTTCACCGTGGGTGACCAAGCCACGGCTACTGAGCCCCCCCCGTCTCGACAATGTGGGAACCCACCGGGGGTTATTCATGGACGCCTGGACCGATTAGAAAAATTATTCTTTTGTTTGAAAGGGTATACTTCTCAGGTGGTCCCATAGTCATCAGGTCAGGATCCGATCCTGGAGAAATCGAGGGAACTCCTCAAATATTATAGGCATACCGATTTAGTATTCTAGTATAGCGATTTTGGTATTTTCATTAACAATTCAAGCATTTGCACTCAGAAAGTATCATTTGGTAAAAAGGAACTGATCAAGAAGACCACATAGGGTCATTGGAATTCCTTAGTGAAAAGTATGTCACGACTCACGGGTATAAGATATCTCAAATAATTTAACCGACAATAATGAAGCAAATAATTATAAATTATTGGTTCTTATGAAAATGGTACCATCGAACTGATCTGATGATGAAGCCGAAAGGTAGGCACTGCAACTCTATAATAAAAGCTTCGTTGTCACTAGTACCATTAACAGTTCCATGATGGAACTATTGATGTTTTTTTTAATCACTAGTTCCATTTTAGAAGAACCTGAAAATAATGGAACTAATGTTGAATTTGTTATCACTAGTTCCACATTATTATTTTGGGTTAGTCCCACATTACCCCGATCCCAGTTGACCCCGTCCCGCTAGACCCCGCAATGTCTCCTAATCGTGTTTGGGCTTATTGGAATCGTCTTGCGATGTACTTCGTCAATTAATGATTTTCATGGTAATTTGAGGTACCTACCACAAAAAACTAAAAAAGAGCAAAATAAAAATAAACTACCGACTTCCAAAAAAAAACATGTCGGTGTCGAAAAATAAACAAAAAATAAAATTGGTAACAAGACAACGACTTTGGAAAAGAAACGTATTTTTCGCTTTTTAGTGTTTTGCTTTGGAAGTCGGTTGAATTTAGTTATTCAAATGTTTTTTGGTCTTCCCTTTTTAGCCATAATCATCTTTCACACAGGCCATCCATTTTTCTTTGACCTTGCCTTACTTTTTCTTCTTCTCCATGCAACATTACAAGACTTATCAATATTCTTCCGGCCTACAAACAATTTAATTTGCACTCTCGCATTGTCTGACATGACTCAGCCTTTAGAAACCCGTGCCAAAAGAGAGATCATTGAAAAAATACTACCACTACAGCTGCACAATAAAATAAAATGTTACATGATGTAACGAAAAACAGTTGCAACAATGACCTTTAAATTCTTAGCAATTCGGACGCGAATGCTTCGCACCTGTCTTCTCTAAATAGAATGGTTGAAATTGTTCTACAATTCGTTACTAATGCCCGAAGTTTAGTGGTTCATATAATCTAAACATAGGTGGATATATTGCACGAGTTTTGTTAGAAAAATAGTACGGACTTGGATGTTTAGTCTGAAGTCTGAACGGAGATTTCGCGCGTATGGAGTTGAGAAGTTACATATCGTTGTGTTATGGGAGTCTAGGAGATGGAATAGTGCTTCAAGGTCATACTCGTAATATTAAATGGACTATAAACTGATGAAGCTTAGTTCTACTAAAAGTTCAGGCAAATTTTTTGAAATTATTGCCCTTTATAAGATCAGTTTCTAGGTCTTCAGGTCGTAATGCGAATGCAACAAATTTTTAACCATTCGTGTAGGCGATAGGTAAACTACAGCGTCATCTTAAAAACGGGTGGTTACGCACTATATAGGTTCATCCAATCCGTGTCCTTGAAATTTCGGTGCCGAAGTAGCCATAGAGAAGCTTAAGCATGAAATCTACCCGTCATAAGTCAAACTCGTTCGAATTATGACGTTTCTCATTCGTTCGTTCTCGTTTAATTTGTACTCGGAACTCAAATCACAGACAAGGATTGGATGTAGTAGTGCGTATCCGCCTCTGCCAAATCCTGGAAATTTGAAGACATTAAATCAGGAACAGGACCAAACGGCAAGCAATGATACATAAGTTACCGAGACTAATAAAAAAAAAAAATAAGAACAGAAAAATGCCAACGCTGACGTCCCAAAACATTACAGAAGTCGACACACTAAAATGTCCAAACGGCAAGAGTCCCATTTATCGGTAGCTGTTGCATAGCACGGAACGCGTAGAACGGAATGCATAGGCATTCCGTTCTATCTGGACGTATAGGCATATATGAGAGCATATGGAGAGAAAATACCAAGCCCTTCAAAACTTGTAAGGGAGCAATGTAAGTAACTTTCGAAAGCCTGTGTCAGAAGTCCAGAAGAAAAAAAGTTATTTCTAAAAACTCTAAAAAGACGTAAACATGAAGAAAACCTCATGCTGTGCAGTCGGAGGATACCTATTTGCGAGCTGGCTGACCAAATTGTTTACGTCTTTTTAGTTCGCTTCTTAAGCAGTCGAGTTTTTGGACTTTTTGAATTAAGTTTTTTATTTATAACAATAACATTTTTAGTTAACATTTTTTTCAAATTATGTAAATTTAAACATATAAGTGATATATATGTGTGAAATCACCTCTTAAAACCCTTAGTTTAATACACCACACAAAAAAGAAAAAAAATAGGTTCCCACAATATGGCGCCCAAATTCCGCCATTTTTCTAATTTTCAATTTTAATGTAGCCAGTGACACTTGTAAGGTTAAGACAAATCGATTGACGTAAGAATCATCAAAATCGGCCAACGCGTTTGGTCTCTAGAACGCTACATAAGTACAAACATACATATACATAGACTGATAAGCTTAACCACCGACACACCTGCCCAAACATTCACTACTGTAACCACAACCACAGAAATTTCCCAATCAAGTGGCAATCATCCATCACGAGTACGACACATAAATCAGAAATAGCAGCCGTCCTGGCAGGCGGGCAGGCGGGCAAGCGGGTTGCTCGCAAAACATCCTGCGAACGAGGAAACTGTGCGCGTGCGCCGTAAACTTCCTGCCACGTGACACGCATGTGTGAAAGGGTGAGAGTGTGGAGGAGGTATAAAAGTATAATAGGAGGTATAAAAGTGGGTCCTCTAGGGACCTGGGTGATTTGATCTTTGATATTATGATGGGAGAGCAGTGGTGGCACAGTGGTATCGGCCGCGACTTACAAGTTGTAGGTCGTGGGTTCGAGCCCAGGCAGGCGCTTTACTTTGTGTAAATTATTTCATCACCACTGCTCTCAAAACGGTGAAGAAAAACATCATGAGGAAACCGACATGTCCTAGAACCAAAAATTTGAAGACATGTGACTTCCACCAATCCGCATTCATTTTCACCCGGCCCATTCCCTCTCACAGAGAGGAGGCCTGTGTCCCAGCAGTGGGAACATTAATAGGCTGATGATGTGATGTGATGTGTGTGGCATAAACTTGATTTCCTACTTACCTAGAGAGGCGATCACCTGTATTATAACGTGTCATAACATCATAGTACCACTGTGAGAGAAAGAGAGAGACGGAGCTATACAAGACAAATAGATCCGTCTCTTTCTCACAGTGGAACCATGATAGTTTTTAAACGTCCTAGTAAGGCCTCTGCCCCTTGATATACAACGCCGTGCGAGATAAAACTTGTTTTATTTAGTTAGATCTTTGCACCTTGTGACTGGTGGCAACTGCAACTGCAATACTAAGTTGCAAGCCCTTTTTGGCTGGTAAATTATCCAATACCTATATTCTGCCGATCAGTGTGAAGCTGGAGGGTGTGTCAGATTTTTACTGACTACAACCCACCCGTGCTTCTTCAGTTGCTTCAGCCAGGGCAGCGGTAACTCTTTATCAAAATTTATCCGCTATTTACCTACGTTGCAAGCCCAATTAGCTGTGTTGATCCCGAATAGTCACTTGATTAGTGGCAAAAGAAAAAAAAGTTCTAATGGAAAAATCTTTTTTTAAACAAGCTTTTTAGCTTACCGTATATTGTCATCCAAACCAAATGTGTATGAAAATTTAATCTTAATTAGTTGAGAATAACTACTTTAAAATTCAGTTGTTAGATTCGACCCGAATCATATTACACATATTGCAAGGTAATAAAAAGCTTGTAAAAAGTGTGTTTGCATTATTTATGACTCACCTTTTCTCAAAGTTTATCAGTCACAAAAGTCTTAAATTGGACTAAGTAGAGACAGAATAAACATGTTATGCCAAGAGCAAAGTCGGTGAAAAATCTCTCCATCTTCGAAAAATATGGTTTCTTTCTTGCCATGTAGTTGCATCCATCACGTAAGACAAAACATTAGTAAGAAAATAGTCATAATTTTTGGCTTTAACCATAAAAAAAATTCTTTTAAAAATAATCTGAACAAGGTTTAGGTCTTCAATAATTGTTTCTTATCAAATTAATTGATTCCGTATTGCTTCTTTGGGGAATGAATTTTACGACGCCTCGACTCCAGGATTGGCCTAACTCTGGCGTGACTGACGCTGTCTCCGCATTGTTTCTTAATTATCAAAATCACTGTGCGGCCAGTTGTACAACGGTGTTGCCACACTTCTTTGGGTTCTGTACCCAAAGGGTAAAAACGAGACCCTATTAACTAAGATTCCGCCGTCCGTCTGTCTGTCTGCATGTCCGTCTGTCACCAGGCTGTATCTCATGAACCGTGATAGCAAGACAGTTGAAATTTTCATAGATGATGTATTTCTGTTACCGCTATAACAACAAATACTAAAAACAGAATAAAATAAATGTTTAAGTGGGGCTCCCATACAACAAAGGTAACTTTTTTGCAGTTTTTTTGCGATAATAGTACGAAACCCTTCGTGCGCGAGTCTGACCCACACTTGGCAGGGTTTTTTCTCTTGTATTAAATATCCTAATTGTATGAAAATATGCTTATAGTAAAAGCGGAGGTAGCGAAAATGGCGAAAAATGGAAAAGATTTTAATAAACATATCCATTTTATTTTATAAATTAGTATCTTCTACGCTCTTCAAATCCAATTTTCAGCAGTATTTTTATATTGGAAGCTTTTTTTTAATAACGTTTCCCCACACTAGCTTTTGAAATAATATCATTTAGGTACTTTCTCATTTCTTAATACATTATTGTTTAATTTATTAACTAAACTCAAAGCATTCCAATAGATTCACAAATGTTCATAAAAAAGTGTCATTGGTTAAGCCAGTTAGTTGGGATAACATCAAATCTAATTAATGATAAAAAATTATCTAGTATTAAATATCCTAATTGTATGAAAATATCCTTATAGTAAAAGCGGATGTAGCGAAAATGGCGAAAAATGGAAATGATTTTAATAAACATATCCATTTTTTTTTAATAAATTAGTATCTTCTACGCTCTTCAAATCCAATTTTCAGCAGTATTTTTAAATTGGAAGCTTTTTTTTAATAACTTTTCCCCACACTAGCTTTTGAAATAATATCATTTAGTATTTTTCTCATTTCTTAATACATTATTGTTTAATTTATTAACTCAAAGCATTTCAATATTCTCAAATTTTCATAAAAAAGTGGCATTGGTTAAACCAGTTAGTTGGGTTAAAATCAAATCTAATTAGTGATAAAAATAAATCTAGTATAGCCCTAGTGTACGATACTATTTAATATATAGTACGGGTGGCAACAGTAATTGTGATATTTATCAGCTCGTAGACAACCTTCAATGATGTTTGAGCTAGAAGGCAAAACAATACAAAAATACGGGTCGACTTGTCAACCTTCTTCGTCGGATAAAAATTGTTCATTGCTTCAATCAACACGCATCCCATGCCACATCCGAAACCCTTTCTTTCCTTCGTATCTCCGCGCCCCAGTCCGCCGTTAGTGACTGCAGCGCAGAGTGAATATAAATAAAATACAAACTGTCTAATTAGAATGACGTCACCATTTTACAGTTCTTTTAATTGTTATTAAATGTGAATGTTTCGGACGTATTGATTTTCAGTTAGGTACTGTATTATTACGTCCTGAAAACTCTATTTGCCTTCAACTCAGCTTTCAGCATTGCTGATGCAATTATGTGAACCTAAATTTAAATGTAGTTATAGAATTGCTAACAGGAAATCAGAAAACTATAAACTTAAGTAATTGCCTTTTTAACCGACTTCAAAAAGGAGGAGGTTCTCAATTCGACTGTATTTTTTATTATTTTTTTATTTTTGTTACCCTAAAACTTTTTACTAGGCGAACCGATATTGATGATTCTTTTTTAGGATGCCGTACCCAAAAGGTAAAAACGGGTCTCTATTACTAAGACCCCCACTGTCCGTCTCTCTGTCTGTCCGTCACCAGGCACAGGCTGTATCTCATGAACATGGCAAGACATTTAAAAACTTCACAGATGTTGTATTTCTGTTGTCGCTATAACAAAACATAATAAAATAAATATTTAAGTGTAAGTAATCCCATACAACAACCGTGATTTTGCCGTTTTTTGCGATGATGGTATGGAACGGAACCCTTCGTGCGCAAAAACGACTCGCACTTGTTTTTTTATTTGAAAGCTGGTGCTTTGCGAGTTGTCCTATTTAAATTTCATCAAGGTCTGATGAAGATCTTCGGAGATATACAACAGAACTCTTCAATAACTGGCAAATCTCTCGGGATTGCTGCAATCGCATTTCTGTTTATTTTATACGCCATTTCATAACATAAGATCACGCCGATACGCTCTAAAAGGGTACGCAGATGTGTACAGTTCACCCTGGTACACTCTCATTTCACCGGTTATGTTAGTTTTATGTTATTCGAGTAATCTATTCAGGCATGACTTTGACCATTACTATTGAATTTGCTCATTATGTACCCAAAAAAAAAGTGCAAAAAATAAAAACATTTCACAATAACACTTCAAAGTGAAAAATTGCTTCAATTTCGGAAGTCGATGTCAAAAAACGAAGACACAAAAACAGGAACACCAACTTCCGAAATTGAAGTAAATTTTCACTTTGTAGTATTTTTATTTGGAAATCGGTTGTATTTTTTTGTAAAAAGTTTTTCTGAAAAAACTAAAGGCTAAACATAATTGTTTTTCAGAAAACTACGCAAATACGAGGGGAGGTCCAAAAGTATTAAAAATCTTTTTAACTGTTGAAAGCCCTAGGTTTAAAAATACGAGGAAAATACTCAGCGAACTTTTGAACCTCCCTATGTCAAAGACTCCAGAAGAAACAAAAAAAACTGATCTAAATCGGTGGATAAAACACCTGACAATTGAAGATTAATTAAAGTCAAGTAGGTTTTTTATATTTTTTATTATTTACGATGGGCTCGCGTTTGACAACTATCTCAATTCTCACCTAATGGTAAGCGATGATGTGGTCATGTAAATACAAACATAACTACAAAACAACCATATCAAAACATCTAGTTATAATAGTTACAAAACAGCGTATTTTCCAACCTGCTAATTAGACACACCATATATCCAAAACAAAATGGCGCTGGCTATATTTACACCTACTTATTTCGTAAATAAACCCATAAATTGTCATAATTTAAACTAAGCCGTCTGCCTTTCATAAATGTGGCAGAGAAATCATTTTATTACACAACGATTTATGGGGAATGGCTCGAAAAATGAAACGTTCTGTGATTAGGTGTTGCGCTAATTATAAAGCTGTAAATATATATTTTAATTAATTATTATTTTGGTCGGAAATAGGAGATTTCATGTTGACGTGTTTGTTAAGCTTTTAGATGTCGAAAATTAGGAAAATGGGCCAAACCAAAATCAAACGACGACTATATTAAGAACCTAAAAGGTATTATAATGGCAGGGGGGTGACCATAAGGTTAATTTGAGTGTGTGTAAGAGACAGATGTCGATGACTTGCATACATCTGTCCCTTACACTCAAAATAACCTTACTCTATGAGCTTATGGTCACCCCCCTGGTCAAATTCAGAAACCGGCCATTATTCTCTGCTCGAAATAGTCTACGCCTCTATACAATTGCAGTGTGCGAAAGTACCTAGGTAAATAAATAAATTATTGCACAAAAGGTATGGATTAAAAAGGATAATCAAAACACTAAATACCGCATTATGTGACCAACCAAGTGCGAATGGGACGAAGTGCTAATGTGACCTACTGCGAAGGCGGGACGAAGTGCGAATGGAACGAAGTGCGCTGATCTTATAATGCCGGCCGTACACTCTCGAGCAAGAGCCCGCAAGGATGATGTATGCTCTGAGTACTGAGTTCAATCATGACGTATTTTGTTTAAAAACTCAATGTACATATGTACAACGTTTTTTCGGACTCAGTATTTAGCCGGCATAAAGTCAACGACTGGCGCCGTGATATATTTCATGTTGCAGATGATTAGAATCCTTTCCAATTCCAGCCGCGTTAATCTTGTACCCTGCCAAACTCTGATTTCTCACAAAGATTACCCCTCATCTGGACATCTTCCAATTATGCAACAAAGTGCGCCAAACGGTGATGAAGATAGGAAATGAAATAGGATTTCCAAGAATACTTAAAAACTGGCCTAGAATAACAAGAATTATACCAAAAAAAGAACACCAGCAGCTTTTCTGGGAATAATAGAATCTTTCCTGATATGCAAGATAGTTATTTACGTATGGAAATCCTTATAGATGTCCTGCGCCTTGGGGCAGGCCGAGGGATTGCTTCAGGAAGTACCTGTGTCGCATAAACAGGGAGCTGGACTCCCGGTGTCACCACTGCGTCGACTGCCGGGAGGATACGGCGCGGCATACGCTGGCAGTGTGTGCCGCTTGGGAGGAGCCGCGTCGTGCCCTCATTTCTGAAATAGGCAGTGACCTGTCGCTGCCGGCCGTAGTCGAGCCTATGGTCAGCAGCGAGGAGTCTTGGGACGCGGTGGTATAGGCTGCCAAAAGGGAGAGGGAGATTTTATCCGCTCACCCGATCCGCAGCAGAGGCTCCGGGCATCAGCGCAGGGCGGACAACGCCCTCTGCCAGCCCCACTAAGTAGGTCCAAACATCAGAACCCGAGGTGATAGCGAGTAGTGTTCCACGCGCACCCCTGTTAGACGTCGCGGGAGGGGGTCAAACACCTCACTCGCACACCAACTCGAGGTCGAGGCCCGCAGATGTAGGCACTAGCAGTGTGTTGCGGAAGTATCTCGCTGATGAGATGATGATGAGATAGAACGCCGGGGTGGTTTTTATCGATAGGAGTCTGACAGACCCTTCCCCCCCACTTCCCCCAGGGCAGAGGACATCCAATGAGGATTTTCCACCACGGAACAAAAATTAAAAGGCCGAGGGGTCTGTCAGACTCCTACTGACTAAAACCACACGGTGTTTCTCCTCATCACTTCTTGCTAGGATGCAGGGACACAAAGTCATTCTCCACAATCACCACAGCAATGAAGGTTTGTACTAGCAAAACCCAAGCTGCATCTAACCCTTTCTACATTTGTGAGAGACGCGCGGGCAACACGGGAACAACAAGTGACACCAACCAACTAGGGAAACTGCAAGACTTGACGTAAGAACACCTGTGAAGATTCTATTAAAAGCCACCATGAATAAAATTCCTACCTTGACTTAAAATACTCAGTACAATTAGCTATAATTATCTGTAAACTTACAGACGTTCAACAGTACCGTCGTAGCTCTCTATTTCTGAAGCAATAGGGTTCAAAATCGCTCTAAAAAAACGGTATAAGTACAGTTAAAAATATAAATGAGCAAATCGCGAGTGCTTCCCCATTGTATATTTTCCTACCATCTCTCGTAGTAGATTCGACTTTATAAACAAACTGTCTGTAGTCAAACGCCGATATTTAGGTACTTACTTAAATAAACAAAAATAAGTGGTTCTGTAGTGATTTGGAACTAATAGCGCTAAAGAGTATGTTTTCTCTTTGTAATTGAATTTGTAGTTTGGCGCCAAGTGGCCTGTTTAACGGGCCTGTCCACGTTTCACAACTGAGAGTCTGGAACTCGGTGGCATTAGTAGACCTAGACAGTTCCCAGCCTATAAATATATGACATTTATATCGAGCTTCAGAAAGATATTGACATAAGCAATGGGATTTGACGGCCATAGAGATGCTCTACAAAGGAGAACTTTTTCGAAAGTCTGTACTTACACGTCCGGGCCAAGACACAATAATTCAGATGGATAATTTATTTACAAGCACCGCCAATTAAATTTTATCATGAGGAAAGCATGATTACTATAAATCTAAAGGTATTTTTTTTTACCGTGGCCTTGAATCTAATATTTATGTATACTAATGAAGTTCACAAGAGTAGTCCTGAAGTGCATTGAAAATGTTGAAAAATAATTTTAATTGAATTTCTTGTTGGATTGTACTGGTATTTTAATTGTATTTTATTGTGTTTATTTGAATGATAATTGGATTTTAATTGTATTTATAATAGTATGATTGATTATATTTAATTGTTATTTTAATTGTAATATTTTTATTGTATTTTTAATTGTATTTAATGGTATTTTAATTGTATTTCTATAAGTCGTAATATCTTTGTGGTAGTAGCATCGCATTGGCGTTGTAGCTGTTAAGGTGTTACTTACATAATTTTGAATAAATAAATAAATAAGATTATACAGATAGAGGTAAAGTTTGTGATGTTGTAGGGGGTAATCTCTGGACCTACAGAACCGATTTAGATGAAATTTCACGATGGATTTAAATGGAGATAGCTTGAGACCCTGGGCAGGACATAGGATAGTTTGTAATTCCTTGGGATGATAAAACACTTTTTACACGGGCGAAGCCACGACCAGAAGCTAGTTTTTAATAAAATTGACACGTTTTTATTTTGTTTTGTTGTGTCCTGTGTTGTGTCAAATAAATGTTCTTATTTCTTTCCTTAGTTAAAAGTCATTTATGGTGTGTAACTTTGGGCTATGGGTTTTGGTAGCAAAGTAAGTAGGTTTTAATTTTGATGTTGCTCTGCTTGGAAACAGAAACTCTCACAGTCGTATGATGCGAGATCAACGACTAAACAACAACAACAACATCAGCAGCAGCTTACAGCTAAAGTCCGCGCCATGTAAGAAGTCCCAAGGAGTTGACGGAATATTATTAGAACTTAAATGTGGTTTGCTAAAAAAATCTATAGTCATCATCATCATCAACAACCTTTAAATGTTCCCACTGCTGGGATACAGGCCTCATCTCTGTGAGAGGGAATGGGCCGTAATCCAACACGCGGGCCCAGTGCGCTTTGGTGGATGTCACATATCTTCGAATTTTTGGTTCTAAGACATGCCGGTTTCCTCATGATGTTTTCCTTCACTGTTTTGAGAGCAGTGGTGATGAAATAATTTACACAAAGTAAAGCGCCTGCCTGGGTTTGAACTCACGACCTACAAGTTGTAAGTCGTGGCCGCACCGGCTGTATATATCTATATATATAAAAAAAAACGTCGGTGCTCCGTAGACCAATTGGAATTCGACCAATTGGTCTATGGAGAAAACTATATGTTTCCATCGTCCAATTACCAACTGGTCTATGGAGCATACTCGACTTAAACCAAAACTATGTTCCATTATCACATTATAACCCTGAGTTCACACCAGTTTCCTATACTTTGGGTTCAAAGAAGCCTTTGTTATATTTTTGGGTTCACATCAAACTAAATTAAAAAATATTATAAAGGAATAAATACAATAACATAATAAGGTAGAGAATGCCTTGCTGCATTAAGTCCACCTATGTATGACCATTGTACATGAAGTTTAAATAAATAAATAAATAATAACCTTATATATTTCATTTATAGCTAATTATAATATAATCTTCAATGAAAAGAAAAGAAAAGATAGGAAAGTATGTAAACTTTTTTAAATAGCTACTTCACAGAAAACTTATGTGTCATTATGGTGTCAATGTAATGACAATTAATTGATTTCTCGTTGTTTTTTTTTTTTTCCATTGTAATAAGCCGTTTTTGAGCTGTTAAGGATTATCCATTTTGTTGCAGAATGTAATAGTCTTCGCCAAACTTCTGGGCCGCCCTGAAGTTGACTTTTCGATGCGCAAGGCACGAAACGGTGCTTTTTACCCGACTGCCGAAGGAGGGTAATGTGTTTATCAGTCTATGTATGTATGTATGTATGTATGTATGTATGTATGTATGTATGTATATATGTATGTATGTATGTATGTATGTATGTATGTATGTATGTATGTATGTTTGTTCCTATATGGCGTTCCAGAGACCAAACGCGTTGACCGATTTTGATGATTCATACGTCAATCGATTCGTCTTAACCTTGCGAGTGTCATAGGCTACATTAAAATTGGAAAATAGAAAAATGGCGGCTTTTGGGCGCCATATTGTGGGGGGCCAATTTTATTTTTTCTTCCAAACCCATCGTGTGGGGTATCAAAATAAAGGGTTTTTAGAGGCGATTTCAAAAATATATAACACTTATATATTTAAATGTACCTAATTCGAAAAAAATGTTAACTAAAAAGTTATAAATAAAAAAGTTAATTAAAAAAATCAAAATACCCGACTGCTTAAAAAGCGAACTAAAAAGACGTAAACAAGAAGAAAATCATGCTGTGCAGTCGGAGGATACATCTGGTTTTGGTCAGCCAGCTCGCGAATATGTATCCTCCGACTGCACAGCATGATTTTCTTCTTGTTTACGTCTTTTTAGTTCGCTTTTTAAGCAGTCGGGTATTTTGATTTTTTTAATTAACTTTTTTTTTGTATGAGATTAACGACTGCACAGCCATTGCAGCCAACTTCAGGGCGGCCAAGAAAATTGGCAAGGACTATAAAGACAGTTTGTCCTATCTGCGTATTTTTCACTGTTTTTTTTTTAATTTTTATGCCGTAATTATTCAATAAATGATAATTAAGCGGTTTCAAAAATTGTTTATGATATATTTTTTTAATACTTATGGACATGGCTTTACTATACCATTAAACTGGACAGCGGAACATTTCTCAATTCTCCATAGACCAGTTGGAAATTGGACGATGGATACATGCAATATTCCCCATAGACCAATTGGTCAGATTTCAATTGGTCTACGGAGCACCGACGAAAAAAAAGTATTATATAAAAGTGTATATATCTGGTTTTGGTCAGCCAGTTCGCGAATATGTATCCTCCGACTACACAGCATGATTTTCTTCTTGTTTACGTCTTTTTAGTTCGCCTTTTAAGCAGTCGGGTCTTTTGATTTTTTAAATTTACTTTTTTTATTTATAACTTTTTAGTTCTTTTTTTTTAGATTTCGGTACATTTAAACATATAAGTATTATATATTTTTGAAATCACCTCTTAAAACCCTTTATTTTGATACCCCACACGATGGGTTTGGAAGAAAAAAAAAAATTTGTCCCCCACAATATAGCGCCCAAAATCCGCCATTTTTCTATTTTCCAATTTTAATGTTGCCAGTGACACTCGCAGGGTTAAGACGAATCGATTGACGTATGAATTATCAAAATCAACCAACGCGTTTGGTCTCTGGAACGCCACATAGGAACAAACATATATACATACATACTTACATACATACATAGACTGATAAACACATTACCCTCCTTCGGCAGTCGGGTAAAAATGAATCCCTATTTCCCTTGGTCACGGAATCACGCGTGAACGGCTGGACCGATTTCGCTTATTCTTTTTTTGTTGTGTTTGTTATTGTTAGGAGAAGGTTCTTATGAAAAAAAAAAAGGAAGAAAAAAAAACAATGGTACCTTACCTACATAGGTAGGATAGGTATGTAGGTAGGGTAGGGTAGGGTAGGTAGGGTAGGTAGAGTAGGGTAGGTAGGGTAGGATAGGGTAGGGTAGGTAGGGTAGGGTAGGTAGGGTAGGTAGGGTAGGTAGGGTAGGGTAGGTAGGGTAGGGTAGGTAGGGTAGGGTAGGTAGGGTAGGGTAGGTAGGGTAGTGTAGGGTAGGTAGAGTAGGGTAGATGAATGTTTGGTGTCTTTATGGCAAAACAAAGTTTGCCGGGTCAGCTAGTATTTCTATAGTAATAGAGCTTATTTTCGAATGTTGAAGGCGACTGAAGCGCCATTCTCAAGCGCCATTCTTACGTGAAACGGACTCTAGTTAAAAATGTATGAGATTGAATACAATCAACCATTTTCGCATACACTATGAGTATGTACAGTCACGCACAAATAACTTTTCCTATTGCCTTACGATGTTACGAACTACATGCCTGTTAAACTGTCGTAACAATAACAATTTTAATTTATACATTGTTTATTTTATTTTATACTAGCTTCTGCCAGCGGCTTCGTCCGCGTAAATGTCGAAAAATATCCAAAAGGAACATATTCCCGGGGTAAAAAGTATCCTATGTGCTATTCCAGACTATAATCTATCTCTGTGCCAAATTTCATCCCGATCCGTCCAGCCGTTTGAGCGTGAAGAAGTAACAAACATACAAACACACTCACCAGCTTTCGCCTTTATAATATTAGTGTGATCTGAATTGCATTGAATACTAACGACACAGCGGAGCAGTGGAGCCCAGTGGTATCGGCCGCGACTTACAAGTTGTAGGTCGTGGGTTCGAAACCAGGCAGGCGCTTTACTTTGTGTAAATTATTTAATCACCACTGCTCTCAAAAACGGTGAAGGAAAACATCGTGAGGAAACCGGCATGTCCTAGAACCAACAATTCGAAGACATGTGACGTCCACCAACCCGCACTGGGCCCGCGTGGTGGATTACGGCCCATTCCCTCTCACAGAGAGGAGGCCTGTGTCCCAGCAGTGGGAACATTAATAGGCTGATGATGTGATGTGTGTGATGTGACTAACGACACTTATATTTTGTTCTTAATCATGAGTACAGTCAGCGACAGAAATATGTAGGTATGTACAAAGGCAGTGCTTCACCGTCGATCTCAAATTTATTTTATTTATTTAATAAGGCGTGCCAACAACATATTATTATTTACAAATTCATTGCCGAGTCAGTGACATAAAAGATGGTCCTGGGGGGTGACCATAAGCTCTTAGAGTAAGGTTATTTTGAGTGTGTGTAAGGGACAGATGTAGATGACTTGTATACATCTGTCACTTACGCGATCTCAAAATAACCTTACTCTAAGAGCTTATGGTCGGGGTGACCTGTGCTAACATGTCAGTTACAGGCGCGCACATCATTCACAGTCTTTAATTTAAAAAAATATGTTCACGAATATAAAATTAATTAAGTAATAAATATGTCTACTGATTAAGATTAATTGAAATTAACTACAATAATTGAACTTAAATTAATGTAAAATTTAATTAAAATTGTGCTAGAATAAAAATTAAAATAAATTATAATTTCATAACAAATTAATTATAGTAATGTTAAATAATAAAATTAAATTACAATTAGATCACAATAAAATACTAGTGAGTCAAGGACAAAATTAAATTAGGTTACAATTGTTTTAGAAATAAAATAAAATTAAATAACATCACAAAAACTAGTGAGTTAAGGTTAAAATATAATAAAATTATGTCAAAGTTAGTTGTATGATAATCTTAATATTTTGAGTACACAATAAAACAGAGCAGGCAAGTCGGGCGAGACTACTGATCAATCTGCGTGACCTTAGACTTGAACCGAGACAGAGAGTCAAAGACGACATCCATGTCGTCATTGGAAGAGCTGATCTTGTTGTCTCTGCTCATCATCCTGTTCAAAGGAGCCGAACGCCCGAGATTAGTACGAGAAGTTTTGCATATGAATGTTCTGCTAACTCTCGTTGACCTAACAAGGGCCCGGCGTGGTACATGAAGGCTGATTTGTTTGCGAAGTAGTTCGGGCATGCATGTCATGTTATTGACAATCTTGTACAAGAATATCATATCTGCTGAGACCCTATTAGGGTCTTTAAGGAGGTCAAATGAAAATGGCACATATGCTGCCTGTAGTCGGCTCTGTAGTGGCAGGTATGATCCTTGAATCGCAGATAACGCGTAAAATTTCTTTGAATCTTCTCGATGCAGCTCGTGTGAACATTGTATGTTGGATTCCAGACCGGGGCTGACAAATCATCGCTTACCATCAAATAGTGGTCAAACGCGAATGGCTGATGAGAGGGATAGTCGCGTACACTACGCCTTTGATTTTGACATTTTGTTGACATGTCAAAATGAAAACATATTGTTGACATATCAAAATCAAAGTTCTGCCTGATTTACGCTATTGACCAAACGGATTTTTGAAACAACGGATGGATTTGTAATTACATTCAAATTGCCTCGGATTATGATGTAAAAGTGTGTTGTGTAATTAGGGTGTAAGGGGAGAAGAGATCGTATTATGTAGCAGAGATGATAATCTAAGAAATAAGTATAAGTTTGAAAGTGGCAGAAAAGTTGAAAGGAAACCGTTTGTCCTGGTATGGTTATGTGATGAGGAGGGATGAAACGCATGTTACTAAAAGAATTATGAATACAAATGTGGATGGATTTAGAAGAAAAGGCAGTCAGTGATAGCGTGACGGGGGACAGGACGGTATTGAAGGAGAAAATGTGTTGCTCCGCGTCGACCCCAAGAAACATGAGACAAGGCCAGGAAATTGATGATGAAGAGAAGATATCGCAATATATTTAATTAAAATTCACGCAGAGGACCACTTCTTGTTACGAACGCTTTTGGAGTATTCGAACTGAAATTTCAAATTAGACGATCTATGTTCCATTATTTATACTCATTCTTTATGTTGTGTGCAAAAGCTATGACCGACCCTCGGCGACTTGGCGACCCTCCACGGGATTTAAACGATCGACCGAACGACGGTGTATTTAAATACGTTTCTATAGCCAATAATTAGACATTTTAGACAGTACCGTACAACAAAGAAGAAAGTACAATAAAAAAGAAAGCGGCAATATAAAACCACGCACTTGTGAAATACCGCGAATACCGAGCGTTCCTTATTAAAGGCGTACAATTGCTTAAAGTACGTAACAACTAAAGATCTTAAGGTAATTACCCACTACTAAGGCGGTCCATTCAACCAGGATTACAGGAAATGACTAGTTCACAGTAAATTCCGAGATTCCCACCTAGATGTTGTAAGTGGCTAATGGCCATGCAATTTAACAGCGTTTAATGACATCGAAAAAATGGCGCTTAATAATGCCGCGGTTGTTAAAATGGCCGACAGCGTTTTGCGCGGGAATTTCTTTGGATTATGAAGTTTTTAACTTCTGTTGAGACAAATTAATATCCCTAATAATCTGTTTGATTTTTATTTTATTTTCTACTTTTCAGTTCATTATTTCGTCGGTTCAATTTTGGTGGAGTAGCGAAAAAGGTATAGGTTCGCTTCTCTGTTTACTGTATTTTAACAGAATCGGTGCACAATTGAAAATTCAGTGGGCAAAATTATCAATAAATCCTTTTAGGTGGGTGGATTTTAAAAACCGGCCAAGTGCGAGTCGGACTCGCGCACGAAGGGTTCCGTACCGTTATCGCAAAAAACGGCAAAAAAATCACGTTTGTTGTATGGGAGCCCCACTTAAATATTTATTTTATTCTGTTTTTAGTATTTGTTGTTATAGCGGCAACAGAAATACATCATCTGTGAAAATTTCAACTGTCTAACTATCACGGTTCATGAGATACAGCCTGGTGACAGACAGACAGACAGACGGACAGCGAAGTCTCAGTAATAGGGTCCCGTTTTTACCCTTTGGGTACGGAACCCTAAAAATGAGACTCATTCTTTTTTTGAAATCGGACCTCTCTATAAAAAGTTATGTGTGGTCATACATAAAATAACCGTTGGCGCCTTTACACCAGTAGAAATAATTTTTCTTGAAAAAGAGATGTGTAACTTTTTTTTTGGTGTTTAATAAAATATATTCTAAATAATATTAAAAATGTCAAAATTAGAACCACCATCTTTTTTTATTCGGTTAAAAGAAATTAAACTGAGGTCTACTACAATATCTATATCTCTATATAGGAATAAAGAAACATAAATCCTCTTTATTTTCTCTCACTTCAGACCATTTCTAGTTAATCTGCCTGTCTGCAAATGCGATTCATTGCCGTATTTCACGACATCATTCATCATTAATGTCACTTGTTTTAATAAAACCGTAAACTCTTCGGTACTTGATCGTTTTTGTTCGAAAACCGAGTTGAAACTGAGATTCAAAATAGCCGTCGTAACTCTCACTCCCATATCCAAAACGTCCAGTTTAAATTGACATGCGTCGAATTATGGAACTAAAATTAAATGTACCATATTTATAGTTCTCGCCAAACTTCTTGGCCGCCCTGAAGTTGTTTTTTCGATGCGCAAAACACGGATCAGTGCTGTTTTTGTATGAGATTTACTACTGCGCAGCCATTACAATGGCTAACTTCAGGGCGGGCCAGAAGTTTAGCGAGAACTATGTTTGACACAAATTTGACGTTTGCTGTTACAAATAGCGCCATTTCGAAAGGTCAGGTTATACTGGGTGCCAGCAAGTCTCTTGCTTCTATTTTGCTAATGACAAAGACTTCAGCTCATTAGAACCGTGCGCCATAAATATCTGAAATATTTTAATGCTGTCGTCACTTCAAATGTTACAAGACAAATGTAATAAATATAAGTGTCGTCTCGAATAATTGAATGCATAAAATTAATTCTGAGTCACGGACTCGTACTTTGTGCTGATATCTTGAAATTGTTCATTTATATTAAAGAAAGAAAAAGTAAGAAAACTAGTTTATTTGGCACACACAGATACACGCAATATAGGTACAAATAAAAGGGAACTTAATTTTAAAACAATTACATACATAGCATGCCCCGCGGCTGCGCCAAAAAGGTCCAGTTCAGCAAAATGCCAGACAACTGGGAGTTGCCTGACGCTGGTTTAAGATATGGATATTAAGATTGATGTCCTGAAAAACTTTGATTTTCACGGTTTGATTGACAGATTAGCTATGCAAGTAAAGTCAACAACACAACAATTAAGGTGTAGGAAATTATTGTAGAAAATTAATAAATTTATATTTTTTAATTATTATTAGGCACTGATCGGAGTCTAGAAGCGTATGTTGGACTGCAGTGATACGTACTTACGTATATTTCACACATATTTTAAATTTAAGACCACCATGCTGAGCCAGGACATCAAATCAATAAAGTTAACGTGCAATAAAAATGTACACTATTCCGTTGTAGACGTTGTAGTCCACTTTATTATACAATTTCTATATTCGTATACAATAAAAGCATGTTTGATTTAATCATAATGTTATTCGAAATTCAAATCACACGGATCGCAAATTCCGGCCATTATTCTATTTTTCCAAGTAGCTTTTTTTTAATGGCAACACTTTAACAGGCAACAGGTGGCAAGTTGTTTATGCATCCTGATCCTAGCACGCTCCTGTGAGAAAATTCTTGCAAGGCCTCCACACGTCCTTAGAATAAAATTATTAAATGAAAGATTCGCTCGACTGATGCAAAGATATGAGCAAAGATTTTTATCATAAAAGTTATGCTGTGACCGTTATTATTCTAAGGCTGTAACCAGTGTAAGACGATTTTAATAAAATGTAAAATTTACAAAGCCTTGGCCTAATTTTAGCGGCAAATAAAACTATATTTTTAGTTTTGCAAAGCCCGTCTGATTGATTGTGCTAGGTACAGCTAAGGAGTAAAATTCCCTGCCGGGGTGTGTACCTGGGATCTTGAAGTCAACAGTGAAAGGTAACTTCTAAGCAATAGCGCTTTACCGTCGACAACAACATCGCTTAGGTAGTACTATCTGGTAAGATAGTGGTAAACCGCGAGCCTATCTATTAGTAAAAAAACCGGCCAAGTGCGAGTCGTACTCGCACACATAGGGTTCCGTACCACTATCGCTAAGAAACGGGTAAAAAATCACGTTTGTTGTATGGGAGCCCCACTTTAATATTTATTTTATTATATTTTATGTATTTGTTGTTATAGCGGCAACAGAAATACATCATCTGTGATAATTTTAACTGTCTAGCTATCACGGTTCATGAGATGCAGCCTGAAGACAGACAGACAGACGGACCGCGGGGTTTTAGTAAAAAGGTCCCGTTTTTACCATTTGGGTACGGAACCCTAAAGAAACTTCTTTGGTCGCATTGCATTATTCGCTTCGCAAAGTAAGTTCTTATATGACACTTTTTCTTGCTGTCTCAATATGGAATAGTCTACCTCCACCATCACCATGATTTCCCATTCTGAAAATATTTTGGTAAGTAGATATCTACTATTGACAAAGATGGCTGAAATTGTCAATACGAAATCGGATTTTTAAAATGCGTACCTAAAATAAATACAGCATGCTTTTGCAAAAAGCGACTAATTGTAAATTAGACAATGGTTAATAGTTAGAGCTCTTGTCCGCACGGTTAACAAGGCCTTCCTCATCGGGTAAAGCATCTGTACCAAATGTACGGCGATGCGCCATCGGTACATGGTGGATATCCCACCCATACGCACAAAACGTTTTCGAAATATTAACTTTAAAACTTTCGCATTTCTATTGAAAAACAAAATAACACAAAAAAAAACAAAACTAAATCATCACGTTAAATTCCCGTGATATATTGTTTTCCGATTTCGAAATACTTTCATTATGCGTACAGCTAAGGAGTGGAATTCCCTGCCGGAGTCTGTGTTTCCCGATAGCTACAATCTCGGGGTCTTTAAGTCAAGAGTGAATAGGTTACTTCTAGGCAAGCGTGCTACAGCTTCGACCACATCATCACTTACCATCAGGTGAGATAGTGGTCAAGCGCAATCCTATCGACAATAAAAAAGCGATTCAGTTTGGCAGGCACCTGAGTCGTTTCGGTGCAGATTCTTTACTGAGCGCAGCACATCCGTACAGTACAGATTCGGAAGAGAAACGAAAACGCACCAACCCGCTAAGGAAGACGCCCAAGGTCGTCGCCAAGGGGGGGCAGGGGGGGGGCAGCTGCCCCCCCCTAGAGATTCTAAAAAAGTTGCCAAATGTAAAGCAACCACAGTCCTAAGTCTTTGACTTGACTTACTTGATTGATCATTCCCGTTACCCGTACATCGCGAATGAATATATATAAACCAAACCCAACAGATCGAACCGTTGTTGATATCCTAAAATAGGCAAAAACCTTCTTTCCCGACACGGAAAAGTGTTGAAAATTTTGATCGCTCTTCCGTGCACAACGTGTACGGTAGAGTTGCGTAGCTTTACATGTTGGACTCTGAATAGTGCTCGCCAAACTTCTGGGCCGCCCTGAAGTTGGCTTTCCGATGCGCAAGGCACGGATCGGTACTGTTTTTGTATGATTTACAACTGCGCAGACATTGCAGCCAACTTCGGGACGGCCAAGAAGTTTGGCGAGAACTATACCGATATTATTACAATCGCTGTAGATGTAAGGCTCGTACTACAAGTGAAAAGCTTCATGTGCTCTCGATTTTACCTACAATTCATACTTTTCTCATTTTCCATATCAACTTGCCCCCCCCTAGGCCATCGGCTGGCGACGCCCTTGAAGACGCCTAAGGCAAGAGCGGATGCGATGGTGAACACGGAACGCAACTAAGTGACCAGTTAGTCACACACACAACACAGTGCACCGCGTGGGTTAGAGTCTACTAAACAGACGGGCTGCATTTAAACTGCATGCCAGCTTCAAACTTGCAGTTAGGGTACAGTTACTGTGCAGTTGACTTACATAAAACTTCTAAACAACCGCATTGAAACTGCTAACCGATTTTGCAGTCCACTCAAATGCAAATGGGGCTGCATTTGCATTTGAGTGGACTGCAAAATCTATTTTTGTTTAGACTTTAGAGCCCGCCTGT
The DNA here is from genome assembly GCA_945859665.1 of Anorthoa munda. Lineage (NCBI taxonomy): Eukaryota > Metazoa > Arthropoda > Insecta > Lepidoptera > Noctuidae > Anorthoa > Anorthoa munda. The sequence goes on along the minus strand of OX243916.1, from coordinate 5,339,112 downwards.
ATGGTCGATGGAGCCCGCACATCAAATACCGCAAAAAAAAAACTCTCCTTCACCGCCACCTGTTGGTAACAACAAAAACTAATCCATCAATTATCATCGCCATCTATGGACAAAATCATTTTATTGTACAGTTTATTGAAAAATACAAAAGAAAAATGTAAATGGTATATTATATTTTACTCATGAAGTCATGAAGAAACTACCTCGGATTTCTACTTTGTTTTTTTTTAATCAAATTTTTGCAGAAAGGCTTCCTAACCCTACTCTGACGGCAACCCAGTCCGTCATTGACAGTTGTTCACTCACTGACATTGACATGTTTGACAGTTCATCGACCGTCGGATCGAGTTGGAATTGAACAAAAGAATTTTATCGTAGAAAACTTGAAATTAGTAGCCCAATCGACATTATTAAGGTAAAGTTATTTAGTAAACCGGTTATACTAAGCACGTTGCGCAATATCGTGTAATTTAACAGTCTTAGTTAATTGTAGTGACGATATAATTGGTATATACTGAACCGCTGTCACTTCTCATCAATTTATCAATTGTGGATAAAAATCACAGTGAAGTGAATCACAACAGGAGTCTATTTTTTCATTTCCTGCATCGCAATAAGTGGTAAATAGTCTAAATTTTATATATAGATGTGAATATTTCGTGAGATTGGAAGTATAGAGTGACATTTTGTAGTACTTACTACGAAAAAGTGAATTGTTCTAGTTTATTTTTCTTATTTTGGTTGGTAAGTGTGCCATTTATTTACCTAAAAACTTGCAATATAATCCTAATACCAAGATTCTAACTCATATAGTATTATCTCAGACCTGATTATCTCTATCTATAAATAATCCACTTCCCTGTTTTTCAAACTTAAAAATAAAGAAAAGATAACATTGAATAAGGATTGAGTCATTGTTTGCAAAACAAACAAAGAATATCTTTTTTTGCAAAAACTGGCACAGTCATGCCATGTTTCTGGCCAATTTCAATTTATGTTCAAAACTATTGGTTTCCACTCATACAAAATATATACTCTACAAAATGATCTCATATCCAATTTGTTTTTTTTTTTATCAAACCATAAAAGTGCAGAGGGAAAATATATCACTTCATTTTCAGTCTGATAACCGTACCAACAAAAAGGTACCTACTAACATCAAATGTGATAGGTACCAATTTCAAATGCAACCCTTTCCAATTCAATTTTGAATCAATATTTATAAGTATAGTCAGTGGCAAAAGTCAATTAACACTTCAGTTTTGTCAATCATGATTTATAGAGTGAAATGTTTAATTGAAATCAGAAAATACATAAAATTTTAAGAATATTAAAGCCTGGACTCCACCAAAGCGGAGATGTGCGGAAAGTCTAGCTGAGCAGAGATGAGATGTGTGAATAACGAAATTCTATTGGTTGTTCACACATCTCGTCTCCGCTCAGCTGGACTTCTCTGCACATCTCTGCTTTGGTGGAGTCTGGGCCTTACTATTAGCTGTTACACACATATAATAATATCTCGCCAAATATACAGGGCCTAAAGTAGGCCCTATATATTCTTTGCCTAACCATTAGGGGTAGACATTTGCCCAGCTGTGGGACAATATCATCATCAACCTTGTAATGTTCCCACAGCTGGGACACAGGTTTTCTCTCTTTGAGAGAGAATGGGCCTTAATCCACCATGTAATGTGTCCGCCTGGGTTCGAACCCACAACCTACAACACGTATGTTGGGGCTGTTATCACTGGCCACCACTGTTCTCAATAAAAGTCAATAAAAAATATGAAAACCCATTAGGCAGAGCCGTACCTTTACACACATTAAAATGGGATAGATGGACCCCTTTGACGCACTTAGTCTCCTTTTGGTCCTTTGTGCGTGCAGGCCTCCTCTCTGTGAGAGGGGACGGGCCGTAATCCTCCATGCGGGCCCAGTGCGGGTTGGTGGATGTCACATGGTTTCCAATGTTTGGTTCTAAGACTTGCCGGTTTCCACATGATATTTTCCTTCACCGTTTTGAGATCAGTGGTGATGAAATAATTTACACAAAGTAAAGCGCCTGTGAGGGTTCGAACCCAAGACCTACAACTTGTAAGTCGCAGCCATTATCTCTGGGCCACCACTGTTTCCCCTTTACGCACATATTTCGCCCGATATGTTCAAGTCTCATAAATACAATAAGGGTTCGACTGGTGGAAAATGCGCTGCCTCTGTATGTTTATGAGCAAGAAGAATTACCTAAATAAATAATAGGTATTGTAAAAAATAGTAAAAAGCACATTATCAAATTATTTTAATAATTTGTTGAAAATTAAAACAGATTGAAATGATGTGCATAAAGCAGTATTAATCAATTTTGCCGCTGACTATCTCACATGAAAATTCACGACACGAGAGTTTGTTCTCTCATTCTCTCAAATTGAAAAATAAATTGTTATGCTTTCCTATCTTTAGTAAATATTTATTGAAACATGTCTGACTTCAACGTCATAAATATTTTTTAAGTGAATGAAACTGATAGGAGGTGTCTTTAGTAAGGGTATGAATGTTATTAAGTTTTTTTGTTATTTTATGTCATAATGCTGGTCAAAAGTTATTTTGAAATTGGTTTTCATGGTGTGGGCAGGTGAATTAAGAAAATTTCATGTGGTTAGTTTTGAATATGAACGAGGTGAGTGGATGGCTATTAAGTAGTAGTGGAACTCCCTTTTTCACACTTAGACTCCCATTTGGTCTGTTTTGTGCTGTTGGTGGGAGTTCTGGCTAACATAGCTAGCTCCTCCCAAAAGTATAGAATAGAATATACTTTACTGTACAACAAAATAGATTCTTCTTTCTTTTCTTTATTTTTTTATTTTTTAAGAAAACTAGGAATTTCTCCCTCTTTGCCCCCAACAACTTGCAACTAATGAAGTTACTGAAGATAACAGAAACCTTTAGTGACGCCATCAGGATGGACTTTGATGTGGACAAATGTGCAGTCATGCATGTAAAGCGAGGGGTGATTATGGAATCCGTGGGAATACAACTCTCGGATTTCATACACCTTAGATCCCTTTCCTCAACCGAAACATACAAGTATTTCGGTATGTCGGCAGCACTAGGCATCAATGTTACTGACGTGAAACAGTCGTTGAGGGAACGTTTCTTTGGCCGCCTGAAAAAAGTACTAAATAGTCTTTTATCAGGAGGGAACAGGTCCGCGCCTTCAACGGCTGGGTCAACTTAATGTACTCTTTCGGCATTCCCAAATGGACTCGGACAGAACTTGACGCCCTGGACAGGAGAGTCCGCACATTGCTTACCGCAAATCGTATGCATCACCCACGGTCATCGGTTATGAGACTGTATATCCCTCGGCAGTGCGGGGGTCGTGGCTTTTTAAATGCTAAGACCCTGCACAACCGCGAGGTATGCAGTTTTAGGGAATATTTCCAGGCCGCTGACGTGGGTATGCATCGAGATGTGGTAGCGGTGGACAAGGGCCTTACCCTGCTCTCCTTGGCTAACGAGAACTGGCGCAAACCTATAGTATTAGATACTATTGACCGCAGGAAGGTATGGCAGAGCAAGGAGCTTCACGGACGCTTCTGCCGGGTCCTACATGGGCCTGATGTAGATCGTTTAGCACCCGTGGCCTGGCTGCGATTTGGTGACCTTTTCGGGGAAACCGAAGGTTTTGTCATTGCGATTACGGACGAAGTTATGATGACGAACAACTACCGGAAATACATTGTGAAAGACGGCACGGTCGGGGGAATCCATCCGTCAAATTATATCTCCGGTTGTTCTAGTCTAGCTAACGGAGATTATTTGCATAGACACAATCTTTTAGCCAGGATTATCCATCAGCAACTTGATCTGAAATACAATCTTGTGGAATCGGAAGTGCCTTACTATAAGTATGAGCCCGACCCACTTCTCGAAAATAGCAATGTCACGTTGTATTGGGATCGGTCTATCATCACTGACAGGACTTGTTGCCAATAAGCCTGACATAGTGGTGAAAGACCGACTAAAGCGTGGCGCAATGATTGTTGATATAGCGGTTCCCCATGACGAGAACCTCGTGAAGGCTGAGAGAGATAAGAAAAGTAAGTATCTTGATCTTGCTCGCGAGTCGACATGTGGGATGTGAATACAGCGATCATTGTGCCGATAGTCGTTACGGCCAATGGCATAATAGCCAGTGCCTCGACGAATATCTGAGGAGGCTCTCGTTGGGCAGCTGGATCAAGCGCTTGATCCAGAAAGCGGTACTCCTGGATACAGCGGTTCCTCTCTCAGGAGCTCTGACCACCGGTAGCTTGGACCATGTTCTCGATACCGGTGGGCTACTATTTTTTTATATTTTTAAATGTTTTTTCTTTTTTGTATGTGTTTTATAAAAAATATTTAAAAATGTAATTAATAAGAAAATAGTTAAATAATGGAAATAATAATGCAAAATAAAATATAATATTTAGTTATTAGCAACAAATACATACAGTGTTTTTGCTGATTAGTATCAGATGCATATCGACCTACCTAAAGTTGTTATGGTAGATAGTTACCAAACTGGCATAACAAACAATGACAGGATAAATTAATATACTATCCTACAGTCCTTAAATAATTTTATAAATGCGAAATTTTGATACAATTATGGATGGATGTAATAACTCTTTCACGCAAAAAATACTTTTATTTTTTATTATTGATAGGTTCGCGCTTGACCACTATCTCACCTGATGGTAAGTGATGATGTGGACATATTTGAATGAAATTTGGCACACAGTTAATTTATAACCTAGATTAACATTATACATAAAGAATACTTTTTATCTGGGTGGTAGGTTTAGTTATTTGGGATAATATTCGACTGTTACGCCTTTCTGCTGGCAAATGCCAGTGTTTTAAATAATTCATCTACAGAGTCAATTAAATACGTATTTTTTTTTTTTTTAAACAGTTACAACAGAAAGTTAGTCCCTAATTATTGCTACATTTAATTGACATTAGACTTTATATCATTTAAAGCCACAATATGAATAAGTTTTCACCCAAAGAAAATACGTATGGACTGTGGGAGTGATATGAGAGAAAAGTCTGTGATAGCGTGGCGGAGGATAGTAGCAGTACCTTATGGAAGAAGAAAACCCAAAGACCCCAAGTATAATACTCACAACGGATCTTTGTGTCTCTGAACTGGCTGCAAGATCCTGCGTAGTAGCAATTTTTGTTTCAATGTTAAAGGTGAAGATAGCATTGTATAACTGTCTCTTTCACTCGCTTACGTTTGTCGCATCGTCCTATCTTGCTTACTCTATGCAGTATACTCGATGACAAACTGTTTCTTGCGCAATGGTTGGCAGTGCTAACTTCAGAGACACAAAGATCCGCTGTGACTATTATAACATGGGACAAGGGCAGGAAGATGATGATGATGAGAAAGGATAATGGCAGAAGCCCATACATTGTTTTAGCTGAGATTAAATTCCTACGACTCTAAATGAAAAATATCTGGTTTAATTTAGGGTCATGTTCTGAATAAGTTTGTGCAAGAATTTTTGTTCAAGAATGCAGAGAATAATAGATATTTAGTCATGAACTTTTGTAGGTTATGTCTGGGTTATTATAAATAATGTGTTTAATAGGAATATTATTCCATTTTATGGAGGTAAAAGGGCAATATCGCATTAGTATTTCCCTTTCCTAGTTATTTCAGCATCAAATGTAAAATATACTCTTTGGAAAGAGTATATTTATTTATTTAACCGACTTTGACGTATATCAAAAGGTCATCGTCAACAACCAAGCTATATTTTTTTAAACTTGGATACTAGTATATCATTAATGAAAGTAAGTAATTCATATATTTCTACTACACTGCAGTATTCTTACCTACCTGCAAGGACACCTATAGTTAGACATAACTGTATTGTTAATGCATTTACTCCGTTTTATTATAATAACAAATACAATAATGATATACTTACTACAGTCACTACTTGTCACTTGGCAGAATAAGTGTAAAATGGCAACACTAAGCTAATGATAGTGAACGAAAAAATCTAATAACTTACATTTATAATGTCTTTTTCTATCCGTTATGAACCAGTTAACGTTATACTTTGAAAAAACGTTGTCAATTAATGGAATTTGTTTAGTATTTTACTCACTTTCATACGCTCAAATTTAAGTCAGCTAAGATTTCGCCATTGTTCTTTAGTCCTTAATTATTGCTATATTTATTTTGGTATAGACTTTAAATAATTTGAAGCCACAATTTGAATAAGCTTTTACATTATTTATATGGTTGCTACCCAAACCCTTGGGAAACAATTATGTATAACACGTGATGTGTCACAAAATGAGGCAATAGACATTGGAATGTGGTCACTATCTGTGCTATAGAAACTCTTACATAACTTTTATCTTGTCCTTCACCCTTGTTATTAATTCATTCTATCAACTCCTCATTTATGTTTTTATTATGTAAATATTATGCAAATAAAATTTAATTCTCATAACATTTTTCTCAATACCTAGATTCCGTAGATATTTAGCAACAATACATATTGTTTTTAATTATTTAGTATATGTGGAACATGGGCACATTGCTCGCAGAACGGATGGCCGATGGGGCAGAAAGGTTCTGGAGTGGCAACCGCGAACCGGAAGTCGTTGCGTTGGAAGGCCTCCCACCAGGTGGACCGATGACCTGGTGAAGGTTGCGGGAATCCGCTGGTTGCAAGACGCACGGGACCGGTCAATGTGGCGACGCTTGGGGGAGGCCTATGTCCAGCAGTGGACGTCTTTCGGCTGATATGATGATGATGATGATGTGGAACATTAGTACTTCGAATAATTTATTTTTAATACTGATAAATAATATTGTAGGTTTGTGGGTCGTCTTACTTGAGAAAATATTTCCATACCATACAAACTTCCACCCCCTTAAGAATGATTTCCGGGATAAAATCTATCCTATGTCCTTCCCACAGTCTCAAACTACCTACATAACAAATTTCATTAAAATCGGTTCAACGGTTTAAGCGTGATAAGGTAACAGACAGACAGACAGAGTTACTTTCGCATTTATAATATACTAGCTTCGCCAGCGGCTTCGCCTGCGTGAATGTCGAATATGATCCCATGGGAACATTTTCCAGGGATAAAATGTATCCTATGTGCTATTCCAGGCTGCAATCTAACTCTGTGCCAAGTTTCATGTAGATCCGTCCAGCCGTTTGAGCGTGAAGAAGTAACAAACATACACACTCACAGAGTTTCGCCTTTATAATATTAGTGTGAAGTGTGATTAGTATGCAAATGTTTTGTAATTTTAAACTAGATGAGGCTGCTTTTTAGCTGACTATTGCTTTTAAAATTCAAATCATCACCATAAGGTTAATACTTTGTTTTGTCAATTACCTTAATCATTACTTTTATACTTATACAGTTAATGTATTCCTGAAATAGCCAATACAGAGGCCTGTGGGTTTCCTAGAGGCAGCTTAATTAACTCTTATACCAGAGATGGCCACATCCTCACAAGAAAAAGAAAGAAGATTACTTTTAAGGGTTTCGATCGTCCTCTACACAGAATAGATAAAAGCGGTGTCCTCTACTTTTTTTAGGGTTCCGTACCCAAAGGCTAAAAACGAGACCCTATTACTAAGACTTCACTGTCCGCCTGTCTGTCTTTCACCAGGCTGTAGCTCATGAACCGTGATAGCTAGACATTAAAAAAAAATCACAGATGATGTATTTCTGTTGTTGCTATAACAACAAATAATAAAACAGAATAAGAAAAAAAAAACACGTTTGTTTTAGGGAGCCCTAAGTGTGATTTTTTTGTATTCCTAGTGATTTTTGTGCCATTTTTGCGATAATGGTACGGAACCTTTCGTGCGCGAGTCCGACTCGCACTTGGCCGGTTTTTCCTTAATATCTACCTAATATATTTCAATAACACAGCATTTAGATTTTAGGTGTTTCCATTATTATAGTTTCCTCTTCCATTGCATTTATATTTGTTTTAATTCCTGTCCAAATACGAAATACAGTACCTACCTACCTCGCCCGTTTATCGGCACTTTATGTGTTTCTCTTCACTAAGTTTGTATTAGAAGTAGTATAATTTAAAAAAAAAATGCCGTTGTGATTACATTCAAGGATTGAATTTCTGGATCTTTTTTTAGGGTTCCGTACCCAAAGGGTAAAAACGGGACCCTATTACTGAGACTTCGCGGTCCGTCTGTCTGTCTGTCCGTCTGTCACCAGGATGTATCTTATGAACCGTGATAGCTAGACAGTTGAAATTTTCACAGATGATGTATTTCTGTTGCCGCTATAACAACAAATACTAAAAACAGTATAAAATAAATATTTAAGGGGGGCTCCCAAACAACAAACGTGATATTTTTGCCATTATTTCTCGATATTAATAACGGCAACAGGTAGACGCTTGAAATATTCACAGAATGTATATTTACTTCAAAAATAATAATTATCAAAATAAATTAATGGGGGCTCCCATACAACTAACTTGATTTTTTGGCCGTTTTTTGTTCGATATTAATAACGGCAACAGGTAGACGCTTGAAATATTCACAGAATGTTTAGTTGTATATTCACTTCAAAAACTAATAATTATTAAATTAAAATAAATTAAGGGGGGCTCCCATACAACAACAAACCTGTTTTTTTTGCAGTGTTATTGCAAAATAATGGTACGGAACCCTTCGTGTGCGAGTCCGACTCGCACTTTGCCGGTTTTTCTTACTCTGTGTAATTTATTTCATCACCACTGCTCTCAAAACGGTGAAGGTAAAAATTCGTGAGGAAACCGGCATGTACTCCAACAAAATAGTCGAAGATGACATCTACCAACCCGCACTGGGTCCGCCTCGTAGATTATGGTCCATTCCCTTTCACAGGACGCTTGTGTCTCAAGGTTGATTAAGCTATATGTATTTTTTTTGCCCCACACTAGGAATTTCTTACTGTATCGTGGGTGCGTTTACAAACATATTAATTCACATACACAACATCCAGAGCCGGAACAACTATCTGTAGGTCATACAAATATTTTTTCTGTGCGGGAATCGAAACCGCGACACCCCGCGAACCTCGGCAACGGCTCCATCGATATTCATGAAATTTAGTATGCCCTGCGGTGTCGGGGGCGATAAATCGATCTAGCTAGATTTCATTGATAGAAAAATTTGTTTTCTCTATTTTCACCCGAACAGAGCTCGGTCGCCCAGGTACTTTAATATTATCAGTGTGATAAGTTTGAAATCGCGCATTGAGAAGCTAGTATTTTTTATTCCTCATCTTACAATCACTCGGACGACTACACAAGCAGATAAGATGAAGTATTTTTGGCTTTCAAAGCCAGTAAACCAACAAAAAAATTTTTCTTTACAGCACAAAAAATGGCGGAACGAGAACAAATCGCCGGTGGTTTCAGCAGGGACTACGGAGCTACTGCAGCCGTCCCCAACGTCGGCTTCGCGGACTTCAGCCCCACAGAACTGTACAATTTGAGCGAGGGCATTGCGGACAATGTAAACACCATCAACAGCGGCCTGAAGTCGCTGGAGAAAATGATGAAGCAGATCGGGGGGCCTAATGATAGTGTGCAGTTGAGGGAGAAGATGTAAGTATGACAATACCTCTTAAGGTCCAGTTTTTTGCATTCAGTCTGATGGTAAGTGATAGATGAATCGAGCGAAGATGCCTTTTCATTTTTCCTTTGAAGGCTCACGGGCCGTAGGTGTAGGGAACACAGGCTTAATAGCCACGAGCCTCGACCAACACCGTAGGAGGCTCTCGTTAGGCGGCTGGGTCAAGGGCCTGATCCAGAAAGCAGGACTGCTGGACACGGCTCATATTGTTAGGAGGTTCCTCTCTGGAGCCCTGACCGCCGGTAGCTTGGAACCTATTCCCGATACCGGTGGGCCTCTATTTTTTATATTTTCAAACGTTGATGATTTAATATTACAATGATTTATCAATAATTAAGAATTAAGTTACAAATTAACATTCAAGTCATGTTTTAAAACTAAGTTCCAAATTAAATGAGTTGTTTAGAATTAAAACCAAAACAAAACTACATGGCAGACAAGCACTTAGTATAGTACTAGCCAGTATTGTGCGGAAGATACCCTACAGTTCGTCTGGTAGCCCAGTAGTTAATGGGAGATGGTGGCATTATGTCGGTGCACACCACTGAGGTTTGATGACGAGCTTAATAACTTAGCTGCAGCAGACTAGATCCAGAAAACAGAGGATCATGTGTTGTGACGCAGTTTGAGAGAAGACTATATCCAGCAGTGAATTGCAATATGCTGGCCGGGTTTCTCCCCGCTAAATTTTCGCAGAATTAATCTGACAAATTGTGAAGCACGCGTTATCTGCAGTGATTGGTTGGATGAATTTTCAGCAGCCAATCACAGCAGATAACTGGCGATTATTCGTCAATTTTCAATCTTCAATTTTAAAGTTTTCTAGTCTCATAAAATAACTAACATGAATCAGAACTAGAGTTGCAATAATTGTAATCGTTTCGTGGAATAAATTACACGTCGCATTTGAAAACGCCCATAGTCTATTAAGCATGAAGACTCATTGTATTGAAGGGAACCGACATGTAGCGACATCTATATCCACAAACGAACTACAAAAAAGATCTTGCGTCACACAGATCCTACATAGCGCTATCAAAGTTCTCCGCGCGATCCAAACATAATATATATACAACAACGATCGGGCAGTTGGCCGGATAAGACAGATCCTCCCTTTTCAATTGAGGTTGCTTTACACCCTCTTCCGCATGCATCTATAGACATTGTAAAATCTTTTAATTTGTCCTTTCCAGCCACAACACCCAGCAAACAGTAAACGGCTCAGTATCGGCGACGGCACGCGACATCCAACGGTTAGGCGTGGTCGTGCGGCGAGGTGATAAACCTCAGAAGCTGCAGGTGGAACGGCTCACTCAGGCCTTCAGAGATGCCTTGGCTAAATATTCCTCAGTGCAGAAGGTAAACAATCTAATCTTATAATTACCAACTTTATATTACCACGGGATCCCGGTGCTAACAAAGAAAATTTGGCTCAAATAAATGTCACTAGATGGCGCGATATGCAACGAAAATGTGTGTAAAACTAAAATTTTCTAGAATTGATCATAAATATTGTATGTTCTTTTTTAATCAACTCAATTCACATCAACATCAAATTAATTCACATTTAAAAAAATATTTGAACGGGTCAGTTAAAATGTATTCCAATAGATGGCGTGGTTTTAAATTTCTGTGGCATGCCGCTCGATTTTAAAATTTGTAATGTAACACATTTTGGTACAATAAAACTGTAATAACATGTATTTAAAGAAAAAAATAGTCACGAACCGAGAAAACCCTTTTACTTGCAAGCGCTGCTAACACCATCTACAGCCGTAGGACGGCACCGAACGCGATCGAAGTAAATCAGACGAAAATCGCTAATTACGTCGGCACGGTTTCTTTGTATGGGATGAGGCATCTGTATGCTAGTATTATATTATCTGTGATACTACCTTGCTTTTCATCCATTATCCATTTTTCAAACAATTCCTGGGATCCGATTAAGCTGAATCTTGGTGTACTTACTTATGTAACTTGGGAAACATTGAAATAATATGGTACTATGGAGCTGGTGTCATGATGGAGCCGGAAGCTGGCCATAGCAACTCCTCAACCAGACATGACAGGACCATCGTGTTTGGGCTCATTGGATGTGTTTTGATAAGTGATTTTATATTTAGTACCTTCGAGTTCAAAAAGCTTGTTAAAAAAAAACCCTTGTCCTAGTCGACGGCACGAACTATTTTGTGCGCGGGGTTAAAATGCATGCTATCTTATCCGACAACACGTGCGAAAGAGATAGATGCTGTGATGAGGAGCAAAAAGCTAGTTCGCGTACGAATTAGCACTTTTGCAAATTTGTAGCAGATGATGATTTAGTACGAAAACAAGCGCGAAATTTCATAAACAGTCCTTTGGGAGTATGGATATCATGAAAAAACTACTTAATGTATATTTTCAAAATAAAATTATTTGGATTGTTGAACTACTAATTTATCCCTGTATGGTGACTGTTTTGCAGTTTTCCTTCTTCCTATGGTATTTATTTCCGCCCAAAGATGCGTTAAAATTAGTGTTGAAATATGGCACTTTCGACGCTCATAACTTTCAAATAATTTTTGTTTCCATACAGTGCTAGATAATGACGAGACAATTTTTTTTTTTTTTTACCTTAAATGTTCAAACAGTGCAGTATTCGCCAGACTACGTTTGTATGGAAGAATGATCGACTAGAGCAACCTTAATACTTATCTTTACGTTTATATTGTCCACCTCCATCTCCCTTAAAAACAAACAAAATACTTTTTTCAAGAAGAACAGAGCTGTATTACGTCTGAATTATTTATGCCATGCTGGCATTACTTTGTACCTTTGTTCGTGAAGCTTAAACAGGTAAATAAATCACATTATAATGTGATCTCTGTAGGTAGAATCTAGTGTTGTGTACAATTGATTATATGCTTATAAATCTACAAAAAATAACTTTATTTTTCGAAGTCGGTGACCATAACGAAAAAAATTGGTACCTACCAAAGACACCGACTTCGAAAAATAAAGTTATTTTTCACTTCGTACCTAGTGTTTTAGTTGGAAGTCGGTAGTATTTTTTTGGATTTTTTATATTTCTTTTTTCTCTTTTAGTTGTACCTAATAGGCAACTTGCCTTTAGGGTACTTATAATGCCAGAATAGATTACCCGAATATCATGAAACTTGAATATGACCGGTGAAATAATAGTGTATCAAGGTGACTGTACACATCTGCGTACCCCTTTAGAGCGTACTAGCGTGATGTTATGTTTTGAAATGGTATAAACAATAAACAGACATGGCGTTATTTATTGAAGAGTTCTGTTGTATATCTCCGAAGATCTTCATCAGACCTTCATTAAATTAAAATATGACCAATTTCGGGACATACTCTATCAATTTTCAAAGTCGATCCTCAATTGACGGAGAAATCGGTGATAATAATTTTAAAAAAAATATGAATTCAAACATAGAACCTCCTCCTATTTGGAAAGTCGGTTAAAAATATTGTTTCAGACTTCAATTAATCACACTTTATTGCAATAGCGTATCGCTTTTCAATCGAAACTGAGCCACGACGAATCCGCTCTTTGTATAGCACGGAAGATATTTCTAGAACGTACCATACTGTTACTAGATAATTCGAGAATCTTGCAGAATAATTGACTTTCGAACTCATTGTTCCCGAAGCGACCAGAATGTTTGGCTCGAACATTCTGGAAAATTCTATTCGACACGAGCTTTCGAGAAGACTAGTTCCGCTATTCGATACAAGATGGCGTTGCCCTATCTTGTAACAATATGATTAATTTATATTAATATTTCAATAATGCAATAATATGTACTCTAATATTATATCAATATAAAATTTAATAACAACATTTTTTTTTAAGTTTCCGCTTGTCAATTAATTTATCCTCGACCACCACCATTTTACAGCAAGTATCAGAGAAGATGGCTGCGCATATGCCGAGGCCGCCGCGCGTTCGTAACGACCCTCAAATGATGGAACAACAGGCCATCGCTGATGATGAAGAAGCCACGTTGATAGCCAACCAGCAGGCACAGGTACTATGAATATTCAGCCGTAAATACGACATGAATTGTCTTTTAGAAATACACCCTTATTAAAAATCTTGACCGCAGATTCTATATCCAAATTCTCTATAGAAAATTTGTAAAGGCAGATTCTTAAGTCAATTTCTCTGTAGAAAATTTGAATTTGGAATCTGCTAAACAATATCGAGATTTTTATAAATAAACTCCATAATAGTACAGTACAACTATTTTCTTAATATCCCTCGGCAATCATCGCATTTCCGAATACAAACGAATGCTAACTTCCTTGTCCATCAGTTATTAGATTTATCGTTCATAAAAATTTGAATTCAGAACTAAGTACTTTATTGTTGTTTTGATTTCCGTGTGATCTATATAGAGCTGTATTTTTTTCCTTTCCTCCCATTTTTAAAATAAGTTACATTAAGTTAAAAGAGTATTAAGAACTCTATACTTTACTATACTTCCAAGTTGATTGAGAGCGTCCGGCCTGCACAAAGTGCAAAGCGCAACTGATAGAAATCCGATGAATGACAAAACACGAAGTTTGTCGAGGGACATTAAGAAAATAGTTGTACTGTATACGGGTTTGAGTAACAGGGTCATCGCCCTCAAAGCCGATGTGACTGCCAATGTGATACTGATATTCTTTTCTAATTAATTTCGTTGTGTTATCCATGTCACTTGAATCCTTTCTTGAGAACACGTAGAGCTTCACTGACTCGCCGCTTGTTGGTCGCCACTGTTGATTCTGGATTTCAGAAGTTGCAGTGGTTGGGAATAATGTGGCTGGCCTGACCCAAATAAAAAACTAGCCAAGTGCGAGTCGAACTCGCGCACGAAGGGTTCCGTACCATTATCGCAAAAAACGGCAAAAAAACACGTTTGTTGTATGGGAGCCCTACTTAAATATTTATTTTATTCTGGTTTTAGTATTTGTTGTTATAGCGGCAACTGAAATACATCATCTGTGAAAATTTCAACTGTGTAGCTATCACGGTTCATGAGATACAGCCTGGTGAAAGACAGACAGACAGACAGACAGATGGACCGCGAAGTCTCAGTAATAGGGTCCCGTTTTTATCCTTTGGGTACTGAACCCTAAAAAGGACGGCAACATCTTACCATCAAGTGATCCTGGTTTACCAACCTATCTATATATAGAACTACATTCTATATATAGGAAGTATTGTAGAAAAATGTGTATACTTCGGTACCATCTGGCCTCTTATAAGAAATACAGTACAACTATTTTCTTAATGTCCCTCGGCAATCATCGCATTTCCGAATACAAACAAATGCTAATTTCCATGTCCATCAATTATTAGATTTATCGTGTATAATACTTTGAATTCAGAACTAAGTACTTTATTGATGTTTTGTTTTCCGTGTGATCTGTATAGAGCTGTAAAACTATTTGCCTTTAGCAGCTTTCCTCCCAATTTAAAAATAAATTACATTATCTTAAAAGAGTATTAACAACTTTATGTACTTCCAAGTTGATTGCGAGCGTCCGGTCTGCACCAAGTGCAAACTCAAAGGCCGACTGATAGAAATCCGACGACAGACGAAACACGAAGTTTACCGAGGGACATTAAGATAATAGTTGTACTGCTTACTTATTTATTTATTTATTTATGTACACACAAAACACTTAACAGAGAAAAGAAATAATACATATAGAAGAGCACAAAGGTACTGGTACTTACTTACCTATTGCTCTCTGTTGTCTTTCAGGCGCGTCTAGTACAATTCGAGACGAGCATGCTGCTTGAGAAAGAAGCCTACATCAACAAAATCGAAGCAGACGTCTTAGATGTGAACCAAATTATACAGGAGTTGGCTGATATGGTGAACCAACAAGCTCAATCTGTTGGTAAGTTAATGTTTTCCATTTTGCAACGAATATTCGGCAACTATTCGTTATTCATGCTTTCACGATTCAGTCGAATGATACTAAACTGATTTTTAATTTCGTATACTAAACTGACAGCTGCCAATGACCTTATTTTTTTAAATGTTGCAAACGTGGATCATAGTGTTGTAGGTAAGGCTCAATGATAAGTGACAAATATTCGGCAACTATTCGGTTTACATGCTTTCACGATTCAGTCGAATGCCGGATACTAAACTCATCGATTCATCGAGTCGCTGCGACATGACCCCTCAATTTAATTTTACTAATTGGTGTAAATAAATGTTTTATGAATATAAAAAGTAATATATTTAAATATAACAGTATTCATACACATAGTACATAACCCCTCAATTTAATTTTACTAATTGGTGTAAATAAATGTTTTATGAATGTAAAAAGTAATATATTAAAATATAACTGTATTCAATTCATACACATAGTACATAAACTTTTATTGTTTTAATATGAAATCAACAATAATACAATGTTTGTGTGAGTGTGCCGTTTCGAGCGTTTGTAGGTAGTTTCCATACTGTTTGTCTATTTTTACTGTGACTCAGGATAGTCAGGATACGACACTATTTTTATGTAACGATAAATTGACTATAAAGAGAGAACAAATAAATTGATTGAATTGACAACCCCCCAAATGTCAGTTTAGTCTACGAAATTAAAAATCAGAGTATAGATCCCTCTTTGCCTTCATTACAGTTCGTGTCAAATAAGTTGGCCTTTCTGAAACCATAATTTCCGATGTGCATGGCTTCGCACTGCTGTTTTGGTTTGCGATTTACTAAAGCGCAGCCATTGGTAGCCAATTTCAGGCCAGCCAATTGATTTTACTCGAACTGTACTTCAGTTTCATATAAAAGAAAAGAAGCATTTTCATTATTTTTATTTATAAATGAAGTTTAATATAATAACAGGTTCATTTAATATTTATTTAAAAGCTTAATCATAGTCACACTTCTGATGGCTCGACGCAATTTAATTTTTATCTCACCGATAAACGATTTGTTAAGGGTACACTAGTCGAAAATTCTTCCATACAAAGGTAGTCTGGCTTTTACTCCACTGTTTGACGATGTACGATCAAAATAAAAAATGGTATCAATTTGTCTCATCATTATCTAGCCCTGTATGGAAGCAAAAAAGTAAAAAAAAAAATTACTAGAAAGTTATGAGCTTCGAAAGTTCCATATTTCAACACTAATTTTAACGCATCTTTGGGCGCAAATAAGTACAATAAGAAGAAGGAAAATTGAAAAACGGCCTCCATACAGGGAAAGATTAGTAGTTCAACAATGCAAATAATTTTATTTTGAACAGATACATTCAGTCGTTTTTTCATGATATCCAGACTCCCAAAGGTCTGGTTATAAAATTTCGCGCGCTCGTTTTCGTTCTAAATCATCATTCATTTCGCTACAAATTTGCAAACAAAAAGGTGTATTCGTACGCGAACTAGCTTCTTACTGCTCATAACAGCATCTATAGGTTCAGCACGTGTTGTCGGTTGATATAGCATGCATTTTAACCCTGCGCACAAAATAGTTTGTGCCGTCGACTAGTGTACCCTTAAGCGAAATTACTAACACGTTCACATAATTATTCGATCAATTTACACTTGAAATTTTCTTAATTTTATGCGAGATATCGCCTAATTATGCAACTTAAATTGCGTCGCACCATAAGTAAAGTTCCTTAAGTATTATATTGTTGTAAATTAAACACTAAATATTTACTAACGGGAGAAATGGTATGATTGTTTGTTAATATTAGTTGTTACATTAACCATCTTAGGTATACTTAAGGAGAGCCAGAAAGAGGTGCAAAAAAATTGTAAGACACGAAGAAGTCAATCTCTTTTCTAAAGGTATAATTTTATATTGTTTTGCTTACTGTGCTAATATCTATGCCATGTGAATTATAAATGGCACAAGGTGAGCTAAAAATGAGACAGGCTAAAAACATAACCCATTTTGTCTTAAATTCTGCCAAATTTTTGCTTTCTGTCTCTCCGCCTTTAATGTCCCCAAGTTCCCACTGCTTGAACTCAGCTGCCGTACTCAAATTATAAATGATTTTATTTCTGTAAGTAAGTTTGTACTAGCGACCACACAACCCCTAGACGCCTAATAACAAGCGAGCGATGTCTGTCAACACATATGACTAAAAGATCATATACAGGTAATACAGGTCGCCACTCGACAATTTCGAATTACTAGCGACCACTTCTCTGAGCCGTAAACACTGCCGCGTCAGGCAATATAAATAATATGAAATAAATATTATAATGGCCCCTTGTACAATACGTTGGTATGGTAACAACAACCAGACTTCGAGTTTCCGGAAAAAAATGGCATAACATTTCATTGATAAGATAATAGTTATATAAACATAATTAGATTTATTTTCTGATATTATTTATGGAAGTTCATATTATACTGGTCAAGTTTGTAGGTGTAAACGCCCACCGCATGTTTGCATCTCTTTCTTTTTAAAGTAATTTTCTCCTCTATAAATTCGTAAACAAAACTAGTGTTGCACACAATATTTGGCTCCTCAGTTTTGAAATTTCGGTCGATGGTTTGTACAAACACTTTTACATATCGATCATATTTTAGATGAGGTTGGCGTTTCCTATCTGACTACTCTGAGAAGAAAGGCCGAAACAAACTCAGGATCGCAGTCTCTTTTAATCTCCAGACATAATCTTGGTTAGATCATGTCAAAACCATGTATATTGGTGTCTGAAATGGTCTTTTGAGGAAAGAACCAACTGGACCTGTCCAGTCAGTGCACGCATTTGTCAATAACCGTGCAGCTCAACTCAGAATTTAAGGAGCTCAATTATTCGAAGAACAATACCAAAGAAAGGGAATTCGGGTAGGCCGCATAAATTAATCAAACTGCCAGACCATGATAAAAACTAACTGAGAAAAATTAAAATACATACATACATAAACTCACGCCTTTTTCCCATGGGGGTAGGCAGAAACTACAGAACGCCACCTGCTACGATCCTTACATACTTCTTTTGCTTTACTCACATTCATACATCTAGTCATACACACACGCCGGTTATGAGTACTGCGCACCTGGCAAAATTAAAATAAAAACAAAAAATAAATAATGACCCACATAGTCTTTATATTCACAATAATTAATAGTACATTGTTCACCGAGAGGAGAAAGTGACCGATTACCGTCGAGGGTGGCGTTTAAAACACCCGAGATCGGGAATCGCACTTTCTCTCGAGTGATACATAGTGCTTTATACTACACCTACGAGGAAAATAAAAAACTAAATCTTTACTATGATGTGATTTTTAATTTCGTGGACTAAACTGACAGCTGCTATTGACCTTATTTTTTTTAAATGTTGCAAGCGCGGAACATAGTGTTGTAGGTAAGGCTCAATCATAAGTGATTCATCGAATCGTTGTGACATGACTCCTGAATTTATTTTTACTAATTGGTGTAAATAAAAGTTCTATGAATATAAACGTAATATATTTAAATATAACAGTATTCATACACATAGTACATGAACTTTTATTGTGTTAAATAAGAAATCAACAATAAAATAAATGCAATCGATAAAATTAAGTCTGACATAAATGAGTAGAAACTAAATATGGGCCGCTAGTTTCTAAACAAATTATTTTTTTATGCCGTGAAATAGTTTCATTTTCGATCTACTTCGATTTTCGATTAACTTTCGATCACTCAGGATAGTTAGGGTACGACACTATTTTAATGTAACGATAAAGTGACAACCCCCCAAATGTCAGTTTAGTCCACGAAATAAAAAATCACATTATAATTGAAATTTATATTGAAATTGTTGCAGTTAGTGAAGCTTAATGTCATGTTCTTTTTTCAAATTGTTTGACACCATCCAACACACAGCTAGTGGCCAGTGTCATTTTGCGAACTTGGAGATAAAAACTCACTGTAAAAACTTTTTGGCTTTTGATATTTAGGTTACCAGCGCATAGTCTTACCCAAAATTAAAAAAGAAAAACCACGTAAGAAATGGATTTTCATACACTTTTCTCTCCCGCTCAGATGCGTTTCCTCGCCGCATATTTGTTCGATCTGCAATGACGTACTTTCTACCGTAAATTTGATAAAGTATCAAGGTACTTTCCGAGCAGGTGTAGTATAAAATAATATAATACACTTACAATGCACTAAAACTTTGTGTGGATATTTCAGTGGGCATAGCGATGTAATTAAAAATGCTTACAAAGGGGGCACTCGCCCGTGTGTATTTTCCTATCAAATACAGAATTACACAAAAAACAGTTACAGAACAGATACAGAACATAGTAACAGCAGCACTTGCTCTTTTAAAGGTTATAGTTGTCCATGTACAGTATAACTATTTCCTAAATGTCCCTCGGCAAACTTCGTGTTTCGTCCGTCGTCGGATTTCTATCAGTTGCTCTTTGAACTTGGTGCAGACCGGACCAGCGTTGCCAGAAGGTTACATTTCTTACATTTTTCGTAACTTTTGACCCCCTCGCGTAACATGTTAGTAATTTTTACACATTTTACACTCGTCCGTGTGTCATATCAAATACAGAATTACACAAAAAACAGTTACAGAACAGATACAGGACATCTTAGATAAAGTACCTATTGATTAAGCACTGGCGTGACCGCACATGAGACAGCAATAGTTAGTTCTGGTGTTACAACAAGAACAAGAACACTACAACCCACCATCGCACTGACACTTATTATCTATGAATAACCCAAATTCCTTGTCTCAATTAACACATAATACCACGAAATCATAGAAAATCAAACAAAACCGAGTTTGTTTGTCGAACCTGCCATTGTATTAGAGTTTGACAAACAACCGAAACCGGCCACGGTGACAAAGACAAAAAATAATCTTTTGTCCTTATCATTTACATGGAGCTGCCAATTAGCCATCTCGCTCTATCAATCAAGGTCATTTTAAGGCTTAGTCTATAGGTACTTTATCTAAGCAGGACATAGTAACAGCAGCACTTACTCTTTTAAAGGTTATAGTTGTCCATGTACAGTTCAACTATTTTCTAAATGTCCCTCGGCAAACTTCGTGTTTCGTCCGTCGTCGGATTTCTATCAGTTGCTCTTTGCACTTGGTGCAGACCGGACGCTCTCAATCAACTTGGAAGTATATAGAGTTGTTAATACTTTTTTAACATAATGTCATCATCATCAGCCTTTTAATGTTCCCACTGCTGGGACACAGGCCTCTTCTCTGAGAGAGAAGGAATGGGCCGTAATCCATCACGCGGGTTCAGTGCGGGATAGTGGATGTCACATTTCTTCGAATTTCTGGTTCTAGGATATACCGGGTTTCCTCACAATGTTTTAACATAATGTAATTTATTTTTAAAGTGTGAGTCAAGCTGCTTTTTTTACAGCTCTAATATTCACAAGGCAATCAAAACAATAAAGTACTTAGTTCTGAATTCAAATGATTATACACGTTAAATCTAATAATTGATAGTCATGAAAATTAGCATTCGTTGGTATTCGGCAGTGCGATGATTGCCAAGGGATATTAAGAAAATTGTTGTAGTATACTTACGTACAACGTAGGAGCAGTGGTATAGACCGCGACTTACAAGTTGTAGGTCGTGGGTCACCAACCAAGAACACCATACAACTAGCACTATTTATTCGTTACAAGAACACACATTGACATAGGGAAAAAGGGGGGAAGAGGAGCAGGTTAAAAAGCGATAGTGTCATTCGCCCTGTATAGCCCCGTCTCTGTCTCACAGTGGAACCATGATAGTGTTGATACGTCAGAGTAAGGTCTATCCTTTGGAAGGGTGTTACCACAACCAACGATCGATGACATTGGTCGACGTTGATCGATGTTGGTCGGTTAATTTAGTAGGAACTGTAATGTGAATGAAAATCAACGCCGACTGATCCATTCGACCAATTATCGTTTTCATCGATCGATAATAATCTGCTGTGATTGGTTGAATGAATTTTCAACAGCCAATCACAGCAGATAACGCGTGCTTGAAAATATGTCACATTAATTCTGCGATAATTTTGAGCTGAGAAACTCGGGGTAAGTCGTGGTTCAGACTACATTCTACTTGCACGTATTTTTTTGTTTGCGTGGCATTACTCGTCACGATTTTACAGTATCAACAGCGGGATTGATCCCAGCATTATACTGCAAAAGATGTGCATTAAAATGTGGTATGAACCATAGCTATGAGTCCATAGGCCATAGTCCACTACGCGGATAAAGCGAGTAGAAACTCATACAAAAATAAGTACAAACTTATTTAAATAATTCTTCTTCGAATTCCAGACACAGTGGAAAGTCACATCGAAGCCGCCAGCGCGAATGTGGAAGCCGGAGTTGACGAACTAGCGAAAGCCGCTGAATACCAACGTCGATACCGCAGAAAAATGTTTATCCTCATCATCATAGCCGTGATATTAGCAATCATATTCATTGTATGGGTCGTTAAAGCCTTCAGATAGACGTGTTACCCTTCAGCCTAATCTTACCCTATGGATTTGCGAAGGGTAAACATACATTTACCCCCGTCTTGAAGAGTATCTATCCAATATCTATGTTAGGATATCGAATACGCCCCAGTGAAGGACGCAACGAATTTATGAGGATCTTGGTATGTGAGTAACCAATACTGAAATTAAAGTTGCAATACATATTATAAGTTCATAATAATTGACTTAAATCATGGTCTACTGTGTACATTTTGAAGAACGTCGTATTTTTAATAATTTGCAGTAATTTTTCTATTTTCACTTTTATCACAAATATATAGGGAAGTCCCCCATGGCAAAATCTAACTAAAAGTTTTTAAGGAACTGTGATAACTAATGGACAAGGGGATTGCATATATCCAGCCATGAAACGTCTTCCGGCTGTTATAAGGTCATTCAATAAGTCTAGTTTTCTAACTGTAAAAGCACATAATCTTGGCATAATTTTTGTATATCAACTAAAGAAATAATATTTATTAAAAATCACAATTTAATGTCTATTGGTTGCAAGACGGCAATCAGAGTTGTTAAAAGGAGGTTTGGTAAAAAATAATATACGATTTATTTCTGGCAACACAATATTTTCTAGCCACGACAAAAAATTATTAGCACTTGCACTGTTCTTAATTTGAAATTAAAAAGATATATTAATAAAATCTGTAAAAAAATATGTTCAATGGCTACTAATATTTCTGTAAACCAGCCAGCTTTTGCCATTTTAAAGTCAACTTATTTAACGTGGTCATAACGTTGGTATTTCTGTGCTATAAAATGTATTGGTATTCCATATTGTTTTTAGTATACGTAAAAATATTGGGCATAAATAAAATAAGTTTTTTATATTTACAAATTCATTTTAAGGATCTTTTTATTTATATTTAATGATGAATAGCTTAATCTGTGATTTTTGTTTATTTTTTGGTTCGTCGTTCTATTTGTTTGTTTCGTCTTATTTTATTATTTTCAAAAAGGTTGTATACCTCGTATTCATAAAAAAATAATGTCGTGCAACATTGTTATAGAATCGAGTTTTTTGTTGCTAGAAACATGTTCCCAACGCACTACTGCATGAAATGTTGCCGGTGACATGTTTCCAAACAAAAACATGTTGCTCAACTTTAGTTTTCTATGAATATGAGGCAAAACTCAACGTTTTAAATTTGACAGTAGATAAGTGAAAAAGTAAAAAAAAATAGGTTTAATTTTACTAATACTGCTCACATTTATTGACTTTATATTTTATTTAAATTAATAATAAAAAAAATACAACTTGCTAGGCTGTTCTTAATTATGGTCACCATGAAAAAAAAACTTAATATTGAAATGGCATAACATATTTAAATTAGCATCCTACTTTATTGGTAGCGTAGTTAATTTGTTTAAAGTTTCCAAACATTTAATACAAAACTTCGTTGGCACTAGTATGAAAATAACTTAACACCAACACAACACAATAATATAGATAATAGGGAATAATTTATTTATATTGCACCCATTTTTCATTTATAAAAATCATAATAAACAGCCCGTATATACTACCGCTGTTGCATTACCACTAAATATATAGGTACAGAAGATCGGTTCCATACGATACACATAGACACTCTCCACGTACAGTAAGTGCAAGCGCACTCACGACTGTGAATAGAATAGGGAACCTTACTCTCAAAACTGAGCGACCAGATGGCGCCACGTAAGTAGTGGTAGTGGTAGGGACTCCCTTTTCCGCACTTGAGACTCCCATTTGGTCCGTTGTGCGTGGGGGCTGTACTGGCTAACATAGCCAGCCTAGCTCCGTCCAAAAGCTCAGAAGCATCCTGGGAGCTTCACAGGCTTCACGGAGCGACCTCACTGTTCCGAGGATTTCTTCGTGTTGAGATGCCACGGCCTCGCATTCCAGGATTACGTGGGCGATGGCGCCACGTAAATAATGAGTTTAAAAAAGCGAGGCATCTATTCTGATTTTTTTTCCAATATTTTCAATAGTTTCATCCGTGTAAAAAGTAAAATTAATTTGTAACAGTACCAAAATTAAAATAAAATAATAATATAATATCAAAATAATCACCTAATCGTAGACAGGATAGAATCCGTTTATTTTTCTCCTTGATGCAGTCTGCCACCTAGCGGGAAAAATTATCAGTAAGGTTCCCTAAAGAATAAACTTTAACTGTCTCCAGTTCAATATATTACAGTTAAGTGTAAAACATACAAACTGTAATATCGAAGGCAAAAAGCAAGCGTCAATATTACGCCCAGGGGGGTTACCATAAGCTCTTAGAGTAAGGTTATTTTAAGTGTGCTTAAGGGACAGATGTATATGACTTGTATACCTACGCACACTCAAAATAACCTTACTCTAAGAGCTTATGGTCTAGCTAGCCCCTGGTCCCACAGATGATTGTCCGCGCTGGTTTGCCGAGACATTGACTTCTATTTACAAAAGAAACATTTTCGGAGCCGACCTGCTGTCTGTATCTACCTATTTTGGGCTAGTACCTATCAACTGACTACACATGGCGTATTTGATCAAATATTTGCGGTACCTCGCTAATACGATATAAACTTTTTGCCTTTAGGAATAGGGTAGATTTTGTATTGCTCAAGTAACGTGGGTACTTGAACAAAAATGCCAGAATCGCGTTCGTTTAGGAATGTGTCTACGGGTTCGTTCAGTATATATAATAAAAATATTACTATAACCGCTGTTTACAAGGCCTTATGTAATGTAGAGAATTATAATTGCTTTATTTATGTATTAATTATTCGTAGTTAGGATTTTATTGTAGGTATATTATTAATCAATTTCTGTCAATCTCATGTTATTTTGTCAACATTCCAAAGATACGTTTTATATTTGTTGAAGTCGACGGATTATAAAAGCACTGCAAGAAAAAATCGGAAAATATTGAATGTCCGGTTTTACTAATGCTATATTGTTGTTGGATTTTAAACGCTCGGCTATGCGCAGAGAGTTGAAAATCCGACAGTCAGATATTTGTAACAGTTGCCTACTGTAAATGAAAATGGGCATAATTCTATTAACATTTATAAATTATATAGATATTCGTAGACTTCAATGAATATAAAATGTTTTTCACATTATCTTCATTCAATATCAAGAGTCATACGCGTTTCATAACTAACTTATAAAGACAATACAATTCTTTCTGGATGAACGTATCATCAAACGCGTTCAAAATCCCGTTATCTGCCTGAGGTCCTCTTGCACGAAAAACATAACTCAAGAGTTAACACGAAGATTCTGGCACACGAGATAAAATTGACAATATGGTATGAAAAACTATCAATTTCATTGTAATTTTAACTAACTCTTGAGTTGTTTTTTTCGTGGAAGTGGGCCTAACTAAAGCGTCGTTCGTATGCGAAAATAGCTTCTGTACCAAACATTGCCTATGTATTTATTTTTAATGCATGAATCTGTCACGATTGTCCAAATCGATCTTTCGGCCGAACGTTCTTCGGGTGATCGTTCTTCGGACGAACGATCATTCGGGCGATCGTTCTCCGGGCGAACGGTCATTCGGCGAAACGTGCTTCGGTGTAATGAATTTCGGGCAATCATGACTATGCATACCTACCCAAATAGCTGTACTGCAATCCTCAAATATAATGTCATTGTAATTAATCATAGAATTTTAACGCCCTGTATAAAGAATATATCTCATATAATTTAATATATTATAGTTATTATCATTTTATTACGCTAAAAGGCTGCAACTCATACACTGCACATACCTTCATATTCAATGTTTGTCTTTTGTTAAAAATATTGATTTTTTACAGCAAACCCCTACCTTAAAGATGGTTTTTCTCAAAAGCCATAAAGGTTAGAAAGTCACTATGTTATGGTCTTTGCTAATCACTCGCTTCTTAACGGCTGAACAGATTTTGATGATATTTAAAACACGGTTACATCATGATAAAGATAAATATGTGCAAAAGCACTTGCCTTTTGAATCGTCTTGGGACACAGCCATAAATATAGAGTGGTCAATGCTTTTAACAAAAGATAATAATAACGTATATTTTGTTGATTTTGTTAAACATAATTTATAATATTAATAAATCTTTGTCAGATATTATTGTTTTATTACCAAAACATTCCTGTATATACTGAAGAGTTAGACAGAGGTATATAGTTTGCTATACTCCATTTGAAATATTTACCGTTTATTACACTCCATTCAACCGATTTTGAGTTCTATCCCGTAAATATAAGGATAGCATAAAAAGCATAAACATGTTACCAAAACTAACTGTTAATTAAATACAGCTGACATTTGTCATATCACCAACGCAATAGAAGTCAAAATCGGTTGAACGGGCTGTAAAATAGAATTATTTAAATGTCTAATGTCATCTCAAATGGAGTATAGTTATGTCAGTGGTGTCTCATCGCATACAAAGAAATCGTGCCGACGTTCTATACTGATTATTTTTTGTACGTCGATCGCGTTCGGTTCCGTTCCGTTCCACGGATATAGATGGTGATCTATCTATCTCCGTGGGAAAGAACAAACGCGATCGTTTTACAAAAAATAACCGGTATAATCAGATGAAAAACGCTAGTTACGTCGGCACGGTTTCTTTGTATGGGATGAGGCATCTGTATGCTAGTTTATATTATCTGTGGTTAAGTTTATTTATTTTCTCGGTGTCCTCGCTGGGTGCCGCATACATGTCGCGACGTACCCCACATATGAGTTGCCGTTAAGCCATCAACCACAGATTCAGATATCGGGTTGCTGCCGAAGTCGATATCACTGCTCGACACGCTACGGGGATGAGCATGGTGACTATCCTTTGGTGCGTAGGGGTTGCACTTCCCGCAGCGCCGGAGACGATGCAGAAGCACTATAGTGTTTTGAGATTAAGTTACTCGTGTCATCGTGTGTACGGGTGTACCATGGGCAGGTCCACCCGCCTAGTTCACCCAGGTGGAATATGAGCAATTATTTTTGCCCACAGTTTGCTAGAAAGTCCATATGTTTTTATCGTAGTACTACGAAAGAATAATATTGATATTAAATTTGCAATCTTTTATATTTATTTGTAACTTTTACTTAACTATATTTTTTTCGAATTAGGTACATTTAAACATATCAGTTTTATATATTTTTGAAATCTCCTCTAAAAACCCTTCATTTTGATACCCCACTCGATGGGTATGGAAGAAAAAAAAATTGCAAAACCCATAATAGGGCGCCCAAAATGGCCATAAAAAACGCCATGTTCTTTTTTTTTTAAGGCATTTAGCTAAGAACACTTGGGCGGTCAAGACCTATCTAACGATGTCTTAATTATTAAAATCTGCCAAGTAGTTCGAAAGATATGAGGTAATAAAGAATATTACATACATACAAACATACAAGATACGCGCGAAACACATAACCCTTTCCTTGCAGCCGGGTAAAAAGGGAATTATTGTCAATAGAGGCACTTATCCAGTTTTAGTATAGGTTAACGCGGTCGATTACGTTTAAAAACTTGCATTAGGTCACAGATGTATTATCGTAAACGAAGCAAAATGAGTAGTGAGGATCGTACGAGTAGTAGGCGGCGTTCTGTATTATCTGCTACTCCATGGGATAAAGGCATTTTTATCACATCTATTCAAAAAGAGCTAGTATATGCTTCATAAACAGGGACTAAAATAGCTCATTAATCCTTAGGGACTAAAAGTAATTTGAATTTGGAATGTTGATATAGTGAGTCAATGTTCCAATCAGCAGAGATGAATCACAAAACATGCGGTCCAAAATAGGATTACATCGGTCATCGCTAAAATCGATTACGACGAATGTATGAGGTGAATGCTTAATGCGTGATTGTAATTCTATTTCGGACCGCACGGGAATATTGTATTGAACAAGTGACTGGCTGGAAAACCGCGCGAGAGGCAAATTAATCTACAACTGAAACGGAAACGGACTGATGGTACTAATAAAATTGTTACGATGCACTTCCATAATTGGACAAATATAAACATTAGCCTGTTATTATTTCTATGTTATTTGTTATGCTTCCTAATAGTTTGTAAATAAATAAACGTACGTTCGTAAGTTGCACTTACTTATTTTCTCATTGAGGGTGATAAAAAGTAGAGTGTCCAATTCGGACCTCGGGAGCAACACTTTTTTTAAGCTCGAGTGACGTACTTTGAATTCCCCGCTGCGCACTGGATTAAAAAAACACTCGCCTTTAAAATAGTTGTTCCTCCCTAGATTAACAATCTAATATTTTCGTACGTAATGTGGCGATTCTTGCGGGATGCCTGTGTTCAACAGTGGACGGCATTTCGGCGTTCTTTCGGCTGAAATGATGTTGAAAGTAAACGATAAAAATAAAACTACAGTAATACCGAATCATATCTTTGTATTTAAATTAAACTGACGAACTAGTAGATAAAAAGAACATTGTATCAATAACGAACTATTCAGAGCGTTTACATGAACAAGCACGCTTTTCTATTTTTTATTCAATGATACTATCGGTGATAATGCACAATATTCAACTGGCCTATAAAGAAATCTAGAAAGAGACGAAGTCGAAGCAAAACGACGCGTCGGTCTAAAAATATACATAGCATATTGACCTCTATGGCTTCAACGTAAAGTCGAGTCGAAGCGACGCGTCACATTCTGTAGGATATTCGCGAATATGTTCGTTACGTGATCGAAATAGGGGTCCAATATTCGCGAATATGTTCGTTACATGATCGAAATAGGGGTCAATATGGTACATCTTTAGTCTGACGCGTCGTTTTTACCATGTCTGAGTGTGCTTTGACTACAAATAATGTTTAAGCCGGTATACCAAGAGCTAAGAAAGTTTTAGCTTAGCTAGATATGAGTAATTTTTTCATACTTGTGTGTGTGCGTAGACTGCAAAATAAGCTGGGTAAAGAAAAATTACCTTAACTAAACTATAGCTCTTGATCTGCAATCGGCTTCTATAGTTAAAAATAGCCATGCTGTTAATTCCATAAACACAACCGCGGCTCTTACCAATAGATGGTAAGCATGTTAAAAGAAAATTATTATTGTCTATGCTTTCAAACTCCTTGTACACTATCACCCAAACACTTTCAAAAATATACTTTTACGTATCACGAAATGAATAAGTAATAAAAAATAAACTAAATAATCAGTTTATTAGTAATATTGCTTCAGGAACATTTGTATTGGGCACCCGTTTATTTAGAAACGTTATTTAAAAACTTACTGAGGTACATGAAATAATGAAAATCTTACAAATGATAATGACGACTACAAAAATTACTTAATTTAAAAACAATATTGACACTAAACGGGTGCAAATATCTAAGAGAGATCTAATAAAATATCTTTTAATAATTTCAAAACTGAATTAACATAATTTCGATAGTAATTCACGATCCGACACAAAATAGAAACAACACTAGTTAAATATACTGCAACAAGACTTTTTTATTTTTAACACATTAAAATTAAATATCTAAAATAAAATAAATATTATTGCTAACACATGATACTAGTGGAAAGGTAAACTATAGCCCTCTTACAAATAAACGCGGAATAAAGTTATACCAAGTATAAACCTATGAAAATGTATGGTTATTCCTGGTATAACTTTATTCCGCGTTTATTTGTAAGAGGGTAGGATTATACTATAAATAATTATACTATACTCTGATTTTTAATTTCGTAGACTAAACTGACATTCGGGGGTTTGTATCGTTACATAAAAATAGGGTCGTATTCCGACTATCCCCAGCGATCGGAAGTTGATCGAAAATCGAAGTAGATCGAAATTGGAACTATTTCACGGCCATAAAATTACATTTGTTAAAAAAACTAGCGGCTTTTTTTTAGTTTCTACTCATCTACGTCAGACTTAATTTTATCGATCGCATTTATTTTATTGATGATTTCATATATACACAATAAACGTTTATGTACTATGTGTGAATACTGTTATATTTAAATACATTACGTTTATATTCATAAAACACTTATTTACACCAATTAGTAAAATTAAATTGAGGAGTCAGCCTTACTTAACCAACCTTACAACACTATGCTCCGCGTTTGTAACATTTAAAAAAAGAAGGTCATTGACAGCTGTCAGTTTAGTCTACGAAATTAAAAATCACAGTTTCGAACACATATAGAAGTCGATAAAAATATCGATACAACACGGCACAAGAACGTCACAACACTATGTCACTTTCTATTTTGTGTCGCAAAGTATAGAAAACAATGAAAATAAAACAAACAAATATAAAATAAAGGTGACAGACACCAACGTTATCATTAATGCTTAAAAATATCAAAATTTCGATAATTTTCATAACCTAAAGAGTCCTGTTGGCTTGGTGCGAGTTTTTTAACGTCGACGTTCGCGTTAACGTAAACTAAAATTTGTACTAAAACTGAATTTGCGTCACCTGGTGACAAAAATGGAAATCCCCTTTTTTGTATACACATTGGCGAATGATTGATTGATAGAAGTGTAATTGGGTTTTTCCATCTAGAAATTTATCAGTAGCATTCCTTAGTCAGGATTTGTGCCCCGTTGAAGACAAGGGTCGCCCCCATTGACATGGGACTTGGACACATAACTGGCGAAATGTGTACTATAAGGTACAACTCTGCCTAACCTTTCGAGGAACACACAGGCGCGGATACAGTGGGGGGGAGGGGTGCAACAGTGGCAAATGCCCCATCTTGGGCCTCGACCAAACAAATATTAAATATTTTTCGAGCTCGTTTCGATCGCTCTCGCAACTGACATTCCCTTCATCCTGATACTTTTGAAGAATAGTCAAAACCTGATCTATATCATCTAGGTATCTATGAAGTCCTCAAATTATCGTAAACCACGTTTTTCAAGCTTACATTTCAACAAAAAATCTACTGGATAACTAAACCAAGGCGGTTATTGATACGATCCGAAATGCAGGAACAATTTTTTTTTTCAATGACACCCCCTCTCGAGAGCCATAAGCTCCCCCCTCCCTGAGCGAAATTCTGGATCCGCGCCTGGGAAATAAAGGCGTGATGGAGTTGGTGGATGTAACATGTTTTAAAATTTTTGGTTCTAAGACCTGCTGGTTTCCTCACGATGTTTTCTTCCACCGTTTTGAGACCAGTTGTGATGAAATCATTAACACAAAGTAAACCACCTGCCTGGGTTCGAACCCACCAAGTTATAACTTGTAAGTCGTGGCCGTTACCACTGGGCCACCACTGCTCCCTAGGCTTGATGTTATATTAAATTGTCATGAGAGAACGTTTACGTTAACGCGATCGACTTCGTTAAAACACTCTCACTAAATCCTGTTTACAATGGCGTATATTAGCCTCACTTTGTCCACAGCATTAGTATAAAAAACACTTTAACCTTATTTATTACCAGACGCGATAGACTACACACGAATAGAATATGTCGAACATAGAACCTCCTCCTTTTTGGTACCGGCTATGTGCGTGTCGGACTTCGCAAATTTAGGGTTCTGTACCAATTTATCAATATTGGTATATGTTAGTAAAATATACGTAATAATAAACATTATCAACAAATTTCACGTTCATAGGTCAATGGGAAGAACAACGCAAAAAAGAGACGAAGCTATACAGCTGTTTTAGCGCTATCTGTTTCTTACGGCTACGGATTACGACTTTCGACCGGCTAATAAAACTCCCTTGCTATCACCACGGGGTCGCGATTACGTAGAAAGAAAATTTGTTTCAAATAAATTTCATTAGTGGATGGTAGATTGTGTATGCATCGTTTTGGTATTGAATTTTGGGTAAAATTTAGATTTTCTAGAATTGATCATAAAAAATGCTGCTTTTAATTCACATTGCAAAGATCATTTGAACGATTCATTTAATATCCATTCCAATAGATGGCCCTATATTAAATCTTTCAAGTTTCCGACTCGTTTATTTAAATTTGGTACAATGAAAGTGTTAAAACGTGCAAAAAATACAATAAAACAAATTGGCAATATATTTAAAGAATAATATATTCACGAACCGAGTAAAACCTTTTACTTGCAAGTCACTGCTAACACCATCTATCGCCGTGGAAAGGAACCGAACGCTATCGATGTACTTTTAGTAAATAGTCCATTAGTCCGACGAAAAAAGTTTGATGCATCAGGCACGGTTTCTGTGTATGGGGTGGGGCATCTGTATGTTAATATTATAATATCTGTGCTATCGCGTCATACATCAACATAACCTACCTATCCTTAATAAAACCTTGCCAACATCAGCCATTGAAACACAGGAACATAATATAAATTTAGTCAATATGTATGGTAACGAGATAATTTGGACTTTCCCAACTTATACTACAAATAATGCGATTTATTGTCGCCAATCGTTTAAAATTACTTCAGTTACGTTCAGTATTGGAACATTATTAGAGTATTATAATGTTGCTATTTAATATATTGAAAATTGGTAGCAGTCAACAGTAAAAGGACATATACAAGCACAGCGTGCGACAATGATGCATTAGCAAGTTTTCATAGAATTTTTTCTACGGAAAAGAACAATAGGGATTGTTGCCGCGTAAAAAAATATAATTTTATGTACTCCGTCAGTTAGATTAACAAAAAATATTAGTCACGTATTTTTAACATATCAAATCTAAAAGTTACAAAGATAAAGCGCATCAAATATCAGGAGTGGTAGCTTGTGACGTCACTTCTAAGTAAAAGTGTATCATCACGCGAAATTCAATCATCGTCGCATTGTTGCGTCTGTCTACGGGAACCTTCAATCTGCTTAAATTCTTTTAAACGTTAACTGCTAAGAATTTCCTTGCGTGAACACTATAATGTGACTTTAAACTGCATCAAATTGTTTATTCCTCTATTCAAACTTTGCTTTTTATAAGTCACAACATATAAAACCACAAAATAATTGAATGTGTACTATTTTCGAAATCTCTTGGCACTTTAAGTTTATTTAGTTTCAACTTTGAGTATTCGTAGTAAGCAAAAAATATTAAATATTGTTGCAGCAACATGATTACATGTTGCACACATATACTGGAGCCTCGTTTCAACAAGACAACGTTTGACGCGCAACATGATGCACAGCATGTTGCTCATCTTGATAAACAACAACGAGGAACTTTGGTTTATTAACGTCGTCTCGTCGCGTCGTGTTGCGCACCAGCTGGCAATGTCGCCGAACATATTGAAAGTCACGCATTGCGTGTCAAATGTTGCATAGTAGATACGAGGCTTGAATATAATATTGCCAGCAACATGTTCCAATAACATGTTGCAGCAACAAAGAAAACAAACAAGAACAAGTTCGATGCAGTTTAATTGCTTTTCAAGTGAATTATTACATTATTGAATCAACGCGCAAGCACTTTGATATGCAGTGAAAAACATAACAAATTAGGACTATTCATTCAGTTAGATTTGGTTCATCGAAATGCATTTATTTCCTTTTTTAAATTATATTTCATTACGTACACTAGAGTAGGACATACACGGACGGTTAGACGCTTGACGTAATTCGTTTTTTTTTTTTTTTGTACTAGAGCCGCACATATTTTTTTGTATCTAACCTTAGTTAAATAACTAATTAAAAAATAAGGAAACAACTTTATTAGCTCATAAACCCGGTTATTATATGTATCCCAAAGATTACAGGGCTTATTTCAACGTCTGGAAAGGCACTAACTACTATATAAATTTGAAAACGAAACAGTATTTGTATGAAACTTTCGTATCAATTGTGATAACGACACGAATTATTAAAATGAAACAATTTTTTTTGACAAAACTTGTTATAACAAAAGAAGTATTATTAATTTTAGTGTGAAATAAAGTACATAATAATTGCTATCTATTTATTGACAAGTCTTATTTATCAGGGGTAAATATGCTTTGTAGATTTTACTCTACTTAAGCTTCTTTTCCGAATGCACAGTAGAATCAATTTTTATAACTTGTAAATTTTAATTGTTTGACGTTCAAAAGTGCCGCTTATTGGCCTAGTTGAAATAAATATATTTTAATTTGACTTTAAGATTTTCGCTACGACACTGCTTCAATATACGTTGACCCTTTCACACAATATCAAGCAGTGACGTCGAGAGCATCCAGCTCTACGATTCATTTGAAGTTGTGCGACAAATTAGTCGGAATCCAACGATTAATCGTCAAACCACCTAAGCGTCTGTGCGTCCCAATGTATATAACTAAATGATATTAGGTATTCACAGATTATATGTTACATAACACATAGGCATATGTACAATTTTTTCTTTGTCAAATTCTGTTAAGATGTGACGAGAAAGTAAAATAAATTATTATTTTATAGGGAACAGCAAAGGTTTTAATACTCAGTCTTATTTCTGGTTTATCTATTTACAAAAGGCAGTATTTGTTTTATAGGATTTTAAGGATATTTGCAGTAGGATTTATATCCTTAAATATATATTTTTTAAGTTTGGACTTTCATCGTGAGATTCTTAGAGCATCAGATCTTGTTTAATTTTGTGCGTAATTTATAAATATTTACACCTAATTAATTTGTAGGGAGGGGGGAATTTTACAATTTGTTTCTATACAGAATCACTATCAAATTCGTACTTACTATACAAGGGAATCACATCAATTTCTTAGAACCATTACAATACAACATTTGAACATTTTTCAGTAAAAATATAGGGTACTTTTAAATTCCAATTTTAAATGCTCTAAGATAATAACAACCACAATAAAAGTTACTTTAATCAGGTATTCTATCACATATTATTTTATATCTATTGCTTGCTTCAATACTTTTGAGAAAATAAAACTTCAGAGTAAATCAGGCAATGGATTATAAAATAAAAGCGACATTTATACATTTGGTCTCTCGTCACATCACTAACGACAATTTGGTCGCATTTATTCCAAAAAAATATGTACCGTCGGCAGAAAAGTTAATTGTAATTTTTTAGCAAAATATTTTTTTATGCAATTGTGTTCACCTATCTATCACAGAACCCGTCTAGAAGCATATCCTAACTTTTTTTTACTATCTATTGCTTTTTTGTGTTATAAAGCGTGTATTCGAGTCTTTTTTTTATTATTATTAAAATGCAACGATTATAGTTTTGTGATACTAATATAGAACCACTTAATCTAATAATATTGAGTCAACCTGATATTATAGCAGATCGGCTTTTTAAAATACCTTTTTAACTTACTCAATTTGTTACTGAGCAATTTACTGTGTTTTCCAGAACACAAAATTCTGAAAAGTTTAAATCGTGTGTAAAATAATCTTTTGTAAAAAAACAGTATAATTTTTTTGTAAACTTATCTTTTTATTGTCTTGTTTCTTTTCAAATAAAAAAGTGGTTTAACAACAAATGATTAACCACGCCTTTTAATGACATAAAAAGAAAAATCCAAATATAAAATTATATTCCCAATTTAAATCAATCGGAAATATAATTTACGAACAGATTTGATGAAAAACAAAAAAAAAACCGACAGCAAAACTTTTATCACTTTATTTATTAAATTTTTCGTTTGCCTAAGTTAGTTTCTGCTGACGGTACAGTAAACTATGTATGACTTACTACTACCGCAGTTTCGCTTGGCGTTGTTGCCAGACCGCGTACTTCGAACAGGCTGTGTCTATCATCTGGTTCATATGTCGCGTCAACGTCGTCGCTAGCGGCGTTAGATCGCGAAGCATTTTTTCCTGGAAAAAAGGTTTGTTGAATATTTTGTGCGTGGTAATAAATCTTTAAAATAAAACTTCAGTATAAAACAGGCAATGGAAAGAACACAGCCGGCAGACGCAGCATTGGAAAGCCTCCCTCTAGTTCGAGCGATGACCTGGGGGGTGACCATAACCTCTTAGAGCAAGGTTATTTTTACCCGACTGCCGAAGGAGGGTAATGTGTTTATCAGTCTATGTATGTATGTATGTAAGTAAGTATGTCTCTGGAACGCCACATAGGAACAAATATACATACATACTATGTATGTTTGTTCCTATGTGGCGTTCGAGAGACCTAACGCGTTGGCCGATTTTGATGATTCATACGTCAATCGATTCGTCTTAACCTTGCGAGTGTCATAGACATTAAAATTGGAAAATAGGAAAATGGCGGCTTTTGGGCGCCATATTGTGGGGGGCCAATTTTTTTTTTCTTCCAAACCCATCGTGTGGAGTATCAAAATAAAGGGTTTCAAGAGGTGATTTTAAAAATATATAATACTTATATATTTAAATGTACCTAATTCGAAAAAAATGTTAACTAAAAAGTTATAAATAAAAAAGTTAATTAAAAAAATCAAAATACCCGACTGCTTAAAAAGCGAACTAAAAAGACGTAAACAAGAAGAAAATCATGCTGTGCAGTCGGAGGATACATATTCGCGAGCTGGCTGACCAAAACCAGATGTAGTATAGTTCGCTTTTTAAGCAGTCGGGTATTTTGATTTTTTTAATTAACTTTTTTATTAGTGTACGTAATGGACAGCTGTATAAGACTTGTATACATGTAGATGTATACAAGTCATTGGCTGTCGCGCACTTCTGCCACCGTTACAAATGTGGCGGTAGAGCGCGACAGCCACCGGTGGCTGTGGTCGGTGGCCCGTTTGCGCCGAGCCTTAAGCCACAGAGACAGAAACCGTGCATGTTGCTGAAAGAAAAACATAATAAGTGTGGATACCATGAATTGGTCACGTGGCATTGGAGAAACGACGCAAGGAGTAAGATAAATATTTTGGAAGTGAAATAACACCAGTGAGAGCAGTGGTGGCCCAGTGGTATCGGCCGCGACTTACAAGTTGTAGGTCGTCGGTTCGAGCCCAGGCAGGCGCTTTACTTTGTGTAAATTATTTCATCACCACTGTTCTCAATACTGTGAAGGAAAACATCGTGAGGAAACCGGCATATCCTAGAACCAAAAATTCGAAGACAAGTGGCATCCACCAACCCGCACTGGGCCCGCGTGGTGGATTATGGCCCATTCCCTCTCACAGAGAGGAGGCCTGTGTCCCGGCAGTGGGAACATTAATAGGCTGATGATGATGAAATAACACCAACAATCAAATAAATCCTCAAACACACGAAGAAAATCGAGTGACGTAAAATCAACACTGCCGTTGAATGATTTATTAAAATTAAATATACAATGAACCATGACTAATAATGAAATAATCGGATTTAGATAAGTAACCGGTAGCTATTCTAATAATAATCTCAATAGGAATTCATCCATTTACAATTATAGCCAATAAGCCTGATTTAATGGTGAATCGTAGATAAGACCACTTAGAAAGAAAAATATTTATTTATTTTTCATTCTAAGTGGTCTTATCTACTATTCAAGTACAACAACAAGTTTAGTATAATCCCCGAAGTCGGCCCAGAAAGAGGTAGCGAGACGACTTAGACACCAACAAGGGCTGGCTCGATGTAGCTCAGAAAAAAGAAAGACAGACAAAAATACCTGGAAGGATTTAGGGGACCTCTTTGCCCAGCAGTGGGACAGCGTAGGCTATAAAAAGTATAATCTCAAATATAAGTCGGGTTGCACTAAGACAGGTAAACATTTCACGATGTTTACCTGTGCCAATCTGAGGATTACCATGGTCCATGCACTCTATTTGACAAAAACTTTATAAGTTTTATGTGAAAAGGGTCATGTACTAGTCTGTCCTGAAAATTAAGTAATAAAAAATATCTAGCTACTAGCTTCCACTAGCGGCTTCGCCCGCGTATCAAAGTATTAGAAGCAGTAACAGATAAATTAATTAATTTGATAAATAGGAACATGGTACTCACATATTTACAAATATTGCAAACATAGGTAAATTACATAATTCAACAACAGCGGAAGAAAGAAGGAATTACGCATGGAAGAACCCAGTAATACTTTCCCCGATCTGGGAATCGAAACCCAGGACCACAGTAGCTCAGCAGTCACGCTTGCTAATAACCAACGAAGCAGTCTTTGAGAGACCTTGTATATTAAAGAAAATTTCTAAAAGTTCTCACCTCAAAAGGCCTCAATTTAACATTCCTAAATCTGAGCAGAGCTTCATAGAACTTCTCCGCCCTGGCGCTGGTGTCTTCCGTCTCCGCCGCGGCTCCCGGCTGGGGAAAGCATCGCCATAGCTCTCTAAGTAACTCGCCGCCCGAAAGGTACATGCGGTGGAGTTCTGACTTCACGTCAGGAGGTATTAGTTCTGGAAAGGTAAGTTGATTTTAAAGAATGGCAATGGAAATATTGAGAATGTTCAAACACATCACATTCACACTCACACTTTTACCCACTCTCACACTCAACCCGAGTTTCTCAGCTCTAAATTATCGCAGAATTAATGTGACAAATTGTCAAGCACGCGTTATCTGCTGTGATTGGTTGAATGAATTTTCAACCGACTTAGCGCACTAATCCATTTCGAGACACTTTCGGCCCTTGATATCTCTGAAGACCCTTTATTCGAGTGGAAATGGGATATTGAACCGATAATAATTAGCCGCGCTCACTCGCACCGGCTGCTGGCACTGCTGCCCGCTCGACCTCGCCTAGTGTACACTA
This sequence comes from Anorthoa munda, assembly GCA_945859665.1. Lineage (NCBI taxonomy): Eukaryota > Metazoa > Arthropoda > Insecta > Lepidoptera > Noctuidae > Anorthoa > Anorthoa munda. The sequence continues at coordinate 5,300,338 of OX243916.1, read as the reverse complement.
TATACTAGTACTCACGTGCCATAGACGCGGCGTGGTGATGTCGCATGAGCGCTCCGCCGGGACTGAGCTCTCCGAGCGCGCCCAAACACGCGCCCGCGCTCACTCGCACCGGCCGCTGGCACTGCTGCCCGCTCGACCTCGCCTAGTGTACACTATATACTAGTACTCACGCGCCATAGACGCGGCGTGGTGATGTCGCATGAGCGCTCCGCCGGGACTGAGCTCTCCGAGCGCGCCCACACACGCGCCCGCGCTCACTCGCACCGGCCGCTGGCACTGCTGCCCGCTCGACCAAGCCTGCAGGATGAAGACACCATGATAAACTACATAACACACCCTCAGAATGAAAGTGGCCTAACTCAAAAAATGCCATTTGTGAGAAATGAGCAGTCTTCAAAAAAGTATAGTATTCGATAGTGTTGACTGAGTTCTAACGTGACCGACAGCCCCCCCTTACCCTTCCGCCCCTTCCCGCTGGGTGTCCCTTTCTTACTCAAAATTCGGACTCACCACAGGGTTTTAGAGTAAACTTTTTAAGGTCCCCTTACAGCAACATCACAAGACTTTTGAATTAAGTAGTACTATTCTAATTAGTCATCAAACTGCCACAAATCTAGACACCGAGCTGCTAATTATAAAACACCTAAGGAAAATATTCCATATCTGTGAAATGAATACAGAACCCCAAGCTCAGCAGTCGCGCTTGTGACTACTGAACAAAAAGGTATATTTGGATTTCGGGCCATAGAGATAAAAATGTGAGAAAAATCAAAAATACTTCACTAAGTCAAGAATCTGAATATTTGTATGAATGAAGTGCGACTTTTAAATCTTTATAGCGCTTTTGACACTGTTTGTAGTAAAAAAATGCTGGAAATACTAGTATATTTTGGTAATTTCGGTTTAATAGTGGCGTAGATAGATCTTTATTAACCGTATAAATAAAAGAGTTGCTATCAACGCGCCACTATTTTCTTATTTTATAGTTGAGAATCTAGAGTTCCTCAAGGTTCATATTTAAGACCACATCTACTTGACAATTAATTTCTAGTACGTTTGTAATTAATTTACCACAATAACAATACTCAGATGCTCGAGACTAACTTTCTTCCCAATGATAACTGTTTGCCTTCAGATCAAATGATCTCATCGCCATCAGACGAAAGACGTCCACTGCCGGACATAGGCAAACGGTCCTTTGCGTCTCCCATCCATCAGATTCCCGCTGCCTTAACCAAGTCATTAGTCCAACTAGAGGGAGGACCTTCCAACGTTGCGTCTACCGATTTGCGGTCGGTCGCCTCTCCAGAACTTTTCGGCCCCATCGGCCATCCGTTCTGCGAGTAATGTGCCCTGCCCACTGCCATATTAGTTTGACAATTCTTCGGGCTCAACTATTAACTAAGACAGTTTATTACTTAATTATTCTATAACTTTACTTACTTGACATATTGACGCTAGTGCAGATAAAGGTGGTGGGTTGTTTGTTTGTGTGTGTGTTTGGTGCGTCTGAGACGATGGGCCGAGGAGATACCGTTCTACCTGTTAAGACAAAAGCATTAATTTAGTGAAAAAAAAACTCTAACCTTTCGCTTCTCTCTGCCTTAATTTTGTGAAATACAGTCATTTTTTTCCAAGATTTGTTTCGGTTTTGCTTGTGTGTGAAACAGGCAAAACCGAAACAAAACTTGGAAAATTACAGTTACATATTTTAAACCCGATTTTCGCTACGTAACATTTAATTTTCGTTGCTAAATAGAAAACAGAAAAATATACCTTAAGATTTTTCTTTTAAAACACGAGCTGCTGACAGAGAACCCAATTATGGGTTAAGCTCGCCTTTGTACATAAGTTTTCCTATTGTATTTTAGACGTTTATTTTGTGTACAATAAAGGATATGAATATATATATGAAAAGAAACTAAACAAGTTTTTACACTTCAGGAAGTTTTTATGTCCATAACTGCTCACGTTCAATGGTTACTTTAATTAAAACACCGTATATTATAATAGCCAGTAGATTTAGAGGGCTCGTTTTAAATATAAAAACTGATATTTGCGTCACTTGATCATTTTTTTTTTTTTTTTTTTTTTTTTTTCTGTTTTTATCTTGCGATCGGCTTTTTAAGCCATTAGCAGATGGGATGTGCGCGTGATTGTCAAGTGAGGTTCGTCCTCCCAGCGGAGGAAACCACCCCTTCATTATTTACTTGCATTATTTAACAAGGTCCCATATGTATTGGCGTTTAAGCCTTCTGTTGTCTAGTGGCACATTTAGAGCGGTGACTAAGCTGTTATTGTGCGACATTATACGGCTTTTGTATCTCATAGTTTTGAGCTCAATTTCCTCTTTTACGGTTGTTACTTGGAGATGCTCGTGAAGTTCGCTGGTTTTAAGAAACCAAGGTGCATCTGATATGTTTCTGAGTACTTTGTTCTGAAACCGCTGCAAAATTTCCACATTGCTACTTTTTGCTGATCCCCACAGTTCAATACCATATGACCAGACGGGTACTAATACTGCTTTGTAGATGAGGAGTTTGTTCTCCAGAGACACGTGTGAGTTCCTCCCTAAGAGCCAATTAAGTTTTCTGAGGAGTATGTCCAGTTCATCACGCTTCTTTCCTATATGTGCTCTCCATGTCTGTTTCCTGTCTAGATGCATGCCGAGATATTTGGCAGTTTCATTATGAGGCAGCACGTCGTTGCCAAGTTTGACAGGGGGGCAGTTTTGCTTTCTTAGAGTGAACGTCACATGCGTTGATTTATTGGCACTCGCCTTAATGCGCCACTTTCCCATCCATTCATCCACTTTGTCGAGGTGTTGTTGTAGTATAGCAGAAGCCACATGAGGATCCTTATCACTGCAAAGGGCGGCAGTGTCATCTGCATAGGTTGCAGAAAATACGTGTTCCGACGTGGGTATATCTGCAGTGTAAATAAGATATAAGGTTGGGCCCAGGACTGAACCTTGGGGAACACCTGCTGTTATATTGTAGAATTTTGAGTAGTCGTCATTTACTCTTACTCGAAATATCCTGTTCTCCAAGTATGATTTCAGAAGAGAGTATAAGTTGTGAGGCAGCTGACTCTTCATTTTAAACAACAGCCCCTGATGCCAAACCTTATCAAAAGCCTGTTGCACGTCAAGAAATACGGCAGAGCAGTACTGTTTCTTTTCTAGTGCCTCTCTTATAGAGTTAACTACTCTGTGTATCTGTTCCACAGTGGAGTGACCGGCTCTGAATCCAAACTGATGTGGTGGTATAATGTTGTTTTCATGCAGAATTAGTCTCAACCGCCGTGAAACAAGCTTTTCACATAATTTTGAAAGTATAGGCAACAGACTTATGGGCCTATAAGACGCCACTTGGTGTGGTGGCTTGCCCGCTTTAGGTATCATTATTATTTCGGATATCTTCCACACTTTTGGGTAATAGCCTGTTCTTAAAATGCCATTAAAGAGCTGGGTAATAAAGACTACGCCTTTTTTGGGAAGTTGTCGTAATATCTCTGCTGTCACCAAGCAGAAACCTGGTGCTTTTCTAAGTTCCAATTTTCTTATCTCCCTCTGAACTTCTCGAGGTGAGCAGCTAGGCAATGGGAGACTGAGCTGTAGGTCTGCATCCAGATAGTCCTGGATTTCATTGTCGGTACCTGCGTTACAGTCATTTGGAGTGAAAACTTCAGCCAAAAAGGAGGCAAAAGCCTCGGCACGGTCTTTGTCACTTTTAGCCCACGTGTTATTTGGTAGTTTAATAGGGTTTTTGGCCAGTTGGGGTGCTGTTTTACTATCTTTTACAGTTTTCCACAGTGAGTATTCGTTTTTGGCTGAAGTATTCAAGTTCTCTAGTTTATACTTAATTGTTTCATTCTCAATCTCTTTTAGGTACTGTTTTAACTCGGTGGCTGCCTTATTGAATGCTCTTTTGTCCGACGAATGGCGGGTGTTATGCCAAACTCTTCTTAGCCTTCTTTTTTCTAGAACCTTCGTTTTAACCTCTTTAGGAATATTTTTGGTACCGGATTGGCGATGAGTCTCTGGTGTACATTTCCACGATGCAGTTTGTATTAACTGAGTAATGTACACAGCAGCTTCTTCAATGTCCTCATTTGTTTTCAGAGCTACCTTCAAATTTACGTTGTTATCGATATAGTCTCTGAATGCCTCCCAGTCTGTCTTATTATTACAAAGATACTGCCTCATCGGTCTTTCAATTAAATACGTACTTATGGTAGCTATAAACACTAGTACTTGATCATTTGACTACAAGATTAACTATTTTGACACTTAAATCAATAACCATGATGTCCTGTTCCAGATCAAAATTCAGCTGTATAATTTTATGGACTTTGTGATGAAAAAATTTAAATAATTAGGAATAAATTTCACCTTCGAAGAAGCCATAGTACTTCTTATAGGGAAGCTTACGCACTACATCTGAACGCTATCGGTCATAATTCAGAAGATTTTCAATTCGGATAAAACTCGGCACTCAAATCAAGAACTCGGATTGATAAAAAATCAATCAAATCTTCCAATGACTTCTCCCGCTCTGGGTAAAGCGGAAGAGCGTGTCAGACTTTTACTGACTAAAACCCACCCGTGTTCCTTCAGTTGCTTGTGTCGGGGCTGCGGTAACTCTCTTTCAAATTTATCCGCGACCCAGACAGGCATCGACCCTAGCGGACCCCATCAGTTCTGCTGACATCTCTTTGAGGCGCGCATGGAGAGAACGCGCCGTCGATTCGGGCCTGGTCCGTATCGGACGGCGAGCTACCCATTACTCGCCGACCGCAAGTCCGCGCCTACGGTGGCCGGGAATTGGCTTGCGACTCCCGACGCCCAGGGCGTCTCCTGCGGTGGCTAGGGGCGTGAGGGCGTCTCCGTTGCGGATTGCTAACCAAGTTAAATAAATCATAATAATTCAAAATCATATCTCACCTTAGACAATTTCAATTCCTGCGCATCTTCATTCCCCTGTCTATCTTCTAGGTCTTCATAATGTAACTTCTCTAATATTCTCTTCTTCTTATTGGGTTGTTCTGTACTCTCTTCTGCTGTTCTCTTGTCTCCTACGCCGTTAGATTCTTTGACACCGTTCTCAACTACTTTGTTGTTATTCGTCGTTTTACTACTACTGTTATTATTATTATTACTAGAATTTGTTTTATGACTAGCTTTGAGCACCTGGAATTGAGGTAAGGAGAATTTTAGAACAGAACAATTAAAAATCCATATAATTTATTTAAAGTTCAAGTATACGATCTTTAGCTTACAATTAGTCGGTGTTATAAAACGACGAAAGGAACACCAACTTCCGAAATTGAAGTTATTTTTCATTTTGTAGTGGTTTTTGGAAGTCGGTTGTATATTTTTTGTAAATTGTTTTTGAATTTTAAATTTTTAGTTGTAGTGCATAATGGGCAAGTTGTATAGTAAGTTTTTTATTTTTACTTTTTTTACCAAACTTTTAAGATATAAGTGGTTTCATAGCTTTCAAAAAGGTGAGTCTTCTCAAAGTTATTTTTTAAGTCACTATTGATAAGCTCTCGTCTGTTCACAATCTCACCTAGTTAAACTAAAAAGTCCAAAACACACATTCTACCTTTTAGGACAGACTAAAACAAACCATAATAGAGTGTTGGTTGAACCGCTTGATCATGTTTCTGTGTATGGAGGCATTTTCCCCTCTGTCCTTCTCGGGAACTGTGTCTTCTTCGAATGGTAACATGGGGATGTTTTCCGTGAATTGGGGGAGGTCCACCTGAAAAGATAAAAATTAATTTTCAACACACTTGCTCATAAAGTGGTTCTAATTTCACCGCAATTAGGAACATAATGACACCTGTAATCAAACTGTAATTTTTTCATTGCTATTATTCACAAGTGAGTAATAGAAAACAAAAAAATCGTTCTCAATAGTACAAATAAATTAATGTACCTATTGCTTGCTTATTTCATGCAACTTCGTATTTAAATAGATAATTTCAATTTGTACGTGTTTAATAAATAAAACTTTCACAAATTACTTTTGTTTTCTCTGTAATAAAGAAAACTTGAAATTCCCCATTTTGTACTTGGCTAAAACGCTATTAGCCAAAAAAAAGAAACCTCATTCTTTTAGTCTATGGCCGATCGCCATTGTTAGATGCGCGCGGATAGGAAAACTGATTAATTTTTCCCGCCATTGCGAAATAATTTTCACAACTCGTTTTCACTGTTATAAATGATGTTTAAGTATTATTTTCTTCACAAGTGTGTTGAAAAACGTCGTATGATACACGTGTGTATTGATGATTACCGTACTCGGCTCTCTTAAGACCCTCATCTAACGGCTCGGGTCTCAATGTCACCTCAGCGGTAATCACCAACATTACACACTTGTACCATAATGTAATATTGTACCACTTTCTTATCGTTCAAAATAGAATCAGTAGTCAGTAGATAATTTAATTTCACATGGCTATGGTACCTCTGACCTAGATAAAAGCTTGGGTCACGCGAAGTGTCAACTAGATGTTTACAGTGAGACTCAAAAGTTAAAACTAGACCGGTTTGTAAGACTTTTAAGCTCTTTCCGGACTCTAAAAGCCGCTGATCGCAAACACATTGAGGCTTTTGAAATGTGGTGTTACAGGAAGATGCTGCGTATCTCGTGGACGGCATACAGGACGAACATCTCGATATTATAGGACCTAAATATGACAAAAGGTCTAGATTATCGAATGTGTGCCTCCGCAGGATATTTGATTTCCATGGCCATATTGCCCGTAAACCTGGTGACAACTTACTAAAGGTAATTGTCACTGGCAAAGTCAAAGGTAAACGGCCTAGACGCAGAAGTCCTATACGCCTGGTCAGACCAAATCCGAACCTCGCTGAACATCAAAGTCTCAAAAGCCGTGCATGTTGCTGAGGAGCAGGTGGAGAAACATCATCAAAGATAAAGTTTTGAAACCATGATGCGGTCACGACCTCCAGCATTGGGGCATCGACGCGAGGAGGAGGAATTTCTTACCGTAAAGGAATCAAATATTGAGCTTTAAGCCTATAGGACAAATGGGTACCTTTGGGCTTCATTGCCAAATATCACAGGCGCAATGTTTTTTCGTTCAGGGCTAGTATTACATGTATAATAAGGGTGTCAAAAATATTTCACAATTGTAGGTCTAGGGAAACGGATCAGTAAAACCTTTAGTATTATTATCTTGGCCTGAATACTTATGACAAATGTTTATATCAACAAATCAGTACACAGGCCATAGTTTGATCCACGTTTGATCCAATGTTGGTGTTTTATAAGAGCCAGTTAGTATGATGCTAACATCATCTTCGTGAAGTATCGATCTTCAATTGACTTTTAGTATTATCAATACAAGTTGTAAATACAAACTGCGTCACATATTCATACATTGACACATACTGCAATTGAAGTGTTCTTTGTGAAGGACTGAAATAGAGCATCTTAAATACTACTAGCTGTTGCCAGCCGACTTCGTACGCGTTAAACTCTTAAAAGTAAAAAAAAATAAGGGTTATACGCGGAACCCTTATTCTTTTTTAGCTAAAATAAAAGTAGCCTTAATTACTCCCTATTACATCAGCTATCTGCCAATGAAAGTCCCATCAAAATCGGTCCAGCCGTTTCGGAGATTACCCCCGGCACAGACAGACAGACAAAAATTAAAAAAAGTTTTTTATTATAAGTACCGTATATAGTTTCATACGAATTCAGTAAAAAGCTGTTATTTTGACGTTACAAACCGACACTTCTATTTATTTATTTGTATCCCTTTGTATAGATACTCGGGTCTGCAATGCAATCACTGTTGAGTGTGTGTGTACTACGGTATAAATTGCAAGTAGTAGAATAATATATGTAGCTACTATGATGTAGAATATGGAAGCAAAAGAGTGCACCTAGTTTTATAAATACATATGTACAATACAACTATTTTCTTAATGTCCCTCGGCAAAGTTCGTGTTTCGTCAGTCGTCGGCTTTCTATCAGTTGCCCTTTGCAGTTGGTACAGACCGGACGCTCTCTATCTACTTGGTATATATAGAGTTGTTAATACTCTTTTGATTTAATGTAATTTATTTTAAAAATGGGAGGAAAGCTGCTAAAGGAAAATAGAAAAATAGTTTTACAGCTCTATATAGTTCACACGGAAATCAAAACAAAACAACAATAAAGTACTTAGTAGTTCTGAATTCAAATTATTATACGCGATAAATCTAATATTTGATGGAAATGGAAATTAGCATCCGTTTGTATTCGGAAATGCGATGATTGCCGGGGGACATTAGGAAAATAAACTGCTGTAAGTTGGTGTTTTTTTTTTGTTATTAGGGCAGGATCACTGCACGAATAAACAAAATGCATGTGTTGGAATGCAATGATCGGATATTAATTGATGGTGATCGAAGTTAGAGCACATTTGCTTAGAATTAACTAAATGATTCAATTCTGAAGGTGAACGCGCACCTATCCGCGCCGCAGGAGCCGCACGCGCCGCAGTCATCGCATTTTCTCAAGGCCCCGCGCAATCCGCGCCGAACGCGGCGCACTTCTGAGCATCTTGAACAATATTTTTTATACGGATACAGATGACGTCTCCACGCCGCCCGCATTGCACTCGCCGCTAGCATCGAACGCGCTGAATCTGATGACGTCATCCGCACGCGCTGGTGGAATCCGTATGCCTACAGCATTTTGCTGAAATGCGGCTCGTGCGGCGCGGATAGTTGCGCGAGGCTGCATACGATTTCATAATAGTTATTTATGCTACAAGTGCGGAATGTAGGTGATTTCCGATGAGTGGCATTTTTATTCACGAGCGAGCGAAGCGAGTGAGTGGATAAATCGACACAAGTCGGGAATCATCTTACGTACGTGTATCATACAACATTTTACTATGCATTGTGCGAGGAAATAAAAAAATATATCTGAACCAAGCAAAAATTAATAAAATGGCGGGCTTATTCAAGCGCGCTCAACATACCACAGATTAACTAAAAGTTCCTCGGGCATATCTACTGCGCATGTGCAAATAGCTGTCAAGTCGTAACGCAAAAAGGCACGAGTAAAATATACGTTCTGCCAAACATATTTAATGAATATTTAAAATTAATAATTTATTGATCAAAATCTAGAGTAATTAAAAATGCCTTTAATGAAGTATTTGTTTTATTTTATGTTTTATATGAATGATAATCCGTACTTAACTAATTTTTTAACGTTTTCTCAAATAATAAAAGCTCTATGCGTCGGGCTGACGTTGGAGTTAAAAATTAAAAAAAAACTGAAAAGTAAAAAGCACTAGTGAAAAAAGTGATACTTTCCGCACAGTTTGGCTGCTTGGAAAACGCTCTTTTCGAGGACAGGCATTGTAAAAAGATTTATAAAATGCGATGTCCGTGGCGCGTGCGGCTCCTTTAGGGAAGACTACGATTTTTTCCTATTTCGAAGATTAAAAGGAATAATTACTCACTGTGAGATCTAAAGTTGTGTGTTTCATAGCTGATGCAATGGCTTGGTCATCCATTTTGGCACATTCTCCGAACAAATCTTTACTAGACGATGAGGCGATACGGTCTCTGAAATAAATCATATTTGAATAGGTTTCATATCTGAAATAAATATATATGTTTAGTCCGTCAGTGAGATTATCAAATAATATTGGACCCGTATTTTTTGCTTTATCAAATAAATAAACATTGACAAAGATTAAGCGCATCAAAGTTCAGGCTTGTGACGTCATTTTGTCAGTATAATGTGTAGCACACCGTGACGTCACACGATATTTCAACGTATTGTATCGTCGTAATTTTTTGTTTACATGGCAAAAGAAAAAATACGTGTCCAATATTTTTAGATTATCTAACTGACGTCTGACGACTTTCACGTGTCCATTTTAAAAACTGTTAAAATTTCATACAAACTTTCAACCCCCCATAGGGGTGGCATATAAAAATCCTTTCTACGTGTGCACTTACGTCACATGAGGAACCTCTCTGCCAAATTTCATCTTTATACGTCAAGGGGTTTTCGATATTTCGTGATGAGTGAGTGAGTGACCTTTCGCTTTTAAATATGGAATATGCATGAAAAAAAACATTTGCTTTTTCACCAGTTCACAGATAAAAACACTAAAATAGAATACTTATAGTGAAAACAGAATCAAAATTGATCGAAAAACGAAAGAGATATAACAATTTAAAGAAATATATCTGTCCCTCTCTACGACAACGCCGTTTTCTATGGCAGCTGAATGGGCGTCGTGCGATCTGACGTCATGCTGCACGTCGGACTTCTCTTTCTAAGTTTCAACTTTGACACTTTATAACTTCCGTCTCTGATCGAGATATTAAAAAAAATCTTTTATATTTGTTTAATATGATTAATAAGTATTTTATTAGCATGCATATTCCCTATATCGATATTTGCGATGTCAGAATGCTTGCTTTTGAAATTAATAAATTCAAATCATTAATTAAATAAAATAGTAAATAAATAAATAACACAATAAAAATATTGTACTGTAAATAAAAATTTTGTATAGTGTGCATGGTGCTTAACAACAGCGCTGATAATAACAGCGCGCTCGATGTCGCAACGACAGTGTATTCGAATAGTTTTTGCGATGTACCCACTCATCATAATTTGTTTTTGCTATTTACAAAATTTTTAACAAAATCGAATGTGCGTCGTGCGCCCTGGACTTTCTAATCATTACAATTGTTATTAAATCCAAACTTTGTTTCTCGTTAAGCGATTATATGTTAATCTTTTGAGAAATAAATGATATTTAAACCGAATTAAACGTAAGTTGTGCCAGAAAGCGTTTTATGCCGTCAAAGATTACGTTGAGGACAAAAAGCCTTGGGAGTGAGCTGCTCCAATTAATTAATTTCTTTATCTTTTGCACCCTGGATTTTATTTTCTTTTTGGTTTTCTTGCAATGATAAGAATATTTACTTTTTAAAGTATTATTTTATTTTATTTATTATGAATGTGAAGACTATGTGAATCATTCTTATTTTTATTTTGTTTTTAATTTTAATTTTTCTCAGTTAGTTTTAATCATGGCCTGGCAGTTTGAGTAATTTATGCGGCCTAACCGAATGTCCTTTCTTTGGTATTATTCGTCGAATCGTTGGGCTCCTTAAAATCTAAGTTGAGCTGCACGGTTATTGACAAATGCGTGCACTAACTGGACAGGTCCACTCAATCTGGTTCTTTCCTCAAAAGACCATTTCAGACATCAATCTACATGGTCTTCACATGATCTAACCAAGACTTTGTTTGGACTTTAAAAGAGACTGTGACCTCTGAGTTTGTTTCGGCCTTTCTTCTTAGAGTATTTAGTTAGGCAACGCCGACCTCATCTAGATTAAAAAAAAAAACCGCCAAGTGCGAGTCGCACTCGCGCACGAAGGGTTCCGTACCATTATCGCAAAAAAACGACAAAAAAATCATGTTTGTTGTATGGGAGCCCCACTTAAATATTTATTTTATTCTGTTTTTAGTAAACATCATCTGTGAAAATTTCAACTGTCTAGCTATCACGGATCATGAGATACAGCCTGGTGACAGACGGACAGACAAACGGATCGCGGAGTCATAGTAATAGGGTCCCGTTTTTACTCTTTGGGTACGGAACTTTAAAAATATGATCGACATATCAAAGTGTTTGTACAAAACAAGTAACAGAAATAAAATCATTCATCATTTATCATTTGATGCTATTTAGCTAGTTAAAATATCATGAAAAACTTACCTATGAAAATAATGAGACTGGAAAAACTTGGTCCAAAACTCGGCTTCAGTCATTTTGTTGGGTACATAATCAATATGTTTCTTTCTGACAGCGGGGTACGTTTTGAATATGGCGTCTATAATGTCTTGGGTGAGGTTGTATTTGAGGCCGTTGCAGCCATCCGTTTGGGGCTGGATGTCCGCTAAAAATGCTCCGGACACACCTGGAAAAACAAAATATAGGTACTTAACTAAAAAGTTGTAAATAAAAAAAGTTAATTTAAAAATCAAAAACCCGCCTGCTAAAAAGCGAACTAAAAAGCTGTAAACAAAAAAAAAATATGCTGTGCAGTCGGAGGATCAGGTGGTCAGCCAGTACGCGAATATGTATAATACAACTTTTTAGTTATATTTTTTTTTTCGTATTACTTTTAAACATATAAGTGGTATGTATTTTTGTAATCAGCTCTTAAAACCCTTCATTTTGATAACCCACTCGAAGGGTTTGGGAAAAAAAAAATTGCGACCCGCACAATATGGCGCCCAAAATCCGCCATGTTTGTTTTTTTTAAACTTCACCTATCTAAGAACACTTGGGCGTTCAAGACTTATCTAACGATGTCTTAATTATAAAAATCCGTCAAGTGGTTTGGAAGATACGAAGTAATAAAGAATATTACATACATACAAACATATAAACATACATACAAACATACAAGATACGCGCGAATAACCCTTTCCTTGCAGCCGGGTAAAAAGGTAGGTATTTTTAAATGAATAGTTTGGGGTTACTGTCAGCCTGCATCATCTCTCTGCTGCTCCAAAGGTTGTCTGTAAGAGATTGCCTTGTGCGATAAGACCGCCCATTGTACACTTGCTTATAAAAATGTTTGTCCTGTACATATATTTTTGTGGTTTAAATAAAGAACATATTTTTTTTTTTTTTTTTTTTAACTAGCTTTTTTCGTATTCTTCTCAGCAAAACCTTTCATTTGATACCCATATCATCACAGGCAGTGAGGAGCTCGTGGCTTAATAATAACAGCCGCACGGGTCGATCTTCAAGGTTAAGCAACGCTTGACGAGGTCGGTCCGTGGATGGGTGACCATTTCAACATACCGAGTCTCCTCCGTGCCTCGGAAAGCACGTTAAGCCGTTGGTCCCGGCTGTCATTTGAAGATCTTTGACAGTCGTTACGGGTAGTCAGAAGTCTGAGATCTGACACCAGTCTTGCCAAGGGGTATCGTGTTACCCAGTTACTGGGTTGTGGAGGTCAGATAGGCAGTCGCTCCATGTAAAACACTGGTACTCAGCTGAATCCGGTAAGACTGGAAGCCGACCCCAATATAGTTGGAAAAAGGCTAAACAGATGATGATGATCATGGCTGTGCAAAAAAAATAACTAGTCCACCATCTTGGGCCGTCCGCCATATTGGATTTAGAATGATGTCTCTTATCTAACCATGCATTGTCATCCAAACTAAAATTGTATGCAAAATTTCATCTTAATCGGTGGAGGATAACTGCTTTAAAATTCAGTTGCAAGATTTGACCCGAACACACATTACACATACAACAAACATACATGGCAAGTTAATTAAAAAAAAAAAAAAAAAAACCCCCGGGTTTGTACATATATATCAGTATATTCTAATTAGTTGACAACCACAATACAGGCTTGCCTAGTTCGGGAATAATGATCGGAATAGGCTTCAAATTGTTTCACAATTCTAAAGCAGGAATGCTGTGTTCCAGTGTAGGTACAATAATTGGTGCTGGTAGAATTACAGCCGCATGAGACATTAACTAATACCAACCTATTAACTAATACCAACCTATTAACTAATACCTTAATTAATTAATAGGTTGTAGCCTATTAATCAATTATGGTATTGGTTACAACCTATTAATTAGTTTTAACCTAATAGGGATGATGACGGGGTACGAAAAAGCAAAGTCCGTCGGAAAAATTATCAAAAAATTGTGGGCACGTATTTTTTGCTTTACCGAATTAATAAAAAAACATCAAGATATAGCGCATCAAAGACTCTCGCTATGGGCGCACGAGGCGAACGCGGGACGCCGCCCCCGCCGCACGGTTAGGAGGTACCGAGATAATGCGTCGTATTTAGGGTTGCCATCTTTTTTTGAAGGAATATAGTACTTTATTCAGACAGTGGCAATAAATATACGGCACCTACTTGTTATTATTTTTGGCTTTAAATATCAGTTTGATTATTTTTTAAATTATTATAATGCTCCTGAACAATTAAGTTCGATATTAAAATTATTCAAAAAATAATTTTTTATCAAATTAATTGATGCATTTGTCGTTTCTTTTCTCTTGTTTGTATTCATTACTGAAAATATAATTTCATTAAACGTGGAGGTGAAAATATAGTATGTATTTTTCGTATTATGGTTCAGTTTTTTTTTGGGCGCACGGTTGGCGCAGTGGTTGAGCAATTGACTGCTGCGCTGCGTGTCGCGGGTTCGATTCCCGCACGGAACAAAAATTTGTATGACCTACAGATAGTTGTTCCAGCTCTGGGTGTTTGTGTATGTGAGTTTATATGTTTGTAAACGCATCCACGATTCAGGAAGAAATTCCTAGGGTGGGGAAGTTTTAAAAAAAAAAAAAGAAAAAAAAAATTTTTTTAGGGTTCCGTACCCAAAGGGTAAAAACGGGACCCTATTACTAAGACTTCGCGATCCGTCTGTCTGTCTGTCTGTCTGTCTGTCTGTCTGTCTGTCTGTCTGTCTGTCTGTCTGTCTGTCTGTCCGTCTGTCACCAGGCTGTATCTCATGAACCGTGATAGCTTTTTGATCCTTAGACTTGCTAAGCAATGGTTTAAATTTTCGGTAAAACGCGTTTGTTCATCAACTGTAGGTCTAACAAATTGTCAAATAATTAACTCTAATAAACAATTGATAAAAATAAAGTTAATAAAATCAAAAAACCCGACTGTCTGACTAAAACTATAAATATCCTCCGACTGCACTGCACAGCATGATTTTCTTCTTGTTTACATCTCTGCAGTCGGGTTTTTTGTATTTATTAACTTTCTTTATTTACAACTTTTTAGTTATTTTTTCTTTTCGAATGACCTTTAAACATATAAGTGGTATAGATTTTTGTAATCACCTCTAAAAACCCTTCATTTTGATACCCCACTCGATGGGTTTCGAGGAAAAACAAAATTGCAACCCCTACAATATGGCACCCAAAAACCGCCATTATCCTTTTGTTTTAACGGCTCTTATCTAAGAACACTAGGGCGGCCAAGACCTATCTAACGATGTCTTAATTATAAAAATCCGTCAAGTGGTTTGGAAGATACGAGGTAATAAATAATATTACATATATACAAACATACATACATACAAGATAAGCGCGAAAAACATAACCCTTTCCTTGCAGCCGGGTAAAAAGGGCATTTTACCGAAATTTTAAACCGTTGGTTTGCATATTTAACCATTGGTTGATACGGATCAAAAAACTAAAAAAAAAGGTCGACTGGTAGAAAATGCCTAAGGCATTAAGTCCGCCTCTGTACTTTTTTGTGCATAAAGTATTAAATAAATAAATAAATAAATAAACTGGGCCTTAGCATATAATTTTTCTATAATATACAATCTGTCCGGATTTGTAATAAAACA
This sequence comes from Anorthoa munda, assembly GCA_945859665.1. Classification (NCBI taxonomy): domain Eukaryota; kingdom Metazoa; phylum Arthropoda; class Insecta; order Lepidoptera; family Noctuidae; genus Anorthoa; species Anorthoa munda. Next base: position 5,284,912 of record OX243916.1, on the reverse strand, counting down.
TAAAATTAACAGGTGTTTTTATCGAAAAATTTAAATATATTTTACTGCCATAAAGTCTTATTACTTCAGAGTCCTGACACATTCTATATCACGATTGACGAAAATACAGTACGATACTATATATGTATATAACATAGTACGGGTGGCAACCCTAGTCGCATGCGACGTGCACAGTTATTTTCACCGTGTAGGTGGTAAAATTAATTAATTATTATCTGGTAAAATTAGGTGCCCCTCTCTCCACCGGCTGGATTCTTGGCGTTTTGGCCTGCTTAAAAAATAAAAATACAACAATTAAAAACATACCAGCCTCCTGCTTAATATTATTAGATTCCGTATAAGTTTTAAGAGTGGGTGTGTTCCAGTATTCCTCACTATTGATCACTTTCGATATCACCAAGTCTTCATATAAATGCTTCAATGTCGGGTGTAAGGATAGTAGCCTGAAAAATAAAAAATTAATAAAAAAAAAACTTCCAAAAAAAGGGCCACATATCTTAGACGCGGATTCTGGAAGCCTTTTAAGGGCCTTCCACCGCTTTAGTGCTGTAAAACGGTTACTTGCTAAAGCATACTACTTAGTAACGACTACGATAAAAGGTTTGAAAAAAAATATATATTTATTTTTAATTCATGTACATTATTTTTGGAACAAGGTTTTTTCGTGTAACTAATAGTTATGCTTTAAAAAAAAATTAACAACACGATATTTTTTAGCAACTTTTGGTTACTCCTTCAAAACGACTTGGATGTTTAAAAATATTTTTACACAGAAAAATTTATGGCTGGAATTTCTGCATAACTGAAATAGCATATGCAAATGAAATAATATTTAGCAAACAAAACTGTTCAAAAGGAGGTTCAATATTGATATTATGGCTCCGAGCGGGCGAACGGCCAGTACTGCGTTAACATTGGGGCGTATATATCGCCTTAACCAGGTCATCTGCTTCTTATTACCAAACAAGCAAAAAGGTTAATATTTTTTTCATGGGTTCTCCCAGGATACCTACAAGAATTTTTTTTTTCAGGATAATAAGTAGCCTATTTATACAGCCATCTATAGGGTAGCTGTCTATCAGTAAAACAATTTTCGTAATAGGCCAAATACATCCAGATATATCTTTTTAAAAACACTTTTTATTTTGCTTTAACTTGCCTCTGCTCGCGGCTTCGCCCGCGTGAAACGTGTTTTATTATCCTAACAAGGGAACATTAAACCAACAAGAAAAGTATCTTAATGAGGCTCTGGCCATTCCATAGGTATTCAAATCCGTTAAGCCATCAAGATGTGAAAGCGTAACAAACAAACTCACATTCGCAACAGGGATGTTTCCTACGTAGAAAAATGATAATTCTATTTAGTCCGTCAGTGAGATTATTTATTTATTTACACTTTATTGTACACCAAGTTGAAACAATACAAAAAAAAACATCAAAATTAAAACAAACACAACAGGCGGCCTTATCGCGCTCTGCGATCTCTTCCAGGCAACCTTGAATGGATAGGGATAGCCTGGACACGACATGGGGTTGCACTTGGTGCAAATTCATCAACATCATCATCATTTCAGCCGAAAGACGTCCACTGCTGGACATAGGCCTCCCCCAGGCGTCGCCACATTGACCGATCCCGTGCGTCTCGCATCCAGCGCCTTCCCGCAACCTTAACCAGGTCATCGGTCCACCTAGTGGGAGGCCTTCCAACATATCGTCTTCCGGTTCGCGGTCGCCATTCCAGAACTTTTCGGCCCCCTTTTTTACCGCAATGTCTCAAGACAAAAGTCTATGACCAGTGTGTGTTGCCAGTGATCACCTATGGGACCGAGACTTGGTCGCTCACAATGGGCCTTATCAGAAGGCTTAAAGTCACCCAAAGGACAATGGAGAGGGCTATGCTCGGCATTTCCTTGCGTGATCACGTCAGAAATGATGATATCCGCAGGAGAACCAAAGTTACCGACATAGCCCGAAGAATTGTCAAACTTAAGTGGCAGTGGGTAGGGCACATTGCTCGCAGAACGGATGGCCGTTGGTGCAAATTACAATCAAACAAATATTACTAGGCATAATTAGGTACCAAAAACAAACTACTAAAATAGATACATAAATACATACATACAAAATAATCTAAATACACAAAAACAAGACAACAATACAGCCTAAACAAGGTCAGGATCACAAAGACAGGTAATGTTCCTTTATAAGTTTCTTAAAGACAGGCAATGACTGAGCACGTTTTATTGGGTCAGGCAATGCATTCCACAAACGAGCAGCCTGGACAGTAAATGATTTGTCCAAGAATGTTGTGGAATGCAGTGTTTTTTGGTGTACAATAAAGTATATTCTATTCTATTCTAATGCATTTTAAGTAGCAAGTTTTCTGGTGACCTAAAAGATTTCGTGTGGGAATCGCAGATAAACTGAAAACGGTCCTTGAGGTAAAGAGGGGTGGAAGGAGTAAAGAGCACATTGTACGAAAGAGAAAAAATATGAATTTAAGTGTTAAATAAATACCTAATTAACTAAACTGTTCGTGAAATCATAATCATCTGATAATGATAAGTGATTGTATGAGGAGACAATTAACACATTAACTAATCCTATAATACATAATATTAATTAATATATACATAACTTCACGCCGGAATTCCCCTAAAGAGTAGGCAGTTACCCCTATTTCGCCAGTTATATCTCTTAAGATACAGGTTTCCTAGTTAAGAGACAGGTTTTTTTTTAATGTGTTTAAACTTTTTTTTGTAGACTTAAATCTTTTGTGCACAAGCTATATTTTTGTGCTTATTGTATTTCTACTACTTTGTTTTGAACTTTGTCTGTGTGTATTAATTGGATAAATAAACAATTTTACTATTTCGTTTTCTAAATTTTTATACACTTTCTATTTACATTTTTAAATATATTTTATAAAAAAAATATCATAAATAAAATGATTTATTATTATTATGTTTAAGTCTTATGTATCAGGAGGCGAGTATGTTGCCAATAACCGGGCACTACTGAGAAATTCCAGATGGAAAAATCCAATACGTAACATTTTGGCCGACCCGGGAGTCAAATCCAGGACCTCAGCAGTAGCGCTTGCAACCACTAGACCGACGAGGCAGTTAACTGCCTAATTCTACGCAAATAAAAATAACCTTTTATGGACATTTCACAAAAGTGATTTTTGTCACAAAAATAGATTTCCTATGATTTTAATGACAACTTTTCCCCACACTAGGAATTTCTTCCTATATCGTGGGTACGTTTACAAACATTTAAACTCACATACACAAGACAACTACATCCGGAACAACAATATACTCTCTGTTGGTCCCACAAATATTTGTTCCGTGCGGGCATCGAACCCGCGACACGCAGCACAGCAGCCGATCGCTAACCACTACGCCAACCGTACCGACGTCAGTTGTCACATTGTTAATTTAGTTTTTCTAGGACTCAATATAATAACATCATATTCGATTTTGAATGATTTTGACCTCTGTATTCAAGTTATATAGGTCTTATAATGCTCTGTGTATTTATTTTATTTAATACTAAAATTGCATTTGGATGACATTTTCAACATTTTATTGCAATGTCAGTGAGGTTAAGGTAAGGTTACATTTTGTTGTTCATCTATTTTTATCTCTCAGTTTCGTCTACATTTTGAATTTGGCTCAGTAACAAGACGCAAAAATCTTGCTTTTTTTCAATATACAGTAAAATTTTATTATAGTATGTCAGTAACTTGCGGCTTTCGACTGCCAAAATAATCAGTCTAGTATAAACAACTATCTGTTGCCCGCGGCTTCGCTCCCGTGGACCACAGGACCCGTTTTCGGGATAAAAAAAAAGCTTATGTCACTCAGGAATAATGTAGCTTTCTATTGGTGAAAGAATTTTTTAAATCGGTCCAGTAGTTTCGGAGCCTATTCGGTACAAACAAACAAATCATTCCTCTTTATATCATTAGTATAGATGACAATGTCTGAATGCAAATGCTTAACTAGTTGATGAAAACAAAAGTATCACTATATGTATGCCTTTAACAAAATGAATGCATTCCTCATGAATCCCATAATCAAACTAGATTTGTATGTAGGTGGACATCCCACCCATACGCACTAAACGTTTTGGAAATACTTTCATTATGCGTATAGCTAAGGAGCGGAATTCCCTGCCGGAGTCTGTTTTTCCCGATAGCTACAACCGCATAATCTTTAAGTAAAGAGTAAATAGTTTTCTTCTAGGCAAGCGTGTTACACTATCGACTGACGACCACATCATCGCTTACCATCAGGTGAGATAGTGCTCAAGCGCGAGCCAATCAGTAATAAAAAAAATAAAAAATGATCCAAATCGGTTTTTAAATGAGTAAACCCATCGCAAATAAAAAAGAGAAATGTAGATATTTTATTAGCTGTGGTACCAGATTAAAACACATTAATCTATTACTAATAAACTAATATTATTAATAAACTGTTGCAACCCGTCTTGAGCAAGCATAATATTTTTATGCACTCACCAAATAAGGACAATCTAGTGTGCATATTAATTATATAATGCAGCACTAACTTAATGACAAAGTCTGCACCATTTTTCAAAACTAATTAATTATCCATAGCTTAATCAAAATTATTACAGACACCCCATTTCTTAGATAAAATTATTTAAGATAAATTAACTTACTCTTTACTTACTGGAATTTTTTGTAATAGTAACGGGTAGATTTTTGCGCACATTTATATTTTAATTTAAAACTTACCAAAAATCACATGAATAAATAATTTGAATTTGAATTTAATTTGGTCTTGCCTTTTCCCAACTATGTTGTTAATCAGTATTTTACATCCTTGTCCAAGGGCATCGCCAGCCGATGGACCAGGGGGGGCAAGTTGATATATGGAGGATGGTACAGTCAAAAGCGTATGAAGCTTTTAACTGTTAGTACGAGTCTTACCCCTATGGTGATTGTTATAAGATCGGCATTAAGTCCAATGGGTAACAATCCGCGAGCTCAATCATCATGAGTTTTGGGTAAACTACTCGACCACTTAGTTATGTAAATCTTATAAGTTTTCATTAATAAATTTTCTGTGCACATTCATCATGGCCAGACCATTGAGGCGATTTTTCAAATGATTCTCGAATATTACGGTGAGAAATGTATTTTTTACCACATCTATTCAAAAAGAGCTAGTTTATTCTTCCTAAAAAAGAACTAAAAGTCTACTCTAAAATCCTTCACTCTGCTCTGGATTAAAAAAACACTACCGCCTTTAAAATAGTTGTTTGCTCCCTAGATAAACAATCTACTAATTAATAAATTTCAAAAGACCTCTCACCTAGATTTCATCTCCAGTTCCCCGTCAATCTGTCTCTTAAACTTTGGTAGTAAGTTTTGCAGCAGCATCTTCACCTGATCGCGGTCTTTAGCCTGTGCGTCCGCACCTGCTGGGTTGACGAAGTGGAAAGTTGAACACGTGCCATCGTGTAATACCACTTGCAGTTGCACTTTTGGTTTCCCTACTGGGGATATTTTTTGTGCTGTAAAACAAATAAGGAATTAATTGTCGAGCCTGCAGAGTACACAAATGAAGATAAACTTAAGGCAATCTTAAAAAGAATGAAGGATATATGATACACATATGCTCTTTCATCCTCAATTTCTTGGTCACTAAGGTTGAAAAATAGCGATCCAGGAGCAATGATCAAAATGTATGTGAAAACCGTATCATAATCCATTGCATGGTTTAGAGATAGAGACGAAGTTAGCAGAGAAGCAGAAATGATAATGACAGACACAAACAGCTACTTTTTTATTTATAATATTTTGAGATCATTAACAGTTCAATCCTATGCTAGAATTTCCATGAATTCAACATGGCCAAAACTTATTAGCGTTTTAGAAAAGACCAAAAAACATTATGAGCATATTTTCTACATGTTAAGAAACTGCATTATATTATACAATGCTTCTCAATATAGGGACCCCCATGAAGCTCAAGTGGCCAAAAATAAAGATGATTCATCACACTCAAGGTCATTTTGATAGAACAAACATGAGTGTTAGAACAGGTGCAAACCTGCATACTGTATCATATCTTATCTTATGGAGGGGCCGAGAAATAACTTGGACACTTCGACCCATTGTGATCTATTGTGGTCCTAGATAACTTACTCCTCCCCAATCTCATTGAAATATGTTTTCATGAGTTTTACAACGAGACTAGGAGATATGAGCCTATAATCTCGTTTTATAATCTGGTTTTGGATATTCAACCCCAAGGAGACTCATTCGCTTACCAGCCAGTGCATTGCTTGTGCACAGAAGGTGCTCCATGCATTCCGTATGGTCCTCACACAACCTGCACATGGGTGTCGCAGTTAGACCCATCTTCATGAACATGTTGTTGGTTCAAAAGTGTAATGTAAAAGTAAAGGCCCCAAGCAGGTAGCGGATTTGCATACTGCATTGAGGAACTGCTAATATATTATGAACCTATAGAACATAGTCTTGTTTCCAGAAGATTTAGGTAGTAAACAATGATGGGTAATGAAATAATCACTGCTAATGATGATCCTCAACATATTACTTACAAAAGATAAAGATTTCTAATACAAAATATGTTATCTTGTACTTATTTATCTCTTGAAGTGAGCACACATAGCATACTTAGTCCGTCTAGTAATTTGTATGTTGTTCAGAATAGGCATTGATGAGATGTTCAGATTTAGATGCACTATAATAGTGAATGTAATATGATAGCCGAACAGGTGGTGTACACAAACAGCTGCATTCTCTACATGTTTACTTAATAGATATGTGAATAACATTAATAGAGGAACACAGAAAGCTATTTGCATTTGCAATGTTACAATGGCATTTATCTTAAAACTGTATATAGAGTTTTTATGGGAACTCAAGCAAAAGTAGTAGCGTTTTATGTACTTACTTTTGATATCAGCATATTTATGTGATACTGCAACTGTGTCTCTATTTTCCAACATCCATGCTAGCCTTTGAGCCATAACATACAAAGTGCCATCACCCTTCTTGTACCTCACGCCGCCCACGCTGAGCAAAACGTCCTCAGAAGACGTAGTCATTTTCAAACTTCACCACTCCACCCACAGTATCAACAGTTTTAACATGAAAGAGTTATAAAATGTTAAAACTATAGCCCGAACTCTTCCAATCGCTTCGTGAAAATTTTACTCGATTCAGTCAACACCTCATCTTGCCAAACGCGATTTTATGTATAAATTCGTGAGATAATCGTGCGTCTCTGAATATGAACGCTTGTTTCGAGTATAAAAACGAAGAATTATGAAATTCTATCTACAAAAAGCATATCACAGTCCGTCGACCATTACAGGATTTGACAAACTGTCAGCTTTTTTTTTTTAGTTGTCTTCGAATGTTTCTTTCTGCCTTTTCGTTCAAAACGAACCACGTGGGATTTAGTAACATTTATTTAGAAACTAAATAAAATGTTCTGTAAATGTAAATTCTTAAAATATATTATAATACGTTCCGAATTGAAATAATATAAGTAAAAATAAAAAAATTGTAGATCGGAACAAGCTCTCAGTGGAAAAAGATATCGATATTAATTTAGCCAATACAAAGCCGTAAACACACGACATTACAAGGACCAGACTATGGAAATGGGGAATAAGTTTAATCGGATAATATACAATACAGCAGAAGAAAGAAGAAGAATTTACAGCAGAATATTGTCCATTCTCATGCTTGTACTTTTGTTGTAAGCTGAACACTCATACTGAACTACAGGAAACTTTAACCAAACAATATTCTTACTGAGATATCATTGCGAAATAATCAAAGTACTGACTCATCCTATCATATTTATCAATCCGAAAATATTCTAAGGAAAACATCATCATCATTATTATTGTATCAGCCTCCCTCAAGCATAGCCTAGGCACTGAAACTGCCTCAAGTGAGTTGCTGCAATCTTCACTGGATTGTTCTCTTCGAGTGTCTATTCTCGCCAAACTTCTTGGCCACCCTGAAGTTGGCTACAATGACTGCGCAGTAGTAAATCTCATACAAAAACTGCACCGTTTCGTGCCTCGCGCATGCGGTAAACCAACTTCAAGGCGGCCAAGAAGTTTGGTTGAGGACTTCTAGCAAAGTCAAGCGTCTAAATGTTTTCATCATCAAGAACCTAAATGAGTAGGGTTTGATTTGATTATTTTATTTTACTTAGTTCCTGAGCCACTTATATTTTTGTCTACATAACAACCTTGAGAGAATAGGGTTGTGCTTTTATGTTTTATACTTAACATGCCGTAATAATGTTTATAATAATAGAAGCCCATCACACATGTGATGATAATCGAGCATTTAAACCACATTCACAATTTGATTGTCGCGTCTTGTATAGCTGTTTTGCTAATCCAACATATCTTTACTATAAGATTTTATAAAATTATTTTTGTAGGGGAGGGACGAGAAGGTGGGATTCGTACAGTAGACATCAGTCAGCGGCGCTGCTAGACCGAACGTGGACGTTATCAATATCAGCTTTACGAGGCCCCCCTTTTATTTATTAAGAGTTGAATTATACACTAATGTATGAATAGTTTAATAATACCATAATTAGGTAATTACAGTTTTATAATTGTACCCTAATGACGGGTTTTATTTCACATAATTTTGTTTTTAAATTATAAGCTCGCGATACATCACTATCTCACACAATAGTGAGTGATGATGTGGTCGACGATGAACACACTTGCCAAGAAGTAACCTATTCACTCTTGACTCTAAGACCTCCAGATTGTAGCTTTCAGTGAATACAGACTTCAATCAAAGTAAAGTATTCCAGTTATTTTCCTGAACCTACCTGTATGTACCTTAAAATGAGCTTGATTGATAGAGCGAGGTGGCTAATTGGCAGCTCCATGTAAATAATAAGGACAAAAGATTATTTTTTGTCTTTGTCACCATGGCCGGTTTTTGTTGTACAAACAACAATATAATGGCAGGTTTGACAAACAAACTCGGTTTTGTTTGATTTTCTGTGATTTCGTGGAATTATGTGTTAATTGAGACAAGGAATTTGGATTATTTAAAGATAATACGTGTCAGTGCTATGGTGGGTTGTAGTGTTCTTGTTCTTGTTGTATCACCAGAACTAACTATTGTTGTCTCATGTGCGGCCACGCCAGGGCTTCATCTACAGGTACTTTATCTAAGGCTAAAAGCAATGTTTTCAGTTGATACGAGTACGACAGATAGTCTCTTTTGCCTAATTATTGTACTTGACGAACTTTATAAGTATATACCTAGTACTTTAGTTTTTTTAACTATGAGAAACGGTTCTCATCCGAAACCAAATAGTTTTGAGTTGTTCATAGTGGTTAATGAGTTGGATTTAAAATTAAAAAAAAGATTTGATTGTAACTTTATTTGTTTGTAAGTTTGTTTGTAGAATAGATAAACTCAAAAACTATGTATCTGATTTAATTTATTCTTCAAGGATTGTTTCACCTATGGAAAGCTACTTATATTATTTTGGAGTAACATAGGCTACTTTTTATCCCGAAAAAATAACGGGTCATGCGGGCTGGGCCGCGGGAGCGAAGCCGCGGGGAAAAAGCTAGTTCAATATATTTGCTAGAAAGTTGTACAAGTTATTGAGGACCTCGATAACTTTTACTTACTTTTGTAACATTCTTGCGAGGCTTGGGACGCCCTTGGCGGTCACTGACGTCACTGACATCTCGCACCGCCATTGGTTGAGATAACTACACTATCCCACACATTGACAAGATTGCGTGTGTGTGCGTGATTCCCGCTCTTACGCACATCACAGGCTACCCGCAGAGCAGATCGGAACGACAGTACGACTGCCGGCTTCGAGGGTCAAGTCGATTCGTGTTTTCGCTCTACGTTTTAAAGATTTTTGAGAGTATTTAAAGAGTCTTCCATCGACTAGTAAAATCTTTATACCTTTTATTTTAACACAGTGCAATATTAAACCATTAATACATTACGTAAGAACCGTTAAGTGCTAGGTGTTTACAAGTTCCATGGACCCCACACTAGGAATCCTAGTATTCCCTGAGTTGTGGGGATTTGTACTAGTACAGAAGAAGAGTAAGTATTTTTGTATTCATATCTGAACACGTTTGGTTGTTATAAAGTCGGGTACTCATTTGTGACCTGTATCTAGACATTTACGGTAACGAGGTTAACAGCAATATTCTGTTCGCGAATTATTACTAGGGTTTATGGTAACTTATCATGTAACTCTTACGGTTACAGCTCGTTAACACAGTCGCTAATGAATACCCGGCCTAAGTAATGCTCGAATAATTATAAAAGTGTTTTTTTTTTAGTTTATGCATGCAAATCTTGGTTTAATATTGCAATTAGTCATTTTAACCTAACTGTATCGATTATTTTTGTTTCTATGTTACGGGTTGGGGTAGGTACCTTTGTGTAGTTCGGAATGGGTAGATTTGTAATGAAGTAAATGGTAAAATTTTCTATTTTTATGTTTAAATAGTTATAAGTACTTTATGAGCAATAATTGTTAGTTGAAGGGGGATTCTGTTCATTAGGTTTTTGAAATTTTTCCTTATTTTTGACTTTGCTTCTTGCCAAATTTAATGAATCTTGGTCAACAGAAAGTACCTAATAAGTTAAGACTTGATAAGTTTTGAGTATCTTTTGAATGCATTCGTTTAGAAGCTCAGAATTGAGTATATGATATTAATTTCAACTTTGTACCTAAAGGCGTTCCTGAGATAAAGGTGCCTTGACACAGGGATAGACAAACAGACAATAATAAATTGTTAGTTTACCACATGAAGACTGATTCTGGGTTTACTTTGATCTTAAAAAATAATAAATGAGTTTAATACATTGAGTAATTGGCTTTTTCTTTGGCTGTACGGAGTATGTAGTTTATGTTTTAAGTACAGAAATTATTTAGATAATTTGCGTTTTTTCATAGTTTCGTAACGGCACTTTTTACAATTTATTTTCGGAACATAAAGCTTTTGTTATTGGTTTTTTATAAGTTTTGTAAAGGGATTTGTTACTTTTTTGGTGTAAAATAAAGTATGTTCTATTCTTTTGTAATAACGTTCAACAAAATAACAAATAGCTGGGGACCTCAACCCTTTGTTAGAATATCCACAACATGTGGACAATCGGGCGATAAGAAGGACAATAGGTCCCAACTATAGAAAGATAAAAAAGTAATTAGCACACCAAAAAAATGAAAATAATTAGTTGTAATCTTTCATACAATAGGACTGTTTTAAGAGCTTCGGCAAGTACAATAACATTAGATAAAAGGGTGCTGCCGTCAAAGTTTATTTTATTGTACTAGGAATTCTTATCAGCCTCAAATAGATTTAAAACCAATTATAAATGATCTGCAAAAATATTCCGAGAAAATGTACATATTATTATTATTTTAAACTATGCCGCTGCTTATTTTCACAAATCACTAATTTTAGTATAAAATCTGCCCAAAATTTAAAAATTGTAACGATTTGTAGTTCTGGGCCCGCGGCTCCACCCCTGTGTAATCTTTATGAATTATAGCCATATTTATATTCTTATATTCTTAAGTTAGAGTACTGAAAAGTCTCATCAAAATCCGTTCAGTAGTTTTAGAGTGAAAGAGTAACAAACCAAAACCATCCTTAATCACAAACATTCGCACTATGTAAGCGGTTAATAACAATATTAATAAAAAAAACATTATTTAATTTAAGTAGGAACCTAAAAGTCTTATCAGTCTAACTTTAAACGCCCACGACGATTTATGTATTTGATAGTCATGAGACTACCACACTGAAGTCTAAACTAATCCTAAAATAAAACTTCTGGCAAAGGCGCTTTGATATCTTAAAATAATAGATTGCTTTGTACAAAAAAAAAAGCGTCTAGCCATCCCACGTTTTAATGAATCTCATAAATGGTTTTACCTTAAGAAAGCAAAACGAAAATATTAAAAAGCCCAAATATTTATGAAGTTGGGTGACCGTCAGTGTTAGTTTGTCGATAACAATATTATATTATTATTCATAAAACTGTGAACGCATCTCTAATAGACCGCCTTTTAATTATTTTAGCATAGCAACACTCAACATTGACAACCCAAAATGCAATCATGGCGCACGGGGTACTGTGTTTTTAGAATGCTGAGAAGTTTTTACGTAAACACTTCGTTATTTTGCATTGTAAACGCTTTATGTGTTTTTATAAATTATCCTTGAGTTATTAAGATTGTAGTGAAGCATACATGTGTGTTCCAAACGTGAAATTTTCACCCATTCGGAATCACGACTCTGTACTACTAGACACTTGCAGGTATAAAAATCATGAGATTCGCTGTTTCAGGAGTCCTAACGTTCGTAACATGATTCTTTATAGTTGTGAACATGATGAGTACGCCAAATTATATGTTTGTTATTCAATTACCTGTGAACAATCGTAATAAATACCATATATTCGTTTGTTCCAGATAACTTGTTGGTGTCATAATGTCAGAGGCGTACGCCCGTGAGATACTGCGAAGGAATGTTGCGCAAATATGCCAAACTATTGGATGGAACGGCATAAACTCAACGCCACTGGACATTTTGATGCATGTGCTGGAGAAGTACATACAGTCACTTGGGACACAAGCTAATAGATACGCCGAACAATTTAATAGGACTGAACCAAATTTACATGACCTAGGATTAGTATTTCGTGACCTACACATTAATTTACCAGAGTTGACAGACTACACTAGGTGCGTTCCACCCGTGCCAGCACCGTCAACCTCTGAAAAGTTCCCTAAACCTAAAGAATCTAATTTGAACTTTCTCAAACCTGGGAGCCATGAAGTGGTCACGAGACCTATGCATGTGCATGAGCACCTGCCTCCTATGTACCCTGAAAAGGAACGGGATACACCTGCTGTGGCAGGAACTGTTGAGATCCGCCAAAATGGCATTGATAATGTTGACAATAGTAATGCAACATGTACAAGTCCAGAAATATCAGTCACCGATAGCCCAGATAAGAACAAGGAAATCTTCAAAAGGCCGATTGATCCAGTTTCAGTACCAAACAGTAAAAGGCCAAGGTTACGTTTGGATGAGGAAGAAAGAACTAGAGAAATTAGTAGTGTGATGATGACTATGTCAGGATTCCTCTCTCCGGCTCGTGAGGGTAAATTGCCTGAGGCACGGCCGCCTGCTATTATGTCTGATAAACACTATGACAAACACAAAGCAAATTCACATCATTCTAATGTAACAAAGGCACCAATATTAGAGAAGAGTGACAAAAAATCTAAGAAGAATAAGTTATTGAATGGTAAAGTTATGAAAAGTAAACGAAAAGAGAAGAGTCATAAAGGTGAGGGTAGTAAATCTAAGGATAGTAGTAAATTGAATAAGTATCCACCTGGTCATCCAATGAAGAATAAGGATGTCCATCCGACACATCATAATCATGTGACCATGCCAGCGCCAAAGGCTGCACCACCACCCCCACAACCTTCGAGATCTGTGATGCCTCCACCACCTCCTGTGGTTGAACCTGTGAGACCGGTTCCTCAAATCAAGCAGGAACCTGTCGATCTACCAACACCACCACCAGCACCACCAGTTGTGCCCAAAAACTCAGTGTTAACTGAAGATACTATTCCTGTACCAAGGAAAATACCTATTTCAAAGTCTCCACTTGTATCTAATTCTATACCTGTACATAAATCACATCCTTCCACTAATTCCTTTGTACCAGAAGTGGAAATAAAGAAAGAAGTAATTGATGAAGAGGAGAAATTAGCCTCTCAACCAGATAGATCAAAGATAAATATTTTTAAAAGGATATCGAACAAATCAAAAGAAGATCGAATTACTCCAGAGGTTGTTCATGAAAAATTACAGTCTGATCCAATGATCTCAAGGTTACACAATTCTGCACATGATAATGCAATTGAAAGTAGATCCCATGAACCTTTTAGAGTGAAAACTGAAGAACCTGTTGTGAACAATAATGATAGTAGTGCTGTAGATTTGTCTAAAGTAATGGACTTGAGGACTGATGAAGTGATAAACATTGATGATGATTCTATAGATGTGCATCCTATGGCTTCTAGAGCCCCAGCAATCGAACATCGTCCTAGTATATCAATTAATAAATCCCTGCAAGTACCTTATCCCAAAGATATAGCTAGTGTCAGTCCAAAAATTAAAAAAGAAAAGAAACATAAGGACAAAAAAGATAAAGCTGCGAAACTAGAAGCCAAGTTATTGAAGAAGCAACAACAGATAGCATTTGAGATAGCGCAAGCTGAAAAGCAAAGTATGAAAATGAGTGGTATGAAGCCACCCAAATCAAGTAGGCCAAAGAATGAATCGAAGCTGCCACAAATGCCACCTGGTTTTCCGTTTTTCCCTACTATGACACCAGGAAGAGGTTTAATGCCTGGTCCAGGCTTAATACCTACTCCTGGATTAATACCTGGTGGTGACTTTCTAGCTGAGTTTGCCAATAATCCAGCACTGAGAGGGTTACCGCCGTCAAATTTGCTCACCAATCCATTTGCATTAGGTGCAGGTGGACCTGGCTTGATTCCTGGACCTAGTTTCTTGCCTGGCGGTCTTAACCCTGGTATTAGAAATCCACTTATCCCTATGGGTAACTTTCCTCACACATCCAGATCTTCCCCTATGAAAATACCTTCAATGTTACGCCGTCGCCCTAGCTTAGAAGTGATTCCCGTTGACAACGATGATGACAGAGGCATGCATAAATCTTCGATGATGGGCCGAGAAAAGGACCGACACGACAAGCACAAATCACAAACCATTCCAAACATTTTACAGAAGCATAAGTCCAAGTCGCATAAAGATCACAAGACGAATATCTATAAAATGCCGCCTGTTACGCCAGATATAACTATCGAATTAAATCCTCCTAAAATTGACCCTGTGAGACTAGAGCCGCCCAGACGGTCACCAGTCCCGCCACGTTTGCCGACGCCAGAGGTTATTGTGGAAAAGAAACCAGAGCCTATCCCTGAGCCTGTCAGAGTACCGTCTCCAGAACTTCCGCAGGAAAAGGAACTAGAAAACTCTGAAAAGAAAAAAGATAAGCCACACAAAAAAGAAAAGAAGGAGAAAGACAAAGATGGCATTAAAATCAAGAAGAAAAAAGATAAAAAGGATAAAAACAAAGATAAAACTGACAAGAAAAAGGAAAAGGAAGAGAGGCAAGAATTGAAAGATAAAGTCAAGAAAGAAAAGAAGGACAAGAAGAAAGAAAAATTAGCTGACGGCTTAGTCCCGAAGCTTACGCTCAAGCTGAGCTCGTCCAATTCGAATTCACCAATGCCACCAAGCTCGCCGGATTTGTACAAATTGAATATCAAACCGGTGATCAAAAAGGAAGATGATGAGGAAGAATCGCCGATGAAGGAAGAACCTGTGTCAAGAGAGCACAGTCGCTCTCCTGAACTCGCGCAAATATCCGCGCTAGTGACGAGGCCGCCGAAGCAGAAGCATTCGAAACACAATAACATCGCAGACATCGAAGGGCACTCGTCTTCGCCGCCGCCCGCAGGCTCGCCACCCCGAAAAAATACTCCATCCTCTTCATCGAAATATAAAAGGATATTAATTAAACCACTGAGCAAAAAAGGGCTCGTGGAAAGT